>CM046667.1:103293118-104493118 GCA_025594165.1 Tamias sibiricus | reverse complement strand
CTCTTAAGACCTTTGAGCAGGTGCCACCCTCACAGATAAGACTGTAATCCTAGTGGCTCCAGAGGCTGAGGCAGGAGGATTGCGAGTTCAAAGCCAGCCTCAGCAATGGCAAGGTGCTAAGCAACTCAGTGAGACTCTGTCTCTAAATAAAATACAAAATAGAGCTGGAAATATGGCTCAGTGGTTGAGTGCCCCTGAGTTCAATCCCTGGTTAAAAAAAAAAAAAAGATCTTTGATATAAGATGTATGACTGTTGAAAGACTTTATAACACTTTCTAGGAGGTATTTTAAAGTATATAGATGTTATACATGTGATAACTATAACATAAAGGGGAGAGAATAATACATTTATGTGGTTATAAGACACTTTAAGTAGACTGTGAGAATGTATGCTAAAATCTAGAGTACAATCACAAAAAATGTAAAGGACAATGCATAAAAATCAATATATAAGATAAAATGGGATATTAACAAAAATTCAGATAATCAAAACAATCAAGGCACTGTGGTTTTAGGAAAAGATTAGACACATAGATCAATACCACACTTCCAACAAGATAAAGATCCACGATACAACCATAAACTGGAGAATCATGCAGGTCTAAAAAAGAATGAGGAAAAGAACTATAAACTGAGATTGAATGATTTTCAATCTGTATTAAGTGAAAAAAACAACAACAAGAGTCAAAGAATATATATTTATAAAACCTTTCAAAAACAAGAAGCCGAGTGTGGTGGCACACGCCTGTAATCCCAGCACTTGGGAGGCTGAGGCAGGAGGATTGCAAGTTCAAAGCCAGCCTCAGCAATGGCGAGGCACTTAGCAACTCAGTGAGACCCTGTCTCTAATAAAATACAAAAAAAGGGCTGGGGATGTGGCTCAGTGGTCGAGTGCCCCTGAGTTCAATCCCCAGTACCAAAACAAACAAACAAACAAACAAACAAACAAACAAGAGGATTGATCAAGAAACTAATGAGATTAGTTAAGTACAAGAGAGGGGTAAGAATGTGGTGGACAGAACAGGGAAAATGGGAACAGGGGCAAAAGTGATGAAGCTTCTTTAGGGATTTAAAAAAATACTTCTGACTGTTAGAACCACGATAGTATTCTACACAACAAAAAATTAGTAAATCAATGGACTTAACCAGAATACAGGGAATGAAGGAAAATAAAATGGAAATATTAACATGTCAACCTAATTTCATTACAAATCAATAACAGTCACAATGGGGGGGCAGTGAAGAAAAGAATGAATCTAAGCAAAGTTAGAAAATTGTGTTTTAACATATACAATGGTATGCTTTAGATATAATTTGAGAGAGTCCTTCAAAAGTTCATGTATTGGAAGCTTGGTTCTTAGTGTGGGTGGCAGTTGGTTCTCAAATATATGCTAGTGTGCAAATTTGTTTTTCATGAAGGTATGTGTTAGCAGTTCTAGAACTATGTGTATAATACGATTGAGTAAACATGTAAACATATCGTCAACAATGAGAGTTAGATATTCGTGAAAATTTCTGAGTATTTTTATTTACTTTTTTTTTTCTTTTCATATTTTTATTGGTGCATTATAGTTGAACATAATGAAGGGATTTGTTGTTACATATCCATACATGCACACAATATAACTATAAAATTTGACAAATACCAATCCCCAGGAGTTCTGCCCTCCCTCCCCTCCTCCCACCCCTTCATTCCTTTCCTCTGTGAGTCTCCCTTTTATTTTCATTAGATCCCTCCCCCTCCCCCAAATCTCTTTCCCTTTCTGCCCTCTAGCTTCCATATTTGAGAGCAAACATGTGACCCTTGACCTTCTGAGTTTGGCTTATTTTGCTTAGCATAATGGTCTCAAGTTCCATGATTTTCCTGCAAATGACATAATTTAATTCTTCTTTATGGCTGAATTGAACTCCATTGTGTATATATACCACATTTTCTTTATCCATTCAACCATTGATGGACACCTACACTGGTTCCATAGTTTGGCCATTGTGGATTGTACTGCTATAAATATGGGTATGCATGTATCAGTATAGTACGATGACTTTAATTCTTTAGGGTAAATACCGAGGAGTGGTATACTCCAATCTTTTGAGGAACCTCCATACTTATTTCCATAGTGGTTGTACTAATTTACAATCCCACGAAACAGTGTAAAAGTGTTTCTTTTTCTCCACAACCTCTCCAACAATTATTGTTGTTTGCATTCTTGATAACTGCCATTCTGACTGGAGTGAGATGAAATCTTGGTGTAGTTTTGATTTACATTTCCTTAATTGCTAATAATGTTGAACATTTCTTCATGTATTTGTTGGCCATTTGTATTTTTTCTTTCAAGAAGTGTCTGTTTAATTCATTTGTCCATTTATAATTTATGATTTTATTGATTAAACCATAGTTAGATAAGATTTCAATATTTGAGAAAGCTAAGGAATGGGTTTACAGAAACTGTGTACTCTTTTTGTGACTGATTTTTGTAAATAGAAAATTATTTCAAGCCAGGTGTTTTGGCAATCACCTGTAGTCTGAGCTAGTCTGGAAGCTGAGGCCAGAGGATCATTTGAGTCCCCACATTTGAGACCAGCCTGAGCAGTATAGTGAGATTATGTTTTAGAAAAAAAAAGTATTTCACATTCCTGTCTTAGTAATTAATAAGACGAGAAGACACAAATTGACAGAAACTTAAAAATTTGAAAGAAATATATTTTTATTTCATAATCATTTGAACTGACCATAGGAAATACTATGTAGCAAAACATGGGATACACAGCTTCCACAACTATGTAGAGATTCTAAAATTACTTATCCAAGTACACAATTTAAGTAGTTAGAAAAAAAATCAATATTACAGGTCCAAATTAAACAAAAGTAATTAAATAACAAGGGCAAAAGTGAAAATTTACAGTATATAATTTAATAAAGAGAATCAACAAAGGCAATTTATTAAAATATACTTGTATCAGTTGTCCACTTCACCTTTTGAATATATCCCACCTTTTTTCCTTTTCTCCCCTCTACCTCTCCCTAACCTGGGGGCAGGGAACAAGATTACCTTATCTGTTCTCCATTGGAAGGAGTTGTCACCAGAAGAACTAGGAAGTGACTATCTCCCAAATTAATAAGCAAATTTCTTGTTTTTGTGGTGTTGGGGATCAAACCCAGGGCCTTGTACATGCAAGGCAAGCACTTTACCAACTAAGCTATATCTCCAGCCCTGACAAGTGAATTTCAACACACAACCTGAGCGAACCTGGGACCCCCTGTCAGGCATACCTGGAATGTAAGCTTTGGAAAGCTTCCTTAAAAGCCATTTGTTTTCCTGATGGGCAGAATCACAGCCTCTGGGACTGGAGTCCCCTGTGTTTCTCCTTTGCTAGCAAAGCAATAAACCTTTTATTTTTTTTCCTTTTTCTAGAAACCACGTTCTCATTATTAAATTGGCATGAATTGGCATTGGGGACAAGGACTGAGCTTTCAGTAACATACAAATAACACTAAAACCCCTCAGGCACATTGATGTAGGCAAACAACAAGAACAGACACACATACACACACACACAAACACATAACTTAGTAATTAAATAAGGAAGGTACAGAATTTACAATTATTGGTAGGTTACACACTTGTGAATGGCAATTTTTTTAAATAGATGAAAGTATATAAAAGATTAATTATGAGTTTGGGGTAGGAAAAGATGTCTTACAGAAGTCACAAAATTGAAGCCAAAATGAAAAAGATTGCAAAGTTCAACTGCATTGAAATTAAAAACTATTATTTATTAGAAGATATAACAAAGATAGCAAAAAGCAATCAGCAAATTGGGAAAAGATAGTGCTGTATATGTACCCATCTATAAGTACACTACCCATAATATATTTTTAAGATTTCTACAAATCAACAAGTAGAAATTAAAAAAAAAAAAAAAACAATAAAAAGAAATAGGGCAAAAAGCAGCCATGTCACAGAAAAGGAAAAAGTAGTGGCCAATAAAAACATATGAATAGAAGCATAATTTTTTTTAAATAACATGGAAAAATATATTAAAATTATACAATTTCACACCCACTAGGAAAAGAAAGATTTTAAATCTGCTATTATTACTCATTTGTGATGATGTAAAACTGTTAGAACTTTCATACACTGCTGGTGGGAGTGTAAATTATTTGGACTATTTTCAAAGAGATATATTATGTATTATCTAGTAAAAATAGATGATATATATGTTTTAGGATGCAATTATTGTGTCCATATATAGATCTAGACATTAGAGAAACTTTCACATATGTGTGTAGGTAGATGTATAGACAACATGACATGTAGAAGAATGTGCATATCAGTATGTTAGAAACAAAACATTGAAAACAACCAAATTTATATGAAGAACAAAATTAATACATAAATAATAGTGTGATCATACAAGGGAAAACCATATAGCAGTGAAATGGAAAGACTTATACCTATCTAACTTAACCCATTTTGTCCCACTGTCCCAGATATGGAACACCTTTTAAGACTTAAATATAAACTGGGTACTGTGGACCACGCCTGTAATCCCACTTGCCCAGGAGGCTGAGGCAGGAGGATGGAGAGTTCAAAGCCAACCTCAGCAAAAGCGAGGCCCTAAGCAACTCAATGAGACCCTGTCTAAATAAATAAAATATAAAAACGGGCTGGAGATGTGGCTCAGTGATTGAGTGCTCCTGAGTTCAATCCCTGGGACCAAAAAAACATGGATGAAGTTGGAGAATATAATGCTAAGTGAAATTAGTCAATCTCAAAAATCCAAATACCGAATGTTTTCTCTGATATAAGGAGGCTAGTTCACAGTGTTGTTGGAAGGGGGTACATAGGATCAGAGAAACACTAGAATGGTCAACAGAAAGGGAGGGGAAGGGAGGGAGTAAGGAGGGAGGGGGGGAGGAAAAAAATTGGTGGTTGAATGAGATGGATATCATTATCCTAAATGCATGATTGAAGATCTGAATGGTACTTATATACTTTGTATACAAGCAGTTGTATGTAAAAAGATACTATACTTGTGCATGATGAATAAGTAAATAAATAATTAAAAAAAACAGAACAAAAAACACAATAACAATAACATATAAACTCTAGATTAAATTTTTAACCTATTTTAATGCCCTTTGTGAATTTCACTGAAATATTTGAAGAATTGAAAACTTTGAACTTAATGGGTTGATGTGGACAAATCTCACAAAGTTGATGGATAAAGTGATTACTGAAGAATACAGTTGATTCTATTTATACAATTATGCTTCCAAAATTAAAGAGTATTATGTGTTGAAGCAATACCCAAATGGTAAATCATAACAAAAAGCAAAGCAATAATGAACAAAATTTGGTACTTATCTCTGGGAGGGAGGTAAATATGATCAGAGAAGGGTACATAGCATGCTAGGTACACTATGGTCTTTTAAAAATTATATTTAGATTATTTTAAGTGATAAAATATTTCATACTAAAGTAAAAATAAACATTATAAAATATAACATGTGGTCTTGCTATTAGTTCAATCACATTTTTTTTATTGGTAGATGCTGTTCAGCATGTCCATAATAAAAGAATGCTGGAAAAATTAAGAGATTAGTATATAAGTTGATTTCAAAGTGACAGTGATTCATCCTCCTTTAGCTAACATGTTTATCTATTAGGATGTTCAAGAAGATAGTCTGTAATTACCTACCATGCAGGAGCTGTCTTTTCCAAGTTGAAAAGAAAGATGATGCTGGTTACACAAGTAGCTACATACATGTTTTTTTCATTTTCATTCTTTGTGATTAAGAATAAAGTAATATTTTCACAAAAGTCATTGAACCAGAACACTAGTAAGGACCCTGACTTAGAGATGCCAAATAAAAAGCGTATTTATTTGATTTACTCATGTTTTCTCTGAATGTGTCAAGGCTTACCTAAGTGTCTACATTAGTAATTATCACCCCTTACTAAGAACCACTTAATCTTTCCCAAAGAGTTGAAATCAGGTTTTAAAGGGATCACATGCAAGCCAACAATCACCTAAAAGCCAGTCCTGAAAAGTTAATTTTGGTGATTCAGAGATCTTTGGGAGTACTAAATTGCAACAGTAACCCCCAAATGCATTTTCTAAATTCCCTGACTAATATACTGGAGATTAAATCCAATGAATCATAGTTTCTCTGATATTTATATGATTTTTAACGTTAATCCCTTAGTAGAAAATAGTGATTATTGTTATTATTTCTATGGAAGTATGATTTTAAAAACTTGAAGATGAGTCTTACCATTTACAAAATCCTACCTCATAAGTTTACTGTCCCACCTGAAGTATATGTCAGTATATGTCAGAATGGCAAGAACTTTCCTTTTGTCTGTTTACTTACTGAAGTATGCCACATCTAAAATGGTGCTGATGCACAGTTTACTTTTAATGAACAAATAGATATTTTGGGGTGGGGTGGGGTACCACAGATTAAACCCAGGGGCACTTAACCACTGAGCAACATATACCCAGCCTTTTAAATATTTTATTTAGAGACAGGATCTTGCTCAGTTGCTTAGGGCCTTGCTAAATTGCTTTGAACTTGTGTTCCTCCTGTCTCAGATTCCCTAACTTCTGGGGTTACAGGCTGCACCACTATACCCAGTGAACCAATAGATTTTAATGAAAGTACAGTGGCCTTAATTAGTTGAAGGAAAACAACTCCAAGTTAACTCAGCTTCACTAATTTTGATCATAAACATTCCTAAAGGATGTATTATCCATCAGTGAAAATCAGTGTGAGCTCTATGCTGCTACTCTCCCTCAATACACATATCCCTTAAAACACAGGGAGAGAATACAAAGTTCTTCATCTCCAGAGTTAAGGTGTGCAAACATGTATTTTCTTTTTCTATAGCTCAAAGTAATCTATATTCTGAGTCTCATTCCACTTAAAAACACAAAATATAATCTCAATTGATTCTGGTTAAACTGATTACCATCCTTCTTAAACATAATTAATTCAAAATGTTCCCTTGGTTTTCTTTCTTCCTCATGACCATTACATTCTAGGAAAGTTATGGAACATCATGAAGTCTGGTCCTATATTACCATCATTTCACACTACATCCCCTGTGATCATCCATTCTAGTTCTTTGATGTCATTACTCCTTCATGTTGGCAGGTGTCCAGATATCCTCATTTGCACATGCTACACACACCGCTTTCCATTGTAGCACAAAACCAGCTTCAGAGATGAACCACATTTTGGGATTACAAAGTAGAGATTTAAAAATACCTGTGGTTAAATCTACCAAAGGTTCTAGTGAAAATGTGGACAATATGGATGAATAGATATGGAATGTCAGCAAAAAGCTGGAAATCATAAAAAAATAGTCAGTTGAAATGCTGGACCTAAAAATGTGATAACAGAAATGAAGAGTGCCTTTAATAGTCCTTTAGATAGACAATGTTGTTGAGAAAAGAATCAATGAATTAAAATGTAGGTCAAAAGAAATTACTCAAATTGATACACAAAAGGAAAACAATAATAGAAAAAAAAAAGAATGAAGCATCCTAGAGCTGTGGAACAATATCATTCTAACATTTGAGTCATATGTCATAGCCCAGTAATAAAACAGGGAAGAAGAAATATTTGAAGAAATAAGGGCATAGAAATTTCTAAAAATAGTTATTACAATCTAAAAGATCAGAGAATCTTGAGCAAGAAAATAAAGAACAAATTTAGAAACATCATCCTCAAACTGCTTAAACTCATGATTGGGGAGGATTTTGAAGGCAGACAGAGAAAAGTAAGGCACATTTTATCAACAAGAAGAAAGAAAATAATGTATATATCTCATCAGACAATATGAAACTAAGAAGACAATGAAATAACATTTAAAGCAATCAAAGTATATCATAGCAACTCTAATTTCAAGTGAAAATATCTTAAAAATAAAGGAAATATTATATATATATCAAGTTATCCTACTGTAACCCATAAATACATAGAGATATTGTGTCCACTGAAAATAAAAATTAAAAAGGAGAAATACAGTTTCACATGCCAAAAAATTGAAAAAAAAATTATTATAAGCCCAAAATGGATAAAGGATGAATTCATAGTAATAAAAATTTTATTGCCACTTCTGTAAGCATAAGTATTAATAGAAAATAATTTGGATATAGAAATAAAGACAAAACTAAGGACTACTGCAGATATAATTAAAGTGAAGATAAGTATAATGCACATTTTTATTCTAATCACTGTGTAATATAAATGACTATAAAAAGAAAAATAGAAGTATCGTGTGTGAATAATGTATGTAGAAGTAAGATGTGTTCACAGCACAAAAAATAGAGGGAAGAGCGTATAGACATATATGGTTATTATAGGTACGGGACTGAATAATAGTGGAAACAAATGTAATAAATAATTGAGTGCTGGGGTTGTGGCTCAGTGTTAGAGTGCTTGCCTAGCACGTGAGAGGCACTGGGGTTTATCCTCAGCCCCACATAAAAAAAAAATAAATAAAATAAAGGTATAGTGTCCATCTACAACTAAAAAAAATTAAAAAATGAATACTTGAAAAGCAGCAGAATGAGAAAAATAATAGAGAACATATAGAAAACAATAATCAATATGACAGAGTTCAATCCAATCAAATTGATAATTAAACTAAACGTAAATAATGTAAGAACACCAATGCAAATAAGAAGACTGCCAGAGTGAGAATAAGTGTAACACATTACTACATGCTATCTACAAGGATCCACTTTAAATGTGAAAACAGAAACATTAAAAATCTAAAAAAAATTGCCAAATATTGTGTATGCCATTGTGAAAGAGGCAATACCAACCAAAATTAAATCCTACTTTACAATGAAAAAAATTAAAAAGTTAAAGGATGGGAAAAATATGTCATGTACACTCTAATCAGAAGATAGGGGTTGATTATATTAATATCAGACAAAGGAAACTTAAGAAAAAGCATTTTCAATGGTAAAGAAGAAAATTACAAGAAGAGGGAAAATTTCAAAATATTTAGATATATACAATGCACTTCTAAATAATCTGTGAGTGAAGTGTAAGTAATAAGGGGACTTAAGATAATACTGAGAAAGAACTGAATGAAAGTGAACATACAAGATATTAAACTGTGTAAAAAGTAGAGGCAGTACTTACAAGGAAATCCATAGCACCAAATATTTATATTAGAAAAATTTCAGTCAGTATTAACAGCAAAGAAAAAAGCAGAAAATCATAGTCATGCTTTCATATTAGGTACATATATTTAGAATTATTATACCATCTTGAATAATTGACTTCTTATATTATTGTGTAGAATCCTTTTTATCACTGATGTTTTTCTTGCTTTGAAGTCTACTGTCATGAAATTCTTATAGAGTTGCTCCAACTCTCTTTTGTTTAGCATTAGCCTGATATATCATTCTCCATCCCATTATTTTTAATTTATGGACTCTTTAAAGGAGATTTGTTGTAGAAAGATATACTTGGGTCTTGTCTTTTTATTTACATTTATAATCTCTGTATTTTAATTGCCATGTTTGAACCATTCACATTTATAGCGATTATTGATAGATTAGGATTAATAGCGTGGATTAATTTCAAATGTACTTGTAATATTGACAGAGGCATCTTATTCTACCTTCTTTAATTTTAACTGAACACTTATATGATTATATTTAATATCTTCTCTTGGTGTAACAATTATTGTTATTAAAAAATAGCAGTTTCCCTAGAGCTAAAATATAAATATTTAGCAATCTAAATCAACCTTCAAAAAATGCTATTCTTCATTACATGTATGCCAATATCTTCTAATAGAGTCTCCCCATATCCTCCCTCCTTTCTCTTGTGACCTTGCTGTCATTCATTTCACTTATCCATATGCTAAAATAATTCAATATACTGTTCCTCTTATTACACAAAAGTTATGTTTTAAATCATTAAATAATAATAATAAAAGATTCTATTTTACTTTCACTCATTTGTTCTCCAATACTCTTATATTTATAGATTGTAGTCCCCAACCTATAACATTTTCCTTCTACCTGAAGAAAATATTTAATTAATATTATATTAATTTAATAAAATTTAATATTAATTTAATAAAAAATAATATTTACTTTTAGAACAAATCTACTGGTGACAAATTACTTCAGTTTTTGTCTGAAAAAGTTTTTATTTTTCCTTCCCTTTTGAACAATTATATCACTGAGTATTGAATTCTTGGTTGATAGATTGTTTATTTTTTATTTATTTTTTTATTTTTTTTTGGTACCAGGGATTGAACTCAGGGGCACTTGACCACTGGGCCACATCCCCAGACCTTTTTTGTATTTTATTAGAGACAGGGTCTCACAGAGTTGCTAAGTGCCTCACCATTGCTGAGGCTGGCTTTGAACTCGCAATCCTCCTGCCTCAGCCTCCCAAGTGCTGGGATTATAGGCGTGCGCCACCATGCCCGGCAATAGATTGTTTATTTTAACATTAAATATTTTACACCATACTCTTCATATGGTTTTTTAAAAAATTTTTCCTAGGGCTGGGATTGTGGCTCAGCGGTAGAGCGCTCCCCTGGCACGCGCGCGGCCCGGGTTCGATCCTCAGCACCACGTACAAATAAACACATTGTGTACAACTAAAGTAAATAAATAAATATTTAAAAAAATTTCCTAGTTATACATGGACACAATATCTTTATTTTGTTTATTTATTTTTACATGGTGCTGAGGATAGAACCCAGTGACTCACGTTTGCAAGGCAAATGCTCTGCTACTGAGCCACAACCCCAGCCCTCCTCATATGATTTTTGATTAGAATTCTGCTGTTTTTTTTTTTTTTTTTTTTGTTTTTTCCCAGTGCTGGGGATCAAACCCAGGGCCTCACATTTGCCATGCAAACACTCTACAACTAAGCCATATCCCCAGTTCTCCTATAATTCTTATTCTTGTTTCTATATAAGTAATGGGTGTACCTCCCATGCCTTCTTTCAAGTTGTTCTCTTTGTGTTTGGTTTTCTTCAGTTTGAACAATTTTTCTTCAGTTTCTTCTAGTCATTCTGGCACATATTCTATTCATTGTTCTCTAAGTTTTCTTGGTCTTCGGTTTGGTGTCTGTCATTAATTCTGAATAATTCTTGTCTACAATTATGTCAAAATTTCTTTTGCTCATTTTTAAAAATAATGCATGTGTTACACATGACTTTTTCTCTAATAATGCATATGTCTTGGATGTTCTTTTGCTTCATTTTTAAATTTTAATTTCAGCTTGGGAAAATTTTTAATAACTTATATTCAAGCTTACTGATTTTTTCCTCACCTTATCCTTTGGACTGATATGCCCATTAAAAGTATTCTTTACTTCTTTTTATGATGTTTTTGATTTCTAACATTTCCCTTTGATTTTTCTCTTAGATTTTTTTTGCCTCTCCATTTACATTATGTCTGTTCTTACATGCTATTTATTTTTTTTCCGTTAGAGCCCTTACCATATTGATCATAATTATTTTAAATTCCCCGTGTGCATCTCTGTCATATCTGAATGTAGTTTTAATGCATTGGGTTTTTATATCATGTTTTCTTTTGACTTTTGGTGCACCTTATACTGTTTTGATAAAAGCTGTGCATGGTATATTGAGTAATAGGAACTTATGTAAATAATCTTCTATGTGAAAATTGATGGTGATCTGGCTAGCAATGAGGCCTTATTTAATATTTGCTTTAGCTGTAGAAGACAAGTCTTCAAATTCCTCTGGTGTTCTCACTTTCATCTCCACTTTTGACCTGGTCTTTCCTAAGTACTCTTCCTTATAGTAAGATTCTGTATCTTGTAACTCTTTTAGTTATAATCATTATTTTTATACTGGATTCCCACTATTATGGAGATTAAGTACAGGGAAGCATAAGAATTCTATAATATTCCAATTAAATTTTAATTTTTAGCACATCTGTGTTTGAACTATTACCTTTATAAGTGTTTATTGGATAAGTAGAGACATTTTTTTCCAGCTCCAAATTTAAATAAGACAGGAAGTCCCTGGGACATGGACTTTACCCCTATGGAACAGGCCTTTGTTATGGATAATGCTATGGAATATTTCATAAAGATTGCTCTTTTCCTTCCCCTTCCAGGGACTTGAGGAGATCTTACTTGAATTCTTATTGAGAAAATGTGTTGAGCTTCTCTAGGCATAAAGCCTGAGAAATGTTGGTGCCTCTCTAAGACTGCAGCCCTCAGGAGTTTCTCAATCTATGTCATACTCAGTCTTTAGCAATTCATCAAAATTACCACTTGTTTCACTACAAGTTCATGGCTTACAGCAGTTTTCACTCCAAGTAGGCAGATCTTAACTCTAGCTCTCCAGATTCACCATTCACTCCAATTTTGGCCTAGTGTTGGTCTATGAATTTGGTTTCTTAATAAGTCAATAAAAAAGTAATTGATATTCAGATTTTCCTGCTTTTTCTTATTACAAGAATTGGAGCAATAACTTCTAACTTTTACAAGTTAGAGCTGAAACAGGAAGTTTTCTTCAAGATAGTATGAACACCAACTGAATGAAGCAACATAATTTTCTCTGAATGGTTACCTTTTATATGTAATTTCCCCACATCCATCTACTTCATACAGATGGTGTGGACTAGAATAATGGCCTAAATTAAAATCTCACTTCTCATTTTTCTTCCCTTCTGGTGTGTATACTTAAGACTTCCCCTAGTTTGCAATTTCAATCTCTATTACACTAAGTAATATATCTGAACCAATATTGTGCTAAAATTTTAGGAATAACTACTGATTCAATTCTACATACATTCCAAAATATTCTTATCTTAATATGGACTCTCTCCATCAAAGTACAACCATATAGAGCTAAGAAGGTAACTTGTAAATCTGTAAATAGCTCAAACTGACTCTGCTATTTTGTAAACTTTTAGCATTGTAACAAATATTAACTTGATGTTTCCCACCCACTTTTCTAGTTAAATTTTTCTAGATTAAGTTATGTTCACTAATTTATCTTTGTTTTCTGCATTACTCTTCAGATTAAAAATAATCATGTTATATAATTTGTTCAATTTAAATGAAATAGTAAGCGTCTGAAGAAATAACACTCATAAGCCTAGTATAAAATCAGTGATCTGAAAATTGGCAGAGAATGGAACAGGTAAAATTATAAACTTATATCCTATTGGTTTTCTCAGGTCTTGTGTCAAATATTTGCATATAGATGTGCATAGAGAGTAGAATTTCTCTCATTTTTGTGATGGCAAAAAGTCAAAAACAATTATAATACATTTAGTCCTAAGATGTGTAATTGATGGCATTAAAGAAATCCAGACTATGTCACACACAATATGCATATTTTACATAAAATTATTTTTGAGCTAACACTAATTTAGAAGCAGAAACTGGAGGAAAAGTTCTCCCTATCCTCCATTTTTTTTTTTTTTTTTTGCTTAAAGACAGGATATAAATTTTTCTTTGTAGAAATAATGCTTATTAGCACAGAAATGGCACTAGAGGAATTTGTAAAAAAAAATTTCATTAATTTTTTTCCATATATTTACTTTCTTACAGTTTTTCCCAACTTTGGGAGCTGAAAGCCACTTTGCATTGTCCTATCATTTCTGTCTAAATTTATTGTTCTTTGTAGAAGATGTTTATTGTTCTTTGTAGAAGATTCTATAAAATCCACAATTCTTTCTTGAGTTATCTTTCATTAAGATTTCTCTCATGTGATGTGTACTGCATCCATCAAGAAACTTGTTTGTTTTTCTCTTATTAATCTGTTTTTGATTGTTGTTGTTACAGGGATCTGTCCCATCTACAAACTTACGAGGGTTGAGGAGAAATTATATTAACTATACAGCAGATTAAAAGTTCCATGAGAATAAGAATAAACTCAAAATGTAAGAAGAGCAGTTAGCTGCCTCAAATGTGAAATTAGAGAGATGCATCAAAAAATACCCTAATGTCTCTCTATCTTCCTTATAAACTCACTACCGTTAATTTTAGGAATTTTAATTTAGATACTCTCTACATGTGATAGCTATGCTATTTGGCTATACAATGAATATCCCTGAACCACTCCCTCCTTAACTCTGTTTTCTCAAGTCTGGAACCTGGTAAAGCTGGTAAGGTTATACTCTTTGTTACAATAATGAAATATTTCCTCATGGGTTAGTAAATGACTTTTTCCATAAGCTCCTGGGGTGCTACTTCCCACTACCCATTTACCCATGTAGCCAGGTCTACATTCTTGCTTCTACAGACACCTCAAAATCACCCTTCATTTTCTGGGTTTACTATTCTGTCTCCCAGCCCGGCACACATAATCCCAGCAGCTGGGGAGGCTGAGTCAGGAGGATCGAAAATTCAGAGCCAGCCTCAATAATGGCGAGGTGCTTAGTAAATCAGTGAGACCCTGTCAATCCCCACCCTAATCTGCTTTCAGGATGTGATATCAATTTTTGATCTTTCTAGCTGAATGATTTTTTCACCTCTAATTTCTCCCACTCAAAAGTAAAATCAGGGGTTAAGAACATAGCTCAGTGACAGAGTGATTGCCTAGTATGTGCGAGGCACTGGGTTGTGTCCTTAGCACAGCATAAAAACAAATAAAGGCATTCTGTCCATCCAAACCTACAAAAAAATAAAAGGAAAATCAGGTAAGTCATGTGCCCAAACAAGATTAGCTCTAATACTACTAGGAATAAATTAAATATAAAATAAAATAAAACACATAAATATAAGCTAAAAAGTGTGTAATGTGAAATAAAATATTTTAAGTTTTTTTTTTCTAAAATCCATAAGAAGACAAGGTAAGTACTGAGGTATGAAAGAGATAAAATAAGATTTATAAATTGTGGGTTACTAAGTGTGTAGCTAAGTACGTGACAGCCCATTAAACCAATCTATCTGGGTTTTGCAACCTTAAACATTTCCATAATAAAAGTTAAAAACAAAAAATAAAGAAAAAATGCACAAAATAGATGCAATCCAAAAGAAAGTTGGTATGGCAGAAATAATGTCAATACAGACACTTAGCTTAAAGGCATTTTGAAAAATAAAGAATATGTTTACATAACAATCACAAGGAACATTTCACTAGGAAAATGTATAACTCTGGGCCTGGATGCATCAAATAATCTAGTCTCAAGTATAAAAAAATTATACATATATACAGACATTATTAAGTCTAATTCATACTGGCAAGTTTTTAACACTTCTCTCAGATACTGAATGCTTGTGCAAACCAATAATTCATAACAGTATAAAATATTTGAATAACTTAATCAGCCAGTTTAATCTAATGGATATATGTAAAATTACAATTAAATATTTTAAAATAAATTTAATTAAATTAAATATTTTAAAATTTTATTAAATTAAACTTTTGAAAATTACACATGTTATTTTCAAGTACAAGTAGAGTATTTCTAAAATCTGACTATATAGTAATGCAGAAAACAAATACCCATAGTTAATACTATGTTAGCCACATTCTAGGACCACAGTATATTAAAATTCATAATTAGTAATAATGACTAAAATATCATAATTCTAGAAATTTAAAAATTTATTTAAATAATTATTTGATCAATAGATTATCAGAAAATAGAGAACATAACTGGAGTAGATGACAATGACAACACTATATATAACTTGTGGAATACAGCTAAAGCACTACTTGGCTAATGGAGTTTATTACCTCTACAGCATTTCTTCTGCTATTGTATATGAAAGAGATTTTCACTTTTTAACTTCATGTGTATATTCATATTATGGGTTCCATCATTAATCTAGTCTCAAGTATTTCATCATTCTTATGTGATCTGTCCTCATTTTTCTATATTTTTTTGAAGTACTGGGTATTGAACCGAGGGGTGCTTAACATCTGAGCCACATCCCTAGCCCTTCTAATTTTTAATTTTGAGAAAGGATCTTTCTGAATTGCTTAGGGCTTCTCTAAGTTGCTGAGGATGGCCTCAAACTTGCATCCTTCTACCTTAGCTGCCTGAGTATCTGGAATTAGAGGTGTGTGCTACCATGCCCAGCACATCTGTCTTTTCTACAAATTTATCATTTGCATGATTTTATGAAGACTTATAATCCCAGATAAACATCACTGTCATAAATTGCAATTTCCTCTGTAATAATCTGAATGAATTCCTCCAAAATTCACGTTGCAGTCCTAACCATTAGTATCTCAGGTTGTGACTATTTGGAGATAAGTCCTTTAAAGAGGTGATTAATTAAAAATAAGGTTTCTAATCCCATATCTCTAGGGCCCTTATAAGAAGAGGAAGGGATACCAATGATGCCTGTGTGTGCAGGGATGATCATGCAAAGCAGCAACAAGAGGGTAGTCATCTGCAAGGAGAACCAACCCTGTTAGCACCTTGATCTTGGACTTCTAGCCTCCAGATCTGTTAGACAATAAATGTCTGTTGTTTAAGCCACCTAGTCAGTGCTATTTTGTTATAATAGCACTGGAAAACTAGTAAAATTAATTTGGACTCACCTTGTGTTCATTAAATAGAGAGAAACAATCCTATTTACCATAAAGAAAAACATTTCCAAATTAGAAAATTAATGATTCATTGAATTACTTAAGCCTACCCTACAACTTCAATATTTTTTATTATTGGCCAACCAAAGGTACCTTTGATGTCATAGCCTACTTAAACATATTTTTAAGAGAGATAAAATTTCATATAATTTTTGGTTATTTATCTTTTGTTGAGCAAAAATGAAACTAAAGCGAAACATTGTGTGTGGTAAATCCACTTTCATATTTCAGTAATTGTGGGCCCAGGGAATCAAAATCCATTACATCTCCTAACCATCCACACAGAAGTATTTACTTTTACAGATTTTTTGTATTAAATTGAAAGGGTAATTCTAGGAGCATTTAGAATGTGTTTAAGCACTTTTATTACCTATGATATGAGGCCAAATTAGTTAAATATTGCCCTAATATCTAAGTCCAATTTATTAGCAATAAACTTTTACAAATAAAGAATATCAGAAAAGGGTTTCAGATGGAATAATAGACAATGTTGATTGGCCATTTCTAATTTACAGGTAAGTCTCTCTTTTAGTAATTGCCCATTCATCAAATGAAGTAATTATATACATGTCATTAACATGGAATGGATCCATGGAAAAATAGCTTCCACCTCAAATTCATCAATTAAAAGCTTACTTATAATTGTATTATGTAAAGAACAATTTATAATCTTAAGTAATGCCTTCAGTCTTGTTGAGATCGGTCAAGTAAGAAAATTAAGAAAGTCTGGGCCCTAAGGAAATATCAATAAAGGACAATTCATGCATATGTGTCAAAATGTAGGCTTTCAGCTTATTAATTCTTCCTCCATGGACTAATGACTATAATAAGATAGAGATAAATCAATCTAAACAAAATTAATAATAGAACTGAAACATAATGCTTAATAATGAACATATGACCATTTTCTCCATTTATTGTCACTCGTTCTTACTATATGAAATCTATCATATGGAATCATACATTTAGAAAGACACTAGAAATAAGCTCTTTCAGTTTTTCCTAATGATAGGATTGTCTGTATCAGAATTCTGAAACACACAAAAAATATTGATCTGCTGGTTGTACCCCATAGTCACTGAATTGGACATTCTGGGTATGGAGCCATCAAATCTGAGTTTTAAGCCAGCATCATAGGTGGTTCCGATTATAATCAGGTTACAGACAAATGAACCAGTCTAACTTCCAACACAATATAAAAATGTCTTCTAGGGCTGGGGTTGTGGCTCAGTGGTAGAGCGTTGCCTAGCATGCACAAGGCACTGGGTTTGATCCTCAGCACCACATAAAAATAAAAATATGGTGTCCACCTACAACTAAAAAATAAATATTAAAAAAGTCTTCTATAACAGAAATTGATACACTTTTTCTGTATATGGCTAAGTAATTATATATATATATATATATATATATATATATATATTTGTCAATGGACCTTTTTTTTTATTTATATGTGGTGCTGAGAATTGAACCCAGTGCCTCACACATGCTAGGCAAGTCCTCTATCACTGAGCTACAATGCCAGCCCATATTATTCAATCTTGTTGAACATAATAGCTTCACAGCCAGGAGGCAGAATGGAGTGGGAGCCTTTTCAGAGTATCATCTCAGAGAACTTTCATTTTTCCACTTTCCTTTGGTTCTCTGGAAGATTCAACTTGGCAATCTTTCTTTATTTGACTAGATATAGAACTTGCTTAGTGTGAAAAACCTTTTCTCTGGGGACATTTGTCAAAAAGAAAGGAAGGAAGGAAGGAAGGAAGGAAGGAAGGAAGGAAGGAAGGAAGGAAGGAAAAAGAAAGAAGGAAGGAAAATTGGTTAAGGCAATGGCTGCATGAACAAAAAGCTTAAAAAGGACATCTAGGAATTAAGATGGCCAAAGCAGTTTCACATGCTCAGATATATTCCTGGAAACATAGAAGGCTGCATGCATGTGTTTACATGTGTTCATATCCAAGAAAGATATGAGAAGTCATTAAGCTTTCACTTTCTACTAACTTTAAGACATTACACAAGTGGAAAGTGAAAAATAAGTCAGAGTTTGCGATTGCCTGGCAGAGAGTTGAATGTGTGCCTGAATACTCACAGAGAGCTCTTTGGCAAACACTGGCAGAATTATTGGTTTCACAGGATAACTAAGATAATTAAGGAAAAACTTCAGTGGCCACATACAACAAAGAATATAGATATCATGAATCAGTTCAGAATAGTAACTAAACAAACAAATGACCACAAACAACTGTAAAAATAGACATTATGGAGTGAGGAAAGTCTGAACATTAAAGTTACTATGTTAGAATATTTGAAAAGTCCTATTTTCAACAAAAAATTTTTAGGTAAGCAAAGAAATGAGCAAAATATGGCTCATGTACAGGGGAAAATAATATAAATCTCCTTGAAAAGAGCCAGATGCTGTACTTGTCAGATGAAGACTCTAAAATCAGTCATTATAAGTATGACTAAAATAGGGCTGGGGATGCAGCTCAGTGGTAAAGAACTTGCCTAACATGCACAAGGCTCTGGGTTTGATCACCAATACTACCAAAAAAAAAAAAAAAAAAAAAAAAAAAAAAAAAAAAACAAGACTATGATTGCAGAACTGATAGAAACCATGTCTAGCTGGGCGCGGTGGCACAGGCCTGCAATCCCAGTACTTTGGGCGGCTGAGGCAGGAGGATCACGAGTTCAAAGCCAGCCTCAGCAATGGCGAGGCACTTAGCAACTCAGTTAGACCCTGTCTCTAATAAAATACAAAAAAGGGCTGGGGATGTGGCCCAGTAGTGGAGTACCCCTGAGTTCAATCCCTGGTACCAAAAAACGAAACCATGTCTAAAAAACTTATATTAGGGCTGGGGCTGGGGCTCAGTTGGGGTAGCGTACTTGCCTGGCATGTGTGAGGCACTTGATTCAATTCTCAGCACCACATATAAATAAATTAAATAAAGGTATATCAACAACTAAAAACTTTTTTTTAAAAAAAGAACTTATATGATATATGAGAATGATATCTTACCAAATTGGGAATACCAATAAACAGAAATTATAAAAAGGAAATAAATTCTGAAGTTGAAAAATATAAAGAAATGAAGGCTAAAATGAAAAATTCACTAGAATGGTTCAATAACAGATTTAAGCAGTCTGGTGAAAGAATAAGCAAACTTAAAGAAAGGTCAACTGAGTGTCTGATCTAAGAAACAAAGAAAAGATGAAGAAAAACATAGACTCAGAGACCTGTGGGATACCATTAAGGATAATAACATGAATCTAAAAGGACATGAAAGAGAAAGAAAAATGGGAAGAAATAACATTAGAATTAATAATGGGAAAATCTTCTTAAATTTGATTTAAAAAATCATTAAAATGCATCCAAGAAGCTCAACTAACTCCAAGCAGAAAAAACTCAAAGAGATCTACAGAGAGACACCTTGTAGTCAAATGGTTGATTGTCAAAGACAAAAAGAGAATCTTGAAAGTGGAAAGAAAGGAGCAACTAGTTATTTAGAAAGGATCCTCAATAAAATTAACAGTTGTTTTTTTTTTTTTTTTTTTTTTTTTTTTTTTTCAGAAACCATGAAGACCAGAGGCAATGGGAAGACATATTTAAAATACTGAAGGAAAAGTACTGTCAACAAATAATTCATATCTGGCAAAACTATAATTCAAAAAGGAAAGAACTTAAGACATTCCCAGAAAAAAAAATATTGCTAAAGGATTTGCTGTACAAGAAATACTACTGGGAGCCAGGTGCTGTGGTGTACCCTGTAATCCTAGTGGCTCAAGAGGCTGAAGCAGGAGGATCATTAGTTCACAGCCAGCCTCAGCAACTTAGCAAGGCCCTAAGCAACTCACTGAGACCCTGTCTCTAAATAAAATATAAAAATAGGGCTGGGGATGTGGCTCAGTGGTAAAGGGCCCCTGGATTCAATCCCCAGTACCAAAAACAAAACAAAAACCTCATGTTATGAGTTTTACCTTGATAACAAAACCAAGTAATGACATCACAAGAAAACTATAAGTCAATTTTTTATGTGTAAGATGTAAAATGCATAAATAAAATGCTAGTAAGTTGAATCTACTGACATATTAAATGAAACACATATTGTTACCATATAGAATTTATTCTAGGAGTGCAAATATTGTTGAGTATATGAAAACCAGTCACTTCAATGTTCATTATTAACTAAAGGGACAAAAATATATGATCAAGTCCATAAAGCAATAAAAAAGAATTTGACTACTCCAATACTCTTTCATGATAAAAATATTAAACTAAGAATACAAAGGATCTCCCCCAAACCAAAAGGGACATCTATGAAAAGCAGTATCTACTGTATGTTTTGGTAGAAGACAATGCCTATCCTGATCCTTAGGAACAAAACAAAAATGTTGGTCTACTGTATAATGTACTGAAGGTCCTATCTAAGAAAATTAGGCAGAAAAAAAAATAAAGGGGGGCTGGAGTTGTGGCTCAGCGGTAGAGCGCTCGCCTAGCACGTGCGCGGCCCGGGTTCGAACCTCAGCACCACATAAAAATGCGTTGTGTACAACTAAAAGCAAGTAAATAAACATTTAAAAAAATAAAGGGTATCTATATGGAAAAGAAAGAAATAAAACTCTCTTTATTGCACATGATCTGACATTGCATATAGAAAATCATAAGGGACACACATGTAAACACACATGCACGCACAAGATTAGAACTTATAAATGACTGCAATAAGATTTCAGGATACAAAATCAATACACCCAGTGTTTTCTACACACTAGCAATGAATATCAGAAATTGACTTAAAATTCATTTAAAGCAGTATGGAAAAGGGTAAAATACTGAATAATAGCTATAAGCAAAGAAATACAAGACTTGATGTGGAGAAATTGGAACACTTGTGGATTGCTCGTGGGCATATAATATGATGCAGCCACTGCAGAAAATTACATGGCAGTTCCTCAAAATATTAAGCATAGAATTGCCATATAATACAGCAATTCAATTTCTTCAAATATACCCAAGAGAATTGAAAGCAAAGATTCAAACAGATATTTGTACACCAATGTTCATAGTAACATTATTCAAGATAGCCCCAATGTATACCCAAATGTCCATTGTTGGATGACTGGATAAAAAACAAAAAGTGCAGTGAATGTATAAACAGGAATGAAATTCCAACTTATGCTCAAACCTGTAGGAAGCTTGAAGTTATGCTACATGTCATAAACCAGATGTAAAAAGACAAATATTATCTCATTTCATTTATGAAGGAACTATATACACAGTGGTCAAATTTATAAGGGCAAAAAGTATAGTGGTGATTGCTAAGGACTGGAAGAAAAGAAAAACTGAAAGTGTTTAATGGGTTCCAATTTGAAAAGATGAAAAATATTCTGGATATTGATGGTGCTGATGATTGTACAATAATGTGAATATACACTTATAAGTGATCAAAATGGTAAATTTTGTGAAGATTTTACTATAATACAGGAAGGAGTCATTAATGAAGTTTGGTAGTGACAAAAAAAAGCTCTGTTTATTACAGTGATTGTTAGAAAGAAATATACTTTTATGAACTCATTCTATACATTTAAAAAAGTTTAATTATACTGTTTGCAAATTATACCTCAATAAAGTTGAATCAGAAAATTCTTTTAAAATATCACTTGCCTTTTAAGTTTGACAAAAGGATTAGACTGAATCTGAGTTGCAGTTGAGAAGATAAATGCTTAGACATTGCAGAGAAGCAGATGTCTTCTCTATAAACTAAGGATTGCAAATAACGTCTCACATTTTTTGAGATCTTCCTACGAAGCAGGCATTCTTCTAGTTTTCATGTATTATCTGAACAAATAAAATATCTCTAAAGTTAGTTGCTATTATTACACTTATTTTAAATAACAGGAAACTGAGCTTAATTTCTGTAGTTTCCCTAATGCCTTAAATATTGGATTCTAATGTAGACATTCCATTACCAGAGCAAAAGTTATTAATCAGTATGCTGTAGTAATAAATGGAGCATTCCAAAAATATAACTGACTGTCATAACAAGTAATTGTCTCCAATCTCTGGAAGTACTTGAGCATGTATTGAGAATCTATTTAATAAAGAAATTATAGAGCAGGATCCAGGAATTAGAAAATTAAAGCCAGTTGTCAAATCAAGAACTGTTTTTATTGTTCTTTAATTGAGCTATAATTCACATACTATGAAATTTGTCCTTTAAAAATTATGTTCAAATTAGTGTTTTTAGTATATTCTTCAAGTTATACAACTGTGACCACTATCTTATTCCAGAATATTTTCATCATATTCCAAAACACAAAACACCATCTTCATTAAAATTCACTCTTCATTTTCCTCTTGACTCAGCTCTTGTTAACAATCCACTTTCTCTCTCTTTGAGTATTTTATACATATCATAAAAATGAAATTATATAATATACAGCTTTTTGTGAGAGTTTATATGAATTTTAGGATGGATTTTTATATTTCTGGAAAAAATGTCAATAATTTGAATTTGATAGGGATTGTATTAAAGCCATAAATCACTTTGAGTAATATTGACCTAATAATATCATAGTAATATTAAGTATTCCAATCCATGAACATGGGACTTCTTTCCATTTATTTTTGTCTTCTTTGATTTCTTTCAACATCATCCTATAGTTTTCAGTGTACAAGTCTTTCACCTCCTTAGTGAAGTTTGTTTCTAAGATTTTTTTCTATGCTATTGTAAATGGCTTTGTTTTGTTGATTTCTTTTTCAGAATGTTCGCTATCAGTGTAATGAAACCCATCTTATTTTTGCACGTTGATTTTTTTGCAACCAGTCTTTTAAGCCACCTATCCACAGGGTAGAACATTATAAAAATGTCTGTCTTACTTTCTCCTTTTTTGGGGGGATAGGGGGCGTTTAATCTGTGATTAAACCCAGGGGTGCTTAACCACTGAGCCACATCCCCAGCTCTTTTCAGTTTTTCTTTTGAGACAGGGTCTTGCTAAGTTGCTGAGGCTGGCTTTGAACTTGTGATCCTTCATCCTCAGACTCCTGAACGGCTGGGATTACCAGACATGCACCACCACTCCCAGCTGCTTCCTCCCACTTGAGTGATGGAATAGGGAGTTGGCCTGCTGCTTCTTCCCCACTGTATCCTGTCATGCTAGGGAGTGGGTGAGACAACTGTGACTACAACAGTTCCTCATGCTTTGAATGTGACAATAACTTGGTTCCTATAGAGTTTTTACTGTTTTCAGAGCTCCTATAAAGTTATTTCAATATCCAGTTTTTTTGGGTTTTTGTTTATTTTTATTTCTGTTGGGAAACAAATGCTCATAGCGTCCTATTGTG
Source organism: Tamias sibiricus (assembly GCA_025594165.1). Classification (NCBI taxonomy): domain Eukaryota; kingdom Metazoa; phylum Chordata; class Mammalia; order Rodentia; family Sciuridae; genus Tamias; species Tamias sibiricus. Next base: position 104,469,199 of record CM046667.1, on the reverse strand, counting down.
CCAACTCTGACATCATCCCGAATTCAAAAGCAAGTGATTTTAAAAGCTAAAATGTTGCTTTTTATTTTCTAAGCTAAATATCACTATTTTCTTCAATTATCTTACAAATATCTATATAAATCCTCATGATTCCTGATATATGAACAGTGAAATTAGATGATTCCATTGACAGATTATTATGGGGGCTGGTAGATTTTCTTTGCCATCTTATAAACTCAAATTTCCTTCAACTCTCTTTAATTACATTTTTAAAGCTGTGCAATTACAACATATTTGAAAGAGCAGAACATAACAGAACTTAAAAATGAGATCTATTGTTTTTTTCTTGTTGCCTACCAACATTGTGTCATCTTCTCCAAACTTCACTTCATTTTGATCATGACCTGTCTAAATTCTCTTTTTATATTCACCTTGGGTACAATTATAAAATTTTCTAAATCAAGGTTTAACAAAAAGCTTTATTTGTAATTTCAATGATTGCTTTAGGTGATTTATTTCTTTTATTCCTCCATGGTGTTATTCATAATCATACACTTGATTTATGAGAACAGAATCATTATCTTATGTTCTAGAACCCCACATAATGGTACTAGACATGCCACTTTGCTTAAACTTTGATCTCTTCCTTTCTGACATCAAGGAAATATAGCAGTATTCAGATATCTCAATTGCATGTGAATCTATAATTATATCAAAATGAAGCTCATTTGTTGAAAAAGGTGAATTTAAAAAAAAAATGGAGCAGCTTCCTCCTTGCAACTAATTACAAATAATAATCATTCCCTACCTGAAGCAATTTGTGTCTTAGAAGCACAGTGTTACTTCCATAAGCACCTCTTCTCGGCCCCATCCAACTCTGTATCTTAAAATTATATGTCTTTATGTTCTTTATTCTCTTAAAGAAAAAAATGTGCTTACACTCCTGTATAAGTTCATCAGGGCTACTGTAACAAAGCACCACAAATTGGGTGGTTTAAACCACCAGGAATTTGTCCTTGCAGTGTTCTGGAAGCTGGAAGTCTGAAATGAAGGTGTTAACACAGGGCCACACCCACTCTGAAATTCTTTTGGGCCTCCTCCTAGCTTCTGGTGGTGGCCAATCATACTTAGTGTTCCTTTAGTTTCAGGCGTATCCACCCCAATGTTTCTTTCTTTCATACATGGTGTACCCCCATGTGTCTCTGTGTCTTTTCTCATAAAGACATCAATTGCATTGATTAGGACCACCTTGATGACCTCTATCTGCAGACATCATTTCCAAATAAGTTCAATTCACAGGTACTGGGGTTTAGAACTTCAGCATATCTTTTTATGGGGTATGATTTAATTCATAGCACACTCCACAGTAAAAATGCAAAAAAGTGATTAATTCTAAAATAAAACTACCACCAGTTTTTCAATTACTTCGATAAGCATCACTGCAGACATTCTCCCTAAACTGCATCTTTCAGCAGTAAAGAAAATTGCTAAAGATGATGAGACATTTTAGGAGAACTAAATTCTAATTAACTTTGTCACTGATTAACTTTGTCAGTGTTCTTCAGGAAGCAGGGAAAGAATTTAAAGATTAATGCAGGTTGTTACAGGTGGCAGCAGACTAGGACCCAGATGCTTACACATCCTTTCACCCCTTCATGGAATATGTTTTGTTTCAAGTAAAAATACAAGGAAAAAAATTGAGAAGGCATGTAATACAAGTGACTTCTTAAAACTTTTCTCCTTTGTTGCTATCCATCTGTTGGTTAAAAAAAAAAAATAAGAAATAGAAACAGAGCCAGAATTAAGGAATTGAAATAAGATTTCAACAAGAAACTTCATAAGAAATTCGGACTTGGCTAATCAGTTCATGAACAAAAGACAATCTGTCTATAATGTGCAGGTTTAATATTTCCAATAAACATAATAGCATATTACTATTTTAGAAGTAAAACATGTTGTCATTCATACCATGCTGTAAGAAAATCCTGTCCTGGAAATTTTGTACATTAAAATTAAAGCAATGTCTTTAAAATTTGGGAGGATTTTTCCCCCTAGGTATTGGTTAGAAATGAAAAGCTATAAGGCAAATCTGGACTTCTTTAAGACTCAAAATCCCATACTTAATAAGAAGTATGCCTCTAGATATTTAGATTATTGTTCTTGCAGATAGTGAATTATACATTTATTCAACCATTTGTCCCTCCCCAATTAGAACACAGTAAAGGGAAGGACTTTGTACAAATTATTACTGCTTGCTGGTGCACTTAGGATAATAATAAACACATAGTAGGTACTCAACAAGTATTTCCTGAATAACTAAACAGACTACAGGATCTTGGAAGTGACGGGTATTAACTTCATATTAAGATTTGTACAGTTCTGTTATTAACTAGATTTTTAATAATTTTTTCTTTTAATTAAAACTGGATAATGAATGTGAAAGAATTTTAAGTTGTAAAATGAAAGCTTTTTTTTTATGGGGCATTTATTGTCTTTCTTCTAGTATTTGATTTTTCATTAAATTAACTTATTTCTCTAGTTCATATGCTAAGATAAATTTGAAATGTCTTTCATGGGAAATATATATGTGGCTGTGAGAATGAACAACTCTGCCTAATTATGTTGGTATTGTAGGACTTAAAATACACTATTAAAATTGAGCTTCACCATAGCTCAAATATATTTATGAGGAGAGCTGGTGTATAACTTTGTAAAACTCCTCATAAAATCTGCACTATTAAAATATGAGTTAACATATTTAAAGTGATAGTCACTTTAAATTTTAACAAAAGTTAACATTCTTGCAATGAAATCTAGGTAACTTGAAAAGTAGTGTCATGATAGCAATTACTTTGAGGGAGTTACATGGAAACATGATTAACATTTAACATTGTTTTTATTGGAAAGAGGGTAGTCTTAGGGTTTCCAATTCTGAATGGGAAAAAGAAGAACTATGGGCAGAAGCACAGGTTATATTGAACAGACAGCAGGAGCTTATCATCTCTTTACATTCTTGCTCCTATGCTCAAAACTTTTCTTGGCTAGATCACTGCAACATACTCTTCCTTGGCTTCCATGATTCCAGTCTTGCTCCCCAACAAAACATTCTCTGTGGTCCATCCAAAATTAACTTTCTGTGAGGTAATTATGGTCAGGTTACTTTTCTGTTTAAAATCTTTTAATGATAATCCATTTCTTTCTAAATAAAGGCCAAACTTGTTACCATAGCTTTTAAGATTCATTGCTCATACTTTTCTATCTGGCCTCCCTTCTCGAGATCTTTCTGCACACTACTTCCATGACTATCCCATCCTCAAGCTCCAGTTATAAAGAACTAATTAGAATTCCTCACTGTGGGGCCAGAGTTGTGGCTCAGAGGTAGAGTGCTCGCCCAGCATGCATGAGGCACTGGGTTCAATCCTCAGCACTACATAAGAATATAAAGATATTGTTTCCACCTATAACTAAAAAGTAAATATTAAAAAAAAAAGAATTCCTCAGTGTCATTATTTTCTCTGTAGCTCTGGGCCTTTATCACAAACTTCTAATTGTATTTTATTTATTTTTGGTACTAAGGATCAAACCCAGGGCCACATACATATTAAGCAAGTGCTCTACCACTGGCTATATCACCAGATCTTCTCTAATAATTATTTTGAAGAGTTATAGGTTCACAGAAAACTGAACAGAAGGTACAGCCATCTCCCATATTCCCATATATTCTCTTTGCTACCCACCTGTAGTGTTACCATTAACAACATCCCCCATCATAGTGGTACATTTGTTACAATTGATGAACCTCCATTAACACATACCTCCCAAAGAGGGTTCACATTAGCATTCACTATTGTTGGTATAGATTTGATATGGCATGACAAACATATGACATGTATCCACCATTGTGGTATCATACAGAATAGTTTCACTGCCCTAAAAATCCTCTGTGCTGTCCCTATTCATCCTTTCCCCTAAACCCCTGCCTGACACTGAAGTTTAACTCTCAATAATTTCAACAGAATGCCATATAATTTAACTCTTACAGTATGTAAACTTTGTTAGTTTGGCTTCTTTTAATTAATAATCATATGCAGTTGAACTTTCTGTATGTTTATTATGTTTTTGTATTCCAACCAGCAATGAATTGAGAGTTCTTGTTGCTCTACATCCTTGCCAGCAATCAGTGTTGTCAGTGTTCTAAATTTCGATCATTTGAATAGACATGTAGTGGTATCTCATTATGTTTACTTTGAATTTCTCTAATGATATATTATGTGTATCATCTCTTAATGCAGTCTTTTTCCATCTGTATCTTCTGTGGTGAGTTGTCTTTTAAGACCTTTGGCCCATTTTAAAGTCAGATTGTTTATTTCCTGATGTTGAGTTTTACGAGTTCTTTGTATATTTTAGCCAACAGTTCATTCTTTATCAGATTAGTCTTTTGCAAATATTTTCTTTCAGTCTGTGTCTTGGCTTTTCATTCTCTTCACAGTAGTTTTTGCAGAGAAGAAAATTTTAAATTTTAATTGAAGTCCAAATTATTGATTACTTCTTTCATTGATCCTGCCTTTGATGTTGTATCTAAAAAGTCATCTCCAACCCCAAGATCATCTACATTTTCTCCTATTTTATCTCAGCCCTAAAAGTATTATACTTTTGCATTTTGCATTGAGGACTGTGATCCATTTTGATTTAATTTTTATTAAATTATTTATTTATTCTAATTTGTTATACATGCTTGCAGAATGCAATTCATTTCATATTACATATATAGAGCACAATTTTTTCAAGTCACTGGTTCTACACAAAGGATTATTATACCATTCGTGTCTTCATACATGTATTTAGGGTAATGATGTCTAACTCATTCCCCTGTCATTCCTACCCCCTTACCCCCTCCCATCCCCTCCCTCCCCTTTGATCTATTTAAAGTTCCTTAATTCCTCCCCTGCTCACCCCCTATCACCATTATGAGTCAGCATCCTCATATCAAAGAAATCATTCAGCCTTTGGTTTTTTGGGATTGGTTTACTTCACTTAGCATTATTTTCTCCAACTCCATCCATTTACCTGCAAATGCCATTATTTTATTCTCCTTTATTGCTGAGTAATATTCCATTGTGTATATATACCACAGTTTCTTTATCCATTCATCTACTGAAGGGTATCTGGGTTGGTTCCACAATTTAACTATTGTGAATTGTGCTGCTATAAACATTGATGTGGCTGTGTCCCTGTCATATTCTGTTTTTAAGTCCTTTGGGTATATACCAAGGAGTGGGATAGATGGGTCAAATGGTGGTTCCATTCCAAGGTTTCCAAGGAATCTCCATACTGTTTTCCAGATTGGCTGCACCATTTTGATTTAATTTTGAGGGGTATGATATTTTTGTTTAGAGTCATTTTATAGCTCAGTTCAAAGACTAACTACTCTAAATGCTTCCTTGACACCTCTATGTACAATTTGGCTCTTTTTCTTTCCACCTTTTACACTATGAGCGTTCATCAATTCTGCTATTACTTTATTGTATTGTTGTTCTTTGATGTTTTAGTTAATGTTTGTGCTACTGTGACAAAAGTACCACACAAGAACAACTTATAAGGGGAAAACTTTATTTAGGGCTCACAGTGTCAAAGATCTCAGTATGTGGAAAACCAACTGCATTGCTCTGGGCCCAAGGTGAGGATGGGGGAAGAGCCCAGTTGAAGAAAGCTGCTCAGATCATAGCAGGAAAGCAGAGAGAAAGGGGAAAGGGCCACAAATGTACCCTTCCAGGGCATGCCCCCAGTGATCCATCTCCTCCAGCCACAGTTACCACCCAGTCAGTCCAGTCAAACTAGGATGGACTGGTTAGGTTATAGTGCATTTCACCTGTGAATATCCCTGCACTAACACTTGAACTTTGAGGAGACATCTCATACCCAAACCATAACATCTGCTGTTCTCACTCTCTTCTGTATACATGGCATCCCAGCAAGGTTTCTGATTCAAAGTTGATGTTCAGTAAACATGTTTTTGAATGGCTAAACCTATCAATACCTCAACCAATCAATCCATAACACTTGTTATCAAAGTAGTGATAAACAAGCAATAGATCTTAATGTAAGGAGGCACTAAAGCAATTTCAATTGATTCTCAGAGCTGCAGAATAAAACAAAGAAAAAAAGTATTATTTTTAGTGATCAAAATTTGTGAACAAGATATTTTGCTCATAGTATCATGGCTAAATCAAACTAATGCTTGTATCTACAACACAGATTTCTGAAACTATTTGGGGTTGAATTAATCTACAATAAAGAATTATGGGAAATTAATTTTGAAAGGAAATTTACATGCTAAATTGATTGTGTAACTATACATATCACAAAATTATTTTCTTATACATGTTATACAAATATTTATAATTAGTATCAAGATAAACTTAATTACTAAACCAACTGGAATATTAGAGATGGGACATTTATAGCACATTAATTCTTTCTAATTGTGGTGGACTATTTTGTTTTGGACCAATAATTCTTCTGAGAAAACTAGAAAATCTGGATAGCATATAAAATAGCATCTGTTTGAATGCAGTGAAACCTACCAAGATGTTATGTACTAGTGGAGATAAGATCTCTAAGAGAAGTAAAACCCAGAAGGTGAGACTTATTTGGCATGATTTTTCTTCTCAAAACATCTATCTGTTCACAGGCAGTGACTAAAACGGTAAGAGAGCTGTTTGTAGAATCTCAGATCTGGTGGAGAAAAATTGGATGTTGAGACTTAACAAGAAGGAACAGTCCTGTTAAACACCTGAGGCTTTACTTGGGACCCTGAAGGATAAGAGTGAACTTGAAATAGAACAATCCTAACAAAAAGTAAAGCCCAACTTTAAGTCAGTTAAATCCTTAGTTGTAATAAAATCATTTGCTTTTAGCCTAACTGCTTGCCAGAAGCAAAATTAAATTGTCCCTGGAGTGTAGCAATATACAGGGTTCAAATAATCTCAATTATTTTTCATACAAAATAGTCAACAGTCAATCAAAACCAAGAAGGCATGCCAAAGGTCAACAGTTGACTGAAAACCAAGAAAAATAGGCAATATAAACAAACTCAAATATAATCTAGATATTTACTTGTTAGACATAAACCTTTAAAACTGATTAAAAGTTTAAGAAATTCTATGACAGGTGAAGAATACATCAGAAAACTGGGAAATAACCAAGTAGGAATTCTAGTAATTTTATATATATATATAAATATAAATATTTATAAATAAATATTTATATATATATATAAAATAATATAAATATAATAGTTAAACCTAAGAATTAATGGGTGAGTTTAATAGCACTGGAGATGAAAAGAAAAGAAATAAATTGAGACAAAATGAGTGAAAAGAAAACAGGAAATCTATGGGACATGGGGAAGAATTCTGATAGATGAAATTGGCATCACAAAAGGAGAGGTATCAAAAAATGAGGTAGAAGTAATACTTGCTGAGATTAAGGCTGAGAATTTTCCAAAACTGATAGGTAATATCAAGCTAAAGATTCAAGATTCTATAAACTTCAATCAGGACAAAATAAAAAAGAAAAGAGAAAATAAAAAACCTTAACAACAAATAAAAACCACCACAGGTAGGCTTCTCATAATAAAACACCTGAAATTGGTTTCTTTTTACACAATAAAAGCAATCAAAGGGAGGGGAAATATATTAGCTTCACATTTTGGGTCACTTGACTCTACAGGTATTTCCCTTGGGATTATCCAAGTTGAGCTTTCTTCTGTGGGATTCACAACATCCAAACAGGAAACATGGAAAACACACACCTATCTCTATATAGCCAACCTCTGAAGGGGTAGGCTATTTCTAAAGAGTTGTGTCTTTTTTGTTCCACTACCTACATACCTGATCCTATCTTCCACCTTTAGAATTTTGAGACATGAATCGGGTACTAGCAACTTGTCCTCAAGATGTCCCTCTAGAAGACATGTTTTAATCTCCTCTAAAACACCATGATTTGATTTGGTAGAGTATATTCCCCTTTCACATGGGATGGGGTAGGAGAAGTAGGTAAAGGTCATAACAACTAGACCCTTTTAGACCATGATAAAGAATGTGTGCCTGAGCTCATTTGTGTGGGTGTGTGCATTCATGAACATGTTTCCAAAATTGGAAGCCTCAAAGTGTGTTGAGGAGTAATAAAATAAGTTTTGCATTTTAAAAATATCAATATATTTGGATTTGGAAATGACATTAGGTGGGGTAGTGTTTTAGTTAGCTATTTCTCTGCTGCAACTAAAAGACCCAACCAGAACAATTTCAGAGGAGGAAAAGTTTATTCAGAGGCTCATGGATTCAGAGATCTCAATCCATAGACAGCAGGCTCCATTCTTTTGGGCTCAAGGTGAGACATGACACCATGGTGGGAGAATGTGACAGAGAGAAGCAACTCACATGGTGATCAGAAAGCAGAGAGAGAGAGACTCCACTCACCAGGTACAAAATATATACCCCAAAGCTAGGCCCCCAATGCCCATCTCCTCCAGCCACACTCTGCCAGCCTTCAGTTACCACTCATTTAATCCCTATTAGGAGATTAATTCACTGATTGGGTTAAGACTCTCACAATCCAATCATTTCTCCTCCGAACCTTTTGCATTGTTTCACACATGAGCTTTTGGGGGATACCTCACATCCAAACCACAACAGGTAATAAAAGAGAAAACAGGGAAACTAGTTAGGACACCATTGAAGTAGTTCAAATTAAAGATTATGGTGGCTTGGACTTTAATGGTTATAGTAAATACGGAAATGAAATGAACAGATTATAAAAATATTTTGAGTGGTTCCCTAGGAAGTGGTCAGGGCTCCATTCTTTTCTGCTACTCTTCCACATCACTTGTTTTTCAAGTCAGTGTATTCCAGCATTTTGTATTTCTGCTCTTACATCAAATTCATGATTTCTATTACCATATAAGGAAACAAACTATTTTCTGAAATATTATATTTGCTAGCATTTTACAGTGTTGTCCTTAATTTTTTCTGAAGTATATTTCAATTTCTATATATATGGTTATTCTCTCTACATCCCTCCTTGAAAGAGGCTATATTCATGTAGATATAATAAATAATAATAGACACCAGCAATTCATTTTTCTTTTTTAATATACTCACCATTTGCTTTCATGCAATCTTTTCATAGAGACAAATAATACAGAAAAGTTGACTCCTGCTATCCTTAAAGGGACCTAGTTCTTTATCTACAAATTGGCTTTCTGATACTTGGATGCAAAATAATTTCAGAAATGAAAAGTAGTCGGAAATTGTGTTTGCTTATAGAGCTGCTGACAAAACTGGTTTTCTGTATAGGCATGGTAGGGTAATACTCCCAATGGTTATTGAAGTTAGACAATGTATTTTCATTTGTTCAATAAAATGGAATATTGTTTACAGTGGAAGCAGTTTTTGAAAAAAATATTTTTTGTGGTACTGGGGAATGAACCCAGGGGCACTATCCCACTGAGCTACATCCGCAGCCCTTTTAATTATTTTATTTTGAGATATACACTCTCTTAGTTACCCAGGCTGTCCTTGAACTTGCCATCCTCCTGCCTCAGTCTCCTGAGTTGCTGGGATTACAGGCATGTGCCACTATGCTTGGCACAGGAGAAACTTTTCAAGTCCAATGGGTGACTGATCACCTTCCTTTCCCAGTACTCTAGTGATAACGGAAGCTGTGCCATAATGAAGGCTCCATCAACCTGAGTCCCAAAATAACAAAGATGAGCAGAGCTGATTGTGCATCCTTGCCAACCTTCCTTGGGCTTTAAGCATGTGAAAAACTTCTGTTGTCCTAAGTCAATTTCACGGTTGTTTGTTAATATGTCAGAGCCTAGGCGACCCTTACGTAGATATCAACTTAGGTCAATCTCTTACTCCTAGTAGGACTTACCCCTAAAACAATGTAGTCTGGGCATTTAACACTGATAGTGACTGAGAACTCACAAGCTTTTGAAGTAGCGTTTTCCAATTTTAAGCAATTAAAATGATTAAAACCCTGTCTTTGTTTTGAACCAAAATTTGCCTTTCTGTAACTTCCACTCAAGAACTAATTTATGTAGTGGGCTTAATTAATGAACAGGCACTTGTCTAAATTTCTTCACTGATATTCTGGAACTTAGAATTTATAACCTGCCTCAGGAAGTATTCTGCCAAAACTGTTTTCTGAAAGAGCCTAAATCTCAAACAATAGAACACATTGAATGTAAATTAAACAGCGCTCTTGAACAGAAAATTAAATTGGTTCCATGACATGGATTTTAAGGAAGCCCACATAATGTAAACAGTGCTGCAACTGACTGATAAACCTGCAAACTCAATTGATACCCTACCTTGGTGATAACCAGTGGGGAAAATTAGAGTAATGTGCATAAGCATATCTCATTCAAATGCCTTGATTTTATTATCTAAACAAACCAGAAAATATTTTCAAGTAATTAATTAAATTTTCATCCAGAAATATCAATAGAGTATACATTAATACATCCTCCTTTTAGTTTTTATGAGGAAGAATGACCAACTCAACACAACCCTAGGTTTTAAAGTCAAGTTTAATACTTCAGAATTCTTTATTTTAACAGTCTGTTTTACAAGTAGTGGAAAGAAATATGTAACAACCTCCCCAGTACAATTTTAATGGTACTAGAAGAGTGCCACTGCCCCAAATCTGTTTCCTAAGCCTCAGTCACATTTTCTGGACTTATGTATAATTTATTAATTATTTTAAAGTACTTAAAATTAATATAAATTAGAGAATTCTCAACAGAATAATAGAAAAGAAAAAGAATATGGTCTTCACAAAAGGAAAAATAGAAAAAGACATTATAAGCAATTCCTTAAATTTCCTAGCAATCCAATAACAAAAGTAAAGCAATAAGATCCATTTTTCACTTGGTATTGGCAATTGTATTTTTACTAATAATATTTACTAATCAGAGTTTGAAAAATGTGCTCATATTCAGTGTTAATTGCAATGTGAAATGGCATAGTAGAAGAGGGAGGATGGATATCAATTATGTCCTCAGAATTAGTAACAGCAAAGACTGAAGGTTGTATCACTAATCTTTCTGTATCAAGACTAGTATAATAATTGTGAGTGGTCACCAACTTCAAGACAAATTCAACTGGATGGAGGGCATACTAGTGTTCAGTATCTCTCATATGTCAGGTCATATAATTTCATCTTTCACTCTGATTCCAGCCATGCCTATGGTGAATAGTTTTGTGAAGGTGTCATCTTACCTCTAAGTGATGGCCTATAATCAGCCTTTGACATATGCTTTTCTACAATCTATTATTTGTTGTCTAACCCTTTCTGAAAATTAAGGTGGGACAGTATAGCTTTACATATTGTTAGTTGGATTAAAGAGGAAGAAGTTGTGTTAGCTTTCCAGGACTGTGACAAGATACCTGAGATAAAAATCGTAAAGAAGGAAAGATTTATTTTAGCTCAGTTTCAGAGATTTCAGTGTAAGATTGGCTGGCTCTATTGAGGCAAGGCAGAATATTCATGGCTGCAGGAGCAAGTGGCTGAGGAGAGGAGATTGCTTATTTCATGGCATCCAAAAAACAGAGGCAGGTGGAAGAGGGAGAGGGAGGGAGAAAAGAAGAGATTGGGAACAAATTAACTGTTTAAAGGCACACCTTCAGTGACCCAACTCTTCTACTAGGCCCCAACTCCTAAAGTTTCCACCACCTCCTAATAGTGCCATAACCTGGAAATCAAGCCTTCGACACATGAGTCTGTGGGGGACACTCCCAATCTAAATGAAAACACAGTAGGTATTCAGCTTCAGGAACAGGGAAGTCTTAAAATAAATTAATTTCCATTCTGACTAATCTCCGAAACTTTAGAGAAAAAATAGCTAGACTAGTATATATACCTGTGAAAATTTGCAAGGCAAGCTTATCAAAAACAGTGGGATTTCTATATTTTGTGCATGTTTTCCAGATGAGAACAACCATATCATGGGTTTGACGGCTTAAATAAGAAAAAGAATCAGGGAAGAGAAAAGCCTTTTACTCCTTTGATTGCTTCCCTGTCCGTTTTTGTCTGTACCTCTTTCCTATCCCCTCCAGAAAAATAATCTGATTTGTCCAATACTAGGAAATAACTAGTGAGCAGTAACTTTGTGATAAAAGGTCATGAACCTCTTCATCCTTCTTCCTCTTTTTATATAGGGCAAGATCAGAAAGTTAAGATCCTAGAATGTTTTTTTCTTATGAACTCTTTGGAATTTAGGCTTTCTTATTACTTTGGGTTTAGTGAAAGGCTGTTTATAAATTTAGGATTTGGGTTGAGGTCTAGCTTCTCTTCCTCAGTCTTATGAGAGATGTGTGCATTTCAGTTTATATTGACTTGGATAACAATAGAATAGTATTTTACATATTATTTATAATTTGCAAGTGTACATATAGTTCTTTATTGAACTTCTGGGTATGAGCTGGGGAAGAGGCAGGATTTAGGTATGCCTAAATAATTTGGAAATACTACCATTTAATACCACCACAAATTTAATTCCAAATACTAAAGACCATTTGTCTTTATCCAAAAAAATAAGTCATTAGTACTTTCTACCTTGCTAGGTAGAAGGATCCATGTACAAAGTGCATTTCAAGTTAGGTGTCACTCTTAGATGTATGCATAGAATCCTCTACTTCCCTCTGTCATACAAATTCTCATATTAGGTTTGTTGTTATTGCACATCACTCCTGTTATTTTCTAACTCCAAAAAGGTGAGAATTATGTTTAGCTTATTGTAGCTTATTTTGTATTCCCAGTAACACCAACAGAATGAATTGATTATGAAACCTAGAATGAATTGATTATGAAACCAACAAATGAGTAAATTAATATGTTTTGCATCATAAGAAAATTTTAGAAGTGTCTTAGTTGACTCAGGTTCCTATAACACCAACTGGGTGGCTTCAACAACAGACATTTGTTTCTTAAAGTTCTGGAGGCTGAGTTGAAAATCAGGGTGCCAATTGATTAGGCTAGCTTGGGGAGGGCAATCAACTTGCTATGCCTTCACATAGATGGAGAAAGGGAGACACAGGGAAAAAAGGAATGAAGGAGAGAGAGAGGGACACAGAGAAAGAGACAGCTCTCTGATCTTCTCTTATAAAGCCACTAATCTCATAATGGGGACCACACCCTCATGACCTCATCTTAATTTAATTACTCATCCAAAGCCCCATCTCCAAATACTAATACATTGAAAGTTGGAGATTCAATATATGAGCATAAAGGGGTACAAAATTTAGTCCATATAGAAAATAATTTGAAAATAAAATTGGATATATTCTTCCCAGATAAAATCAGGGTTATAAGATCGTTCATGTATACTATAAAAACATGCTTATTTTTTAAAGCTACTGTGAATCTGAATGATTTGATTGCTAAGACTTGTAAAATAACTTATTAAACTCAATCATAAAAATAATCACTATCACAATCTATTAGTTTTGGGGGAAAATGGAAGAAGATAATTTCTTAAACTATATTTTTTGTGACAGAGCAATTTTTTTCCAAATTATTTTCCTCTTGCAATCAAAATTGTAAGCTCTGTTTCATTTAGATTTTATTTATTTATTTGGAACTTAGGAAAATAGTCTAACAGCTGATTGTAAAGAAGTATTATTTGTCTTTACTTTTGTCCTAGATATACTTTAAAAGAGTAATCATTTTTTTTCTCATTTTACAGAGGCTGACAGATGCTTAAGACAATAGGATAATAACTTGAGAGAAATTAAAATGTTAACTTCAATTTTATTCTTGTTTTAATATATATGATAATAAGATATTCTGCAAATTCAGGGCAAATTATTCCTGATAGACTTGAGTCACAGGAGTCAAGCAATAGAAAAATAGCACTTTGCTGAGACAGCTGGGGTATCAACCCAGGGGGCACCTCCAAAAGTATTAAATGCTCATTTACATCATAGTGAGTCAACTCCTTCTAAGTGATTGCTGAAAGTGAGCCGAGTACCTTTATTTGACCCAAATATATCTTCATTTGTCTGAATAGCTAATTGGATGATTCAGTTCATTTGCTCTTCTATTTAGCTGACAATTACCATATATACTTGATATGGATTACCCCTTTTCAATAAAATGACATTCCACTGTAAGGCTACACTGAACACAATTTATATTCTTTAATTACTGAGAAGGCACCTCATAATCCAGATATAGGACCTCAGGGACATCACAGTAAATTTCAAACATCACAATGATGTATAAATTACATGTAAGGAATTGATTGAATAAAATCTTGCGATTTCAGAAAAATATCATAAATCAGTTTGTATTTTATTTGGCCATGTTCCTCACAATTGTACATAAAACCACTATAAGCACTTTAAACAAAGCAAATGGCAGTGGATCATCCATTTCAATCATTAGCTCTTTTTTTGAAACCATAGAAATAGACATTATTTAAATTTTCACTCTCATTAAAATGTGATTCACTGCATTCTGGGAAGGTCTCTCTCCTTTTCCCTCCTCAGTTTCAAAGCACTAAACAGTTTCAAATCACAGAAACTAGCCAAATTCTCTGTTAGGAAGGCTTACAATAAAAAACCTTTTGAATCAAAACCTGTTCACCTCCCTTATATAAAATATAGTATAAGTTTAATACCCATAACTATGCAGTTTTATATAAAATACTATCACTCGGATAATTAGATAAATATTTAGGCAATGAACCTACCTAGTGAGTGAGTTTCATTTTAGAAATTTGTTATATAATTAACCTTCAACAAGTGGAGGAATTCACCAATTTGGGAGTAATAAATCTTTCTAAATGACAGCAGAGACCTGAGACACTATCACCTTTCTGACTGAATTAAGTAATTAGATAACAATTGTCTAGTGGTGATTTCTGGACCTTTTGGTGATAAAAAAGAAACATACTATTTTTTGTAATTGCTATAATTGAAGAGATATGAAAATAAAATGCCCAAGCAGAAATGAATTTTTCCTATTTTCTTGACTTCCCCCAACTCAAATTTCTCTAGTAGTAAACAGGGGGCCTAACATGGCTCTTCATCTCTTCATTTCAAAAACCCAACAATACTTGCCTAATAATCAAATCAGTGTGTTGAAGTGAGCCATTATAGATATATATTTATTCCATTTCCAGAAATTCAAAGCAAGACCTGATTGGAAATTTGTTTTTAATAATGATTTATTTTTACTGCAAAGCTTTACCTCTCTGGGCAATAAAAATAAAGTCAATTGCAGTAGTTCTATTTTATTTTTTAATTTTTGTTTTGGATGAATAACTCTAAGTAAAATTGCTTTTAGTTTTCAAATACTATCAATTTTGAACCTAGTAGACAGGGTTTGTTATTTGTTAACTGAATATTCATTCTCTATTTGCTTAGTAACTGAACTATGGTTGTAATTGAGATTTCAACAAACACAGAGAATAAAAGACTCAATTTCTTAGGTTCCCTTTTAGGTAGGTAAGGGATGTAGTAAAAACAATATACAACTTGTAAGAAGAGATATGTATTGGAAGCAGAGAAATGGGAACTCTTAAGAGAAAATCTAAAGTGAATTCTAGAAGTTGAAAACATTAAAACACAAATGAAGAATGTCTTTGGTGGCACATCAGTAGATTGCACAAGGCAAGGCAAGAAGCATTGTGTAAAAGATAAATGCATAGAAAATCAAAACTATACTGAGATTCTATCTCACTCCAGTCAGAATGGCAATCATCATGAATACAAGCAACAATAAATGTTGGTGAGGATGTGGGGGGAAAGGTACACTCATACATTGCTGGTGGACTGCAAATTGGTGTAACCACTATGGGAAACAGTATGGAGATTGCTGAGAAAACTTGGAATAGAACCGCCCAATTATACCCCTCGGTTTATACCCAGAGGACTTAGAATCAGCACACTACAGAGATGCAGCCACATCAATTTTTATAGCAGCTCAATTGCCAATAGCTAAACTATGGAACTAACCTAGGTGCCCTTTAACAGATGAATGGATAAAGAAAATGTGGTATATATACACAATAGAAAATTACTCAGGCTTAAAGAAGAATGAAATTATGGCATTTGCCAGTAAATGAATGGAACTGGAGACTATCATACTAATTGAAATAATCCAATCCCAAAGAATCAAAGGCCGAATGTTTTCTCTGATATGTGAATGCTAATTCACAATAAGTGGTGGTGTGGGAGTGAGGGGAGAAGAGAGGTATTTTGGACTAGACAGAGGGGAATGAAGGGATAGGAGAGGTCATGGGGGTAGGAATGATAGAATGAATCAGATATTATTACCCTATGTGCATGTGTGATTGCATGACCTTTGTAACTCTACATCATGTACAACCCGAAAAATGAGAAGTTATACTCCATTTATGTATGATGTGTCAAAACACATTCTACTGTCATGTATAACTAATGAGAACAAATAAAAGATAAATGCATAGATACTTCCATAAATTAAATGCAAAGAAAAAATATTGAAAGTAGAGAACAGAATACACATGAACTGAAAGATTAAATTTAAAAAATGCATATTTAAAGTATCAGAAGATAAATGGCTTAGAATGTTATAAAATTAATGACACCAAGTGAGCCATAGACCCAGAAAGTTCAGAGAATATCAAGCAGAATATATACAAGCCCCCAAAAGTATATATAGACATATCTTATTCAAATTTTAAAAATCCAAACACAAAGAAAAAACATTTAAGGAAAGCAGGGGAGTGTGTTATTCATTTTACCCATACAGGAAAAAATAAATGAGAATTTTAATAGACTTCTCATCACAGATTATGAAAACAAGTAGAGTGAAACATTTAGTATTAAAAGAAAAACCACAAAATCCCAAAATTCTATCTCTAATAAATTGACTTTCAAAAGTGAAAGAAAACTGCTAAATATCTACTAGGATAGCAAAAATTAAAATACTGTCAACACCAAATTGTGATGAGGATGTGGAGAAAATAGGAACTCATATTCATGGCTGGTAGAAATGCAAAAATGATACAGCCATTTTGAAAAACAGTTTGCCAATTTCTCATACAACTAAATATACTTTTACCATATGATACAGTAGTCATACTACTTGATATTTACCAAAACAAGCTGAAAACTTATATACATACAAAAACTGACACAGAGATATCTGTAGCAGCTTTATTCATAATTCCCCAAACTTGGAAGCAAGTCCTTAAGAAGATAAATAAACTATTGTATATCCAGATAATGGAATAGCATTAAGCACCAAAGCAAACCAAGCAAAAAACAAACAGAAAAGATCTATCAAGCCATAAAAAGATATGGAGGAATCTTAAATGTACATCATTAAGTGAAAGCAGCCAAATTTAAAAGGTTACATTCTGTATGGTTCCAACTGTATAACGTTCTGGAAAAAAAATTTTAAATTGTGGAGATTGTAAAAAGAACAATGATTGATAGGGGTTAGGGATGAATAGAAAAACACAGAGGGTTTTAAGGGTAGTGAAACTATTCCATATTATAACACAATAGGGGATGTGTGTCAGTGTGCATTTGATAAAACTTATAGACTCTACAACACAAGAGTGAACTCTAATGTTAATTACAGATTTTGAATGATGATAATGTGTCATAATCAGCTTGTCAGTTGTAATCATTTTACCATTTTAACAGGGATATTGATAATGAGAGAAGTTATGGATTTGGGATACATGGAACTCTGTACTTTTCATTCAGTTTTGCTGGGAACTTGTAACTGTTCTAAAAAATAAGTCTTTTTTTCTAAAAAAAAAGAAAGAAAGAAAATTCACTAGCAGTCTGTCTTGGAAGGGATATTAACATATTTTCTGTAGGCAGAATGAAAATAATCTAGGTAAGAAGCATGGAACCCCACAAGAAAAGAAAAAACATTAGAGAAGTAACAAATACAGAAAAAATAACATATTTTCTCTTTGTTATTCTTCATTGATTAAAAACATAACTACTTATCTAACACAATGAAGATAACAATATATTGAGTAATATAGCATATGAATAAGTGAAATGAATGACAACAATGAAACATGGAACAGGAGGGAGAAAAGTTATGAAAGTATTTTCACATAGTATGAGATAATTAAACTAGAAATCAATAATAGAAAGAGCCAGATAATCTCCAAATATTTGAAGAATAAGCAACACACTTATAATTAACAAATGGACCAAAAAAGTAAGAGAAGAAAATTAATAATACTTTGAAATAAATGAAATGAAAATACAGCTTATCAAAACTTGTGGGATGGAGTAAAAACAAGGGTTGGAGGGAAATTCATAACATCAAATACATATATTAGAAAAGAAAAAAGTTCTAAAATCAATAATCTGAGCTTTCACATATAAAAAGAAAAATTTAAACCTAAAGCAACCAGAAGAAAAGCCATTAGAATCAGAGTAGAAATCTGCTATGGTTTGGATATTGTTTGTCCTCAAAGAGTTCATGTATTAGAACATCATTTCCTTATTGTTGTTGTGGGAGGTGGTGGACCTTAAAAGGTGAAGCCTATTGGAAGGTTCCTAGGTCATTGGGGGCATTCCCTCAGAAGGAACTGTGGGAGCTCAGTGTCTCTGGCTTCCTGTTTTAAGATGTGATCATCCTCACTCTCACTGCCATCCACCATGAGGTGACACAGTGAAGGGATGCCCTCACACAAGCCTGATCTATGTTGTTTGAACTTTAAGCCTCCAAAAGTTTCAGTTCAATACAGCTATTTTCTTTATAAAGTTAACCTGCCTCAGGTATTTTGTTATACTAATGAAAAACTTATTAATACAAAATTAATGAAATTGAAAATAGGATATTAATAGAGAAAATCAAAAAAACCTAACGTGAAGATTTCAGTAAGAAGGCCCTCACAAGATTCCAGCACCTTGATCTGGAAATTCCCAGCTTCCATAACTGTGAGAAATAAATTTCTAAACTTTGTAAATCACGAGCCTCAAGTATTCCATTATAACAACACAAAATGGACAAAATAAAAATCTGGAGGGGGAGAGTAGGATGAGGGCGAGATTTCTAAGTTATAGCTAGATAGGAGAAATAAGATCTGATGTGTTATTGCCCAGTTGTGTTCAAAAGCTAGAATAATTTTAAATGATTTCACCATTAACTGCTTGAGAAGGCAGATATGTTTATCACAATTGAAACTTCATAGTGTGTACATGTATCAAAATGTTGCATGATACCCTATAAATATGTGTAATTTTCGAGTTTCTATGTATCTATTAAAAATATTAACAGAAATCAAATCTAGGTTTAAAACCACAACTGTTTTGTTAAGAATGTAAATATTATTACTCTTTGGGATTGGGCCAGGAATGAACAATCATAAGAAGCATCACAGGTGACTCTGATATGGGGGTATATCTTAGGTTATAGTCCTCAACATATATTTAAGATAAGGATTTACTTATTCAGAAGATGTTCTCAGGAGAAAATAAAATAAATTGAAAACAATAGAGAAAAGGGGGAAAAGCCAAACATAAGGGACCCTCCAGGCAAAGTACCAGATTTAGTCTGATTTTATGGAAAGCTCTGGAAGGATAAATTTCAACTTCAGTGTCTGTCCCAACTTCAGTCAAGAAAACCAGGTTTTCATACCCTGTCTCCATTGTCAGTCACAGGCTGAGATGTTCATTCCCAGGTATTAATGGGATTCATGTATATGTCTGAGTATGTTGGCTCCAGTAACTTAATCATTCTCTCAGAGAAGTTTTGCCTGCAGGTTCTTATAAACAAATGTACATTCAAATTGGAGGGGAAAGAGATCCAAGGTGATCTCAATAAAGCACCAAATAATCACGTCTCCTACAGGGTTTGTGGAGTACATTTTGAGGGACACTGCTTTTTATTTTCATTTGATTTGCCAAAACAGTAATCTGTGATAAGACTTTTACGATACTAGTACTTTCATAAAAGAGAAAAAGCTGGTACACCAAAAGTTAGATCAAGGCAGTTTGAAACTGGAGATAATTTTCTGAATTAGAATAATAAATGAATCCTAAAACTTGATAATGAAAGATCAGAGACTAAAGTGGGATCTATAGGGATTAGATCATCCACAGAACTAAATTAGTATCCATCCTTCATCTGTTCAGTCATGAATTTGGGAGTAGAAAACATCTTCTGGGGGATCCCACCAACCTTTTTAATGAGATTTGCTCGTATTTGCCTCAATTTTTATTATTTATGTCTTGCATTTAGCATAGGCAAGGTTAACAGATGAGAAAAGAACTAAAGATCTTC
The DNA here is from genome assembly GCA_025594165.1 of Tamias sibiricus. Classification (NCBI taxonomy): domain Eukaryota; kingdom Metazoa; phylum Chordata; class Mammalia; order Rodentia; family Sciuridae; genus Tamias; species Tamias sibiricus. The sequence goes on along the minus strand of CM046667.1, from coordinate 104,448,904 downwards.
AATCATCAAATCAATTTTTGCACAGATTTTCTTTCAGTTTAAAAAAGTTTTCAATATTATCTCTGCTAGAGTAATAAGCTTTGTTTCCAAATCTTTGCTAGGGTAAGAGGGTTAAATATGCTCTTAAAGCCTAAATAAACTTAGAAACCCTTGATTGACTATAGAATACACAGTGGAATAAGTTCAGCTGGAAAAAATAGGCTCTTCAAATGGAATCTGTTACTCATATGGCATGTTTAGGGGACTTAGTATTCTATGTGAACATCATACCTGTTGGACACATGTTTGGGGAAATTTAACAAATGGTAAAATAAAATTAGTAGATTGAACTTGACTTCTGGTACACCTGATTCTATTAAAAATAGTCAGAAGAGGGGGAAATGGTGAAAACTCTCAAGTTAAAGTAGAAAAATAGATGTAAAAATTTCTTAATTTTAAGCTCACTTGTTTCTGTCCCAGCAAGGTCTTCTTAAAAAATACCTTTATATTGTTTATTTATATATGGTGCTGAGTATCAAATCCAGTGCCTCACACGTGCTAGGCAAGTGCTCTACCACTGAGCCACAACCCCAGCCTCCAGCTAGGTCTTGATGCTGGAGAATAGTTTCTAAAATGGTAGAGAATAGGAAACTAAAAGTATTCAGATCAGAGACTAAGAACTGCTCTTCTATGGCCGTTCTGTAGGAATGCATGTGTGTAAGTGTAAATGCATAATAATATAAACGTGTGCCAATATGTGAATAATTGTAATTGAATAAGACTATAAAAATTTAAATTTGTCTCAAACACCATAGCATTTACTAAGTGATAGTCAATTATTTTCCTGGAAAAATCTTTCCTAATATGCTTATCTTTCTCAATTTCATAATCACTTTTATTTAGCACTAGAAATGAAGGTAAAATTCAGTTTATCAAATTGCTATATAATCAATCTATTAATGTACTATTAACCTCTTCACAAAATTCTTTCTTGTTTGTTTTGTTTTATTTTATTTTTAGAGAGAAGGTCTTGCTATGTTGGTCAGGCTGGATCCAAACTCCTGGGTTTAAGGGATCCTCCTGCCTCAACATCCCAAACAGCTGGGATTGGAAGAGCATACCAACATAACCTGCTTATGTTTTCTTTCTTATACTTCCCACCACCTTCAGAGTTTTATTTTCATAATAGGGAATTCTTTTTTTTTTTTTTTTTTTAATATGAGGAATTGAACCCAAGGGTGCTTAACCACTGAGCAACATTCCTGGCCCTTTTTATTTTTTATTTTGAGACTGGTTTCACTAAGTTGCTAGGTCGCTGAGGCTGGCTTTGAACTTGTGATCCTCCTGCCTCAGCCTCTTGAGCCACTGGGATTTATAGGAGTGTGCCACTGCACCTGGTCATAATGTGAAATTCTAACTTGAACATTCTGTCTTGAAATCACTGTAATAATCTCTCAATAACCAGCTGGGCAGGCAACACACAACTTAGTCAATAAGAGTCCTATGGTCCACTTGGCAATTTTATTGCTTAGTGTTAACAAATATATTGATTTTTTTTTTTTTACTTTTAAAAAATCACACTCTTAGGAGTTTAGCTAGCAATCCCTAAGAGTCGAGTCCTCTCCAGTACATTGATCAAATTGAGTGTCTGACTCTAAAATAGTGAAAATCCTATCAAAGTAGAGTCACTCTCTGAGGCCCTTTCTAAACAATCAAATCATTCCCCTCCTCCCAAGACATTATCTATACACGTGAACACACACACATACACATACACACACACACACACACACACACAAACACACACTTCCACACTGATTGCAGTAGTTCCTCTTCCTCTCCCCTTTAATATGAATGTTTTCCAATTTTATTTAAAAATTAAATAGCATCATTTGACATTACTGTTTCCTTCAGCTTCTGTCTTGATCCTCTGCATTTTCTTGAAGTCTATCATCACCTCCTTGCAGTGTCATTTCAAGCCTGGTTCAAATCTCCATACCCTAAATTCTCAGGGAACCAAACATTCTTTACCCATGCCACGTATGAGAGTTTTATACTTCAATTTATATGTATAAATATTTGGTTAAAATTTGTGTCTCCAAATAAGTGTAGGTACTACATGTGCCCAGAAGGCAGTACTATGCATGACATAGGGTGACCAAACAGATATTTGTTAAATAAATGCATGAGTGAGTTAACTATTTCTCATAGGAATTAACATTACTTATCTTTATTTCACAAATCTTTCACTCCTAAATTACATAACATAATTTTTCCCACTTTTAAAAAATTGCTTTGTTAAGGGTAATTAGAGTATTACACTTATACTTGGGAGATACATTCCAAGACCCCCAGTGGATACCTTAAGCCCCAAATAATATTGAACCCTATATTTACTGTTTTCTCCTATATACATATTTAAAATACATTTTAAATTTTAAATTCAGCACTTACATGTTATAGCTGTAACCTTTGAAGTTTGAGGTCCAACAGCAAAACTAGCATGGTTTTCTTTTTTCTTCTTCACAATTTCACAGATAGATGATTTGTTATTACCATAAATCTTAGCAACATTGGCATATGATTTCATTTTTTCCCTACTAAGTCAATAACTTTCACCTTTTTACTTAAAGGAAGCATTTCAGTACTTGTCTTTGGCATATCCAAATTTATGGCATTACTACCCTTGCACTTTAGGGCCATTACTAGGTACAATAAGGATTATTTGAACCCAAGAACAGCAGTGTCACAACCGTGAATCTGACAGCCAAGACAGCTTTTAAGTAGCTAATGGTCAGGTAGTGTATACAGTGAGGAAACACTGAAGAAAGGCATAACTCATGTCCCACCATACTACTTAGAATAGCATGTGGTTTAAGACTTTTGAATTATTTATTCCTGGAATTTCCCATCGAATGTTTCTAGACCACAGGAAAGTGAAACCCCAGATAAAATTCAGTCAATGTTTTGCTACTCTATATCAAGTTCACAGCAGCATTTGAGACTGTTGACTATACCTTCAAGGTAGCTTCAAGAGCTTTTACTCTTTCTAAAATATTTTATTATTGTATCACATTCTACTTCTCCAATTACTTTTTCTTTATTTTTGTTATTTTTAGCTTTTCCACAGATTTCTTCAAATGTGAGTACCTAATTACCCTGGTGGACTCTGTTTCAAACCCTTCAGTTATCTTTTTGTAGATCTTTGGGACTGACCTATCCCATAATCAGAGTTCTAGTTCCATGGTATAAATTACCTAGTGAAGATTTCTGTGAATGTCCTTTAATTACCTAGTCACCTGCACATTTCTCCTAAACATGTGAATTCTCTCAGAAAAGAATGGGAAACCCATTCATCTTGTTCACCCCTTATTAAATTACACAGACATGTCAATTCCTCTTGTTAATTCCCCCATATGCATCAGTTCCTTTTAGTTCCCACCTTTAAATTCTCAAAACTTTGTGCGAAATAAGCTCTCTATGTCTTAGTTCATGCTGGTTACCATAAAGTTCAATAAGCATGTCTTTTTCCTATGTTGTGCTAGTCCTACACCCATTCCTAGGGGCCCAATAATATAATTGCCTCTTACTCTCTCCTATGAACACTAGGACTTAGTGCACATATTGGCACCAGTTACATACTGCTTTTATTAGCTCATGACATATACTAATACATCAGAGCTTTTTTATTTTTTTTTAAACAGGACTGTTAAGTTACTTGTGATATAAACCACTGCTCCACCAACAACTATATTAGGCAGCAATATTAAGATTTTTTAAAGTGTAGTATCTTTGATGATTCTTCCATATTTCTGTATAATAGTTCAATTTTACCTAACCATTATCACACATTAAAAAGAATATCTCCTCATAAACACTTTTAAGGTATAATAGTACTCTTATGAATATATTAATGTACAATTTACAAGATAGTTCCCATCTCAATAAGCCCAGTCAGTGACATTGGTATAAATTGTTATATTCATTTTACAAACGGAGAAATCAACATTTAAAAAATTAAATCAGTTACTTGTTTAAAAAATCAGTCTCTTTGACATATCTATCCACTTATGTGAAATATTTCAAAATATAGAGAAAGCCAGAAGGTGTTGAGCACAATATTTCTTACAATAGTGTCAAATAAAGAAGATGAATAAATATACTTTTATCAATGGATAATTTGCAACAAGTAATTCATTAAAAATTCATTAACTCAACAAATATTTATTATATACCTGTAATATAGCATGTACTGAACAAATACATGTCACTTGCTTTCATAAGAATTATATTCATGTTGGGTGAAACAAGAAATAAAATTGAATATAAAAATGAGCAAAGATGAAGCAATATCTCAAGAGCTTTGTGAAAGAAAAAAGACAGAGAGAAAAAAAAAAAAAAGAAAATTGGACCATGTGAACACTATGAAATGGTAGTTGTGAAAGCATTCAACATGGAAACAGTCATTGGGATAGCTATTGAGTAAAATGTCAATCAGACTGATTATGCTAAAATGTGAAGTGGGAAGACAACACAATGCTGAGCACACATTGTAGCAGCTAACTATTGTACCATACACTTTAAATATATATAATTTTATTTGTCATTTATACCTCAATAAAGCTGGAACTACACACTGATGAGAAAGAAGAAACTCTAAGTTTGGCAATAAACTTGATCAGTCTTAGACATAAATAAATACTGCCTGAGAGTACAAAATCACATGGATGATTATTATTCTGACTCATTTCACTGCTGAATTTCAAACGTTTTGATTTATATAGGCAAGAGATTTTATTTATGCAGAAACATTATGGGCCACATTTCACAATATCCACATTCTCTCTAATAGATAAGGGAATGTAAATCAAGCACACAGTGTGCATTTACCTCTTTAAATTCATCTTTTTACAAAGCATTGTTTGTTCCTTTACACATTATTGCTACTTCATAGAGAAGAGAGCATACATTTTCATTTAGTTTTGTTGCCAACATCCCTTTATATGAAAATTATTTAGAAAAATACAGCCTAACAATCCAACGTTTGAGATGCTAGTCCTAAGAGGATGACTTAAAAGCTTGGTTGAGATTCCACAAATATTCAAAAGAGTGTATTTCAAATGTTGACTTCACTTTTTAATTCTAACATCCAAACTAAATACACTCTTTTCAGGCACTGTTCTTATCAAATAGGAAGATCAAGCTATGTTCAATCTCAGAACTGCAAACAACCCCAGTCTGTTATTTACTGAATCCAAAGAAAGAACTTGGAGAACTCAATAGAGAGGTTTTGGATATTTTATTTTTCACTCACTCCTCTGCAACAGCAGGCCAGGATACAATGGAGAGCTCCACCATGACAATGAGCAGGGGGAATATATCGGTTGGTTGCATGCCCACTGCCCAGGTAGGTTTCCTCAGATGCTTTAAGAGTACTTTTCTTTTACAATGTGGGTTACTCTGTTTAGATCCTGTCCTAAAGATTGGAGATAAGGGAAGTGGCCAGCTACACTTTCTATTTCCTTCAGTATCACATTCTTCAGAGACCTTCAAAGCTTTCCTAGGAACTGATTAGTGTTTAACCCAACAAGCTACCAAAGCTCGGAGAGAATTTCTAACATGTGGAAGATGCCAAAGATCATAATGATGCCAACCATCACAAGTAGCAGGCCACAGACTTCAGCACTCTGTGTCTTCTAGGGTTCAGTTAGTTACCAAGTCACTAGTTGGAACAACCGTTCATGAGAAAAACATGGCATGATCAGCGTCTCTAGTGTTTACTGGTCTCTCATTGGCCAATAGGTGTTTCCCAATAGATGAACACAGGGTGATGGACAGCAAACACTTCTCCAGTGGGTGAAAACCCATTCTCTCCCTATTGGGAGCAGATATACTAGTGAGACTGGTATGTTCCATGTGATGCACACATTGAAGAAATATGAGGAATTTCATTGTGGACAGAGAACAAAGAAAGATTGCCTTAATAAATCAAATCTTTATTAAAGCCTGGGGGCAGCTCAGGATAGCTCAGGAACACAGTTTCCATATAAAGGAATGTTTCCGTCCTGAGGTGGTGGCTGGGGAAAGGCAACAATTCCAGCCATGCCTGCTTCCACATCAGATCTACTTTTTCTACTTTTCAGTTTCATTGTAGAATGTTTTCTGATGAAGACCAACGTTAATTATGTAGTACATACATTTTTTTGTGGTCAAGAAAGATATAATGCAAATTTACCCTCTTCACAAATTTTAATGTCATATTACAGCATTGTTAACTGTATATTGTTGTACCACATATCTCTAGAACTTTTTCATTTTGTATTAATGAAATTCTGTATTCATTAAATAACAACTCCACCCATACCCCACCCTCTGATAGCTACATTCTGTTTTGCCCCTTCAAATTCAATTACTTTAGATAGCTCATGCAATACCAAATGGAATCAGGCAGGGTTTGACTTTTTGTGATTGATTTATATGATTTATAATATCCTTTTAATTTATCCATGCTAGAGTATGAAACAAAATTTTCTTTTTTTTAAGGCTGAATAATGTTCCATTGTATGTACATAGCACATTTTCTATATCTATTCATCCATTGATAAATATTCAGTTTGTGTCCACTTATTGACTCTTGTGAAAAAAGAATGCAATGAACCTGGGTGTACCAGTATCTTTAATATACTGATTTCAAAACTTTTGGATATTTGCCTAGAAGTGGGATTACTGGGACATATGGTGGTTTTATTTTTAATTTTTTGAGGAAACTCCATCCTGTTTTCTATAGTGGCTATACCATTTTATAATCCCACTAATAGTGCACAAGGGTAGAAACTTCTCCACATCCTTGCCAATACTTGTTATTTCCTATTTTTGTATAGTTTCTGACATAATCAGCACAATTTCTCATGTGCCTGTCATTTGCATTACTCTGATGATTAGCAATGTTGAATGTCTTTTTTCATATACCTGTTGGTCATTTGTGTATCTTCTTTAAAGAAATGTCTATTTGAGTCATTTGTATATTTGTTAATCAGTTATTTTGGTGTTAGAGTTAGAGGGATTTTTTCATATAGTCTGAATATTAACCCTTAATCAGATATATGGTTTGCAAATATATTAAAATAGGTTGCCTTTTGACTCTGAATTGTTTCCTGTGCTACACAGAATTTTAAGTATGTGATAGACTTCTTTGTTCTTGCTTTTGGGAGGTGTGATCTTGTCATCATATTAAAAAATCAACAATTGCCACTGCCAGTACCATGAAGCTTTCCTTCAATATTTCCATCTAGGTGTTTTATAGTTTCAGGTTTTATGTTTATGTCTTTAATCCATTTTGAGTTAATTTTTGTACAGGGTATAAGATAAAGATCTAAATTCAACTTTTGCATATGGATTTCCAGTTTTTCCAACACCATGTGTTGAAGAGACTATCCTTCCCCCATTGTGTACTCTCTGCACCCTTGTTGAAAATTAGTGAACCAAATACATGAGGGTTTATTTCTCTGCCCTCTATTCTCTTCCACTGATGTATGTGCCTATTTTTATGCCAAAACACAGTTTGATTATTGGGGCTTTATGGTATGTTTTAAATCAGAAAATGTGAGGTCTCCAAGTTTGTGTTTTTTCTAGATTGTCCCTATCTCTTTTGCCCCAGGGAAAACTGGAAACTGATAAAGTGAAATATCTCTTCTTACCCATTTCAATGTGATTGTGCTTGACTCTATGCTCACCTGAGGGGTTTTGCAACTTAATTGGTTTCTGGTGGAAAGCCTATCTTGGAAGTTGACAAAGGTGTAGTCCTGTGAGTCTTAATCATGGGTGACAAAGGGACAGTTGCCTGTAAAAAACATAGCAATGAATAATTATCTTAGCTGTTTTCATTTTCAATTCATGATTAAATTAAGAGCTATTTTTTTTCATATTGTATTGTTAATTCAGTGTGTCTGTGAGGAAAAGAGGAAAAGGATCTTCCTATCCCACTATCTTTCTCATGTCACTCAAACAACTGCATGAAATTTAAACTTACATCTTAATAAATTCTCTAAACACATGAAAAGCAAAAATTGAAGCACTCATAAATCACTTACTGTATACTTTACACATATGCATTTATTTTAACTGCCTTTGACAGCCCAACTGAAATCGTACTTCACTCTTAAAAAATAATGCAATATGAAGAGCTGGGCACGGTGGCACACACCTGTAATCCCAGCAGCTCAGGAAGCTGAGATAGGAGAATCACAAGTTCAAAGCCAGCTTCAGCAAAAGTGAGGCGCTAAGCAACTCACTGAGACCCTGTCTCTAAATAAAATACAAAATACAGCTGGGAATGTGGCTAAGTGGCTGAGTGTCCCTGAATTCAATCACTGGTACCCTCTCACAAAAAATGCAATATGAATATTGAGTCAGCCACTGAAACAAGGCTTTAAGCAACAAAGATGAAATATACTGGGCACAAAACTCAAATATCTAAAGTTATTCACGTAAGTTAAAGAGAGTTTACAAATATGAACAAAATCATGAATTAAAAAGAAAACAGCTAAGATAATTATTCATTGCTATGTTTTTTACAGGCAACTGTCCCTTTGTCACCCATGATTAAGACTCACAGGACCACATTTGTCAACTTCCAAGATAGGCTTTCCAAGGAAAAGACCTAGTCCTGATGTTGCCATAGGAAGCAACAGATGATGTTCTTAAAACAACAAAGACATGTTCTTAGAATTACATTTCTAGGATTTCCTTGTTTTCCCAAGTTGCCAGGACACAACTCTAAGCATTTGGTCATTGTGTTTCATTTGACTATTGCTGGCCAGGTCTTGTGGTGTGTGCAACAGGTATGTAAACATTATTACTGAATGGTCCCTACCTCCAAAAACAAAACAAAACAAACAAACAAAAACAACAACAAACCATTCTGGAGGAGTCTGCCATGCACATGAATATTTCTTTGGAGTGTGAATGAGAGAACAACTGTTATGGTTCAGATGTGAGGTGTCCAACAAAAGCTTATGTGTGAGACAATGCAAAAAAGTTTAGAAGTGAAATGATTAAGTCATGACTGCCTTAACCTAATCAATGCTTTAATCCCCTAGTAGGGTTATTAACTGGGTGGTAATTATTGGCAGGTAGGGTATGACTAGAGGAGGTGAGTCATTGGGGGCATGCCTTTGGGGTATATATATATATATATATATATATATATATATATATATATATTATATATTATGAGCTGGGTTTAGTCTCTCTTTACTTCTGGTGTGATGTCTTGAGCCACTTTCCTCCACCACACTCTTCCACAATGATGATCTGCCACACCTTGAGCTTGGAGGAATGGTTTCATCCATTTGTGAACTAAGACCACCAAGACTTCTTGTTGCCGCCTGCAGCTGCTGCCGCCTGCAGCAACGATACCGCAGGAAAGAATTCGAAGGCAGACTGGGAATGAGTAGGTTCTTTATTCTTGCTTCTCTGCTGACTTCTCTCTCCAACTCCAACTCCAACAACCCCTTCACAACTCCAACCCTACCTGCTTAAATACTCTTCACCTTAACAAGTATACACGTGTCACAAGATCAACTTACAGGTGCGTCACACAGTATTCACAGGCACAGAAAGATTCTTAGTTGATTACAATAAGGTCAGGAGAAAACAATTAAACGCCTCCTCTTTTGCTCTCAGCCAGCGGCCATCTTAGCTACCTCCTCATTAAGGCTCTTACAACTTCTGAAACTGTAATCCTCAAACTTTTTATCCTCTAATTGTTTTTGTTTTGGTTATAGCACCTGGCTAAAACCCCAACTAACTTTGACTATGGAGAAAACGAAAGATGACTGTTCAAACTTGACTCATACTTTACTCATTTCAGTTTAATCATTTCCAGAGTATAATCCAACACTTACCTATATTTTATATCACAATACATGATATTTATTGATAGATTAATATATAAATTTATATAGATTAATTGTACAAGTAACCCAGATATTGCCAGAGGTCCTTTTGACATTTAGAGACATTAATTATTTCTCATTCTCTGAAGTCCAATGCCATTCTCAACATTTCTACTCTCTTGAGACTTACCTTACCTTTCTGGTGCAAGTTCACTCTATCATGAATATTTGAATCTTATTCTTTAATGTCATACAAATATTCTCTTCTCTATACTAAACCATTTATAAGAACTATTTACAAAAAGTATTTTTGTGTATGTAGAATACTTTAATAGAGGTTTCATCAAGTAAAAAAAAAATTATACTGCAAGAATACCAACAACTTAAAATTAGTTACTCCTGCTTATAAGAACCTGTTGGTCACCTGACAATAAACATTTCCTGTTACCTATTCAGCTATTTCTTCATAGGTCAGATTTCTATAGCTTTGACTTATCCTTTCTTGTTCTTTCTTTCTACCTTTCTTTCTCTTTTCTCTACATAAAAATTCTGTTCACTTCTCAGGCAGAAAAGTTAATTAGTTTTTGCTGTTTCTTCCTAAATAATGACTTCAGGACCTTATCTTCCACAGCTAAAGAGTTTACTTTTTTCTAAATGAAAAGATTTCTTAAAAGGAACTCTGTTATCAACTATTGAAATGATATATTTTCACTCTGCAGCATATGTTTTCTGTCCTTATCATAATAACCCAACAAACTAGGTATCATTATCTCCATTTCACAGATTAGAAAACTAATACTGAGTAAAGTTAAGTACCTTGAAGTTAGAAAATGATAGATCTAAGAACAGAATCCAAATCTTATTTCAAACCCTGTGCTTTGTGTGTGTGCTTATTTGTATATCCTACTATGCTTCAAAAGCCTGAATATGCAAAAGAAGTCACCTTTGTTTATTAGGAATAGCATATTACCAGTTAGATATAGAATTGGAGCCAGTAGCTTTCAAATCTATTTTTCATCCCTGGAATTTAGTGAAATATTCATATTTTGTTTCTTTGCTTACTTGCTTGTTTTGGTTTAGTTTGGTTTTCTGTTTCTACATGTTGCAGAGAAATCATTTGACAAGTATGCTACAGAATTCTATCTGTGATTTCTAATTGAAGAGTAGTTATTAACAATTTTCAGAAGTTTTCAAATCATATTCTTCTACTACAAAAAATAATTACCATTAGATTCTAATAATGTCCTTTAAAGGCTATATACAGATATAATTCTTTGAACTAAGTTTCCTTGTTAAAACCATCTAGAAATATAAAAATTAAAAAAAATATAAGAATGATGTGCGGTTTTAAATTTTATTGGCTTGTTCAGAAAACTGTGATTTCAAAGAGTGTTGTTCGTAGTACAGATTGAAACTTCATAAAGTGTTAACCATGGATGGAGGGAAAACATAAACTCACATGGTCATAACAAATACTAAATACTAAAGATTTTTTCTCTTTCTTAGTTTATGGTACCTCCCTGGCTTTTATGGACTCAGCAAATGTTTGCTACATTGAGTTAAACTCAGAAGCAAATTATTTTTAATATACCATTTCATAATGCCAAATTTCTGCTAAAACTCATCTTACCTACATGTAGAGGAGAAAGAGTTAATATTTAAAAAGGTGTTAGATAATAAAGAAAAAATTTGAGTTTAACTTAACGAATTGAAGCACTCATAACTCAGACATCAGTAATTATTAAGGTTTTGGGTATGAAAAATTAAGCCACGCCAGCTTTAAGAATATTAAAAAATTATGATAAAGCTAACTTCACATCTTAAAATTTCAGAATTGAATATGTGAAATTAATTGGTCATAGTTGGAAGGAGATGGTCTTTAGTTTTAATCGAAAAATTGAATATAGCACATTACAGCTAAAATCAAAATCTAGATGATTAACTCCTAGGAATTTTGTTAATATACTTTATTAATCTCAATACCGTATCATATCCTAAAGTGTTAACCTATACAGTCATATCTAAACCTTAAAATATTTATATCAGGATTTCATTAATGAAATGCTTAACAAGCTCAAAAATTCCATGGAGAGCATATGAGAATTTAAGATGAAAAAAAAATTTTTTTTCTGAAGGAACAGATAAGAGCTGACTCTTCATAAATGAGGTGCTACAGGTCAAATGGTGACTACATTTCAAATAATAAATATATTTTGAGAGCTGAAAATGACCTTGAAGATGATCTACTCAAAATCTTTCATTTACAGATAAGAAAATTGAAAGCCAGGAAGGTTATTTGATTTGCCCAAGGCCACCCAGATGGTTACTGGCAGAAATTCTACAAGAACTTCACTTTTTTTTTTTCTCAGTTTTCTCCATAATGCATTCTTTTTGGGTTTATAGCTGACAGTTTGTCATTTTTTGCTCATTTGTTTTTAATAGTCATATTTATTGTGTATGTGGCAATTCAGGTGTACTTTGTCTTTCTTTTAAAAAAATATTTTGTTGTTGTTAGACCTTTATTTTATTTATTTATTTATATGTGGTGCTGAGAATCAAACCCAATGCCTCACACATACCAGGCAAGTGCTCTACCACTGAGCCTCAGCCCCAGCCCAGGTGTACTATATTTTTCTATTTTCCAAATAGCATTCCCTACATATTACTTAGGTCAATTGAATCCAAAATTTGGAGGTAAAATGATCAGTTTCTAATATAATTTTTTTTTCTATACCACTGGATGTTGGGCTCAAGATCTTTCAGATGCCAAGTTCCTTAGCTTGATAGACATCTAGAGTATTTCTGATCATAAATAATTATTATAATACTGATCTATTAGATAATAATCAATATATGTCAATATTAACACACCAGACTAAATTTTAAATTCTTTTAATAGGAATGCAAGGAAGGAATGAAATGCAGAATGTAATAAAACTTCATATTATTTCCCAATGGTCACTAATCATTATTCCATCATCAATTAGCAATTATATTTTCTACTTTTCTATTACTACCCATAATGTACTGTTACTTTCCTCTCATATTCTGGATGCATGTGTGATGTTGATGAAAAGAATTTTGGGCTCTCCACTTCTCTAGAATGCCCATAGGTTTTCTTTAAATTTTCTCCAGATAAAAGAAATAACAGGCTTATACTATGTCATTTCTTTTCGAGAAGCAAGAGATGATATAATCATAGGGGCAAAAGTAATTTTGGATCAGAGACTAGCGGGCATAGCACAAAACCAGTTCAAACCTCTGGAGAGAGGAAAAAAATGATCATGTCTCCAAACAGCTAGAATTACAGCATTGAAGAGATGGAGAGCCTAGAGGAAGCCAATTAATGGCTCTTTTAATTGATATTTGGTTAGGGATATAATTTGGTACACTTTTAATATTTTGCACATTAAAATACAAACAATAAAACACATAGGCTACTACCAATTCAAGTATTACTTTAATGATTGAGATGATCATATGGGGTTAAATTTATACAACTAAGCTTTCTAGACCCTTGATTTTAATAGGTTTTAGTGAGTGAATTTCAAAATAAGCATGCCAATGTTTTACAAGTACGTATTTCTATGGTCAAATCTGTGCCATTTTAAGAGGTCTTATTGATTTTCTTCCATGGTTTTTTCAATTTTGGATAATAAATCTTGGCATTTATAAAAATGTTCAGTATTAGCAGAAGTTTATATTAGATGTTTTTGAAAGATGAATGAGCAAATCATTATGTTGTGGAAGTTTGTTACCAACTTAATATCTTAAACGGAGATTTATTTAAAATCAACTTCTGTTTTTGAACTGGAGATTAAACCCAGGGGTGCTCTACCACTGAGCCACATGCTCATCCCTATTTTGTATTTTATTTAGAGACAGGGTCTCTCTAAGCTCCTTAGGGCCTTACTTTTGCTGAGGCTGGCTTTGAACTCACAATCCTTCTGCCTCAGCCTCCCGAGCTGCTGGGATTACAGGTATGAGTCACTACACCTGGCTTAAAGTCAACTTCTAACAGCAGAGGAATACCAGGCACAGGGCAGTGGAAGTGGCCTGCTTTAGGAATAGCCACTGAGGCAGTACATTTGTTTTGTGAATTTAAAGACAATGATTAAATTTCTGAAAGTTGGTACTTTAAAAAAATTCACCATAAATTGGCAATTCTAAGTGATATCAATAGTAAAACACTCCTCCTCACTGGGACAGACTGTTCCCATTGTTCCTCCATCCTTCTGGTATGCCACTCTCTAGTAGTACATGTTAGCTATATGTGTAAACCTGCAAATATCATTAATGCATGTGAACCCATTCATTGATTCTGTGTGTTGATATGGTTTCCAGAGCAGTGCAATTTCCTTCAGATATCTACATTAATGAATGAGAATTTTTGTTCTGTCCATTCATTTGAGATGTTTCTATTTGGATTATCCTGGGATGCTTCTCACTCCTGTAATGTGAATACCTGGAATCTGGCTATGGACCTGGGCTCAATCCCCAACACCACACACACACACACAAAAAAAAAAAAAAAAAAAAAAAAGAGAGAGAGAGAGAGAGAGAGAGAGAGAGAAAAACAAAACCAAAAAAAAAAAAAAAAAAAAGGTAAAACAACAACAACAAAAAAGATTAGCTCTGACTGAATAAGAATACCTAGTGTCCCTCAAAACTATTTAAACAGCTGTTTTGGACTGGAAAGAAGCAACATAAGCAATCCTTGCTACAATTCCCAGATGTTCTCAACCTAGGCTATACATTTAAATCACCCGCGATTTAAAACATACCAATGCCCAGGCCATACCTGTGTTCAATGACATCAGAATTTGTGGGAGTAAGAACCATGAACAGAAGTTTTTAAAGATTTCCAAGTAATTCCAACACAGTCTAGTTTGAGAACCACTGTTCTAGGTCAGTGGTTGTCAAATATGCCTACATAAGAATCACCTAAGATGCATCAAAAATACATTCAAGAATTTGTACCAGTAAAACCAGCTACCATTTATTGGGGACCTGTAATTGGTCAGGTAAGGTCTGCACACTTTTATATTACCTCCTTTACATTTTATAATATTACAACATGCAATTATAGTATTTCTAATCTTTAAGGTCGCTGTAATTTTCTCCCATTTAGAGGCTTTAAATTTCCTCAGGATCATGTACCTTATTAGCCTTATCCTTAGAACACGGCATAGGACCTTGCAGAAATCAGAAAAGTAATACATTTTTGTTAAATAAATAAACACATAAAATTTAATATGAGAAAACTTAGAGAGTTTAAGCAATTTTCCCAAAGCTTCAGTGGCAGGATTTGAAGCCACACTCAGCTGATTCATAAACTCATACTTTCCTTTCTCTGCTATGCTAAATTTCTTGTTTGTCTGTG
Organism: Tamias sibiricus; assembly: GCA_025594165.1. NCBI lineage: Eukaryota > Metazoa > Chordata > Mammalia > Rodentia > Sciuridae > Tamias > Tamias sibiricus. Next base: position 104,433,646 of record CM046667.1, on the reverse strand, counting down.
GAATAATATAAATTTTCCATGATACCAACATCAGCATTCACATAGTTAAATGTCAAGACTATAAGTCGAACTAATGCATCCTTTTGAACAATCTTTAGGACTCCAGGCCCTCCAAAGTGATCCTAAAATCCATACCAGACTCACCACTACACTCATCAATGTATGTGTACACTTTGATAAATCTATCTTTAGAAGAGTGAGGATGTTACATGAGCTCCTCTGTCAAATCCAGCTAAAGTCAATCTCTTTCCTCCATGAAGCCAACCTAGAAAAATAAACACACTCTAATTTCTCCCTTTCTTTGGATTCCTGAAATAATTATCACTTCTAGTATTTATCTATTATATCTTATTATTTATATATCATATCTTGTTAATGATGCAATCATACATATCACATCCTTTCTTATGTGGCTAAGTTTCATGGATATATGCTCTGCATTCTGTTGAGAAATCTCTCAAAGCAAGTAACAATAGCACACTCTATTCTAAGCATTTTACACATATTAACTTATTTATTCTTAGAAAGATCATTTGATGTAAACACTTTTAATAAATCTCTTTACAAATTTAAAATGTTATGTTGAAAGACAGTTATAAAAATATCTTTAAAATTTTGCAATATAGTAATATATTTGTTTCATTTTTATACATTGGATAACAAGATCTAACATTAGATCTAAAGTGATAAGAATTTGAACATAAGCCTAAATTATATATTAATATAATTACAACTTTTATGTAACATCAACCTGTTTTCTATTGCTGAAAAATCATAGAGATAGCCAGTAGTCTGTTATGTATTTTCAAAATCAAAGGAATTGCTAAATTTTCAGTATGAGGATAATGAAAATAGAGATGAAATTTTCACCATCCAAATTCACATAGCAGCTAAATTTAACCAAAAAACAAGAACAAGAACAACAAAAAAACAAAACCCAGGATCCTTAAATTCCGAAATAAGACCTCTTGTCCCTAAAATCCTTTCTAGAAATTGGTTACAGGTATCCATTAAGTGCCTACTATTTCATTTTTTCATAATTTTGTGTAGGAAAAATCAACTTACAAGATGTACTTTATACTTTATTAGCTTAAAAATATATTTTGGTTGTATTTACATCAATTATCAAACATTTGGGTTGAGGTTTAGCAAACTCCATTACCTGGACTAGGTTGTGAAGACAGTCAGAGATATTCTGAACAGAATTGGCTTATATCTTGAGTACATTTTCCCAAAAATTTCTTCAATGCTCAGGAGATTGTAAATGAAAAACAGAAAAAATAAAACACGTAACTGGTGCTTATCAGCTTCTATTTTTGTACATAGCCTCTATTTAACCAAAAAGGTAGGAGTTCTATAATGAACATTAAGTTTTCCCATAAAGTACCAGTTCAGGCTAAAAAAAAAAAAAAAAAAAAAAAAAAAAAAAAAAAAAAAAAAAAAAACATTTTTTTTTAATCTCAAAGTAAGATACTGATAAAAAGTCAAAACATTTATTGTATCACTGGGAACTTAAGCCAGATGTTGAATTGAAATTGGTACCTATCTTGTTAATGAGCACCAACACAATTTTTCACCTTATAAATTGCATGCAGGTAGGGCTTTACTTTGCTTTGGAGAAAATAATTTATGCAGGAAATATCCATGCTAACGATGTGATTTTCAGCTACATTTAATGAGTATATTTTTGCTTTTATTAGAGACAGTTGGTGGCATAGATTTAGCTAAATCTTGCCAGTGCTTATATGGCTCTCCCAGTTTAGGAGAGAGAAAATATTTTCTTAAGGGAATAAAAAATCAATTATTATGAGTGCATCTTTAAAAACAGCAACACTGACATGTGTTTTAATGTTCTGTTAGTCACTGTTAAACTTCTAAAACTATACCAGACTACAGCACTCCCCAAGTACTTTCCATGGCATAGATTTTCCTTTCATTTGTTAACCCTCACATTTGACATTTTTAAAGGGCAACATGGAAAGTTTATCAGCAAATCAGAACAGACCTTTCATTTCAAACATCCAGAGTTAATCGAAATTAAGTGCTATTTGGAAAGTGCAGGGACATAAACAGGTGCAACAAGTGATTACCTAAGGACAATTAATTGCAACTTTGTTTTTGTGCACCAAGTCTACCAGCTCTGCTCTGTCCAAAGGGCTTGACAGTGTGTTGGTTGACTCATTATTGAATATTAATTGATCACAAAGGTGACTTAGTTTCTTTGATCACCTGTGGGAGGTTTGTTTACTGTGGGAATGGGATGACATTAACAGCATGATTTAATGTAAGGAAGTCAAACAAGATGTTATTAATACTAGAAGAGTGTTACTCTCCTCACAGTTTTGCAAGTTGCTCTTCATTATTACAACTTAACAAGTTACTTAGCAATATTCTGTAGAATCATCTTCTTTCTGCATTCAGAGAGGTTGAGGCCGAAGGATTGCAGGTTCAAAGCCAGCTTCAGCAAAAGCAAGATGTTAAGCAACTCAGTGAGACTCTGTCTCTAAATAAAATACAAAATAGGGCTGGGGATGTGGCTCAGTGGCCGAGTGTCCCTGGGTTCAATCCCTGGTACTTCTCTCCCTAAAAGAACATATCATACCTGCATACTTTATTTTACTTACCAGGGTAGACAATAAAGCTGTAACTTCAAGTCCTAATCATTTAGTAGCAACAGTTTTATTTACATGAAATATAACAGCTATGTCATTGAATCTCTGTGGTAGAATATTCTACACAACTGTGATGTTTTGATTCATAATTTAATGCGTTTGTATAAGAGTAGCCAAAGTTAAATTCTTGCTTTTTTGTTTTCAGAAATTAAATTTTGGCCTTCTTATCAAATTATGTGTTATAAAGTGGTTTGTATTGCCAGGAAAAAATTATTCTTCAAATAGCCTGGAGTAAACCATCATTCATAAAATTTAAATTCCCAAAAGATAAGGTGGTTTTCAATTTAAACATTATTTAGAATGATTGAAACAGAAATTTGAAGAAAAAGTTGACTTGAAAGCTGGTTTTTAATTTTTTTTCTCCATGTAGTTTTCTACCTAGAAATTATCTAAGTGGCCTGCGTTTTCAATTTTGCCCAAAATAAATATTTACCATTAGATGAACTTAAAATCTATAATTAAAAGATTGTATTTGTGAAAACAAATATTTGAATGGATAAATTATTAGTGAACCAAGTATAACTAGATCACTCCTTATTTCCTGACTGTGAATAAAAGTATAATTTAAATAAAATCAGGAGAGAAAAATGATGAGAATTTCAAGTGCTCTAGGAGAGAAAAATATATGAATAAATTTATTCATGCACAGGAAACAATGAGTACCTTGTAAAATTTGTATTTCATTCCAAAAACATTAATAAAAACAGGTTATAATATTTCTCTTGATCAAGTTTTCTACAAATTTTGCAAAGACAAAAAATGGAAAAAATGTTTTATCTTGATAATCAAGTCCACAGTTTTCTAGTAAAACATCTAGTAGAAGAAAGTTGGTTTTGATAAATATTATTCTCATTAAAATATTCAATTATTACTATTATTTTATCATGGGACTATGAAATTAAATGTAAATGTGAAGTGATCATAATATATGTCATAGTGATCATAATATATGTCATAGTGTTTTCTTTCTACAAGGCAACATGCAGGTTAAACTCTAATGACATTTTAATAATGAATGGACTTACTAAATAGAACTTATGAGTGAATTTTGTCTTAATGCAGAACTAATTCAAAAACAGAAGAAATAAAAACCAAGTGTAACTGCCAAACTGATGCTTTGACATTAACAAACAGTCAATATTCAATAAATTTGCACATGTGGGATGCCTTACACTTGGTACTTGCATTGTGTTTTAATTCAATGTCCATAATAAATTATAAAATAGATTTTATGATGTTCATATTTGTACCAAGAAACTGGATCTTAAAAAAGGTAAATAATTTGCCCAAGAAAAAGTAAGAGAGCCAAAACTATAATTCAGGTTTAAGTCCAAAGATTGCTCTTGAAACTATTAAGCTAAACCCTTTGAATTATCTTCATATCTGAAAAATTCAGTATTCTACAATGAACATCAAAAAAAGAAAGCTGTGGGTTACAGGTGTAGCTCAGTGGTACAGTACATGCCTAGCATGTATGAGATCCTGGGTTCCATTCCCAGCACCACACCACACACACACACACACACACACACAGAGGTTGAAAATTCTGGATAGCTGAAGAGAAGTGTAGTTATCAAACCCCCAAATTTTCTTTCCAAACTATATGAAAACATTTTGGAGCCATGAACAATTTACACTGAAATCATACCGCAGTATTATTTCAAAACAGCAAAAGTTGGAACCACAAAATGACTTTGGGGGAAAAAAAGGGGGACAATCAACAAAATTTAGCACATAGTCTCTTACACTCCTATTTCAACACCTCAGGTCTGCCGCAGGGCTCTGTGATGAGCAACTGAAAACAGGAAAACTGAAGAGGACTGAGATTAGCAAAGGGGCCTAAGGGTGATTTGCAATGTACACGTAAAAGATTAAACCAACCCTAAATGTAAATGCAGTGGGAAAGTGTCCAGGCAGATCAGAGTATGGACTACATGTAAACAATTTCAAAATAAGCCTGATTTAAAGATCCAGAAGGAGTGTATAGGGGTGTATAAAATTTAAAGGGACAGTTTTCCAATCCTACAGCTTCAAGGGGAGAATAAAGCCTAAAAGGAAGGAAGAAACATTCTATGGTAATCAGACTGTGAAGGGGAAAAGAAGTTAAAAAAGAAAATGTTAAGTCCAGCAAAATAAAAGATAAATGTAAGAACAAATATTTGCTCCCCCCTCCCATTCCCACCAAAATAAGCAAAGTAGGGCTAACAAAACTAAACACCACTAAAGAAGTGAACTTGGTAGAACTGGACTGACAGTAAATGCCTGTTACACTTGGCATTTTATAAATCACCCAAAGCTGTAAAAATGAACTAGAGGAAACTAATGTCCATAGAGAAATATTTACAAAATCAGGAAATTAAATTTTACTCTTACAAACTAAAGACCAACTCTCAGAAATAACTTTGAGAAGAACAAAACTGTAAGCCTATACTTCAAAAAGAATATGATATATCAATGGGCTGGGGTTGTGGCTCAGCATTAGAGCGCTCGCCTAGCAAGGCCCGGGTTCGATCCTCACCACCACGTACAAATAAACGCATCATGTACAACTAAAACAAATAAATAAATATTAAAAAAAGAATGTGATATATCAAAACAAGCACTTAAAAGATATTTTAAAAAATTAAAAACTAGCCTCGCCCTAAAAAAACAAATAAAGAAGTATCAACAGAAACTCTCATTCTTTGTTGATGGGTATGCAAAGTATAACGATAGAGACATTTGGAAGAGAGTTGGAAGTTTCTTACACGGCTCAACGGGGGCTGAAGATGTAGCTCAGTGGAAGAATGCTTGCTCAGTATGCATGGGGCCCTGGGTTTAATCCCAGCACCATGTATAAAATGGAAGGCAGGAAGAAAGAAAAGAAGAAGGGGGGGGGGGGAACAGAGAGAGGAAATGAAGTATCAACTACACAAAGACTTGGATAAATCTCAAGAGCACTTTGCTAAGTAACAAAAGCCAATCTGAAAGGCAACTTACTCTATGATTCCATTTATATGATATTCTAGAAAAAGTAAAATTCTTGAGATGGTAAACAAATCAGATAAGGAGGGTTAAATAATTGAGTCACAGGGTATTTTTTTAAACACAGAGGTAGAGAGATTCCAGAATGGAAATCAGACTGTGAGACAAGAATCTAACTTTATTATATAGATGGTGCCGCTTCACTGGAGATGGGAGAGATGATAATGGGGAAGAGGGGAGGGAGCTATTCTAAGTAACGTTGCAAATGAGTGGAATCATTAAAATCAAAGACAAAAGAAAGTGTACATAAGAACTATGATCTATTTAATAAAGTGGTCTCACATCAGAGAATTGCTAAATAATTCTGAAACTACTATTCATGTATACTGGAACTGAACAATGAAGTAAATAAATGGCAGATGGTAGGAAACAGATTTCTCTGTAATGGCTACAGAAGAGCAAGGGGAGAAGGCAAGAATTATTCATGTGGTGATACACTGGAGTTGGAGACATCATTATGAAATCATGCTTAGTTTATTATAGATCCAGACGATTGTGTATAGAAATATGTGTAGGTACAAGCATATAAATGAGTTAGCGTAAAACATATTTCTTAGCTTTCTCTGCAAAGAGGGCCTAGAAACAATGACACCCAAGAGAAATGAGTATAAAAAGCATCCATAAATTGGTGTGTAATAGTACTGTCCAACATATATCCTTGGAAAACTATTTTATAGTTTTTATACAGTATGAACTGTGGTTTCTTGTAGTGCCAGAAAATAAGAATATGTTCAAACACACACACACACACACACACACAAATATGCCCAAAGGACACAAGAGCCTATTGAAAAAGATCACAGTAGCAGAAGCTGGAATAATTTGAGCAATAAGATAAATAAAACAGTCCTGAAATTATAATGCAAATTATAAAGTAAATAACCATGAACTCATACTGATTAAAGTAAATGTTTGAATAAATAAATATGAGACAAATATACTGAGTACAAGAATTCCAAATGATTTATGTAACTATTTCACCATCAAGAAAAGAATCACTCTACATTGGAGAAACAAGACAAAAACTAACTCTGCTACGTGGCCAAGGTTAATATTAAGAACTACAATCATATCAATAGTATGTACATTTGAAAAGATGTGATGAAAATGGCATTTTACATCTGTGGTCTTCCTATCAAAACACCCTATCCTTAGTCTAAGGATGAGAAAATCCTCAAGTATATCCAAATTGAGGGACATTCTACAAAGTTACTGGTAAGTACATCTCAAAACTCATAGTTATCAAAAACAGGAAATTTTAAGAAGCCATCCCAACCAAGTAGAGCCTGAGGGGATAGGACAACTAAATATAATGTGCTAACCTAGATGTGATCCTGGAACACTGGAAGAACATTAAATAAAAACTAAGAAAATGTAAATAAAGCACAGACTTCTTTGACTAATCATGCACAAATACTGACTCATGAATCATGACAAATTTACCATACAACTAAAAGATATAATAACAGACAGTATCGAGTATGGGGTTTATAGAAACTTTGCACTATTGGGGATGGGGATGTAGCTTAGTGGTGGAGTGTTTGCTTATTATGTGTGAGACTCTTGAGTTCAATGCCCAGCACCACAAAAATAAATAAATAAATAAATAAAACTCTGTAACGTCATTGCAATTTTGCTGTAGATTTAAAACAATTGTAATAAAAATGAAGTTTATTGAAACTATTAAGCAAAAATCTATGAACCAATGATAGTATATCCAGCCAAGATATTCTTTAAATATCAATGTTGTTGAAATACAATTAAAAAAAAAAAAACTTAAGGAATTCTGCACCCATCAGGCTTTCCTGAGGAATCTATTAGAGAATGCATTTATATAATGGTAACTTTTGCAAAGCTGAGCATTTCAAAACAGAAATGTGCACATAAGAATAAAACCCAGGTGGAGGTGAGGGTAGAGTATTAATTGGCAGATGTTGTGTATTTTAATGAAACAAAAGCAATGTAGTTTTAAAAGTCAAAAAGAAAAAAGAAGGAAAAAGAAAAATTGAAAAGTCTGATGTTGTAAAAAATGAGTTTTATAAAACACTAGGGGAAAAAATCTACTAACCAAATGAACAAATAGAAAACTTCCAAATCAGATAGAAAAAGATTAAATGATAAAGTAGAGACAGCTTATTTTCTAAAAGATAAAAAACAATGATTACAAAAGTAAACAGTGGAATGATTTCCAGAAAATTTCAATAGGATAGTATTAAATGAAAAAAGGAAAGTGCAAAAGGATATCTATAGATGTTCTATATCTATGTTACCCTTAATATTAGAAAGAGATATATATAGAAAATATTCATGTAATTAAACATTTGATCAAATTGGTTAGTATACATGAAATATTTCCTAGTTCTCTCTGTTGAGAGGATCTGGACACAATGACAACCCAGGAGCAAAGTACAAGATGTGGTTTCATCTTGGTTTCTAAATACTGCTGTCCAATTCAAGAAACCAGAGCTCCTTGGGAAAAAAATGGATAGAGCAGACAAAAGATGGGGTTGGAGTGTCTGCAGTGTCATAAAACACAATTGTGCTTAAGAAACACAAGGAGGAAGCATATTCAAGGGATACGGGAGTTTGAAAGAACTCTCAATGGCCCAAACAAGAAGCACAAAATAAATCACATAGCATTATATTAAAAAATATATTTTTACACTCATAATTTATTGTATAAAACAAATTATATTTTATTACATCTTATATACATATTATTATATATTATATAAAATATTTTATGTTTCATTATTTATAATTAAGTTTATTTTGAGCAACAAAATAAACAACATGGTGTTGGATTAAAATCCAAAGAATAAAGTAAGTTCACATAGCCTATACTGATGTAAAGATGCTATTGGAGAAACACATAGATGGAGGAGGGGGACATATGTTATTTAGAAAATGAGTACAAATAATATAAGTAAATATACCCCTCTCTAAGAGATGAACCTTCATTTCTCACACGCATCAGAGTGGCATGGACTTAGTTTTACATGCAAGAACAAAATATGTAAGGGGGATAAATAGTAATTTTAGAGTGGATAAACCTAGCAAACACTCTTGTAACATTCTTTTTTAAAAAAATTTAGTTGTAGATGGACACAATACCTTTATTTTGTTTATTTTATTTTTATGTGGTGCCGAGGATTGAACCCAGTGCCTCACACATGCGTGGCAAGCACTTCACCTCTGAGCCCCAGCCTCAGCCCCATAACATTCTTTTAACCAGGAAAATTAGTATAAATATGTAAGACTTACCTGATATACTGCAATATGTATTTTATTGTCACACACACACACACATACACACGCACACACATCTTAAAGAAATAACTGTATTCTTTACCCCCTGGTATTATTTATATAACAAAGCATAGCCCTGTTCTAGGCCCTAGACACTGGAAAAGAAAATAGCTACATCCCTTTGGCATTAAGGATGAGCAAAGAGCCCAAATGAAGAGATCAATAATGTGTATGTGCTCTTTGTCCTATGGCAACTGTGAGTAATTCACTGTATGTTGGTACCTGTGAAGGGAAAATGTCACTTTTGCTGACCTTTGAAGGTGATAATTGACCTAGCCCAGCAGCTAGGTAGTTGAATAGGGAACAGTTCTGGAGCTGGGGGAGAATGCTTGCCTGCAACCAATCTCAAATGTTTTCCCATTGACAAGATAGGTTTTGTGTGATAGCAGTTTCTTACAGACACATTCACTCTTAAATCATTCATTCAAGGAAATATTGATTGCAGTCATTGCATGAGGCAACAGAGATTCAATACTCATTTGTTATTATGAAAGTGCCATATCATCAAAGAGTGTGCTTATCAGCTTGCAAAAGAAAGTATCATATCCAGAGCAACAGCAAAATTCTGTCATCAAAAGTATCCAAAACTGCTAAGGGGAAAAAAAAAAAGCTAGACTGAGCATGGGTAAACACTTCAATGTAATTCTTTTGCTTCAAAAACTTCAAAAGCTAAATGCTGCTATTGTAGAATATGAGTCATTCCAATAGTAGTATTGAAATGGGGTAGATAAAACTGTGATTGGGGGTTATGGAGGCTGTAATCAACATGAAATTAGCAATCCTTCTTATCAAAAAGGCAGGTTCTAAGATCAGTGTGACAAAAGTGATAGATGAATAGCTAACCTCTAGTTTGAATGCATCATAAACTGTGTAAAAGGAGGAAGTTGGCAGAGTATCAGGATAAGCATTGTGCTTAAGCAAAATTCGGTTTTCTAAACAACCTAATGTGGATGAAAAGTGCAACTAAACTAAAAGAAAATATAAAATGAAAACAATTCTATGTTATTCTAAAATGTGTATCCACATGCCAAGGAGTATCATCCTACCATTCACTATTAAATGATACAGCACAAATTGTACAACTTTGAATAACTACAGAAAAGTGAATAGAAAGCTATAGAAATAGAATGATACTGCAGTACACATGGGGCTTCAGAAGAGGCTACCAGGCTTTGATTTCTCAATGTGGCCCTGATCCTTCATCACAGATAGGATCCAGGGCAATTTCATATTTGCTTATGATTTGTATTGGTTTACAAAATGTATATGTAAAAATAATTCATAAAAAGTATAAATATTGGTCAGAGACAATAAAAATATAAAAAATAATAGAGGAGGGTTATATTGAGTAATATCTGGGATTCTTCACCTGTGTGTTTATTTTAGTAGGTCTTAGCATCTTCTGAATCCTGCACCCTAACAAGTCTTATGGAAACAAACTCCTGGTTAGAACCTTTAGTACATTTTCCCCAAATGAAGGGAATGACATGAAGACAAAGAACAAAAGAACTAAGATGAGTGTGACAAAATTTTTAAGCAAATAAAGATTAAAGCCTTAACTATTCACAGAAAATGCCCCCAAAGAGATCTACTCATTGGTCATCCCACACTACATGCATTGAATCAAAGAATGGTCAAGAGTTTAGGTATCCAATTTTAGAATATACATTGATTTCCTCTCAAGGAGTTCTTTGTATCATTATAACCCTACAGGTTATTTTGAGAATGCATAATCAATAAAACTGTCACCAGTGATCCAGAAATAACAGCAGCTGCGTGCCAAATAGGAATGCTATTTTGCCTTACTCCCCTTGGTGTTCTCCCACATAGATTATGTAATTTATCCAAGACTGAAAATTAGTCTGATAAAAGGTTGAACATGTTTTCATCAAAGTCTATAAGTATAAACTAAGCCAGAAATGGACCGCAAGAGCTTGAGAACCTCAACTGATAAAGTTCTTTACCAGGGACAGCATGGTAAAGAAATAGCAAAGCAGCTGTCACACAGAAGGGTGACCATGAATTCTATCCTCTGGCAGACAGATACCATGCTGTGAAATACATCAGACACAAGGTAATGATCAGGACTATTTTCTAACCTATCACATTTTTTGAGTGGATAAAAATAAACATGAAAAGAGCATTTCTTGGTTGATTTAAAATTTCAAACATTCAATTTATTTTCAAGTCTGGAATAGCCTAAGTCTCAACAAAAATACCCTACCATACAAAAAGGAACTGTAAATTTGTAAAAATTAAAATAGTAATTATTCATGTCAAATTTCAATCAAAACACAGTAGGTAGAAAACAGTCATAAATATTGCTGATTAATTGAAATAATATTGCTTATACCCAGACGATAAGCTTTAGAAACATTGCCCCTTTTTCCACATTTTCCATTGGTGCATTGTGGTTATACATAAAGGTGGGATTTGTTATTACATGCACGCAGTATAACAATATAATTTGGCCAATATCACTCCCCAGCATTTCTCGCCTCTCTCCCAGGCTCCCACCCCTTTGTCCCTTTCCTCTGGTTATCACCCTTTGATTTTCATAAGATCTGTCTCCACCGTTATTTTCCTTTTTCCTCTCTAGCTTCACATACGAGAGAAAACATAGGACCTTTGACCTTCTGAGTCTGACTTATTTCATTTAACATAATGGTCTCTAGTTTCATCCATTTTCCTACAAATGACATAATTTCATTTTTATTAATAGCAGAATAAAACTCCATTGTGTATATATACCACATTTCCTTTATCCATTAATCCATTGATGGATACCTAGGCTGGTTCCATACTTTGGCTATTGTGAATTGTGCTGCTATAAACTTGGGTACGCATGTATCACTATAGTAAGATGACTTTAATTCTTTAGGATAAATACCAAAGAGAAATACTACCCTTTTTGTACTTAAAGATAGGAAACTATGAGTCAATGAAGTCATACTACAAACTACAAAACAAATTTTAAAATGTTCATGCTAAGTCTGTCACTTGACAAATATAATATGTTGAATTATGTATGATTTTCTAAATTGCAAAATGTATAAGAAGTATGGCAAACTCAACTCCAGACTGAAATTTATTTTAAGATATCAAATTATTTTTTTCTAGTGAAAAAAAGTGATAAAAATATACATTTGGGGGGATTTTCAGAAGTTTTGCATTGCCTGTATAGATTGGTTTAGGAAGTACTGGCATCTCCTATCCTGGAATAGATCTATGTGTTTCAATTATTCAGGCCCCTTTATTTGAGTTTAAGAAGAACTGTTTTTTTTTTTATATAGTACCCACATAAATCTTGTTAGGTTTATCTTAGGTAATTTACATTCTGTGTACTGAGTCAATACTCGAATTGCACACTAAATTAAGCTAGTTTAAGCCAAAATGTGGAATTTATTAATTTGTGTGAATAAACAATGGAAAATTTGGGACCTAGACTGGCCTCTGGGAAAAATTTATCTAGAGTATCAAACATCACATTTTCTCTAAATATTAATTATCCCCCCCACACACACAAACACACACATACACACAAAATTGAGACATTTCTCACTTAAAGAAAAAGCTCCTTCATATATCAGAGAACACAAATTTTACCTTTTTAAAATTCTATTTTCACTGTAATAATATTGCCAATCTTTCTTTCTGACAAAAATACTTAGAAATAAATTTAATCAAAGGGTTAAAAATCTGTATACTAGAAACTATAAAACACAGATAAAATAAATTGAAGAATGTAAAAATAAATGGAGAGATAATCTATTCATGCATTGGAAGAAATAATATTATTACAATTTTTAATACTAACACAAACAACCTGAAGATTCAATGCAATTTGTACCAAATTTCAATGTCCATTTTCACAAAAATGGGAAAAAAAATCCTAAAATGCACATGATACCACAAAAGACCCCAAACAGGCAAAGCAAGCTGAAGGAGAAAGAACAAAATTGAAGGCAACATATTTTTTTTTATTTAAAAATCTACTTCAAAGCTAAAGTAATCAAAACAGAATGGTACTGGCCAAAAAAATAAAAAAATAAAAGAACCCCACATAGATGAATAGAATAGAACAGAAATCCCAGAAACAAATACACACATTCCACTAAATTTTTGACAAAGATGCCAAGAACACACAATGAGGAAAGGACAATCTCTTCAATAAATGGTCTGGAAAACTGGGTATGCATAGTCAGAAGAATTAAACTAGACATTCATCTCACATCATACAATCAAAGTGTATTAGACTTAAATGTAAGAATTTTTTTCTTTCTACTTACTTTGTCAATCTGTTCTTGCATATTGTCAACTTTTTTGCTAGATTCTTTAACATATGTATGCATGCGTGTATTTTTGGTACCAGGGATTGAACCCAGGGGTACTTACCACTGAGCCACATCCCCATCCCTTTTTATTTTTTATACTGTGACAGAGTCTCATTAAATTGCTCAGAGCCCAAACTACTGAAGCTAGTCTCAAAATTGTGATCCTTCTGCTTCAGCCTCCCAAGTTGCTGAGATTACAGGCCTGTGCCACTGCACGTGGATCCTATTTATTTTTAATATTCTGCCTGTTAATTATAAAATCTGTTTTATATCTGAGTTTGATTTTCATACTTGCTTTGTCTCTGAAGACACTGGGTTTTTCTGTTATTTGTTTTTTTTTTTTTTTTTTAATTTGTCCTTTTACAATACCTTGTGATTATTTTTGTTGTTCAAAGCTAGATTTTTTTTTTTATAATGGGAACTGAGATAAAAGGCTCTCAATGTGAGATTTTATGTTAATATGCCTAAAAATTTGACTGTGCATAATGTATGCTATAGATACCGGTGCCTTAGGTTTCTAATTTCTCTGTGGTCCTTTGTTAATGCTGTGCAATGAATTTTTTCATTACAGGTACACTTTTTACATCTGTAATTTCCATTCGATTCTTTAATATGGTTTCTATTATTCTTCTGAGATTACACATTTCTTACTAATTAACTTTAACTTCTGAACAGATTCATGAAATAGTTGCTCTAAATATCTTGTCTTCTAATTCTGATTCCAGAGTCTGTTTCTATTGATTTTTTTTTCTTGATTTCAGTTCATCTTTTCTTACTTTCCATGTCTAAGAATTCTTGATATTCTCAATATCATGAATAATACTTTTAAAATATATAGATTATGTCATCTTCCATTAAAGGCGGCTGCATTTTGTTTTGATGGGAAATTATATTACCCTCAGCTATCTTTATCCTATCATTCTTGGTTTTTTTCCTTATGAGAACAAGAATAGTTTATTTTTATTCGTAGTTGCAGGGCATTTCCATTATTTCAGTGTATGATTCTTACTACTAAGGTGTGGCCATTTAGAAGTCTCACAATTTCCTCTTTTCAATATTCCTCAAGCAAATTTCAACTTCTTCAGCAGCTTTTAACTTTGATCTTTGCTCCTCTTTTCAGGAAGACCACTGCTTGTATTGGGATCCACTTCCCTGAGCCATATTAAGGCAAACATCCCAATAAGGAATACAAAATGAACTTGGGCTTACTACATTAGATTCCCTTCTTCCAAGGAATGTGATTCTTTTTTGCCTGATATATAACACCTAAACTTGCCTCATGTGTTTTGCCCAGTTTTATAGTTGATTATGGGGAAGAGGAGGGTTGGCAAGTCTGATAACAGCTACTCCATAATAGAGAAGTGTGATTCATTTTCTTTTATAAGAAGACTTTCTTAATTATTTTGATAGCTGATATATTTGGTCACATAAGAGGCAAAATAGTATATCGGATGAGAATGCAGGATTTGGATTGTACTGCCTGGCATTGAATCCAAGATCAAGCATTTACCATTGGTTCGAGCAAATAACTCACCCCATTATGGTTTAAATATGTAATTTTAAAAAGGGATTAATGCCCTATGAATGCTATAAAACATGAGTTAAAATATAAATGCACTTAGAACAATGATTAGTATATAGTGAACACTTTTTTGTTTGGGCTTTCTATGTATGGTTTTTAAAACTTATTTTATTTTTAACCATTCTTTTTTTTTGTAAAGTTTTTATTTCTTTAAAAAAATATTTTCTTTAGTTGTACATGGACAGAATACCTTTATTTTATTTATTTATTTTTATGTGGTGGTGAGGATCGAACCCAGTGCCTCACACATGCTAGGCAAGAACTCTACCACCGTGCCATAACCCCAGCTCTTGTATGTTTTAAGTGGGAAGTAGATGCCTAGAGTATCTGCTCTGGTAGGGACTAAGATAGTTTTTACACCTGTCTTTAATGATAAGAATCACTGTTTTTTCTTCTATCTTCTATTGTCTCAAAGATAGATATAACTGTGGTCTGTCTTGGGATACTTAATATTTTGGAGTTGTCATCTTGTTACAACCTATAGAAATATTTCTCAGTTCTGTTAACTTATATATACATATATAATATGTGATATTATATATATGTACTATATATAAAAATTTGTGCCTGTTTTATCATTTCAATGGAGTTTGGGAGAGAAAAAGAATGTGTGTGTGTGTGTGTGTGTGTGTGTGTGTCACACACAACCATAAAGTCTATCCTGTAGGATTAAAAAATTTTTAAATTTTCAACTTGACAGATACCACATGGTCTATCCATATTAATTAAACTATAGCCTTAAAATGTAAGGAATTTTCATTCTTGTCTGACTGAAGGTGAAATTTGTAATATATATCATGAAATTTTAATATTAAAAGAGTTCTTACAAATAAGTAAGAAAAAAGGCAAAAATATAAAATGGACAAAGTATATAAACTTACAAGTCACATAAAACAAAAGAGGCCCAATAAATAAATAAATAAATATTCATATTCAAATAGTCAAAAATACTAACTAAGTGAATAACAAATAAGATTTCACTTCACTCCAGTCAGAATGGCAGCTATCAAGAACACAAGCAACAATAAATGTTGGAGAGGATGTGGGGAAAAAGGCACACTCATACATTGCTGGTGGGACTGCAAAATGGTGTAACCATTATGGAAAGCAGTATGGAGATTTCTTGGAAAACTGGGAATGGAACCACCCTATGACCCAGCCATCCCACTCCTGGGTCTATTCCCAAAGGACTTAAAAACAGCATATTACAGTGACACAGCTATCTCAATGTTTGTAGCTGCGCAATTCACAATAGCTAGGTTGTGGAACCAACCTAGATGTCCCTCAGTAAATGAGTGGATTAAGAAAATGTGGTATATACGCACAATGGAATTTTACTCAGCAATAAAAGAAAATAAATTAATGGCATTTGCAGGTAAATGGATGAAGTTGGAAGACATAATGCTAAGTGAAGTTAGTCAGTCTCAAAAATTCAAGTACCAAATGTTTTCTCTGATATAAGGAGGCTAGTTCATAGTATTGTTGGATGGGTGTACATAGGAGGATTAGAGGAACACTAGAATGGTCAAAGGGAAAGGAGGGTAAGGGAGGGAGCAAGGGGGGAGGGAGGGGGAGAAAAGAAAAAGAAAAGAAAAGGTGGTTGAATGAGACGGATATAATTTTCCTAAATGCACGGTTGAAGACCTGAATTGTACGAATATACTTTGTATACAAACAGTTGTATGTAAAAAGATGCTAAATACATGCACTATGAGTTGTACATATTAAAAATTATAAAAATAAAATTAAAAAAAGAAGCTAAATGACCAATTAAATAAGTAAACTTTAAAAAGAATGATATAATAATACTTAAAGTTGTCATGGGAACCTGAGAGCTGGCTTTCATATAAACTATTGGTTGGAGTAAATATTTTTATCAACGTTCTGGAAAGCAAGATAGCAATTTGCATTAAAATTATTCATAGGCATTTCATTTGGTCTAGCAATTTCACATCAACATATTTATCCTGAGAAAATAATTAAGGATGCATGGAGTTTATCTATGAGTATAATTAATATGATGATACTTGTGAGAATAGGAAATACCTTATATATTTAAACATAGGGGTATGCATAAACAAATTAAGGCACATCCAATATTTATTTTTCTTCAGAAATTTGAGGTAAATCTATGCAATGAGATTTTGTGTAGAAGTTAAAATTATTTTCTGAAAATGTCTTGATGATATAGGAAGTGTTATGGATGTTTAATAAAAAGTTGGACTCATATTACGCAGTGTCACCCAATTATTTTTAAACAAGTGCCCGCCCCTTCTCTCAAACAATACACATGTTCTTTATCCCTCTGAAGTGGCCATACAGGAGGTCAGTTATGTTTTCTTTCTTTGATTAATACTATGCTCTGAATTTTCTATAATAAACGTATTACCTTTATATTAAAGAATACCAGAATTTAGATGCTTTAATATGAAAGATACTAAAAGCATACATTAAATAAAATAAAACTTAAATGAGAGATGAACAAAATTTTTGGAGATTGAAGCCTATGTTATGACATATAATTTCTTCCCAAATTACTATTTAAATTTAAGAAATGTAAGTAAGAATATAAGAATCAATTGTGGCATGTAACAAATTGACTGTAAAATGTATGTAATCAAAATACAAAGAAGTCAAGTCAATTTTGAAATGTAAAATAAAGTACTGAATGGAAACCTGAACTGAAATATATAAATTGTAACATAAGGTGACCATGCATAAAATAGTGATTTCTATGGTGGTGACATATTTTAAAATACAAGGAATGAAACATAAATTGTCAAAAGTGAACCAATAATATATACGTATTTACTGTTAAATGAACACAGTATTAGTCAGTGGGCAAAAGAAAGTAATTTAAAAATTGTTTTTGAAAAATCGACCAACCATTTGGGGTGGAAAAAGAGGAAAAATTCAAATGTGGAGAAAAAAACTAGTAAATTATTAGAAGAAAACGTGGGTGATTATAAAATTTTGGTGTGAAAAAAAATTTTTCTAAACTTACAAAGAAAACACAAAAAGGAAAATGTTGGTAGCTTTGACAGCATAAAAGTAACAAATTATGGTAATGCCAAAGACACTATTATTCAAAATAGCCAACTGAAATAAATGTTTTATAAATTAATAAGAAACACGAGCACTCTTATAGGAATAGTATAATAAATAAATAGTAAAGATAATGGTAAAAATGCAAATGTTCAATGAACATAAGGAATATGTTCTTGAGAATATAGAAATGTGAATTAAGACAACAGAGAAAATGTGATATACACACAATGGAATACCATTTAACATTAAGAAAGAAGGAAAACCAACAAGCCAGCTATAAAAAGAAAAATAACACATGATCAAAAATACAAGGAATTTTATAAAATCTAAAATGAAGTTGGATTCATAGAAACAAGGAATAGAATGGTATAGATTTCAGGGTCTGGGAGTAGGGGGAAATGGGAAGATGTTGGTCAAATTTATTGGTACAAAATTTCAGTTATGTAGTGTGAATAAGTTCCCAAGATCTAATGTACAGCATGGTGACTATAGTTAATAATAATATTTTATATTTGAACTTACTCACCACAAAAAAGGTAACTATATGAAGTGATAGTTACAATCATTTCACAATATGTGTATAAAAACATGTTGTATATTTTAAATATACACATTTTTGTAAATTATACCCAATAAAACTGGAAAAAAACAGATAATTATATGATTTGTTGCATTTATACATTTAGGTATTTATACTAATATGCTTATTATACATATATATGCCTACACATTTGTGAACTTATATACACTTGTATAAAAATACAATCACTTACACTATTATGTCTTCTATAACTTATATGGCAAAACTTATATGAGGTATCTAGAGACAAATTTATAGAAATAGAAAGTAAAATAGGCTTGTCTGGGCTGGGGAAGGCAGAAAAAGGAGTAGTTAATAGTTATAGAATTTTAGATTCGTAGGGAGAGAAAGTTTAGAGATATGTTTCAACAATGTGGATACAATTAATACTCCCAAATTATACACTGGAAAATGGTTAAGATGATACTTTGCATTATATATCATCATGGAAATTCAAACTGAGACAATAATGAGATACCACTACATACCCATTAGAATAGCCAGATTCCAGAACACTGACAACACCAAATGGTGATGTAGATGTGCAGCAACAGAAACCCTCATTCACTGCCCAAGGAAATGCAAAATGATACAGCTGCACTGGAAGAGTTTGGCAATTTGTTAACAAAACTAAACATGCTCTTATCATGTGACCCAGAGATCATGCTTCTTGACATTTACCCACCCAACCGAGCTGAAAATGTATGTTCACACGAATACCTGGACAAGAATGTTTACAGAAGCTTTATTCATAATTGCCAAAACTTGAAAGCAACAAACACACTTTCATAAGTGAATGGATAAATAAGCATTAGTACTTTTGGATAATGGACTATTATTTCAATATACAAAAGAAATGAGCTATCCATCCATGAAGATATCATGGAGGAAACTTAAATGCATATTACTTAGTGAAACAAGGAAATTTGAAAAGGCTACATTCTGTATATTTCCAACTATATGACATTCTAGAAAAGGCAAAGCTTTGGAAATGGTAAAAAGATTATAGACTGCCAAGGGTTAGGATGAGAGAGAGATAAATAGGTGGAGCACAGAGGATTTTTGTGAAGCCTCCTGTAGTGATTTGCAGTCCGGAATGGCAGCACCGCGGGAAGAAACCCGGAGACAGGTTGGAAACGAAAAGGTTCTTTTATTCTTCTCTCTTTGTCTCCTGTAACTTCTAACACCACTCACATACACTCACAAGAAACCATGGTATGCAGTCTTACAAGAACCACAACACACACACACAATAGCATTGATCTAGCACACTTTCTCCCGGGCACAGTCTCACGTGCTCAACCAGAATTGCGCTGGGGAGCTTTTTCTCCCCGAGTAAGTCTATTTAGATCCCGTGCCAAGTCCCCCGAGATTCTGGGCTAAGTCCCACGGGCAAGATTCTGGGCCAAGTCCCGTGAACAATTAGGGCTTCTGCATTTTTGAGGCAGTGAAATTACTCTGTATGATATTATAATGGTAGATACATGACATCACAAATTTGTCCATACCATAGACTGTACAAAGCCAAGAGTCAACCTTAATGTAAACTAGGTGATGATATGTCAATATAGGTTAATAGATTGTCACAAATATGGGAGATGTTGATAATGGGGTAGGCTATGTATATGAGGGAAAGGGGTATGTAGGAAATCTCTGCACTTTCCATTCAACTTTTCTATGAATATAAAGCTATTCTAAAATATACTGTATTTTAAAAAGGCCAAGAACCCCGGGCACAGTGGCACATGCCTGTAATCCCAGCAGCTGGGAAGGTTGAGATAGGAAGATTGCGAGTTCAAAGCCAGACTCAGCAAAAGCAAGTCACTAAACAACTCAGTGAGAGCCTGTCTCTAAATAAAATACAAAATAGGGCTGGGGATGTGGCTCAGTGGTCCAGTGCCCCTGAGTTCAATCCCTGGTACCAAAAGAAAAAAAAAGAGCCTAGATGGTCAATTTTATGTTATGTGATTTTAGCATAATAAAAATATACTCTGGGGCTGGAGTTGTGGCTCAATAGTAGAGTGCTCGCCTAGCACGTGCAAGGCCCTGGGTTTGATCCTCAGCACCACATAAAAATAAATAAATAAAATAAAGGTATTATGTTCAAGTACAACTAAAATATAAATATTAAAATATATATATACTCTGCATTTTGTTTTCCTGAAAGTAGTTTTTGCTAATTTTTAAAAAATGTAAAATACACATAATATGAAGTTTACTGTCTGCAAAATTTTAAGTGTACAGTTCACTAACATTAAACATATTAACATTATTATGCTACCATCAACACTGCCCATACACAGAACACTTTTAAATCTTGCAAAACTGAAACTGTGCACCTATTAAACAATAACCTCCCCCTTTTCCCACATATCATCCAAAATTTGCTATTTTTTTAAATTACATCAAAATGAAATTTAGGAAAATATTCTCATGTCTTGCCAATCCCAGTGAATACATGTTTAGATCATGGACCAAATGCAGTCTAATTAAAATTCTTTACTTTGTAGATGAGGGTATTGAAGCCTCTCTTGTTCACATAGTTTGTCTGGTGTATTTTTGGCTCATTCTTGCTGTGAGGTTGCAGCCCTTTAAGTTTCCTGCTTACAATGGGAGGTGGTTGTTTATCACACTCCATCCATTTTTTATTAGACCCTGGAGTTTGATTTTTGTCCACTTCACTGCCAACGAACTCACAGCTCACTCTTTTAGCTCCTTTTTTCTGGACTTCAAAATGCCTAAAGCAATATTACCTTCCTCACTGGGTTGGCATGTTGTTTGATTTTATTCCACTAATGTTTTTGTTATATTATTATTAATAATTGTTTTTAAAATTATATTATCCATGGTTTTTCTTTTCATCAATAGAAGTATCTAACCTACTATTACTAAAAATAGAGGAATGAAAAATTGAGTGAGGGCACATAATATATGGCATGGTTTCAATTTTATAAAAAATAATTTAATGGATGAATTGGTGGATAAATATCTAGATGGAGAGGTTAACTGACATGAATAGAACAGTGGGACAGTAGAGATATGGGCGACAAAAGGTCATGTAGACCTTTGTAGTTGCAATAAAGAGGGGAACTTGAAATGTGTACCTTATATCTTTCTATAGTGCTTGGGTTTTTTTTCATTATTAAAAGCTCACATGAAAATGAATGAATGTGTCTTGAGACCATTTGCAAACTGTTTATTTTCAAATCTGTTTGAATAAATCATTAACAAATCCAAGTACCTAACAAAGTAAACAATATTTTGTGATTTATCTAGCCTTTGCCTCACATTACAACCAACTTTAAGATGTAATGACATCAATACATCATTTTAAACCCCACAATAGGGCTGAGGATGTAGTTCAATGGTGGAGCATCCCTGTACCAAAAGTAAATAAATACACAGAAATTTTCATTGTAATTCCAAAAAACATATAAGTTAATTTGGGGAGAATGATTTTTTTATAGTATCATTTTATCTAAAAACATGATATTGTACCCTTCATTTATTAGGCCATTCATTGAAATTATATGTAGATTGAGATAGATAAATGCTATGTAATTTTTATTTCTAGACATTCCATAATTTTTTTTTGAGACAAGCTCTCTATAAATTGCCCAGGCTAACCCGGGAGTTGTGATCCTCCTGCCTCAGCTTCCAGAGTAGCTGGGATTATAGGATACCACACCCTGCTAGTATATATTCTTTTTTTAGTATTTTGACTTGAGTTTTCTAATCAATTACGTTTCCAAGAAATTGTATTTTTATTTTCTCCATTTCAAAAAGTTTTCATTCATGTCCTAATGTATTGAATAATCCCTGCAGAATGATAGAAAATAAGTGTATTTGTGGAAGGACTTCCTTTATTCTTTGTTGCAATGTGATCAGAGATTCAATGGTGTATTTCATTCAGTCTGCTAGTTGGTGAGATATATTCATTGATACATTAAGAAAAATTTTTATTTCAAGGTTTCTAAGATTTTGACCCTAGCAGAAATAATGTTGTCGAATACCTTTTTTTGTGCTATAAGAATCAGGGTACACCTATTTCTGTTATGATTTTTATGAATAGATTTTCCTTACATAGAATCATTGTTAAATTTCTGGAATAAACCATTTTAGTTATGGCACATTAATTTTTTACCATATAATGCTAGATTCCATTATCTAATATTTTATTTAGGATTTTTGCATCTATATTTATAATTCATATTGGTCAGTACTGTTTTGTGCTTGTGCTAAGATTTTTTTTTTTACATTTGTGATGGATTTTCAATTTTATCTCTCTTTTCAGCATCCACTGAGATGACCATATAGTATGTCCCTCAAAAGACAATGATTTTGCTTTTAAAAAACTACTTTTGAATTATTGTAATAGACAACTATGAGGGTTTCTTGGGTTTTCATAGAATATTTACTTCTGTGATATAAAAAAATGTCCTCATATGTATACACCTATGACTTTCTTTCTATTTATTTTTTCCAGAAAACCTAAGACATTCAATCCTTAAACACAGATCTCATTTACTTCAGATTAAACAATTTTGTCATTGATTATTTCTTCCAACTCCATTCTTCCTATTTCTTTCCATAAATACTTATATTTCTTAGATTACAACTCTATTTCCTTTCCTCTATAATCTTTTTCCTATGAGTGTTTTTTTCTTGTTTTCATCATGTTCCTTTATTGTTCATGACAGTTTATTATTCTTGTCACTTATAGGACTGAAATTATTTTTGATAGTCTTATTTTTTTACACAGTTCAATGTGGATGTTAATTATATTACTACTATAGTACAGTTTCTTTACTTACTTTACCTCTTTTCCATATTTCAGCTACTTTCATTTATATCCAAATTTCTTTTTACTTATGATTTCTCTGTTCCTTTTTTGAAAAGATAATACTTCCTTGCAATCAGTTGAGTAGATGAAACATCTTCTTTGAAATTTCTTCAGAATT
The DNA here is from genome assembly GCA_025594165.1 of Tamias sibiricus. Taxonomy (NCBI): domain Eukaryota; kingdom Metazoa; phylum Chordata; class Mammalia; order Rodentia; family Sciuridae; genus Tamias; species Tamias sibiricus. Next base: position 104,410,136 of record CM046667.1, on the reverse strand, counting down.
ATTAAGTAGGCTATTTTTCAAATATACAAACTTCCTTTGAATTTGTAGGGTCTATTCCCATTCATTATTCCTGCATATTCCCCATAAATCTGAAGTATTTATGGTGATATTGGTTGCTTATATTATGTTCTCTATTTTTCTTTGACTGAACTAAGCCTTATCTAGACTCATTTAAAGACTTAGGACTGACTTCCATTTACATAAATTATAACAAACTCATTTCTAAAATCAATATTTGGGGACAGGTTGATCTGCATAGTTTCCATACAAATTTACTTTTTTTCAGCAGTACAATTTAGATGTTCTGAAGTGGGATAATTTTCTACCATTCTGACTGGTTTTCTGACACACAGAACCAATTTAATATATTGCTCTCAGGACCCTCCTCTCTGTGTCCTCATTCTTCCCTGACCTTGCCCACCACATAATTTTATTCCTAGGAACCTTATCTCCTTATTTCTGTCTGTTTATATTTTGATTATTGCTGTTTCTAAATGTTTTCAAGGTAGAAGGAAAGCTGTATCCAAATTTCTGGTTTCCCCCTGTCCTTTTCAAGAAAAGATGCTTCATGAAGTGAAATCCAGAGAGTTTGTCAGGCAAAATCTGAAGGCTTTTTCTTAATTCCATTTCCATAAAAGTTAATGGAAATTCCTTCCAGAATCTAGCATTTCATCACTGTTAGTTTTCAGTAGTGACCTGAGATTTAATACTAATCTATACCTAGGTTTACTATTTTTATAGGAAGCTGGGAAATTATGAATTAGAGTCCATTCATCTAATCAGGCATTATTTTACACTAGAAATTCTTCTGGGCACCTATGTTGACATCCTATTTTCTCATGCTTGGTGTAATACAGTCCCAGATAGATAGATCTGTTAAGTCCAAAACTTTGCTCCTATTTTTATTGATCATTGCCCTCAGCATCTATATAGTCCCTTTTATCCCTATGTTTGTCCGGTGTTTTCACCACATATTAGGCATTTTAAAGAATAATCTCAAACCACACCATTACATTATTTTTAAAAAGCACTCTTATTTTCTAATTGCCTTACAGATAAGTAAAGCATTGTTTCACAAGCACTCCATTGTTTAAGAATAATTTCTTATCTCTTGTTTCAGGTTCATATCGCAAAGTTCATGATATATTACCTGGAACAATCTCAACTGTGCCTTAAATATCTTGATCTATGTAGGCATGGGCATAAACAACATCTTTTGGTTATATTTGATTTCAGAAAAAAAAACTGAATAAAAATAACTTTTGGTGCTTTATTTTTTAATAAGAACTTAAAATGTATATTCTTCATAGGATTTATATTCAATAGAGCAACCAGCAACCAGTTTCTGTTACTGCAATCTTTATCATTTTCAAACAATGTCAAGTAAAACTGGAAGATAATGAATATCACACATGATGTGTTAAATAATGACTCAAAAATTAGTCTTCATTTTACTGCCAAAAATAAAATTTAAGAAACTTTGCACTTAGAATTTGTTAAAATGTGGGTAGCCATACTAAAATATAAAAGGAATATTATTTTCTTTCAGAAAATATAATTTTCACAAAATTACAATCAATTATTTACTATGCAGCTATTTAACAAAAGCACCAAATTTTAAATATCAGTCCAAGATTAATGCATGATATCATTTCCCAATAGTTCAAATAAAAGAAAATTTTTTTACATATCCATAATAACAATTTTAATGGTCCTGAATAAGGAAAAAATGTAGGATGATACACAGAGGAGTAAAGACATCATAACCTTATTTCATTCCTCTAAAACAAAAATCTCATATAAAGTAATTATGAAATAAAAATTATAAAGGTATCACAACTGTCCCTTAGTGGGCCTGAGAAAAATGAATCTAGAACTAATAGAATAAGAATTCAGTTGTGAGCCGGGCGTGGTGGCGCACGCCTGTAATCCCAGCACTTTGGGAGGCTGAGTCAGGAGGATCGTGAGTTCAAAGCCAGCCTCAGCAATGGCGAGGCACTTAGCAACTCAGTGAGACCCTGTCTCTAATAAAATACAAAAAAGGGCTGGGGATGTGGCCCAGTGGTCTAGTGCCGCTGAGTTCAATCCCCAGTACAAAAAAAAAAAAAAAAAAAAAAATTCAGTTGTGCAATCTCAAGCATTTTAAATCTTAAGTAATTGCACAATTTTATTTCATAGATATAATTCTTATTCTAATTATGTGCATTTATGGAAGAAAATGATATTTTGACATAAATATATACATGTATATACATACACATTGTGAAATAATTAATGCAAGAAAATTAACATATCCATCATCTCAGATACTTGCCATTTTTTTTGTAGTGAGAACATTTAAAATATACTCTTTTAGCAATTTTGAAATAGATGCCATTTTTAATGTAAAGCCAGAACTGCTACAAAAATACATAGGAAGAGCATGTCCTTCATAACAGACTTCATTGTGTGCTAGTTTAGTTTCTCTAATATTAGGTCTCACATATGTGAGTTCTTGCTTAAGTTGGAACTGCTCCTGATTGGTGTTACATCCTACAACCTCCTACTCTGCAATTCTACACCTATCAAGTGAGAATCCTCTCAGGTACAGGGGACATTTCTCTATCAGTTTGTGGTTATCTCAATCTAAAATTTCTGTAAAATGGTAAAATCTTTAGAGGGTCTCTCTTTTTTGTCTGGAAATGTATGGAATTTTACATGCAAAAAATATTATTAAGGAAGATTCTTGTTAATTTCCTAGTCATGTCTCCATGGTTGATCAGCTCTTGAATCCATTAATTAGGAAAATACACCTTTGATTTGGTGGTGCTGGTAAATCAACATGGAGGCAAGATCTTTGGCTAAGATAAACCAAGTCATTTTCTGTAAAAATTGTTCTTGTGAAGCAATGACAATGTAGAATAACTGTAATAATAGTAATGAAAACCAAGGACAGACAATAGAATATAGTTGAGCAATGTTGGGACTGGTGACAGAGAAACCTGGACTCTAGCCAGCACTTACTCAATTGCTTGCTTATCAAATAACTTTTGGCAATTTTTCATTGTTGGAGTTTTTTTTTTGTGTGTGTGTGTGTGTGTGTGTGTGTGTGTGTGTGTCCTAGTTCTCTCATCTATAACATAAAAACAATAGTATCTGCCTCATGTGCCATCAGGTTAACGTTAGATGGTACTTCTGAAATGGGATGGCATATAGTCAACATTTTATAAACATTACCTTTTTTGTTTAATAGTTACAATACCATTGTGAGAGGTGGGAGAAAATTCCCTGGTAGCAATAGGAATCCTGGAACCTGGACTAAGATGGGCCAAGGCTTGTCTTCCAGGCTTTGTTCCATGTCCCTTCTCTTACCATGTTCCTTCTCACACTGTCCTTTTATTCAGCCTCCTGTATGATAATGAAAGCATTTCATTGATCACCATTTCTCCTCCAGTAATATTTATGCCAGTCATAATAAACTTCTTCGAAGCTTCTCAAATATCTTATGCTCTCTGGGTCTCAGCCCACACTCTTTCTTCTTCTTAGGATACTCATTATCTACTTCTTTTTACACATTTTAGGTCTTTTAGTAAATCTTCCATGAACCTCTGAATTAGGATTTGCTGCCCCTTTTAATGTGGTATAGCACCTATTTCCTCTATAATAACATTAATCTCTCCTTATTTTTACTTTTCTTTTTTACTTGTTCTTACTTGTCTACCTCTTCCCTTATAATGTCAGTGCAATGAATGCCAAAATCATACCTCCCTTATTCACAGTGGCTAGCACAGTGAATCAATGAATATCAAGTGGTAATTTCTCACTTGGGTCATTTATGAGAAGATCGTGATACTCTATTGTCTGCCAAGTTTATCCAGCCCAAATTGTTAAGTTGGCAGATGTCCTGTTCATAATGCCCTCACAATTTATAAACAATTTATATGATCCACCCATTCCTTTCTCTCAGATTCAGTATATACAAGTCAGTAGCATTATTAATAAAACTCAATTTCCCTTGAGTTTTGGAGAAATATTCATGTTGAATAAAGGGGTCTGCTGTGACAGTATAAGAAGAGACCATGCAGCATAATGGAGGGAACACTGGGGATTGGGAACCAGGAATTTGAAGTGTTGGTCCTCACTCTGCAACCTATTAACCATGTAATCTTAGTTTAGTCTTGTTAGTAATCTGAATCTCACTTGCCTTATCTATGATCAAACATATAATTTCTAATTATTTCATAGAATTGTTGAAAGGGTTAAATGACAAAAGAGAAGGGTAAGCACTCTGAAAATGTACAATTTTATCATATAAAGAAACTGTGATAAAAGGTCTCATTTAGAAACTTTGCAATATAAAAACTTTACAATATAGGAAAAAGAAAATGTTATTATTTCTGAAGAAAATCCTCATTTCACCAAAAAAAAACATGTTTTAAAGATGTGCTATAAGGTAATGGGTGGTTTGTATTCAATTTTATAATTCACATTGTATTAATTCATATTAATACATTTATAAAATGGAACAGCAATTTTCACGCAATAAATTTTTCCAATATCTAACATTAGTATCATACATGTGCATAAAAATAATATATATGAAACCATTCTAATGCATATTTTAAAAACTGAGTCTTCTAAAATATAATAAATTATATTCTTATTTGAAAATTTGAATATTTAAACTCTAATTTGTTCACAAAACTAAATGGTTTTCTAGTCTTTTTAGTTAAAATGCATAGTCGAATACTATTTTTAAAGTATGCTTAATCAATCTGTTTAAAATAAACTTTCAATGAAGATGACTTTTGCAAATATTCTGAATTTGCCCCTTAGAAAGTAACAATCTCCCACGAAATCCTTTCCCATACCACAGACATTCTACTTTCTCTTTTATGACTTCTGGAGTTTGTACTCAGCTTCTTAAATTGTGTGCAGAATTATAAAAACACTCATCAGTGTTACTCATTTCCATGGGAAAATGGCCAGTTTTAATTTTTACCCAGCATCTATCTACCTGATGCAGGAAAAAAAAATGGGATTTCTTGGAGCTGAGATTTCCTAAATTTAATTTCATGCATCCTCGACACCAGCTTAAACAGCATCCAGATTCTAAATGAGGTCTGAAATATGTACAAAAAAACTCCACATTTGCTTTTTCCTTCAAAAATACACTGTATCTCTAGCAACCAGATATTTTCAAAGAAGTCAAGCTTAAAACATCCTTCAGGGTTTTTTTCATCATTAAGATATACAGCAGTACTCCTTATGGATGAAGAAATCTAGGTATCCTTGAAGAAAATGTTACTTACTGAAAGGGTCTTCAAAAATTCTTTTGTGAATCAGTGAAGTTTTAAAAAGAGCTGTCTATTTTCACAGGCACTAAAGAAAAATCATGAATAAAAGATCCCTGATTATGTGTGTCCTAAATTAGATATAACATTTCTTGAAATGTCCACATTGCTGCTTAGTCTTCTGTCCTATCTCATAACACTGATCACCTTGCTATCTGTAATCCACTTATGGTAACCTTCTCTGTTCTTTCTATTGTCTTTATATGTGTCATTGCCATTACCTAGAATGCTCTCAGTAACTTGGTCAGGACAAATCCTACAAATCCTTTCAAACTCTTGTTCCTCTGTTGTGATCAACAGACAAGGTATGGAAAACTACCAGAAGGATAACACAAAGTAGTTTAACATCATATTGAAGATGTTACTTTCTGTAGAACATGGACCTAACAAGCCTGTGCCTGAGGAAGATGGAGAATATATAGCTTGACACTGATATATTCACTTTGAGATTATTGATGGCTCAAGTTTGATTGGGCTATGTGTAAGTATATTGAATGGAGGATAAGGATAAGGGTTAACAGAGAACACTGGGAAAGGAGACGCTAAAGAAAAAGGATAAACTTCTCAAATCCAGACGTCTGCCATGTTTTCTCCCACGGATAAGTTAATAAGTTAAAGGTAGTATAAGTATAAATGGAGAAACCTCAGGGGAATTGGGGAAGTGGGTCAAGATAAAGGTTTTTTTCTTCTATAATGTTACTAGCTCTCCAGTTCAATTTTCTTCCACAAATATTGACTCAATCATGTGAAAATAGTCAAAGTTGTCAGGAAATTCAATTTGTAGAGAAATTACATAATGGAATAACAATTTACTTAAAATATATTCTTTTATCCTTTTCTGTTTTTCTTTTTATTTCATGTTTACTCTGTACAGCTTCATAGTTTTAGTATTTAATCATTTACAGGGTTTAAAAATACACATTGTTTTCTCCACTTAAAAAATAAAATAGTAATAATATTGAACTTTAAAATGTTTTCTCATTATGTCTTTGGCAAGATTAAATGGAAGACAATGTTCAAAGGTTTATTTTCCTTGTCAATGTACTATTGGTAATACACAAACTTGAAATTCAGAGTAGTAAATATCCAAGAAGTCATATATGATATCAAAACAATAATAAATATTAATAGACCAAAATTAAGGAAATGAACAGAGCATTTTATTTGTGCATAAGGTTTGTCTTAAATTACGCCAAAAAATTAGTTAATTTATTGCAAAGGAAGCTTTTTTTTTAATTTAAAAAGAAAAAAAAAAAGAATTGACCACATCTCAGGCAAATTTTATACCAAAGCTTGCCCGATTCTTGTAATAAGGCACTGATTTATGTTTTCTTTTTTGTGTGTGTGTGTGTATAAATATATATATATATATATATATATATATATATATATATATATATATATATATAATCACTTAGTCCCTCTTAGGGGTGAAATTCTCTTGGCATTTGGACCAAAATCAGAATCTGCGTATAATTTTCCCATCATCATTTTCCAAGACTTCCCTATAGGGAACACATGACAATATTTTTTTAGGTAGAAAAAGAGTAATTTATTTATTTCTCTATTTTATCTTTAATTTATTCTAATTTGTTATATATGACAGCAGAATGCATTACAATTCATATCACACATATAGAGTGCAATTTTTCATATCTCTGGTTGTACACAATGTAAAGTCACACCATTCGAGTCTTCATATATGTACTTAGATTTTCATCCCATTCCACTGCCTTTCCTACCCCTATCTCTCCTCTCTTCCCCTTGCTCTGCTTTGCCCTATCTAGAGTTCATCTATTCCGCCCATGCTCCATGTCCCCATCCCCATTATGAATCAAAATCCTTATATCAGAGAAAATATTTGGCATTTGTTTTTTTTGGGATTGGCTTACTTCACCTAGCAATATATTCTTCAACTCCATCCATTTACTTACAAATGTCATTATTTTATTCTATTTTTAATGCTGAGTAATATTTCATGTGGTGTATATATACCACATTTTTTAATCTATTCATCTATTGAAGGGCATCAAGGTTGTTTCCACAATTTAGCTATTGTGAATTGTGCTGCTATAAACATTGATGTGGCTGTGTCCCTGTAGTAAGCTGTTTTTAAGTCCTTTGGGAATAGGCCAAGGAGTGGGATAGCTGGGTCAAATGGTGGCTCCATTCCCAGTTTTCCAAGGAATCTCCATACTACTTTCCAGATTGGCTTCACCAATTTGCAGTTCCACCAGCAATGTAAGAGTGTGCCTTTTTCCCCACATCCTCACCAGCATTTATTGTTGTTTGTTTTTTTGATAGCTGCCAATCTGACTGGAGTAAGATGAAATCTCAGAGCTCTTTTGATTTGCATTTCTCTAATTGCTAGATATTTTGAATATTTTTTTCGTATATTTGTTGATTGTTTGTATATCATCTTCTGAGAAGTGTCTGTTTAGCTCCTTGGCCCATTTATTAATTGGGTTATTTGTTTTTGTGTGTGTGTGTGTGTGTTAAGGCTTTTAAGAGCTTTATAAATCCTTGAGGTTAGTGTTCTATCTGATGTGCTTGTGGTAAAGATTTGCTCCCATTCTGTAGGTTCTCTATTCACCTCACTGGTGTTGTTATAACAGACAGGATTAAACCAGTGGGTTAAGTTGGAACAACATAGCTTTGATGCCAGGCAAAGTAGAGCTTGAAATCTGTCTCCAGAGCTAACTGTCATTGAGAAACATAATTTAACTCCATAAGCTTCATGTTCTACATAAGTAAAGCAGAATGGAACTACTTATTTTATAAGATTGGTACTTATAAAAGCAAGGCAGCACATAGTAAAGTTTAAAAAGTGCTAGTTTCATTTTCATCCACTTCATTGAAAGTATCAAAATGGGAAAAGAAGCATGTGGTTTCTTCTTTCTCAACAATTCAATCATTATCTCAGCAGGCTTAATCCCTATTAGTGGGTTGTGGAGTGCATTAGTCAGGGTTCTTCAGAGAAACAGAACTAATAGGATATGCATATATGCATAGAGAAAGATTTAAGGAATTGGCTCATGTGGTTGCAGAGACTGGAAAGTCTAGAATTTGTGTGGTAGGCCAGTAAGATCCATGGCTTGGAGGAGCTACAGTTTATGTCTGAAGTGGTTTCTTCACAGAATTAGGGAATTCTTTAGACAAGGCCAGTCTTTTTCTCTTAAGGCCTTCAACTGAGTGGATGAGACCCACTTCCATTATAGAGAGTAGTATGCTTTACTCAAATTCTAATAATAAATATTAGTCCCATTTTAAAAATACCTTCACAGAAACATCTAGATTAATGTTTGATCAAATATCTGGGTACCATGGTATAGCCAAGTTCCCACATAACTGTCACATGGAGAGAAAGTAATTCATGTTCTCTAGTCAAAATCTAGAGTGATAATAGATGTTTCTCACTTCCTTTCACTAGGTTTTAAAGAGATTGCTATTCTTTGGCTATATATAAAAGGTCTGAGGTTAATAAAAACTAAGATAATGAAGTAATAAAAATACTGGAGGAGCTCTGGAAACTAAATGGATCTGTAGACAACTCAGGAACTGAGGTTGGCTGTTCCTTGGAAACCATGTTTTCTTCAAACAAGTTTTAGAAAAGTAATATACTTTTAATATTAACTGGATTTTAGAAATGTATTATAAATGTCCAACATAATTGACACAACCAGGGTCAAGTCAAGAAATCTAGGGTTTAACCAAGAAGAATTAGGAATGTAGAGAAGTAGGTATAATTCAAATATAATATTAAAACAAGTACTTAACTATGTGCATATTTGAACCACAGTTTAGCATTCATGGTATAGTACTATGGAGCTGATTTGACAAAAAACAATACCAAAGGTAACTATAAAGATTGATTAGGTTCTCAAAATATACCTCAAGTTTGTTGCTTTTTTATAGTTAACTTGGAATATAATCAGCTCAAAGAGCAGATAAGATAATGTCCATCAGTCATGGACATTAACAAGGTCAGAAAAAGGAATGACAGAAAAGTCAAGATAGCCATTATATGGAAATAGTTTGAAGGTAATCAGAGATATTAGGCTAAAAAGAGCCTTGGAAAAATAACATGGTAGTTCAAAATGGGTAAAAACAGTATCTTTAAATTATTATTTGCATTTTTGGCAACATTGTGCACATTTGACAAAATACTCTTGTTATAACTGAGCTTTCATCTTTCAATAAAGCCATCATCATTCATAGAAAGATAATGTGCATTAGATCAAATTATTCCAACTGAGCAAGATGTTAAATGTCATTTCAGGTAATGAGATAAATGAAGGAAATTTGTAATGAGTGGAACAGTCTCCCGGGGACTTATTACACTCTGGAGAATTTTAATCTGCTTTCATGGTAAAGGTTAACAAACACTCAAATAGCTCCTACTTGTACTTGTCACTTAAAAAGCATTTTTCCTGCAAAGAGTTCAAGGGGGTAGCATATCTGCTCCATTATAGAGGGTACATGGTATCCTTTGTGTGGGAATGATAATTTTATCAATAATATCAAGAAACATTTATTGAATACTTTGTCATTGTAAAGCAGTGGGCTAAGAAGTACTTGGAACACAGAAAAACATGAGACACAATCCTTTTACTAAAAGGGTTAATCTTTTTACAACGTAGTCTAGAACACATTTTCTTCAGAATATAGTTTTCTAAAAAAATGTAGATTCTATCTATTTGAGTGAGTAGTCCTCAGAACAGAAAAGGCCACATACTATTCAAAACAGCCCAGATAATTTACAGCCATTTAAATTACTATTTCATGATATATCAGCAACTGTGATTCTAGATCTACATCTGCTTGATGGAAACAGTGAGGATAGTAATAAGTTAAAAGCTTACTGAGTCAATGACCTTTGAAAACATTGTGTTTAATTAAATCCTCTATCTTTTCTGATTAATCAAAATGATAGGCAAAATGTCTTACAAACTAAGCGGGTCAAAACCTCATTGGCCGTGGATACAATGATTCACTTTCTGTTAACTGAGATAATTTTCTTGGATTTCCAAATTGTCATTTGTTATCCTTGTGAATAATTTAATATTAAAGTCTAGAATGCAAACATCATTAAAGCTGCTACAAAAAAAGAATAAGAAACTTTCATAAAATTAAAAGAAGTGCCTCATTTTGCTATAGTAATGATATCTGATGTAGAAGTCTTTGAAAGGGAGCTAATATACCAGTGGATATGGATCTTCATTGTAGATAATTGATAGCTCATTAGTAAGAAATAGAAGTCAAACAAATCTCTAATCCTCTTCACAATTACACTATTAAATTTGAAGGGAATAAAGAGTACAGATATTTACTGTTAATATCTTGCTCCAACATGGATCCCAATAGGTTAGTTCTATATACTTTACCAGTACATAAGCTCTCATCCTCTTTTTATAAAATATTATAAAAGGCATAGGACTTTTTTTTTAGATTATTTATTTACTTATTCATAATGCACAAGTATATCATCTTTTTACATACAACTGCTTGTATACAAAGTATATAAGTACCATTCAGATCTTTAATCATGCATTTAGGATAGTGATATCCATCTCATTCAACCACCATTTCCCCCCCTTTTTTCCCCCCTGCTCCCTCCCTTGCCCTCCCTTTCCTTTGATTGGATGGGGGTACATAGGATTAGAGGAACACTAGAATGGGCATAGGACTTTTGATGCCTAGAAAAAGATGGCATAGATTCACTTTTCCCAGCTCATCCCCTCTAAACTGCAACTAAGAACCCTGGAAATAATTCAACAACATAAATGTCCCTGAAAGATGGAAAGAAGGCAGACTATCTCAAAGCCTCAAGTTGAAGCAACTATACCATACCGAGTCCCTTGAATTTTCCCATATAGCATAGTCTAGGCTTTGGAGAAGCCTGCAATCTGGACCTCCAATGGGTATAGAAGAGAAAGAGAAGGAAACAGGAAAAGTCTGATCTTGCTGGCTGGAAGACTCCCCCACACCAAAAAAAAAAAAAAAAAAAAAGGCATCCCAACAGAGACCTGATGGAGAGATCCACACAATTCAATATCCAGGGTAGCATATAACTCAGTCCCTCACAGCAGCAGTACCCAGGACAGATGAGTAGCCCAACAGCAGCAGCAAGAACAGGAGAAACCAATGCACACAAAATGACACCTTCACACTGGAGCAGTAGCAGGCTTCACCAAACACAGGAGCAGTAGTAGTAATAGTGTCTGCTACAGTTTGGATATTGAGTGTTGTCCGATGTGGCATTATTGACAGGTGTAATCTTCTGGGAGGTCCTTAGGTTATTAGGGATATGTCCTCAAAAGGAATCTTGGTACCCTACCAGTCCTCTCTTCTCCCTTCTGGCTCATTACCTAAGTGGTTTGCTCTGCTATGTACTCCCACAACAATGTGTCATGTTTTGCCAGAGACCCAAAGTAGTGGACGGTCTCAATCTTGGCTTGAAAACTTAGAAGCCATGAGCCAAAATAAACCTTTTCTCTTTATAAGTTAAGTATCCCTGTACTTCCACAGTGGCAGTGGCAGTGGCAGTGGCAGTGGCAGTGGCAGGGCATCTCCTCCCAATGCCCGGAGAGTAGCAGCATCAATACCACTCAAAACTTTCCAAATTTGGTAAAAGTAGTTAACTTACAGATTCAAGTAGCAGAGCAAAACACAAATAAGATAAGCCAAAAGAAATTCATGCCAACACACACCATAATTAATCTTCTGAAAATAAAGACTTCAACAGTCAGAAAAAAATGACACATTGACAATAGAGGAACACTGATTTAAATGATAGCAGGTTTCACATGCTAAACCATGAAAGTCATGAAAATGTGACACAATAATACTTCAAAGAAAATTATTAGCTTCAAAACCTACATCCCAATTTATTCATAATAGCCCCAAATTGCAAACTACCCAAATGTCTTTTGTTAGTACCATGGGAATACCACTGAGCAATACGAAGAACTATTGATACACATAACTTGGATGAGCCTCAATAAAATTATGCTAAATGAAAAAAACACAATCCCAACAGAATACATGCTGTATGATTCTGTTTTATAATATTTATGGACTAACAAAATTATAGAAATGGAGAATGGTTTAGTGGTGATAAGAAAGGGGGATGGCTATGAAAGGGCAAAATGAGGGAGCCTTGTGGTGATAGTAGTTATGTATCTTGATTTTGGTCACATGAACTTACACGTATGATAAAATTGCATAGAGCTGTGTGTGTGTGTGTGTGTGTGTGTGTGTGTGTGTGTGTGTGTTGTATGTGTATATAATTGGTGAATAATTGGTGAAATCTGAATATGTTTTAAATAATTGGTGAAATCTGAATATGTTTTTAAAATTTTACCCATGTCAGTTTTCTGATGTTAACATTGGGAGAGGCTGGAGAAGGGTACACAACACTTTCCCATACATTTCTTTGTAACTTCCTGTGAATCCATAATTGTTTAGAAATTTAAAAAGTTAAATACACTAAGAACCCCAATCCCCAAATTGTTCTTTGTATGTCTTCCTCCAAGAATAACAGATCCTTCCTGATGGCAATGCATCTAAAGAAACCTTACTCAAATTTAAACCAAACTAACCTAAGATCTTTCTCATGGCCTCATGAGGGAAGAAGTAGTCAAAAGGATTGGTGTAAATGGAGAGGTTTATTCAATAACATTGTGTTCAGCACTCCTTGGATATTGTCTGTTGAAATTTCTGCCCTCCCATTCTTTGAAAATTACCAGTCTTAAGAAGACCAAACTTTGAGGTATTTGTACTAACTCAATAACAAGAGGAAATTTCCAAGAACCATATCTAGGATAGAGCAGGCTCTCAGCAAACAGTTCAGGTCAGAAGCATAGAGCAACAGTGACACTGCTTGGAAGGTGCAATGGTGGTTTCTAAGAAGACAATGACTCCTTTTAAACCTTTAACATACAGAAATACAGAAAAACCAAAAGGCTAAGGAAATGCAAAGAAAAGGAATGGAATGTAAACTTACCTACTTAGTATTTTGGTCAAGAAGTAGTCTTGGTACACTCCACATACTTCCTGGTTTCAAGTCCTATTCACTTACTCACACACAAAATGTTCAAGTAGAGAAAGCTAGGAGCAATCAATGTTCTTCTAGAAAACACTCAATATGCTTATTGTGTTAGCTGTTATTTGTTTTTACAGAGATATATAAGACATAATCTTAGCTTTGAAACTTATCGTAAAGTTGGGGTTGTATGAAAGATACACTGGAAAAGGTTTCTAATATTATATATGCCAAGATAAACCTATATCCATATCTGTTTTAGTTAGTTTTTTCACTGTCATGACCAAAAGACCTGAAAAGAGCCATTTTAGAGGAAGCAAAGTTTATTTTGGGGCTCATAGTTTCAAAGGTCTCCATCCATAGATGACCAACTTCATTCTTTGGGGTCAGAGGTGAGGAAGAACATCATGGTGGAATGTGTGATGTAGTAAAGTAGCTTAAGGCATGGTACCAGAAAGGGGGGAGGGGGGGCGAGCAAGCACAAGAGAGCGCTCCCCTGACCATGACAAAATGTAAACACCAAAGGCATGCTTCTAGGGACCTACCTCCCTAGCCAAATCCTATTTGCCTACAGTTATCACCCAGTAAATTGCCATCAGGGAATTAATGCATAAATTAGGTTAAGGCTTTCATAACCCAATCATTTCACCTCTAAACCCTCTTGCATTATCTCACACATAAGCTTTCAGTGGACACCTCCCATCGAAACCATAATAATATCTATATCTACATAAATGATAGATAAAATATATACAAGGTGTTCTATAATATTTTAGAAAAACACTACAGACCAGGTCAATCAAAGCCATTTTAAAAGGAAGATTGGACTTGAGTGAACCTTTGACACATGGACAAGAGGGGGATGGGTATAAAGCATTCTGGGCAACAGAAAGTTTGGGTACAAGGTGTGGAGGCAAGACTCATGAGAAGTGCTAGTTGGTGAAGCTATAAAGCAGTAGATATAAGGTCAGTATAAGAAATCTCTTTTTCAATCTTACTTTTTTAAAAATCCAAATTTAATCAAGAGAATCACTTTCTGAAATTCAACCACTAAAATAATTCTGAAAAGATAATTCTGCTAATGCACTTTTATCAAAATAACATTTCTAATTTCATATGTACAACATAGAAAAAAATAAAATGTAACAAAGGTTAACTAAGAGCAATAACCACTTTTGAGTAATTACTAACAATATGAAGAGAAATCAACACAAATTACTCTCATAAAATGGTTAAAATATATTTGCATGTTGTGGTAAATATCATTGACAGACAATGGAAGAATCATTCACACTGCTATTCACTCTTATTATTTTCTCCAACAGAGACTATTAAAAAATACTAAATTTTAAATATTTACAACTAGAGATGGTCATGTTTCTTTTTAACATGAGGATTCAGAGGCACCAATGAAATCATCTGCTAGCCAACACTAAAACTTCAGGCTCTTTTAAGTATAAGGTTAAGATGCAAATATCAAATAAAGGTAACACTTGAAGTTATTGATTTTATTTTCATCAGTGCATTTTACATTGCTTTCTTGAGAACATGTTTTAAGAGGGGGAGTACAAAGTTCTGGGACTCTGAGGGAGAGAGTGCCACTTAGAGGACAAGTTACAGAGGGGAAAAAGGTGCATCATGGGAAGGCTGGATATGTTATTTACTGCTTTAAATTTTTTCTACCTTGGACCTGATCTGTTTTCTTTGTTACTTCTTTCTATTGTAACATTTTAAGTTGCCATGTACTTTTGTAGCATTTTGATATGTTTCAAAATATCCTAAATCTATAAATTGTAATAAAGAGTTTTTTTTTTTTTTTTAAAGAAATATCTTTCTTAAACAGGGCTTTCTAAAGATAAAATAGAGAACCTTGTAATATGTACCTTGACTATCTGGATGCATTTATACTTATGATAAATGAATCTTTCATGTGGATCTTCCAGAGGATATTCAGAGTTTGGATGGTTGTTTAAATTTTATGTCCCTCCTAAAAATAAGACTTCATGGTGATACTATAATTCTAGCTCCCAGAGTCCCCATCACACTGTTCTGCTTGCCTGATAACTGAATCACACTGACTACCCATCTGCACTGCCAATAATAGTCTATTTCAATACTCTCTAAATATTATGCACTACATGTCTGCTTTGAAATCATCCAATGCCTGCACATATTCCCCTACATATTTCAAACCTATTCCTCTAAGAATGATTGGTTTTCCAAATCTGAACATCCTCCCATAAGCTCAAATACAAGTTTTCATTCTAATTTTGATTGCTTTTCAAATATATGAGAATAAATTTTATACCCACACTCTTAAATATTCCCTTCTTTAAGCTGAATAACTTTCATTATGTCTAATATACATTCACAATCCTTTAAGGGTTCACTTTAAATCATTTTTTTCTCATCTTAATATATTACCCAGATTCATATATGTGGTCTAACCAGAGCAGCAGAACAGAATGAAACTCTATTAGCCATGTGACAACATTTTTAGTTTCAGCTGAAGTTGGTGAACTAGAATATATTCAGCACCCACTTTTTCATATCCAAAATCACCAAAAATGGTATAAATAGTCTAAAAACAAATACTTAAACTGTTACTGGGTTGCAAACATATTATGATTTAAATATGAGTTCCTGTGTTTCTGCAGGAATATTCAGAGGTGAAATGACTGGGTTGTGAGAGCTGTAGCCTAATCAGTCCACCCTGGTTTGAATGGACTGCCTGAATGGTATCTGTAGGCATTTGTGTGTGGCTGGAGAAGGTGGGTCACTGAGGGTATGCCCTGGAAGTGTTCATCTTCCCTGTAGCCCCTTTACCATCTGCTATCTGCTTCATGGCTCTCCAGAGCTGAGCAGATTTCTTCCACTGAGCCCCTTCCCCATGATGCACTACCTCACCTTCAGCCCAGAGCAATGGAATCAGTCATCTGTGGACTGAGACCTCTGAAACTATGAACCCCAATTAAACTTTTCCTCCTCTAAGTGGTTCTTGTCGAGTGTTTTGGTCACAACAACATAAAAGCTAAACACACACACACACACACACACACACACACACACACACAGAGGAGACTTTGTACATCAAAAATGTGAAAATTCCTTAATCATAAAAAATAAACAAGATTGAAGAAACTAGTTGAAGGCATCCAACTGATGGGATATTATGTAGTCATTGATAGGAATTAAGTACATCCATTTGAGCTAATATGGAAAATATATATAAGATATATTGCTAAATAAAAAAGAAAGGTGAAGAATCATGTATAATATGATTATATTTGTAAAATTCAGAAATATACATTTGTAGATACACATACATACCAGAATATACTTTAATAAAGAAATGATAACATGCTATTAAGAGTTAACTCTTGGGGAAAAGAATAGTGGGTAGGAAGTATGAGTAGCATTCACTTTTCATTTTATAATTTTGGGAATTTTATAAATTTAAACAAAATACCCACTATGTTAAAAGGGACAGACTTTTTGTTGTCTCATTTGTATTTCTTGCTAGAGAAATAAAAACCCATATTATAAACAAGTTTTATAGCAATTGACTTTTTATCAACCATGTCACATAGTTTAATCAGGTTGAGTCAGAATGTTCAGGCCTTTTCTACCCAGTGTTCCTTAAGTATTTGCTGGCTGACAGTTAATTAATTGAACAAAAGGAATTGGAGAGGCAATATGCAAAGGCAACCACTGTGAAAGATTTTCAGATACACTTTTCTTCCCTTCAGACCTCTACATATTCATGTCCATATTTTAAATGTTCCAATAAGATACAGGAGGCATTTTGTATATTGTAAGAACCAGGAGCTAGAAGCAAAGGTCAGTGCAGCATTCCTTAACTTATGATGGGGCTCTATCCTGATGAATGTATTCTGAGCTGAAAATATCATAAGATGAAAATGCTTCTAACATACCTAAGCTACAGAACAGTATAGTTTAGCAACAACACTAGTGGACTGTGGTCCCTAGTGATCATGTGGCTGACTGGGAGCTCCTGCCCAGCGTGGAAAAAAGTATCACACTGAATATTGCTAGCCTGGAAATGACTGAAATTCCAAATTCAAAGTACATTTTCTGCTAAATATATATTGCTTTTGCACCATTATAAAGTCATATCTTAAGTCAAGCTTTCTTAAGTTGAAGCTATCTGTATAGATTAGGAAACTGCTTCAGTAGTATAGGCAAAAGATGATTAGAGTGAAAACAGAAGAGGTGAGTCGACATGAAGAGATTTGGGATACATTTTTGGAAGTGTAATTGTCAGGTCTCAGTCATAAAAGGCTTATGGTTAATAATGTGGGAATAAAATTTATGATGATAGTTGTTGACACATGAGAAGTACTACAAGTTTCTATCTACAGTAATGAGAAGGCCATAAAGTGGAGGGAAGGAGATAAAAACAGTACCATGCTTTGGCATAAATCAGATGCCCACAATGGTGATTATTTTATGAAGCCTCCTTGATGGCTTTGGTATTAAAGGCTTGGGTTTGAGTCACCTTTCTGCCATGTAAATAAACTAAGGCTTGAATTGGTCTTTTTTTTAAGTGGGGACAAAAAAAATAACACCTAATTCACAAGTTTCTTATGAGAATGAAATCAGGTAATATATATGAAAAATTCCTTTAGAAAACTCAAAATACCATTCAAATATTAATTTTTAATATTATTACTATTTTAAAACAGTGAAAATTGACACCCTCTTCAACTAAAAATCCTTACCAACAATATTCCACACTGTGTATAATCTCCAACCATAAACAGGTCTCTTTGTATCTTCTATACTCAACACTGTATTTTGAAGATTTATTCAAGTCAGTACTTCTAACCATAATCAACCCATCTTAATCGCTGCATAGCATTTCATTGAATGAACAAACACCTATGTATTTCTCCTTCCTCCTAATGAAGTATATTTAGAAAGTTCTCATTTTTTCCACTATTACATTGCTTTAAAAATATTCTCATGTTTTCTTGCACAGATATGTGAGCTTCTTGCAATAGTTGTGTGTTACTTAGTTTTTCATCTTTGTAACTAAAGTAGCTGATAAGGACAATGAAGAGGAGGAAACATTTATTTTGGCTCATGTTTTCAGAGGTTTGGTCCAAAGTGGAGCACTTCATTGTTCTGGGCTGAAGTTGAACATCATGGAGGAAGGACAAAGCAGAGAAACAGGGAGAGAAAGAAAAGGAGGAAAGGTCCACAGGGAAGATAAATCTCTCCAGGGCATGCTCCCAGTGACCCATCTCCTCTAGCCATGCCCCACTTGCCTATAGTTACCACCTAGTCCATTCAAACTAGGATGGACCGATTAGGTTACAGCTCTCATAATTTAATACTTTAACTTCTGAATTAACAAGAACTTTTGGAAGATACCTCATATTCAAACCATAATAGTTTGGATCTATAATGTCCCCCCAAAAGGCTCATTTGTTAAAGGCTTGGTCCCCAGCCTGTGGTATTATTAGGAGCTGGTGGAATCTTTAAGAGGTGGAGTTCAGGAGAAAGAAGTTAGGTCACTGGAGCAATGCCTTTAAGTGGATTTGGGGGACCACAGTCCCTTCTCCCTGTTTGTGCTTCCTGGCCACATAAAGGTAAGTAGCTTTGTTCTACCATGAATTCCCTGCCATGATGATTTGCCTTACAGTAGGGCCAAGCAACCATAGACTGAAACCTCAGAAATGATGAACCAAATAAATATTTCCTCCCTTTAAGTTTATTTTCTCAGATATTTTGACTGATAAATTTCTCTAAGATACATACCTAGGAAACTGTAATAATGTATGGTATTGCAAAAGTTCTTAGAAGTGTTTGAAGCAATTTATACACTTATCAGTAATGTATGGAATACCTGATTCCTCAAAGCCTTACAGACACTTTGTATGTTGAATTTATAAAACATTTGCTAAATCCAATGAAGGTAAGGATAGAATCTTTGTTGTCTAAATTTTCATTTTGATGGGATTACAAAATAGTCTTTCATACATTTTTTTAACCATTCATATTTTCTTTTTGGTTAATTGTCTTTTTATATTACTTGCCTATTTTCTTTTAGTAATGGCTTGTCTTTGTAGTAATTATTTTTTTATATTTCAGATACAAAGCCCTTTTTGATTATTAGCATGGAAGTATTAATTCCCAATCTGTGATTTAAAATTTAAATTGGTTTATGGTTTCTTCCATTTTACAGGTTTTTTTTTTTTTAATTTTACACATTTTGTAAAAATTTTCTATTAAGATTTAGACATTTTACATTACTTTAACATATTATTTCCTATACAAAATTCATAAGTTTCCTAATAACATTCTTTACTTTTAAATTTGTCACATGTTTAATGAAGAATTTAATTTGAACTTTTTTTTTTGGTTGTTGTGAGTTAAGGATATAATTGTTTTCTATGTGAATAGTTATCATGACATCATTTATTTAGTCCATTTTTTCCATTTCTGACTAAAAATACCTGTAAGGTTTTTATATACTCATGACTGTATTTCTTTGGTATCTATTCTGTTCTGTTAGTCAATTTTTTCATCCTTAGGTTAATATCTCACTTTGTTAATTACCATATATTCATAACAAATCTATAAGAGAATGAAATACCTAGCTTTTTTTCAGAATTATGAAAAATATGTAATTTCTTACCTTATAGTCTTCCATATGAATTTTAGAATCAAACATTTTAATTTTTATTGGAAATAAATTTCCTGGGATTTTTAAATAAAATCCCATTGGATAATAGTTTTATGTTTGTGACAATGTCTTTATCATACTGAGTCTTCCAATTTATTAACATAATAGATTTATTCATTTATTTAAGTTTTCTTAATTTTCTTAATTCTCTTCCATATTTCTTTAAAATTGGGTGCACATAATTATTAAAATGTATTACTAGATTTCTTACATCTTTTGTTGCTATTTTAAATTATATGGTTTTATTCCATTTATAATTCATATTAACAATATAGAGAAATACTATTAATTTGTTATATTGATATTTTGCTCAGTAAAATTACTGAATTTTACATTAATAATGACAAAGGTTTTTTTTTTTTTTTTTTTTTTCCTTTTTTTAGGCCTTAATAAGTTTTAATCATGTTTTTAACAGAACATTGGAAAATAAAGCTTGTAGATATCCTTGTGTTAGATTGATTGTTAAATAATATCTCTTTATTATTACCACTAAGAATAAAATTTGTTTCATATTGAGCATGATATTTGTTCTAGGTTTTTGGTAGAAAGCATTTATCAGGTTAAAGAAATTTCTTTTCATTCCTAATTTTCTAATAGCTCTTATCATGGAAGAGGGATGATTTTTAATCTAGTAATTTGTTTGGATCTACTAAAATGATCATTCCTTTTCTCCTTTAATCTATCCTTAATTTTTTGATGATTTTTTTAAAGGAGCCCCTCTTCCTCATCCTAATGTATTTACATACAGACTGCTGAATTTGTTATATGGATATATTTATTTCAGAATTTTTACATGTTTTTTCATAAGATTTGTCTCGACTTTTCTTTTTTCTGTGCACTACTTATTTGTATGGAATGGCAATTAACCTTACAGGTACATCTATCCTTTCATTTATTGTAGCGATTTGTATAAGATAGGTAAAACTCAATAATACAATAAAACTCATCTGTAAGAGTTTGTATATGATTTGGGGGGGCAGGGATAGGGAAGAATTTAATTGCTTTCACTAAATATCTTTAATATTATTTACATACATTTTTCACTTCTGTTTGTTAATATCCATAATCAATGTTATGTGTAATTTTTTTCATTTTATTTGTTTTTTTTTTTTTCATTTAATGGACTGGATATTTTGTTCTTTGCAAAACCCCCACTCTATGTTAATTTATAAACCTTTCCAGAGCCAAGTATTGTTTATTTTTGCCTTTTCTCTGATTTATTAATCATCTTTGACAAAGATTTATCTATTTTATTAGTCATGTCAAATAGCTCGTTTTTCTCAATTTTGTTCTTGTTCCACACTTTATCAATTTCTGTTCTTATCTATAGTATCTCATTAATTCTACATTATTTAGGTTTGCCCTGTTGTTTTTCCCTACCTTTTTGAGATGAACATTTAACTCATAAATTTTCAATCTTTTTTGACTTTTCATAATTTATTGCTACAAATTTATATTAAGTACTTATTTAGCTACAGCACACAAGAAAATTGAATTTGTTTCTTTTCTTTCTTTTTCTTTTTTTATTTATGATAGTAGTATGTATTACAATTCATAACACACATATATAGCATCTTTTTAAATACAACTGTTTGTATACAAAATATATAAGTACCATTCAGATCTTCAATCATGCATTTAGGATAATGATATCCATCTCATTCAACCACCAATTTTCTTTTCCCCCCCCTCTCTTCCCCCTTGCTCCCTCCCTAATCCTCCCTTTCCTTTGACCATTCTAGTGTTCCTCTAATCCTCCTATGTACCCCCATCCAACAACACTGTGAACTAGCCTCCTTATATCAGAGAAAACATTGGGTATTTGGATTTTTGAGATTGACTAATTTCACTTAGCATTATATTCTCCAACTTCATCCATTTACCTGCAAATGCCATTATTTTATTCTCTTTTATTGCTGAGTAAAATTCCATTTTGTATATATACCACATTTTCTTTATCCACTCATTTACTGAGGGACATCTAGGTTGGTTAAAGAAACAAAGAAGAAATGAATTTGTTTCTTACAAGGATAATTTTTGTAACTCCCAGTTTTATTTTCTTTTTCACAAATACATTATTTCAATAGTGCATTTGTAGTTTCACTATCTCTCACAAACATCTTATTGTTAATTTCTAATATAGGTTTTATGATGAAAGAAAACAATTTATGGATTTTCATTAAAATCAATTTCAAATGAAGTTAAATTTTAAATATTTATCATATCCTTGAAGTAATGTGTTTAGTTAGGCATTTTTTTTTTCAAAATACCCTCAGCCTTAATTTGGGCATTTCTATGCACGTTGACAAATCTATTTTGTTATTTGTGCTTTTCAAACCTTGAGAATTTTTCCTACTTGACTTAGTTGCTGATAGTATTGTGGCAAATCACTACCTGTCTATAGTCTGTCAATTTTTTTTTATAATGTTTTAATTTTTACTTCACATACATATATAAGATCTCTATTTTTGAATACATATACCTTTATTTTTCTATATTCTTAATTATTGCTTGTTTCATTATATATTGTATTTCTACTAATATTGCTTTTTATGACATCTAAGAGTTTCAGATGCTATTAGCAAGTCCTAATCTAAAGCTTCTGCATGCTGTTGATAAACTCTGAAACTGCTTCTTTATGTATTCCTAGTCAATATTTCCTACTGTCCTGTACCATGATTAAGACAGCTACACTTTCTACTTATAGAATACCAGGTTATTATCCATTATGAGATTCCTGGCATTACCCTGAGTGTTACCTAATAAAAGAAGTTATAAAATGTAATTAGCCATGGATGTTGATTTAGATCACCAGTGATGACACTGTAACTATCAGGAAAACATGTGAAAATATCACTGCAAAGTACATGATCTTTTATTCTATGTATATAGAATAACAAAATAAAATTTATTTAAATGAATATGACTTAAGACTATCTTTGTAGATTATAGATTATAGGATAGCTCATAGAATCATTTGGAAGCTGAATTTTGACTCATAATACTCATTACCTGTGGTCAACATAGAGACTTAAAAATGCTATATTAATATCACATCATAAATTCTCTTAACTCACTATTTTAAGTTGAGTAATACAAAATACCAGAAGGGACAGAAAAACTTGTGACTCTTTGAAAACTAAATCCTTAGCTATCCATTCAGCAAAAAATCATTGAGTACATATTATATGGAAGACATTGAAAATTACCTTTCCACAGGCTTTAAAATGATGATTAAGACATTCTTTCAATCAATAGTTATAATATAGTAGTACAGATGAAGCATTGTGGCAGAGGCTATTACTCTCCTCTTAATATAGATTATACCCATCTTATTTTATAATAAAACTCATGTTTGTACTGGGTATCTGGTCCCTGAGAACTAAAACTACATTTCTAAACTTCCTTTGTGGCAGGTGTATCCATGTAAATGAGTTTTGGCCAGTGGTACATAATAAGTGTCTTGAGGGCCATCTAGGAAGTAAATGTACCTAGAGGGAACAAGCCCTCTCTTTATTCTTTCTTCTAGCATATGTGATGGCTAGAGCTAAAGCAACTATTCCATACAATGTAATGGAAGATACAAACGAAGGAAGGTTGGATAATAATGAGGCCATTTTTATTATTTGGTGAGGCTGCATAATAAGATCTAGCTATCTGCTGGGGTTCTCTTCCTAGTCACTTAAGGAAGCTCCATACTGGTCTTCATAGTGTATCTGTAGTAATTTACAATCCCACCAACAGCGTATAAGTGTTTTTTTCTCCCTGCATCTGAATCATTTATTATTATTTTTATTCTTGATGACTGCCATTCTAACTGGAGTGAGATGATATTTCAATGTTGTTTTGATTTGCATTTTTGGTTGCTAAAGCTATAAAACATTTTTTCATACATTTGTTAGCCATTTGTATTTCATATTTTGAGAAATTCTGGTTAGCTCTTTTCCCACTTATTGATTGAGATATTTGTTTACTGGGGGCTTTCTTGAGATAATTAATTTTTATGTATTAGAGGCCCAGAAGAAAGGGAGAAGGGGAAAGGAACAAATAAAATATTTAAAGAAAATCCAGCCAATACTTTTCCAAAAATAAAACTTATAGACCCTTACAGAAAACTTACAGATGAACTTACAAATTTTAAAAGTTCCATACAAATAAGTATAAAAATATATACTTTAAATGTTGAAATAAAAATAAAGAGAGAAAATCTTAAAGGCATCCAGAGAAAAAATGATCCATTATATGCAGGAAAAAATAATAAAAATAACAGCTGAATTATCAGCAGATATATTACAAGACCATGAAAATATGACACCTATGACATCCTTCAAGGAATGCCAGAGAAAAGAATCTTGTATCCAGTGACAATATCTTTTTAAAATGAAGAAGAAAGGAAGATATTTTCAGGTAAATGAAAATTGATTTCGTCACATGCAGGCATAAACTACAAAAAAAAAAAAAAAACTGCTAAAGGAAATTCAGTATGTTGATGGAAAAATGATACCAGATGGAAATGTTCATATACAGAAAGTAATAACAAGCACAGAAAGGTAAGTATGAAGATTAATATATGCAACTTGATGAAATGACATTGATAAACCATGAATTTTAATTATTAAGTGAAAGAAGACATTCTGAAGGTGTTACATACTGTAGAATTCCATTTAATATTTTAGAAGGAAGAAACTATGGAGAGACTAAAAAAAAGTTTTTGGTTGCCAGGGGCTACAGAGATGATAATGAATAGATGAAGAACAAGGGATTATAGGAGCAGTGAAACTATTCTATATGAAACTACTATAGCCATAGGTCATCATAAAATTGTTGAAACCATAGATTGTAGAACACCTACTGTAAACTATGGACTTCATGTGAAAATAATGTAAGTTCATTGATTATAACAAATGTGCTACTCACTGGTGAGATATTGATGGCAGGAAAGCAGTGCATGTGGGGGAACAGAGGATATATAAGAAAAGTCTATATTTTCTGGTCAATATTGCTAGAATGCAAAACTTCTCTAAAAAACCGTACCTATTAAAATAAAATTTGAACATAAGAGAAATTGAATCATATGCACAAAAGAATTGCACATTGATTTTTATAGCACATTATTAATAACAGCCAAAAATGGATAATGGATAAATGGATATACAAAATATAGAATCCATACAATTGAATATTATTTAGTTATAGAAAGGAATGAAGCATGGATACAAGCTACATCATGGATAAATTTCAAAACAATTATTTTAGGTGAAAACAGACAGACACACAATATATATATGGAACCTATAGAGAAAGAAAGTTGATCATGGTTTCTCAAGGCTGACAGTGGGGGTGGGGAATAAAGGATTGTTAGCTAAGGGGTAAAGGGTTTCTTTCTTTCTTTGTTTTTTTTTTTTTTTATGGTGCTAGGGATTGAACCCAGGGCCCTTTGCATGTAAGGAAAGCACTCTACCAACTGAGCTATATCCCCAACCCTGGGGTTTCTTTTAGATGTGATAAAAATGTTCTAAAATTGACCATCTGATGGTAGTTGCACATAACTGTGAATACCAAAAAAACATTCAATTGCACATTTAAAAGATGAAATTGAATGGTATATAGATTATATTTCAATAGAACTATTAAAAATGGAATGTAATTTGTCTATACACTTTATAATGGAGAAATTATATTTAAAAAGAAAAAAATAACATTATACATTGCTGACAAGGATGTAAAACAACTAGAATTCCCATCCATTTTGGTGAAAAATAAAAAATACTACAGGCACTTTGGGAGTTTGAAAATCTCTTATAAATTTAAATACTTATCATATGTCTAAACAATCTCATTTTAAAGTATTTGCCCAAGAGAAATGAAAACATATGTTTTTACAAACCCTATACAGAAATATTCATAGTTGCCTTATTTATAATGTGAAAATCAAGAAATAACACAAATTTCCATTGTTTCAGTCAGCTTTTTTGTTACTGTGACCAAAAGACCTAACAAGAACAGCTTAGAGGAGGAAAAGTTCATTTAAGCTCATAGTTTCAGAGGTTCAGTCTCACCAACTCCCCAAGCTGACGAGATGAGCTGGGTTCAAAAGAGCTGGCTGCAACATTGAGATAAGAAAATGGTGAAGAAATCACGCAACACATGGACATGAGTTTCTCAGGTGAAGACAGTTCTGCAACCTTAAGGGTCAGCTTCCGTGCAGGACAGTGCTGGAAAGAGAGCGTGTACCCAGAATATCTTTATTTTACAGGGGGGACACACAAAGGAGCTTCAATGGAATGTTCTTCACCAAATAAGGCAGGGGATAGGGTTTCAAAAGGGGAGTTGTCCAATCCCATTGGGTAATTTCCAAGTCCAGGGATAGAGTAAAGTTGACGAGTGAAGTTGGCGGCCACTTGCTTCACACAGTGCATGGTGTGTGATGCCAGACCAATCATCCCCCCTTACTCAAGGATAAGAAAACATGTTCAGCCCATGAGCAGGGTGGCCTCCCACAGTTCAGTCCATGTTCAGCAGACTCCATAACTCTGGGCCCAAGATGAGGCAGAAGGGCATGGTGGAGGAAAGCAGCTCAGTACATGGAAACCAGGAAGCAGGGAGAAAGTTCTGTTCACCAAGGACAAAATATAAATTCCAAAAGCACACCCCTACTGACCTACTTCTCTCTGTCACACCCTACCTGCCTATAGTTACTGTCCAGTTAATCACTATCAGTAGACTAATCCACTGATTAGGTTGCACCTCTCATAATCTAATCATTCCTCATCTGAAAATGTTTGCATTGTCTCATACATGAGCTTTTTGGGGGAACCACATATTCAAACCACATATCCATCAACTTGCAATGGATAAACCAATTATTGGACAGCTATTAAATGAATACCATTTTGGAAGTTTTTATGCAACATCAAAGTGGAGTATCCAAACCATTATGCTAAATGAAAAAACTAGGCTGAAAAAGGTAACATATTGGATGGTTCTGTTTATATGTTATTCTGGAAAAGGCAAAGCTATCAGCAAAGGATACATTCATTAGTTGCCAGAGGATGGGAATGGAACAAAGTGATTGAATCTAAATTACACAAGGAACTTTTGGATGTAATGAAAACCCTCAATATTTATATTTTGGTGGTGATTGCACAGATGTATTTATTAAAAATTATAGATTTGTTCTATTCAAAATATTAATTTTTAATATACATAAACTATTCTTCATTGTTCTTTTTAAAAAATTCTTACAAAGGCTAGTTTTTATTATACCAAGATGAGATTTACTCCAGACATGCTGAGAAAGTTCAACATGAAAGTTATATGAGCAAATCTATTAAAGCAATTTATCATGTATAACTTTTTAAAAAATATTTATTTATTTGCTTTAGTTGTACACAATGCAATGCATTTATGTTTACGTGGTGCTGAGGATTGAACCTGGGCCGCGCACATGCTAGGCGAGTGCTCTACCGCTGAGCCACAACCCCAGCCCTATCACATATAATTTTGATAAGAGACTGAAAATCTATTTATGTTCATAAAAGTATTTAAAGGGGCAAATTAGAATTTCTCAAAATCATAAAAATATTTCATAATAAAAACAAAATAATTGTTAATATTAAACTCAACAGAACCTACATGGGAGAAACTACAAATTTTGGAATCATATAAAATAAGACAAGAATTAATAGAAAGACAGCTTTTTCTTAAAAGAGATGACACTAGATTGTATGCTTGAACCATTTTTAAATTAGCATAATAATGTAAAGAAAGCAGACCATTTTTTTCTTTAGCTTTTCAATATCCAAACATTTCAGTGGATGTGTTAGTCAGCTTTTCATCACTGTGACCAAAATATCTGACAATAACATGTTAAAAGAAGAAAGATTTATTTTGACTCATGATTTCAGAGATTTTAGTCCATGATTTGACAGCTGTAAGTAAATTATTGTTGTATATTTTTTAAATTGGGAAAGTTAAAAATAACAATAGTACTGTATTTACTTTGTAATAGGCATGTTCTTATATTGCTGGCAAGAATGCAATTTATTTAAACTTTCAAAAGAAACTTTGGCAATATGAATGAGTTAACTTTAAAAATATATATTTTCCTTGTTCTCATTATTCCATTAATAAGAATTTATGCTAAGGAAAGAGTCAGAAATGAGTATATCCTCATTTTAACATTATTTGTGACACGAAATATACTGTAATGATTAAAATTACTCTCTTCACTAATATTTGATGGCAATGGAAAAACTCAAGCTATATTAAGTGAGAAAATTAAGTTACAAATGTATGTACAATTGATGCTAAATTTATTTTGATACTTTCAGCTATCAAGCTATCATTTTTCAGCTCACTAACAGAATATATACCTTAAAGTTAACTGTGGTGACATTTTTGTGGAAAATTAAGGGTGTTTGAGTATTTTAGGAAGAGTAAGTCCAGTGTGGTTGGAAGTCAATAAAGTACAAATAAAAGGATTACAAAGCATTTAGAAGAGCACAGGTGAAGACATTAGGTGGTAGGTATTGTCATAGCATTTTATTAATTCCCTAGTAGCTCCTAGAATCTAAGAACAGATAAGAAGTTGATCACTCAAGTTTGTGAGTGACCTGATGATAATGGTGGAAAATCAAAAGTCTACCTAATTCTAGGGACCATGCAAGGATATCAGTTAAAAGGTTTAGTTGTTTCTAAACTACAAACTTTGTTTCTACAGGCTAGGTAAGGAAGCCAACAAGGTCAAAAACTATTCTGATAGATGTGGAGAATACTGTGAAATTGAAAACTATTCATGCCAGGCATGGTAGCTCATGCCTGTAATCCCAGCAATTTGAGAGGCTGATACAAGAGGATTGTAAATTCAAGGCCAGCCTCGGCAATTTAGTGATACCTTCAACAATTTAGTGATACCCTCTCTTAAAATTTAAAAAAATAAAAATAAAAAGGGCTTGGCACATATCTCAGTGATAAAGCAGCACCTCTGGGTTCAATTTGCAGTACAAAAAACCACAACTACTCATAGATGTGGGAAATACTGTGAGATTAAGGGTCACAGATCATGGTGAAGGTACAAGTAGGAGTTAGACTGGGGAGATGAAATAAGTAATACAGTGTAATAGTAATATAATCCTAGAGGTAAAAGAGCTCTTTTTTGCTTTAACTTTTTAAAAATGTCATTATGAAAAAGTTTTAGGCTTTTTAAAATGTTGCAAAATTATAAAAATCATTCTTGTGTAACACTTATCTGTATTCTACAAATGTTAGCATCCTACATAATCAAAGTTAAATTAACCAAGTCACAAAATTCACATTGATACAATTTTATTATCTAATCTAAAGATCTTATTCAATATTACCAATTTTCTCCTTTCTTGTTCAGGATCCATTCAAGATCAAGCGATGCATTAATTACCACATCTTAAGTGTGGATGAATTTTAATGATGACAATGTACAAGTGCCAGTAGGTGATTAAAATAGACAGAAAGTGAAATCACACTGGGGAGGCTGACAGAAGTCCCAGAATATCATTCATTTGTTCATCTACTCAACAAGTGCTTTTTGATTCTTTAAATATGTGTTGGGCTTTTAGTTATATGCTACATGTTGGCAATAGTGGAATAAATATATTATAGTCTCTACACTCAAAGAGTTCAAATTATACTCAGATATCAGTGTCTTAATGATTCTTACAAAAATAAAAGTTCAAAGAGTTTAACAGTTTTATAATTTACCTTGAAATAACTCCAATTAATATCAACCATGCCAACGTATATCTTGCTATGTTGTGTGTTTTATACTTCCCTTTGCATATTGTTGGAACTTAATAAAAGTTAATAATGATAATGATCAGCATCACAGTCTAAAGATCCAGAGGACACATTTACCACCACCCCCAAATATAAAGATAGTAGAAATAGGAGTCAATTTCATTCTTCCTATGAGATTTCACATAGAGAAAATGTAATGTTGTGTATCACCATGGATTGTCATGCTAATAGCGAAACTACAGTTGCACTTCCAAATAAATCTCTGCATTCCATGTTAAATAATGCATAATAGAATGCTGAAGTGCTTCTTTCCTGAAAGGAAGTGAATTACTAATGGTGCTCTGTGGGTCCTCATTGCCTATAAGATAAAAGAAATTGCTTAGTTTAACATTCAAGCTTTCTTATAACCTAATTCTGACTTTTCTCGCCATTCTCCAATTTTTATCCTGTATGAAAGCCTTTCTCTATTTCAACCAAATACTGATTCACAGCATGTACTGTGCTCTATCTCTCCCATTCGTACAGCTCGTGCGAAATTCAAAAACTTCTTCCTCTTTAATTATTAAGTCACCCATCCACATGTAGTAATTGCAAAATATATGTTTTCTGATTAAGTCTCTTGAATGTGAAGGAAATAAAATCTTGAGATCATCACTCTAAGAACACTGGCTTTACCCTATCAGCAATCAGAATGTGTTACAAACAATACAAGTAATGAAGACCTTGGGGAAATATTCCAGGTATTCATATTTGTAAGCTATCCTGGTTGTTTCTACACAACAAGCACTTTTGTACAGAAACTATAAAAATAAATGGGTCATAAATGTCTCCTGCAATCCATACTGTATAGTGTTCCCAGGGGTTCATTCTCCTGAGTACTATATGTTATAAAATTATAATACAAATGAGTACAAATAGCACTTCTGGAATGTAAGAGGTTGATAACAAATCTAAAATAGTGCAATCACTCAGGCATCTTCATAGAAATATCAAAAATAATGATTGCTGCAGTAAACATTTGTCCTTCCAAGATCAGAGAAAAACAATAGACTCAATTATACAGAAAAAATAAAGCATTATTAGATTAAAAAAAATAAACACTCAAGCAGGTGACATAGCTTTCTTTAATCTTTCTTTTAATTTTTTTTCCGTGTGTGTGTGTGTGTGTGTGTGTGTGTGTGCATGTGTGCGTGCATGCACACGCACACACACATACAATGGTGATGGAACCAAGGCCTTGCACATGATAGGCAACTGCTATGCCACTGAGCCACAACCCCATCCCATATAGCTTTCTTTAAAAACCAATCAGCCAGTTGTGATCCCAGCCCACTCTCAAGAATCAGCCCATGTCTGTTTTGGAGCCACTTTGAGTGATTTGGAGTGGAGCCTTATACTTCAGTATTATCAGTCTACTTACCAACTCACAAATATTAATGAACTTCTCACTATCAGTGTAACATCATACCAGAAGGTAGTGGCATATAAAATACTTGAATACCTGTTCCACTCTGACCTGACCATAATACACATGAACATGCTGTTATTCTACACTGGCTACCTCTATTCCTATTTACAAAAATTCTGGCTATATTGTATG
This sequence comes from Tamias sibiricus, assembly GCA_025594165.1. Taxonomy (NCBI): domain Eukaryota; kingdom Metazoa; phylum Chordata; class Mammalia; order Rodentia; family Sciuridae; genus Tamias; species Tamias sibiricus. The sequence goes on along the minus strand of CM046667.1, from coordinate 104,378,673 downwards.
GTGAAAATCATAATATATAAAATTCATCAGTATGTGTATCTTTCCTGGAGTCCTCAAGTGTTATATTTCAGGCAGACATATAGGGTACTACATACCAAACCCCAAAACCATAAAATGATGTTTCTTGGTAATATTGTCTATCATTTCCTCCTAACAGTCATACAAAAAAAAGGTCATTTTTTGCCTTCTCTGTGAATGGTAAATATGTAAATGAAAATTAGCAGTGGAACCTTGATGTTTAAAAACAATGAGAATTGCTATTGAATCATGCATCACTGTCTTTAAATCTGCATGCAATTTTCATGATTCAACTTATTCAAAGATTTACCACAAGGAGAGAAAAGCAGAAGGGACAAAGTAGTTGAGAACATTCAATCACTGTGCTATGGATATTTCTGTTAATTGTTCCTCTGAATTACTGACAAGTACATTCCCAAGGTGACATTTCTAGAACCTACTAGAGCCATAACTTTTCAACATCACCCATGTTAAATGAGAAAAGCAGTGAAATGGATAAACAAATAAATCTTTTCTTCCTTAATTTTTAATTTTAATTTTATTTAATTAATTTAAACTTAAATCCCAAATGTGGCTAGTGGGGATCATAATGGACATCATAATTCTAAAACTTAAATTGTTTCACATCATACATTTAGATATATAATCTCACAAAAATGTATTGGATTTTTAGTATTTTTATACTGAAGCAATCAAAATTAATTTTTCTGTGTGATGATCCAGTTGATTCAACACTGTTTATTGAAAAGTCATCATTTTACTTCTCTGCTAAAATGGTGCCTACATAAATCAAGTAACTACATATGTGTGGCTCCAGTGTCAGAACTGTCTATTTTTCAAACAAGTCCTTGACAGTAAAAATACTTTTCCTTTTTTACCTCAACTTAGACATTATTAATTCTGCTCCTTACTGGTATTTTACAGTCATTAACTCAACCTCATACAAATTTATGTAGAGGTTCCCTATTCCATACAAAAGATAAGTTATTAGTAAAACTAAGAGGTAGAGAAAGGTAATTAGGTGGTGGCCTCCTTCTTCTCTCCCTTCCCATTTCATGTGTATCTTCTCTCTCAAACACCAACTTTTTTACTTACCTAAGTTTATCCCAAATCTAATTCTGATTCTTTTTTCTTACCAACTACAACTAAGATGTTTGCTCTAAATGCTATATTCACAGTGTCTGGATTACTTTCAGAGAATCAGAAAATCAACATTTTTTGAGATCCAAAACAAAAGATCTAACTAGTAAACCAATAGGCTGGTAAAAGAAACATTTCAGAAGAAGGAATTCTGCCCCCAAAATCCCCTTATCTATTCTGGCTATATCAAGTACTATGTAAAGAAAAAAACATTATTACCATGCTAGACACATAAATAGCCAATAAATTCTTGTTGATTTGCTCTGCATAGCAATTACAATGCCAAGTACCTGAGAGTACATGTCACTTAGTGCTTTGTAACCTTGAATGTCCTAAGCACATAATCATCCCACTGAACAAAATATTTGCAGTTTGCTTTTCCTCCACTGTGAACAGATAGCAATGTGTACTGCATTTGCAGAATAATATTTGGAGACTGCAGTCCAGCCTGTGATCAGTGGAAATGTCAACCTTGAACTTAATGAATCCCAAGCAGAGCATTAGCTCACTGAAATGGAAAGGAGAGAGTACAATTTTAAGGCTTCATCTGAATTTCAAAAAAGGGAAGAAAATCACCATCTCTATGCTTCTTACCATGAAACAGCCAACAGGGGATTGCCAACTCCAGGTTTCACCAATGACAAATCCTGATCTTGGAGCTACGTTAAGGAGAAATGCAGTGGAAGGTTTGATGGACTTTTCCTGCTTGTTCATGATTCTAATTAACGTTGCCATGAAAACTATCCCTGTAACAAGGACTCCTTATGCCATATATCTCTTTACTGTCATCAGGGCGAGAGAAAAACAAAACAAAAGCCACTTTACTTTGGAATACAGAAACCCATAGGTGATGAAGGACTCCTAATAAGAAGACTGTTATTGGTTTTTTTTTCACTTTTTTATTTTTTATTTTTTTAGTTATTTTTTATTCTAAGATGTTATAAATGACAGCAGAATACATTACATTTCATATTACACATATATAGAGCACTTTTTTACAAATCTCTGGTTGTATGCAAAGTATATTCACACCGTTCGTGACTTCATATATATTGTTTATATATGATGTACCTACCCAAAACTCATGTGAGACAATGCAAGAAAGTTTAGAGGTGAAATGATTGGATTATGGGAGTCTTAACCTAATCAGTTAATTCATTCCAAGATAGGGATTAACTGGGTGGTAACTGTAGGCAGGTAGGGTGTGGTTTAAGAAAGAGGGTCATTGGGGGCATGCCTTTGAAGTATGTATTTTGTCCTTGTTGATAGGAGCGCTCCCTCTCTCTCTCTCTCTCCTTACTGGTGTGATGCCCTGAGTATCTTCCCTCCACCACACTTTTCTGCCATGATGTTTAGCCACACCCTTGGGCAGAGAGCAATAGAGTTGGCTGTCTATGGACTAAGACCTCTAAAACTGTGAGCTCCCAAATAAACTTTTCCTCCTAAAATTGTTCTTGTCAGTTCTTTTGGTCACAGCAACAAAAAGTGGACTAAAACAGAGAGCAAGATCAATATAGCTCATAGTCAATTGCTACTACACCTGTAAGATATGCTTAGCTTTCCCAATATTTAAAGACCTGCTCTCATACCAATTATTGAGTTTACAAAATAATGTCAGTTTGTACAGCCAGGTATACAACAGTCCTCATGGTGACAGAAAACCCAGTAATGAGACATAGAAATTTTTGCCTCAATAGTATATTGATAAGAAAATAATAATGTACTAACAAAACCAAGACCATACTTCAGACAGTTTGTTATTCAAGTTTAATATTTTACCATATATGAGAGGGATTATCTCTGTCTTATTCAGGATGTCAATCATCACATGCACTATGCCTCAATAAATGTGTCATCTTCTCATTCCCAGTTTTCCCTTAAGAATATAGGGGGAAATTACCCAAAGGTATATGTTAGCCGCCGGAAAGGGATTGCAGCCTGGAACGGCAGCGCCGCGGGAAGGAGTCCGGAGACAGGATGGAGACGAAAAAATTCTTTAATCTTTCTGTCTCTGTCTCTTGTAATTTCTAACACTACATACACACTCTCACAAGAAACCAAGCCACGTACTCTTACAAGAAACTACAATGTATCTATACAATAGCGATAACCCTGTCCTTTCTCTCTCTGGTCTCATCCCATGCGCCCGAGCAGGAATGGTGCTTGCTCGATCTGCTGAGTCACTCCTCCAATCTCTCGAGATCCTGGGCCAAGTCCCGTGAGACTACGGAAGGCGACAATGCCCAAAAATGTCTATGGCCCATAGTCAACCGCAATCTTAGCTATCTCCCCAAATAGGGCTCCTGCAGGTATATCCTGCAGGAATCATGTTTGGCATAACTAAGATTTTATTAGTCATCAATTGACATCCTATCTCAAGTCATTGTAGTACCAACAAGTGAGTTCATTAGTTTTGGTGCTCTATTCTGCATTTCTTGAAGTGCTTGCTTACTATACTCATCATCTCAATGTTTATCTAGACTTCAGCCCTGTGATGAGCTAGAGCAGGGGGTTGTAAACCTAAAAGAGAAAATGGAAACTGTGGCAAGTGGGTGCCCCCTTTCTAATAGTAAAATAATAGACTGGTAGAGGAGAGGAGAGTAAGGTATTTTAGGTCAATCATGTACTACAGTGGGCATGGTCTGAACTACCCAGAAGGGTTCATTTGCTTGACAATTAAAAAACAGTGTAACTTCACTGTGATACTTAGAAAACTTGTCACTCATCAACTCTTTTGGCTTCTGGAAAAGGATGGAGCTGAGTTTAGATTGTTCACCCACAGAAGGGAGATGCCAGTGTGCTCTTCTGCATTTTTTTCTAGTTCTGACTTCTCAAATAGGCCATTTGTTGCCTGAGGAGGGTACAATGAAGACAGACCTTCTTCTTCTACCCTCCCTTTTCTCATTTTCTCTCCATTCAAGCAAGGAATATGTTTGGATTTGCAGAACAATAAGCAGTGTGTTAAAATTATGTCCTTTGGCTACACAGCAAAGAGAAAGAGTGTAAGTGAAGGAGCTGGAATGCCAGGGGCAGGAGTGGGGAGAAAAACTATTTGATCCCAGAACAATCTTCTTTGTAGGGAAAGAAAAAGGCAACAGGAATAGCTTCAGCACAGCATCTAGTCCAAGTCAAATGTGACAACAGTGAGACGTGAGTACATGCGGTATAAAGAATTGCTCTCAGTCTTCCTGAACTTTGCCAGCACATAAATATCTTATTAGGACATTTGAAATACTCATTGAGGAAGATGTAGAAGGGCCTATGCAGCCAGGGCAAGATGGCAAGTGAGGAGATCTGGGATAGGCCAAAACAAAGGAGCATGGAGAGGGTCTTCTAATGAGGACAACTTCCTGTTTGACGAAAGTGCTCATGGACACAGTGTAGGACCCAATCAGACAAATACCTCTGTGCTCATGCTTCTAAATGGATGTTCCAATAGAAAAACTAAAACAAAACAGATGCATGGACACAGAGGGCACTAATCAATAATAATGAGGAGTGCATGGACAGGGGAGCAGATAAGGAAAGGAGGAAGTTCCAGAAATCATGCAAAGAACAGGCCAAAATTCCCCCACTGAATTCCCAGCTCTGGGGTCCCTTCTCTTTAGAGAAGTCTGTCTCTGTCACTTTTTCAATAAACATGCTTCTTGCTTGCTCTCCCTGTGTCCTGTTCTTCATTTCTTTGCAGAACAGAGACAGCGAACCCTATATCCATAGAATGTAACATCAAGAGGCATCAAACAGAGTCTCTTGTTCACTATTGCTGTATACATTGCAGAAGAAGAGAGATGAGAGAATTGAAACTGAAAAAAGCCTGTTAATGTGGCCTTTGTACTCTTTTACTTAGCTGTCAAGTTTGGAAAAGGCCTGGGAGAACATTATGGAATCTCCCACTGTACTGCTCAGAAGAGGAAACTGGCTAGTTCTAGGAAAATTCCTATTAAGGAAAGAGACACTAGAGCACCTTAACTGAACTCTTGCCACGTACATGTGCGTGTAGATCCCACTCAAAGTATAGCTACCCTAAACCATTGCAAATACATCTTCCCAGCTGACTCACCTCTTGCTGCTCACCCTCCACAAATGGAAAAATCTCAAATGCTGGAAATTCTATGTGTCAGCATCAGAACATTGTAAGAGTTGTTTGGTATTTATATGTCCCACAGAAAAAGTCCCACAATCTTCTTTTGTGATCTGCCATTTTGTAAAAACCCAAATTCTGTGAAAAGTCTAGAAAACAGCTAGTCTAAATAAACTGTTTACTTAGTAGCATCAGGGTGGATCTAAATAAGGTCTCACTGAAGTAAGCTGATTTTACCTGGAGTGTCACAAGCTTTAAACAACTCCTTGTTTTCTCATAAGCTTTTCCAATTTGAGTGGATAATGGGGCATAGATCTTGAAAGGCTTTGTTACCAAATACTGTGGGAGAAAATTGGATTTCTACTTACATGCATCAGGCAGTGGCAGCTGGACCCCAGCCTAGTAGCTCTCCTGAATGCAAGATGTTATGGATTCTGTAGTGTTTTAGGTCATGTCAAAGTCTCAGCTCAGGTGAAAAGGCACACTAATGTTTAGTATTTGGCATCAAAGGGAAAAGACAGTACAATTTTGCCTGCTGTGCATGGATAAAGGCTATAAACAACATAATAATTTGGGGGAGGGAAAATGTGGTTAATGACTTTATCATTAGTTCTTTAAAAATGGCAACAAATATATTATAAGGGTAGTTATAAAAGTAGCATTAGAATTAATTTGAACGAGTCAATCCTAGGCAAACTGGTAGATGGCCCTTTCTGCATCCTTTTTCTACCTCAGTGACATACTCTTTCCTCTGGAACCACCTCAAATGTTTACTGCTGAACCATTCAATTTAGAATTTATCTCAGGGTAATGGAAAGTGCAGTGGACTGTGAATCAGGAAATTCTGGTACAGATTATGACACCAAATAGCTGTGGGGAATTTGAGTAAGCACCTCCCCTGTTCTGGCTCTATTTCTTGCCAGGGAAAATGAGAATTTTGGATTTGAAAAATCACTAATACCTAACTCTTCTACTACCCACATCTTAGGATTTCAATATCTTGCTCTCAATAAGCCTTATGCATGTCAAATAATCACAGGATTGAAAATGACCATCATAGTTTTGTCCACACACCCACTTGATGTTTGAAATACTACAATACAACACAGATGCCAAATGGCCATGAAGAAACACTTCAGTGCTCAGAAACTCACAATCTATTCTTGTGGCTCCTTCCATCTGTTTATAGCTGAACTTATTAGGAAGTTCTTAAAATATATCAAAATTAAGTATTTCTGTTCACTTAAAGACATTAGGGATAAGAGTAATGAACAGTGAACTGATTGGAAAGAGATAATTAAAATACCTAAAGGTGATAATGATTAATATCCAATATGTAAGAAACTACTAAAAATAATCAAAAAAATACAGAAATTACATGAGAAAACTGAATAAATTATTCTAATAGATAGTTTACTGGTGAGGAAACCCAAAGGGTAACAAATAGTGAAAAAGATGATCAAGCTAATTAATAATCAGAAAAGTGGAACTTGAAACAGTGAGTCCTTACTTTAGATCCATTACACTGACCAAAATTTGAGAAGTAAATTATCTGCCACATATTGGCAGGGATATAGGGCTAGATCAGGCCTCTGTATGACCCAAAGGCTAAATTAAGGCAAAATGTACATCCTGAAAGATAAGAATGGTTTTACATTTTTGATGTTTGATTAAAAGAGGAAGGAGAAGGAAGAGGAAAAGGAGATAGAGGAAGAGAACAGATAAAGAGCCTATGTGACCTTCACAGCCTAAATATTTATTATTGGTGCTTTACAGAAAAATACACTAATCCCTGGTCTCCAGGATCCCTCATGTACTTTTATTGAAAGGAACAATTATATAAAGCAAGATACAGCTATTTAGTCCAATTACATGCATATGTACTGTGTGACCCAGAATAAATACTGTCACTAATGTATAAAAGGGGACATGTCCAAGATATTTACTACAATGTTTTTTATGATGGCAGGCAGTTGAAAGTGTTCATAATACTCATCAATGGAATATTTGATAGGTAAAATACCATAGAAATATATTATGGAAATTTTGTAGCATTTAGTAGAGATGAAATAGATATATATCTAGCAAATTAAGTAGAACTTAACAAACATGTCAGTTAAAAAGGCAATTAAATAGAATGAGATCTATATCAAAATACTGCTCATATAAACAAAAAACACAGAAGCATCAAGCAAAAAAACACGTTTTACAAGTAGACTTAAACATTAAAAGATCAGCATGATGAATTGAGGGATGAGAAATAGAACCAGATAAAAACAAACAAATATGTTCCTTGCAAGCAGCAGTGATATCAGTATGCCATCAGCAAAGGAGATGCCATCTTTCTGAACAGAGATGCAATAAGGAAAAAAAAGTTCTTGAAAAACGTGGGACATACACAACAATGGAATACTACTTGGCTATAAAGAGAATGAAATTGTGGCATTTGCTGGTCAATGGGTAGAACTGGAGACTATCATGCTAAGTGAAATAAGCCAATCCCCAAAACCCAAAGTCTGAGTGTTTTCTCTGATACATGGATAATACCTCACAATAAGAGGGGCAGCTATGGAATAGAAGTATTTTGGATTAGACAAAGGGGGATGTAGGGAAGTGAGGGGGAATGGGAATAGGAAAGAGAGTAGAATGAATGGACATAACTTTCCTATGTGCATATCATATACAACCAGAAGAATGGGAAGTTATGCTCCATATATGTATAATATGTCAAAATGCATTCTATTTTCATGCATAACTAATAAGAACTAAAAGAAAATAAATAAATCCTTGGACCAAAAAAAATTTTTTTTAAACAGGATGAATTTTTTCTCTATGTAACTTCTATCCACTCTGGTCTCAGTTGCATGCTCTACCACTCAAAACAAGTATACAAGCCTTCTTTTAAACATGCTTGTAATAGTTCTCACATCCTCAGGCCCTCATTTTTCTATATACACAGTTCTAGACTCTAGATGACTTTCCATTGTGTGACAAACAGAAATGAACACATTATTCCAAGTGAATTCTGCCTTAGTCCATTTGAGTTGCTATAACAAAATATCTTAGACTGGGTGATTTATAAACAACAGAAATTTATTGTTCACAGTCTGGAGACTGGGATATCCAAGATCAAGTTGCCAGCAGATTTGATGTCTGGTGAGGGTCTCTCTCAGCTTCCTGGATTGTACCATATTGCTTTATTCTCACAAGGTAGATGAGATGAATAAACTCCCCCAGACATTGTTTATAAAAGTACAGATTCCATTCATGAGGGAGGACCTCTCATGTTCTAATCACCTCCCAAAGGTCCCACATCTTTATGTCATCACATTAGAGAGTAGGTTTCAACCCTATGAATTTTGGGTCGAAATCATCATGAAATACAATGAAACTATTGATTTCATTCCAGACATAATATTGTCAAAGAAATTTAACCTAGAATTAGGGATAAGGACTGAAGGGTTATGGAAAATAATATTCCTACAAGACAGTCCCTGGGAAAAATGGAAAGACAGTGTGGCTTGGAAGGAGGGAGGGAAATTGTCCAAACAATAAATATCTCCCAGTAAATACTTTTCCAGGAACAATGGGCCCGGAAGGAAGGAGGCAGATACTGAAACACTGGGCCCTGGACTTTTACCCTTTCCTATTGCCAATGAGTCCTGGAAGGAGAAGAGCAAATAGTGAAGCTCTGGGTAAAAGTGGGTCCCAGAGGAAGAAGATAAGCAGTGAACATAGAGTTCTGAGCTTTTCCCAGTAACAATAAGTTCCAGGCCTTTTACAACTTTTTTCCTGACTATCCAGACCAACACATCCACAGTTTCCAATGATTAAATCTCCCTCATTGTAAACTCTAAAACTCAAACTCCTTCTGTAAATGCCGGTCATTTTCGTACCCAGAAAGTTAGCCCCTTCAGTGCCAGATTGATTGACTTCACTGCAGAATAAAGGAAAGCTTGCTGATCCATTTGAGGTTTGCTTCCATCCCAGTTATTTGAGTTTTCATACCATCCCAGTTATTTGAGTTTTCATAATGGTGCTAAAACCATGTTGGTTATTTTTGCTTACAGAAACCATGTGTTCTAATACTTACCTTTCTTGTATCAAATTTAATATTGCACTATGCATATATCAAATGTACTATATGTTATATATTTTATAAATGTTAAATATAATTGATTGCACATAAGCATGCAATGCTCTATTGGGTAGAAATTAAAAATAATTTGCATAAATCAGGCTCAGTTTCTTGTATTAGATAGTACATTCTCAACATATAGCCAATAAACAAATCTATCATAATCTCAAGTGATAAATTTTAACAAACAGCAGAGAACTGAAATTTCTTATAGGTACTTAGATAAATTCAAACACTAAGTAAAGAAACTTTACATTAATGGGATCATATGTACAGTGTTTATGAGATAAAATGAAGCAATTATTTTCCAATGGACTGGGGCTTTGACATGGTGTCAGTGAATAAATTGTCTATATGAGTGGATGTATGTAGTTAACTCACTTCTTTAGGTTATAAAAATAGTTGTTCTACTAATGGCTCAAGTATCTCTCATTTCTGACTCTTAACTTCAAATCCATGTAAAATTGTTGATTCGACTATGATGATAATCACAAAACTGAGCATATATCTGGATTAGCAAAACTTTTTTAAAAATCACTTTAATAATTTTTAATATTTAATGTCAGTTAAGTGTTTGTATAAAAATAATGTCTCTACAAATTACAGCTTTCTGAATATTTTCTTCTAATGCAGAATAAAATAAATTTTTTTAGGAAACTTGAATGAAAAAGAAGCAGGGAACTAAAAAAAAAAAAGAATGCTCTCTATTAGATTTATTTATAGTCATTATTTTTATTCTTCTCAGTGCTTTCCATAGTAGAAAAATGTCTCACCTCTTCCCCAGTCCAAAGCACTGTCTCTCTCCAAAATCGAAAGTTAACTTATGAGACCCAGCATACATTTTTCAGGCTCTGAGGGTGAATGTACCATGACTTCCTGCTATATATCAGCTTGCAAACTTTCCATGCCAGAGACTAAGCATGCTTGGATAAAGCTCATTTGCATATCTTCAAGTCAACAGGGCCACAAAGAGCTTCCACAATCAATGGAAAAATACCAAAGTATAACAGAAACAGATGTGACTCTCCAAACTTTAAGAAGTCCCGTGAGCATCTGGAGATAATACATCTTGCTGCCTCATAATTGCCAGTAGGTTTATCACAACTTGCACAGTTTGATTTTTAAGCAGGCTGAACTGTAAAAGTGTTATTGTAATTAGCCCGCTAAAGTGTGTTAGGCAATTTAGAGAAGAATAATTCATTTTCTGAAGACTCAGGGAAGACAGGAAGTCAGGTAAGGGACTTTAATTTTTCTCAGAACCTCTTTGGGCATAGATAAGAGTGAAGAAATTGCACCGAGGTTTACTTCTAAATGCAAAATATGTTTAAAGTTCTTTGAGATGTTTTTTATTACTTTTACATATAACATTTGAAGAGGAAGGAAGTAGTTAAGTTGGGGAAGTTTACCTGGTTTTGTCTCAATGATAAAACTGGCTATTTGCAATACTGATAAACTAGTTTAAACAGTTACAATAGCAGTTTGATTGGAATACCAATAAGCATGGTCTTAGGCATGACAGAATCCTTACTAGGTAAAGACCCATTGGGGAAATCAACTTTTTTCTTTTCAGAAATGCTCTTCAAAATTATAGGTCTTCCGAAAGTCCTGCCTTCAGAAAAAGGAAGGACAGGCACGCGAGAGTGCCTACAGGTGACCCGGCTACAGTGGTGACCCAGTGAGAGGAAGGCGGGGATGGCAACAGCTGGAAATTTAAAATTGTTTGGAGTCAACACTGATTCCAACCATGGGTGTGTCAGCCTCTACTCCTGCTGTTCCAGTTCAGACCTCAAATGCTTCAGATCATCAGACAGCATCACCGCCTTCAAGATGCCCAATGCATGAAGGGAAAATGAAAGTCTGTCCAAAGAGTGCAAAACCATCTGGTTCAACCTGTGAGAGCAAAACATACTCTGTGCCTGCCCACCAAGATCAGCACCCTGTTACGGGTGCTGCTTCTAAGAATAAGGAGAACCTGGATCCTTCAAATCTGATGCCACCACCTAATCAAACACCAGCTCCAGATCATCCCTTTGCCTTGTCTACTGTCAGAGAGGAGTCATCCATTCCACGAGCAGATTCAGAGAAAAAGTGGGTTTATCCTTCTGAACAGATATTCTGGAATGTAATGTTAAGGAAAGGGTGGAAGTGGAAGGATGAGGATATTAGTCAGAAAGATATGTATAATATCATTAAAATTCACAATCAGAACAATGAACAGTCCTGGAAGGAGATTTTGAAGTGGGAAGTTCTTCATGCTATGGAGTGTCCTTGTGGTCCATTATTGATCCGATTTGGAGGGAAAGCAAAACAATATTCACCAAGAGCAAGAATTCATTACTAGATGGGGTATGTGCTGCCTTTCAACAGGCATGATTGGATCATCAACCATTGTGGCACAGAAGTTAGATATGTGATAGATTACTATGATGGTGGCGAAGTCAATAAGGACTACCAGATCACCATCCTGGATGTCCGCCCTGCCTTGGATTCTCTTTCAGCAGTATGGGACAGAATGAGAGTTGCTTGGTGGTACTGGACATCATAACCACTGTTTTGTTTGTGATGCAAAGTATAAACTATTTTTTCCTGAGAGATACATTAAACTATTTTCCCCAAACTAAATTGTACTCATGATGTAATGGGAACTTAAGTGGGTCATACGCTTCATCCTCCCCTTAGCAAGGGGCCCCTGCTCCATTCAGTTTTGAGCTACATTTTGCCTTACAGTTTATAGCAGAAGTTCTAAGTTTTCTTCCTGTTTGGTTCAAGTGGGAAGCAGTCCCTCAGTTTGCCTGTTAGCTGCAATATTGCCTGTGTCTTTCATCTAGAAAAGTCTGAAAACCCTCTGAAAAAGTTTTTAGGAAGTAAGAAAAGCTGCTTTTTTCTTATTGTTTTCTCAGGAATATTTGAGAGGTAAAACCTGAAGGCCAGTGTACTGCTCATGAGATTTTACCTGGTCAAATCTTTTCACTAAAGTCATTTATTATAAATAAGCAATACCTTTTTAAAAAGAGACTATTATTTCTGAAGTCCCTACAATTTAGTAGAGACCCTGAACAAAATGCGAAGCCATACCCTTACACTCAAGCAAGACTAAGGCATGTCTTGGCTCTCTAAATTCTTATTTATATGCATGTTGCAGACTGGGCCTTGTTAAAGAAGTTTCAAGTCACCATTAGGTGCTAATGCATATGCTTTGAAACATATATTTTAATTTTTACAATATTTTCCTGTTGTTCTGATATGTAACTCTGCTCCCCCAAAATAGGTCTCTTCATTGACCCTGGGATTTCATGTTATACCAACTTTGAGTCCCATTCCTTCCTCCATTGGAAGCCTTCCCCCTCATTGGCTTAATCCAGATTTAAAAGCCTGGCTCAAGTCACAGTGCTAGTGATTATATATAGCTGAGTATCAACATTCACAAGAAGAGTATTTTTCTCAGATGTAGTATGTTTGCATCAATTCACTGTCTCAAATTTTTATGTTTTAAGGAAGCTTTAAGCTTGTTGTTGAAATTCTTTGTATCATTAACCCAAAACTGGTTGTTGTAATTGTAGTAGCATGTTACAAATGACTGTTTTTAAAGTGTTGATAATATTAAATCTTTAATTTATCCTGAAAAAATATATAGGCCTTGATTCAATATTTATGACTTTATAGAACACCCTGAAGAATAACTTTGTCTACAACAATTGGTTCCCTACTAAACATCCACTTCTTCCTCTTTTTTCTTGCAAAGAAACATTCATTACATGTATCCAGTACTGTAATACATGACTTGAGAACTTGGAATTCTTTTCTCAGACCCAGACATAAATCTTGATCAATATTGGCCTCTTGTTGTGGCCCTATTTTCACTAACAGTGACTGGTTTAAGGTCAGTCATGTGAATTGTAGCCAATGAGATGAGTGAAGATCTTTTGGATACTTCTGAGAAAGATTTCCTCGTTCTGCAGAAGATACTGATAACCTGGCCCCCTTTCTGCCTCTGGATATTTTCATATATATATACATATGTATGTATATATACATATATATATTTTCATATACAATTTCTGAATATATTCCTATGTTTCATATATTTTCATAGGCAACTGCTTGTAACCATAAGGGAAACCAGTATTAATATGAAGCTGATAATGAGTTCAGAAACGTGAAAAATACAAAGACTTATGTACCTGATTGTTTAAACTTCATTCATTCCAGGCTTTTAAGAGAATGATATCATTTATAAAAATTCCCTACAATTTCTATGTCTTCTTCATCTAAGTTCTCAAGGATAATTAATAATGCTATCATCACTTGATCTATCTACATTTTAAAAATAAACTAATGGTTAAACAGTGAGTTGAATGTATGTTTATCTCTATTCCCAACTGAAACTCTTAAATAACAATAATAATAATATTCTCTTTTTCTATAATGGTAAGCATGTGCTCTATCACTGAGCTATACCTGCAGTCCTTGACAATAATAATATAAAAATAATAATGTTAATAGTAGTAGCAATGGCAGGTGACATTTATTGAACTTTACATATACTCACTCCTATGATATAAGTGCTTTTCTGTTACACTCATGCAACAAGAAAATAAGTGAGAAAAGAAAAATAAAGAAGAGATACAAACAAATTAAATTGCCCATAATCTCTCAGCTAGTAAAATGGCACAGTGAAGATTTCAAGCCTGAAAAGTTTAGCTCTAGAACTTGTGCCTATAAATGCTATGAGGAATGAAAAGGCATAGACCCACAAAGACAAAGGAAATATGAGAAGAGACAAAATGATATGAAATCTAAACATTTTTTAAAAGACAGAAAATGGTTAGAAGAGTGTTGACTGAACATAGATAAGAAAACCAATAACTAAATGCCTGCAGAAGATGCTACCAAGAAGCAAATTAAGGCATGCCACAGAACTCAGAAAGAATCAGGAGTCTGAAATACCAAGTATCTCAGAAGGCGATGGGAAAGGATTTATAGGGCAGAAAAAAGGAAAATTACTTAAAAGTATATCAGGAGAAGCTGGAATTCCAGAACTGCTTCTTCATCCTATTAGGTGGCAGGCTTCTATTCTCAAAGAATAATTTTTAAAAAGCCCCCAGATGCTGGAGGAAGCACAGTGGCTGATGGAAGAAAGAAACATTTTTCTAAAACATTAAGAACTGAGCCTGGTGGCAGTGGCACATGCCTGTAATCCCAGTGACTCAGGAGGCGGAGACAAGAAGATTGGAAATTTGAGGACAGCCTCAGCAACTGAGAGAGACCCTATCTCAAAATAAAATGTAAAAAGGGATGGAGATGTTGCTCAGTGGTTAAGTACCCTTGGGTTCAATCCCTGGCATGCAAACACACACACACACACACACCACTAAGATCAAGTGAAAGTTGAAATGATTAACCTTTATCGGGATCCCAACATAAGCATAATAACAAAGAGCTTTCAAACAGTTTTTTTAGTTTCACCCTTAAATATAAATTGATAAATTTGTCTTCACTTGTAAACATGAGTAGAGAGGCAAGAATAAGAAACTTCATGAAAATTTCCAATGTGAAACACAGGCCAAAATGAATAAACAGAAAAACACAAAAAGAAACAGATAAAATATAAGAAAGAAATCATAAGAAAGCTTTAAAAAATAAAACACTAACACCTGAGAGAGATAAAAAGATAAATCATAGCCCGGCATGGTGGCACACACATGTAATCCCAGCACTTGGGAGGCTGAGGCAGGAGGATCATGAGTTCAAAGCCAGCCTCAGCAATGGTGATGCACTTAGCAACTCAGTGAGACCCTGTCTCTAATAAAATACAAAAAAAGGGCTGGGGATGTGGCCCAGCAGTTGAGTGCCCCAGAGTCTAATCCCCGGTACAAAAAAAAAAAAAAAAAAAAAAAAAAAAAAAAAAAAAAAAAAAGATATATCATTCATGAAGAAAGAACAGAGTGATATATAAAAACTGAATAAGAAAACAAGAAAAATATCCTTTTTTCAGCTTTATTGAAGAACAATTGATAAGTAAACATTACACATATTTATATTGTACATCATTATTTACTTTTTGGTACTGAGGATTGAACCCAGGGGCACTCAACCACTAAGCCACATCCCCAGCCCTTTTGTATTTTCTTTAAAGATAGTGTTTCACTTAGTTGCTTAGGGCCTCGCTAAGTTGCAGAGGCTGGCTTTGAACTCATGATCCTCCTGCTGCAACCTCTTGAGCCACTGGGATTACAGGTGTGAGCCACAGTTTTCAGCCATCATATTTTGATATATGAAAACATTGTAACATGATTACCACAATCGAGCTAATTAACATATCTACACCTAAAATACTTATCTTTTTTTGGTGTGGTGAGAACACTTAAAGATACACTCTTATCAAATTTCAAGAATACAAAGCAGTATTATTAACTATTATCACTATGCTACTAAATTCAAGTCTATTGCAAATTCAAAAATATTCAAATTTTAAAAAATTCATCAAAAGACATTAAAGACAAAATTGAAGACAAACGCAGAAGGTAGAATATCAAAGCAATAGAGTAATAATTACAATGATTAATAGAAACTTTTATATAGTTCTTATTATGTATTGGGCATTATCATGAGAACTTATTTGTATTTCATAATTTTCTTTTCACAACACAAACCATACAATAGACAGTATTCAACTCTCACATGAGGGAAACTGAGTCAAAAATAGGACAAATGACTTGTACAAGTTCAAAATGAAGTAGAGATGGAGCTCATAATAGAACCCAGAAAGCCCAGCTCCAGAGAAAGTCTTGTATAATTACTACACTGCCTCCTTAAAGAAAATGAAAGAAAAATAAAAGGAAAATGAGGTAAAAACCATAGGCTCAATCAAGAAGTCTGAAAAATTCTAGAGAGAAAGAATACAAAGTAGGGGAAAAATATCAAAGAACTACTCCAGGAATATTTCGCATAACTGAAGGCCATGGTTGCTGATTAAAAGGGCTTAACATGTGTCTCTTTCCTTCCAACCAAAAGAATAAAAAGAGGCTCCAGACCAGCACACATTTTCACTGAATTTCATTATACTGGAAAATAACCACAGGATACTAAGAACTCCTAGAAATAAGTCACCTACAAGGGAGTAGAATTCAGAATTTCACTGGACCACTTGACTATCACAGTGGGAACCAACAATTTGGATGTCATAGCAAGTGGAAAATGATTTTATATTTATAATTCGGTGCCCAGAAAAAAATCTATTTACCCAGTATTAATGTTGAATAAAGATTGTTTCAAACATAGGTCTTCAAATATTTACCTCTTCTATACCTAGCTCAAGATATGACTAAGGACATGTTCCACGAAAATTACAGAATAACATGAGAAAGGGGAAACAACATGAAATATGGTTTTTAGACTAAAAGAACTAACAAAATGAGTGTAGAAAGAGCTCACCTTTTAAACAGTGATAGACATTTATTGGTATAACCCAAAATTATTATATAATTGCCTTCAGAGGTATAGAGCTGTGAAGAGAATAATTATTTTAAAGATTGAATAAGGAGAAATTAGATTTTCAGGGTCCCTGATGCCTCCCTGAAATTAATTGAAGATTTTGATCCTCAGTCCATAATCTTTCTTTTCATCTTAAATCTTCCTATAATTACAGGTGAATTTAACATTCATTTAGGATTGTGCTTCCAAAATCTTAGCAACATAGTTTGGTGCCCACTCTTCAATCCCAGTGACTTTCACTGATACTTGGCTTCATATATTCATATCCATGACCATTCCCTGGACTTTATCTTCATTGGAAACTGTTCCAACTTTGAAAATGTTGACATCATTATTCCACTTTCTACCCACAACCACTCATTCTTCCAGCAATCCTATTCTCATATCACTTACTCTTTGACTTTATTGATATCACAAGCATCTTAGCTTCTCTACTTTAGGCACATTTATTAACCTTCTTGGCCTCAGCCTATTCCTTCTACAAACTAGATCATGTTGTCAATTGCATTCAACTAATTAATTTAATTTCTCTACTTTATGCAAATTTTAACCTTTTTGGCCTCAGTCTCTTCCTTTTACAAACCAGATCATGTTGTCAATCACATTAAACTAATTAATAAATCAGTATCTCATCAGGTCCCTCAGTTCTCTTGACTTCTTATTGTTCTGCACAAATCCACCAATCCTGGACACATCTTAACATATGCTTTCTACATTTACACATGATTGGGGCATATTAGAGAAACTACTGCAATGTGTGGTTTCAAATATCAGGCAGGTCCTGCATATTCCTTCTAATCTAACTTACTTATTTCTGATCAATGACCACCAAGTCTCCAATTTCAATATTCAGTATTAAACCTTCATTTTACTTGACCTGTTAGTAACATTGAACCCTGCTTTTCACTCCCTCCTTCTAAAAAGACTTTCTTCAGTATCTACTCTTGTGACACCTTCTTTTTTTGTGGGGGGGGGGGGGTTATGGGGATTGAACTCGAGGGCAATCGACCACTGAGCCACATACCCAGCACTCTTTTGTATTTTCTTTAGAGACAGGGTCTCACTGAGTTGCCTAGCACCTTGCTATTTTTGAGGCTGACTTTAAACTCGGGATCCTCCTGCCTCAGCCTCCTGAGCTGCTGGGATTACAGGCATGCACCACCTCGCCTGGTGAGACACTTTCTTTTTCCATCATGCCTTCTCATTCTCCCTTATTGATATCTCTGCTTCTTCCTGACCTCTAAAGGCAAAGAGCTAAGACTCAGTTCTTTGTATTCTTCCCTTTTTTATCCAAAAACACCAAATAAGTGAACTCGTCCAATCCTATAATTATAAATAACAGCCATAGATTGATGACCTTCACATGTATATTTCCAGCCTGACCTCCTTAAATGTCAAAATAAAAATGTCTTGGCCTGAAATCAAGGTACACACACACACACACACACACACACACACACACAAAATAAATTGCCAACTTAATATTTCTACTTCAAATTTAATTTCCACCTTTTGCCAACTGTTATTATCAAATACGGCCTGTTTTCAATACGTGCTTAT
This sequence comes from Tamias sibiricus, assembly GCA_025594165.1. Lineage (NCBI taxonomy): Eukaryota > Metazoa > Chordata > Mammalia > Rodentia > Sciuridae > Tamias > Tamias sibiricus. The sequence goes on along the minus strand of CM046667.1, from coordinate 104,360,242 downwards.
TCCATTTTCCTAATTGCTCAGATCAAAAATTTCTGGGAGTCACCCTTGACTGCCTTCTTTCTTTTATACTATGTCCTCTTGTTCAGCATACCCTTTTTTCAAACATTTGTTAAAATTATTTTTATTTAATTTATTTATTTCATACAGTACTGAGGATCGAACCCAGTATCACACATGTTAGGCAAGTGCTCTGCCACTGAGGTACAACCCCAGCCCCTTGTCGTTCAGCATATCCTAATAACCTTGCTTCAAATATACTCAAAATATAGTTACTTCTCATTACTTCTGCTGTTTCCACCCTATGAACCATCCTTATCTCTTAATTACTTCAAGTCCAATCATATCACTCCTCTGCTCAAACCTCACCATTGATTTCATGTCTCACTGAAAGTAATTAACAAAGCATAACATAATTGGACATCTAGCTACCCTTTGCTTTCACTCACTCTATTTCAACCACACAGTTTCCTTTCTGTTCTTTAAACATGACATGTATATCCTTCTCTTAGCACTCTTACTCTAACACATCCCTGGAATGGTTTCCTCCTCTCATCCCTCTACCCTCACCCCATATCATCACCTCCATACTTCAGCATGGCCTGCTTCCTCATCTCATTCCAAACTTTGCTGAAATGCCACTTTATTAAAAAGGTCTTCCAGGTCGACTTTTTAAAAATTAACACCCCATCCTTTTCTTCCCCTTACCTTGAATTTTCTTCATGAAGCTATTCACTGCCTGACAAATATTATTTTTATTTTTATGTGGTGCTGAGAATTGAACCCTGTGCCTCACACATGCTAGGCAAGCCCTCTGCCACTGAGCTATTATTTAAAATTTTTTGCCCCTCCAGGCAAGAATGCAAGTCCCAGGACTTCATCTGTTTTGTTCATTATTTTATTCCCAGAGCCCTGAACGGTGCTACTAGCAGTTTTGCAAACATCTGCCATTATCAAAACCCTATATCAACTCTAATTCCTAATTCTACATATGTTCTTTCCTCCTGTATTATGTTAATTTTTTCATCTTTTTGTGACTGCTTATAACATTGCAATATGACATACACTCTCATTATTCTACTTTAGCCATCAACTGATCAATCTAAATTGTCATGGTTTAATTGGTATTTTATTTGACTTTTCAACAGCCTTTAACTTGACTTTTCAACAGCCTTTAACCCTGTTGACTCCTCCCTCCATTTTGGAATGCTTCCCTTGATATCCATAGCATCATAATCTTCTGTTTCTCCTTACATCTTATTATGATTGTTCCTTCCAGTATCTTTAATATCTTCTTTTCTGTTCATCAATTAAATGTTGGTTTCCTTCAGAGTTTTGTTATAGGTTCACTTTGCCTTTCCCCCTTTGCTGTAGATAATTTTCATGTTTTTAACCACCATCCATATTCTAATAACTTCCACAATCTATCTGTCTAGAGTTTAGTATACTACTGGCTAATTACTGTTAACCAATTACTGGAGAATCTGATTTAAACCAGCCAATCTTACATGTAACAATTAAGGATTCATGAATTTTGTCTCCAGTGATTGGCTTATGTCATCTCAGGATATATACCAATAAGAAAAACAATGGAGAAATTGCCATTAATTTTACTCCTTTTCAGAGAAAATTGCCCATCCACTTAGAGATCTCTTCCCTGGGCAGTCCACTGAAAACTTGATTTTATCTACATCCCCTCTGAAGGTTGAATACTGTCCTAAGGCTGAGTTTGAGTCTGAACTTGAGTATGTGACTCCGATAACAATACTGACCTTCATGAGGTTTCACCCCCCAAAAATATATCCACACTTATTTTTAGGTGTCAGTTTCACACAGAATCTATATTAGAGCCAGAAGCTAGCATCCATACCAATATCTTACATCAAATGACAACTCACCATTTCCAAGCTATGTTGATTAAAAGTTGTGCTTACTGGCTAAGGTCTGAAGCTAAAGAAAAATTTGGCTAATATCACATTCTAGAAAGGATATTGTTTGAAAAACTCTCACACGAAGTTGAATAATTAGTCTCAAAGAGCTGAAAAGATCAAAAGTTACAGGTAAAACCAAGAAACTGACAGCTGTCTTACCTTTATACTGAGGGTAATCAAAAGATTAATGATTAAAGTTATGCTTTGTAGTTGGGGTATCTAGTTTTGGTCTTAATACCTTCTGTTTTACCTTTAAGTTCTCTCTTGGTTGGTAATTTATAAATTTAAGGTTCTTAAGCCTGTATGTTTTAGCATCAATTAGAACTAGTAGGTGGTACCCAGATTGGGCAATACTAGAAATATATGGCATAAATTTCTCATGGTCATCCTTTGGTTCCTAAGAAAGTCATGATGCTTTTCTTTCACCTGCTTTCTAATTGAAGCAATTATTTCAAACATATAAAATAAGAAGCAAGGAGAAGGAAATTTTAGAGTTATTAAAATTAGCATTAATATACTAGTAAAGGACTGTGAGAATAAGGCTCAATACTTAAGAGCCAGGATCTCAAGTTAAAAACACCTGAATTCAAATCCTGACATCAGCATCTGCTGGCAGTACTCCCTTGTCAAATTAAATCAAATTCTCTGACTTTCAGTTTTCTCAACTGCAAAAGCAGAGTTAAAAATTACTTGGTTGTTGAAAATAATAAATGAGGCATAGGAAAGAAAGCATTGTGCTCAGTGCTTAACACATACTATGTAGATAAGAAATATTTATTCCCATTGTCATTATTAGTATTCATAAAATTCTTAGTATAATTACTAGAAGTTACAGAAGGAGATCCTTGGCTTATACCCCTGAATCCTAAAAAGTCAGATATAAACCGTCCTATGACAATTTTCAAAATTAAGTAATTTATGTAATTCCAGTCTCTGTTTCTTTCTCTCTAGAAGAGAAATATCAAAAGTGATAATAAGGAATTTTTAGCTAGTAGATGGTCCCATAACCATGTTCATGGGAGAGGTAATGAGGTAGGCCCCAAGGTATTTTTTATAAGAAATATTCTAGAAGATTTACTCTGGGAGTCTTTCCTTCACCATTGCTTCAACTCTAGTGTTTTCTTTGTTGTTTTCTACAGTGATTTATGCAGAGATAAAACAGCAACGTGTCTGTTAAGATGTTGGTTTACATGTTCCAATCTATTCTTCCTCAGTTTACTTATCATCTGCTAATGAATCATAATTCAATCCAAAAGGCCATTGCTGTCAAACAGAGCATCTAGCCTGAAATGAAAAATTAAGCTAATAAATAACATTTATCTCCAACTTTGTACAAAACATTATAACACTGCCCTATCAAAACATAAATCCTCTTATTTTTTCAGGAAAAATACAATGATCTACAGCCAATTATAAGGGTATGTGTAGCAGCACAAAAAATTCAAGATTTTCCTTGAAAATTAAGTGTTGATGTCCTTTTATTCTCTCTTAACTTGTATGACAACAAGATTTCTCACAGCCACCTTACATCTTTGATAGTCTATGCCAACTCCTTTAGATACTCCAAAGACAATATTTAAAAGTCTTTTTTCCTCTCCCTATTAGTCACTCTACAATTAGGTTCAGCCTTGATCCAAGAGGAAAACAGATAGTTTCTCAGAATTATCTGAGGACAAAATGGAAATGTCATTGCAGAATATAGCAAGGATTACACAATACTGTGTAATTTAATAGCCCTATCTGTGGTTTTCCCAATATACTGCCAAGAACATAATAGTAACTCAGTGAGTACATATTGAAGAATAATTATTTGGTATGACATTAGGGCTACTTTTTATTCCTAATATTATACCAAGAGTAAACCTTTATTTCCAACTATCTTGTCTAAAATGTTTCCCTCTATTTTCTGTCATAAACAGAAATATGCCACGTTGGTCTGTGGGTGAGGAAACCCATCTTAATGGATGTTCTCAAGAAATTTCAGGTGGTATTCTAATAATATTTAAATGACTTCTCAAACAGAAATGGTTATGTAACATAATTATATGATACCTCTTATAATTTAGGTCATTAAAAATGGGAATAAATCATCCCATGGAAAAGGTGCCTTGCCAAATCCTTGACCTTCATTTCTAGCCACATAAAACCAAACCACAGGGTCCACTGTTAATTTTAATGTATTAATATCTGGTAAGATTGTCACATTTTCTGCCTTCTTTTAATCACTGGCCATGTCAAAACAGTTATATCACAAACAGTGTGTGTGTGTGTGTGTGTGTGTGTGTGTGTGTGTGTGTTGACTTCAGTTGTAAATAATGCAATTCTGTAATGGCTATAATAGTTCCATGCAGAAAAGTGAACAACTTTTGATGTACTACAGTTTTAGAAGACAGATTACTAAGTAGGATAGTTTGTATAAAACATTGAGAAATAAAAAGGGATGGCAGCTTGCAGACCACCAGCCTATCATGAATACCAGTTTTCAACAGAGCTAAGTATTAATAATTTTTGAATAAGAAGTTATAACTTATATTTCACAAAATAATTTCAAGGAGAATTCAGTAAGAAGGGAAAATTTTATTTCAACAACATGGATTGGAATAACTTGCTTAAGCTGCAGGAACCTGGGGAAAATATACCATTCTACCCATTGTAGTACCATCTAAGTTTTTAACATATACACCCATAATTTTTCCTATATCTTATTGAGTAAGATATCTTAATTTTATTAAAACATTTTTCTTCATGATCTTGGTTTTGAGCCTGTTCCTGGATACATGTACATAGAGTATAGTATGCATCAACAACAACAAATGGTAGAAAAGGGAATCTGGCTAGGATTCCATCAGAAATACAAGGTCCAAAAATGTCATTAATGCTCTGTTAACTTCACTTCCACTGTTATCCATAAATGTTACACATTTCTTCCTTTGGTGTTGCTATTTTTTGGTATGTAGCAATGAGTGTATGATGTGGAATGGTTAAGAATGTTAACTTTAAGTGGGTACAGTGGTGCACACCTATAATCCTAGCAGCTTGGGAGGCTGAGGCAGGAGGATTGAGAGTTTAAAACCAGCCTCAACAACATAGCAAGGCCCTAAGTAACTTAGTGTCTCTAAATAAAAATTTAAAAGGGCCGGAGATGTGGTTCAGTGGTTAAGCACCCCTGGGTTCAATTTCTAGTACAAAAAAAAAAAAAAAAAGGATTAAGCCACATAGATTTGCAGTTGACATTCAAATACCCCTTACCAGCTATGGCCTTCAGCAAGTTACCTAACCACTGCAAAGTTGAGAAAAATAATCCTTATCTTACAGTTTTGTTTGAAGAATAAATGAGTTGATATATGTATTGTCATCTGAATAATTATGTTCCCCCAAAATTTACATCTTGAAATACTAACCAACAAGGTAATGGTATTAGTAAGAAGGGACTTTGGGAGGCAGTAGGTCATGACGGTAAATGATCATACATAGGATTAGTTCCCTTATAAATGAGACCCCAGCAAGCTAGCTAGCCTCTTCCATCATATGTGGATGCTGTGAGAAAGAACCATCTATGGACTAGGAAACCGGCCCTTGTCAAACAATGATTCTGCCAGCACCTTGATTTTAGACTTCCCAGCCCCCGGAACAGTAAGAAATATTTTTTTTTTGTTTAAAAGCCACTCAGTTTATGGTATTTTACTACAACAGCCCAAATAGACTAAGACGTTATGCTACTCTATACATTCAAATATGTAACACATAGTGAGCAGTCTGTAAATGGTAGCTATTTGTGGGTTTAACCAACAAAACTTGGAAAGTCCAGAAAGCAATAACATGTTAAATCTTTTGACATACACAACCCTTGATTATAGAAGAGCTCCACTCCCTTCTCTTCACCCTTCCACCATACATGTGACTATTCAGTGACTATAAAAATTATTTTTCACCACGAGTAAAGGACTATCAATGTGATTTAGAACTTCATCACTGCACTTCAGTATCTTATACTGTAAAGTTTGGTACAAGCCAAACATTATTCTTCTCAAAGGGAAAGATTCATTTTCATTATGTGAGAGATGCCACATATCACAGAGGTAAGCTATGAAAGAAATTGATCATTGATCTTGGGAAATGAAATTTCTATTGCGGGTCTGGATCTAGAAGACTGCAGCAAGGTCCCCAAACTGGTCTGATTCTCATTATTCAGGGAATCATTATCATAGAGAGCAAATGTTGGTCTTCCATTTTATTTTGAAAAGACTAAGCAGGCTGAAATTGTTAGCAAATGACACCAGTTGCCTTTCACCAGGAGCAGCAGTCTCAGGATGTCAACTCACTGCATCATTCAGAGATACTGAGGTCATCAAGAAAAACTCTCAGACACTGGATCAAATAATGCTTTATCAAATAGAGGAGAGACAGAGCAAGATAAACCACAAAAGAGGCTTGATAATTCAATCCTTAGTTAAGTATAATAATATATTTTTAAAACTTTCTAGATAATCACAGGTATGAAGTGTTTAGTTTACTATTATAAATGAATTGGCTCCTCTGGGTTATCATCAGGCAGCAGGGTTGCAGGATTGATTGCCAGGGATTTACTGAAGGTCAATCTGTCCTTGTCCTAGAAGGAGAGCTTGGTACTGAGTGAGACGGGACATTTGGCATCCATCGACTGGTGGCATCCCTCAATAGGGTTTCCACTTTGTGTGAGGGGCAGTCACAGTGAGAGTCTGCCCAGAGGAAAAGTTTGTCTGCTTCCTTTACCAGTATTGCAGTAGCCGCTATGGGCTCGTAAACAAGGGGGCCATCCTGATGCTACAGGATCCAGCCTTTTTGAAATGTAGGCAATTGGTCTTTTCCATGGCCCTAAATTTTGGATAAGAACTCCTTTAACAATACCTTTTTCTCATGAAACATTTAAAGATGAAAGGGCTTAGATATATCAGGGAGGGTTTAAGGCAGGGGCCTGAACCAGAGCCTCCTTTAAATTTTTTGAAGGCAATTCATTTTCCTCAGTCCAAATTAAAGGTGACTGTAGGAAATACACAAAATGGAGATAATTGTATTTAGGTAATTTACAGATACATTCTTGTTGGGAAAAGTAGTCACATGCACAGTCTTTGGGCTCCTATATTGTAGCATATGGGCTAAAACATTTCCTTGTAAAGAATGGAAAGCCTGTACTAGCAGGGTGTGGTGGCACACACCTGTAATCTCAACAACTCAAGAGGATGAGGCAAGAGGATAGCAAGTTTGAGGCTAGCCTCAGCAACTTAGTGAGACCATGTCTCAAAAAATACAAGGGCTGGGGATGTTACTCAATGGTAGAGCACTCCTGGCTTCAACTCCTAGCACCATAAAAAAAAAAAAAAAAAAAAAAAAAAAAAAAAAAAACAAACATTAAAAGAGATTTATTAGTGACCTAGCAATATATGGAGGATTTTCACTGGGGCCTAAGAGGACATAGATGACAGCTACAGGGACATGTACATTTTCCTATGACATCATGAGAAGGAAGAGAGGAAAGAAAACCCCTTGAAAACATGCCACGATAGTCAGGTTTTGCATTGAGTTGTCTGGATATTACCTAAAATATATTTTTCTATAAATTAGAAGTACTTGATTACCTTTAAATGACAAGTCCATATTCTTTGCTTGAATCAACAGGTAATGGGGGCTGGCAGATAAGATGTACTCAGTAACAGAAAATTAATAAAAAGCAAGTTCATTTGTTTTAAAATCTAAGTCATGCTGGGTTGATTTTCCCATTTTCCATGGGCATTCCAGGTCCTCTGTGATCTGGCTCTAACCATTTTTTTCTACCTTTAGGACGTCATTTTCCTTCATACATTTTGTCTCTAGTTCTTTGCCCATGAATTTTCAGTCTTCCAATAATTATGCCCATACTGTTTCCTCAACTTCAAATGCTCTCTCTGCTTTTTCTACTCGTGAAAATATGTCTCACTCTTTCAAGACCAACTTATTTATCACCTCTTCCACAAAGCTGTCTAAACTGTCTCACCCTTGGCCATTATTGGAAATAATTTCCCCTTTGTCTACCATCCCAATTACATTTTGTATTTCACTTATTGAGAGAGTTCTATAAGTATATGTTGCTCCATGAAAGCTACTTCTCTGACTTAGCTTACTTGGTAATGTATTATTTGAGAAGCTTATAAAGGACCTCAGAATTACCATTTTCAATATCAGCAGTCACTACACAAAGCTGTAGCTATAAAAAAAAACATGTGGAACCTCTCTTATTATTAGAGTTATGTCACTAAATATAATTGCTCTAACAAATGTCTGAAGGCTTAAATCACACTTCTAAGTCAGAGATCATTTTTAGTTACCTATTTCATTTGTATTATTTTGGGGATTGTTATCAAATTCCCTAGATAATTTAATATGCTCTCTACAAAGATGAGAGAATACTTGCCTAGCATGTGTGGGGCCCTGAGTTCAAGCCCCAGTACTACAAAAACAAGCAATCCAAGATGAAATAATGCACTCTACACCGTCATGCCAAGAAAGACCATATTGGAGCTTGTGGGAGATTAGGGAGCATTCGGTCTACATTGTATTTTGACTTAGATTTCCTTGCCTGGACAAAGTCAAAGAGAACCAAGGTAATTTAAATGAGCCCAACCTTTAAAAAGTTGCATGATTCCCTCATTGCCACTAGAGGGCTCAGTAGGAGCATTGTTACTGACAGCTTGGAAAGGTGCTGAGAGGTAAGGGCAAGCAGTATTTCCAGAAGGGAGAACATGGTGAAACTGATTAGTATCTTGTAGACTCTTACAAAAGATATGGGATTTTGGTATCTGTATATGGAAGAAAGCCACCTCAGAAATGCCAAGCATCATTCTATGAGGCATATTATGAGTATGACATATCAGGAATTATTTTAGAGAATTACCTTTGTGACATTGAGAACAGTCAATGGACAAGACATTTGGAGCTCCACATAGAGAAAAGATGCATTAGGGAACAATGATCAGAAGATAGAGCATTGGGCTAAAGAAAGTCTTTCTACCTGGAGGCCACCAGACCTTTCTACCCAGCATTAGATGAGTTCCCCTATGGGCGAGATGAATCGGCCATCTCTTGTTTTTATACCTAAAGGAGGAGGAGATAAAATTATATGATGAGCCTTCTGTCACTAAATTACCTTAAATTTTACAGCTTTGGAAAATTAACCAATTTCTTCTCTTGGTTTTGGAACCAATACAATTCTTAATCAGGGTGAATAGTCTGGACCAGTACTTCAGAAATTCAAGATCGAGTCAATCTACCTATTGATACCGCTCTCTATATACTGATTCTGTTGCTTTATTCTTTTTTTTAGTATTTATTTATTTGTACATGATGTGTTTATTTGTATATGGTGCTGAAGATCGAATCCAGGCCGCACACGTGCTAGGCGAGTGCTCTACCACTGAGCCACAACCCCAGCCCCTGTTGCTTTATTCTTAAATCCTTGTTTTATCTTCCAGTTTCTGGATCCACATTTTATTTTATTTTTTTACAGTTACCCTAGGAACAATGTCTTTTCTTGCTTGGACCTAATATTAAAACTTTCTTCCCTGCCACTTCCTCCCAGACTTCTAAAACTGGTTTTGCCCTCTTCATTATTGACCATTCTTTGTAAATCTGAAATTGTAATCAGAATTGCCTGCCACTTCCTAAAAATCCATCTAATTATTCTAGATCTGTCCCCCCTTTTGTTGTCCATTCTCTTTAAATAACAATACCTAGTTTTCATTAAGTATTGCTAGCTATTCAGAATTCCATTAGAAAGAATAACAATGATCATTTCCTATTTTGGCCTTATTATTTAGGCTTGATCATCTAAATCTTCCAAATTGGGTGGGGTAGCCATGGATGTAGTAGTGGTGTACTTCACCTTTTGAAAATAGCACTTGCTGCATATTTTAAAAAGGGACATATTTTTCTTTTCCTCTTCTCTCTCTCCTCCTCCCTAAATTGTGGGCAGGAAACATGATTACTTAGAGTTATCTGTTCTCCCCAGGAAGGAGACGCCACAGGAAGATCTAGGAAGGGATTATCTCTCAAATTAACAAGTGAATTTCAACACACCATCAGGGCACACCTGGGACAATACAGACTTTGAATAGCTTCTGTTTTTGAATAGCCCTCTGTTTTCCTGGATGGGCAGAACCACAGCCTCTGGGATTAGCCAAGCAATAAAACTTCTCTTTTCAGCCCAGCACGGTGGTGCATGCCTGTAATCCCAGCACTTGGGAGGCTGAGGCAGGAGGATCCTGAGTTCAAAGCCAGCCTCAGCAATGGCCAGGCACTTAGCTACTCAGTGAGACCCTGTCTCTAATAAAATACAAAAAGGGCTGGGGATGTGGCCCAGTGGTCCAGTGCCCCTGAGTTCAATCCCAGGTACCAAAAAAAAAAAAAAAAAAAAACTTCTTTTTTCTTTTTTTCAAAACCATGTCTTCATTATTGGATTGGCAGTGGGGACAAGGACTGAACTTTTGGTAACAGGGAGAGAAATTCTAAACTACAAATTGCATCAGGCTCTGGATCCAAAGAGTAGCCCAAGAGGAGTTCTCTCTGTCTTCTTATTTACTTTTTATTATTAAAACAAGAATTTCTGGAACATGACAGGGCAAGAGTTAGACAAGGATTAGCAAAATAGATCTATTACATCCACATAGCTATCAATTGAAATTCTAAAGTAAATCCATAAAATAGCTTGTCATTTTGTGTATTTTTGAGGTTAGCACAGTAGTTTTCTACTCACTATTATCTGTTTTTTTATGTCTGTGGCTAACTTTGCAAAGTCAAAAATAATTTCTTCTGAAAACATAAAGTGAATTAATCTTATTTGCTCCTTTTTATATTTTTCTTATTTTAGTGAGCATTGAGGCAGAGACAGAAACTAGATCTTTCTCAGAAAATCAGTCAGGAAATGGAAGACTTCTGAATTTCTACAATTAAAAAAATGAGCTACTGGCTTTCTGAAATCACTTTTTTTATTAGATGATTTTTAAAATTTTTTTTTTTTTTTTTTTTTTTTTTTTTTTTTTTTTTTGTGGTACCGGGGATTGAACTCAGGAGCACTCGACTACTGGGCCACATCCCAGTCCTTTTTTGTATTTTACTTAGAGACAGGGTCTCACTGAGTTGCTAAGTGCCTCACCATTGCTGAGGCTGGCTTTGAACTAGCGATCCTCCTGCCTCAGCCTCCCAAAGTGCTGGGATTACAGGCATGCGCCACCGTGCCCGGCTAGATGATTTTTAAAATTTTAAGTTGTTATATATGACAGCAGAATGCATTACAATTCATATTACACATATAGAGCACAATTTTACATATCTCTGGTTGTATACAAAGTATATTCATATTTAAAGCTTAGAAAACACCAAACAATAGCTCTTCTCCCCAACCCCCACCACCCTGCCACCAACAGAATCTCAATAGAGTGACTGCACATGTAAATTTTGCCAGTAACTAAGTCCCTCAGAGACTAATCCGCATCCGTAAAACTTGTTAAATGAATTTGTAAATTTAACTAAACCTAAATAACTACTCTGGGGAAATAATAAGCTATGCACACATCTCCAGAAAGTAAATATAGATTTAGTAAATTTTAATTAAAGTTTTATAATATGCCTTCTCTAGGCTCTGTAGATTCATAGACTAGGGGCACATTCACCTACCTTCACGGAACTCACTGTTTAGTGATGGGAGAGTCAAATAAACAACTAGAACCCAAATTAATTAGTTCTCAAATCAAACTATTGACCTTGAAGGAGCCCTTCTACTTTAACCTTGGGAGTGAAGTAGCAGTATTGTACAGTTATTAATTTTTTTTTTCTGTTGGTTCTGGGGATTGAACTCAGGGGCACTTGACCACTGAGCCACATCCCCAGTGGTATTTTATATTTTATTTAGAGACAAGGTCTCACTGAGTTGCTTAGTGCCTCGCTTTTGCTGAGGCTGGCTTTGAACTCACAATACTCCTGTCTCACCCTCCTGAGCCTCTAGGATTACAGACCATGCCTGGCTAAAAAATTCTTTAGTCAATTACATCAGGGTTAGAAATTTCAGCTCCACTCCTTTTGCAGCATAGTATATTTAGGCGAATTATTAATCAGTTTGACATCGTTTTCCTTATCTGAAATGGGCATAATAACAATTCTCAATTCACAAATGCATACACAGCTCTTAATATTAGAAAAAAAATCGTAAATGTTGAGTTGATGTTAATCCTTTTTACCACATTGTTAAACTAGAAAAGGCTTTCCAGAGGAGGTAACACTTAAACTGAATAGAAGAGGATTTCTCAACCTCATAATTATTGGCATTTTAGGCCAGATAATTAATTCCTTGTTGTGTGGGGCTGTTCTGTCCTTTGTCGAATGTTCCAAATGTTCTGCAGCCTCTCTGCCCTACATGCATTAGACACAAGGAACCAACATCCCTACCCTAAGTTGTAACAACCAAAAATATCTCTAGACACTGCCAAACACATGGAAAAAGAGGGGGAAATCACTCCTGGTTGACAACTACTGAGGTAGAGTGTCATTATCAGAACACTCTGAGAAAAACAGCACTGATACTATTTGGGAGAATGGACTGAAGGGATGCCAAAACTAAAAGAAAGGTCAGTTAGTAGGAAGTATCCTTGATTCTTCTCTTTTTCTCACCTCCTACATCATTAAGTTCTGTCAGCTCTAACTCTAAAAGATACCTTAAATGTAAACATTTTTCACCATTCCAAATGCTATTATCTATCATCCTAGTCACCTCACATGGACTTTTGCACCAACTTCCTACCTGATCTCCCCATATCTGTTCTTCCTCATCAATAGACTATTTCTACACAGAAGCCCAAATGTAAATATTCCTTCATTTGTATTTCCATTAAATTTAGACTAGAAATTCAAGATCAACAACATAGCATTAAAGGACCCACATGATCTGATCTCCCTTCTAACTTCATCTGCTACTGCTCTTCACAATTAAGCTGTCATGTTAACCCTTTTGCTATTTGTGAAATCATTAAGCTAATTCCTCTCTTTAAGTTACATTTATGTTTCTTTTTAAATTATTTTTTTCTCCATTTGCTTGGCTGGCTCCTTATCAGTTTGATTTCCATTCAAATGGCATTTCTTCATAAATGTCATTGCTTATCCTGTATGAAGTATACACACATACATATACCCAACTGTGGTTTATTTTATTCTGCTTTATTTTCTTTATAACACTGTCATTGATTGAAATTATATTGTTTATCCATTTGTTTATTGACTTCCCACTAGAAAGTAGCTGTGCTGTCTGGAGTTGTAATTCACTTGTTAATTTGGGAGATTCTGGTGCCATCCCCAAAATCTGGATTACTTCATTCTTATGGTGAGTGTGTGCTCAAGGAGAAATGAATCTGTCTAGTATAGGGAAGAAAGGTAATCCTGTTTCCCCTGAGATTGGGGAGGAGCAGGGAGAGAGGAAGAGAAAGAAACATGTCCATTTAAAAAACAAGTTGTAGTGGCAGAGAAACAAGGGTTATATTCAAAGCATAAAGTGGACCACTGTTACAGCATTTGTATATAAAATCTGGAGATCAGGTAAAATTTTGATACTATAGTAAATATATGGAAGGAATCCAGTCATTGGAATAAGTAAAATCATGCTGTGCACGAGATCACCCAAAGAACGTGAGTAGAGTTAGAAAACAAAACATAAGTCCACAGACACGTCACATGGAAAAGCTGACATTTAAGATATATACAGTGGGGAAGATCCCACAAAAGAAAATAAAAAATAAAAAAAAAAACACTCAGAAGGACAGGAAATTTGAAATTAAAGAAGAAGGTAGAAGAGAGTTTCAATGAGGAATCAAGCTATCAGTGTCAAATATTGTAAAGAAAAATATGGGACTACACAATGAAGAAACCACTAGAAAGTTTGACAAGAGCAGTGCCAATGAAATTTGGGTATATATTACAAGTTGATGTGATTGAAAAAACAATGAGATTTTTTTAAACAAAGTGTATGTTAAGTGTAGACTATACTTAGAAATTTGCATGCCAGCCGGGCGCAGTGGCGCACACCTGTAATCCCAGCACTTGGGAGGCTGAGGCAGGAGGATCACGAGTTCAAAGCCAGCCTCAGCCGTGGCAAGGCACTTAGCAACTCAGTGAGACCCTGTCTCTAATAAAATACAAAAAAGGGCTGGGGATGTGGCCCAGTGGTCGAGTGCCCCTGAGTTCAATCCTGGGTACCAAAAAAAAAAAAAAAAAAAAAAGGAAAGAAATTTGCATGCCAAGCAAAGGAAGGACAAAGTAGTAGGATTGAGAGTTTTCATTTATTTTTTTTAAATGAGAACAACTTCAACAAGTATATATGCCAAAAGAAAACAGACTAGAAAGGGAGAAGTTGTATTTGCTGACTATTAAATTTTCCTGAATGGGTGGGAAGTACTGAAATCCAGAAAAGAGATAGATGGATCAGGTATGAGAAAGGGCTTTAAGAAAAAGCAGAAAGATTTAAGGATAGGTCTGGGTATAGATAGTGATTATCAGTAGAGAAATGGGTAGAAAGTCGAGAGAGAGAGATTCACAAACCCTAGCTAGGAAGACTGGGAGTAATTACAGCCAACATTGATTAACCCCTTGCACTTATTGCATCATGTAAATTTTCTCCATCTAGTATAAGAAATCTCATCAACTGAAAAGAAGAAAGGGTGATGGTGAAGAAAGGAGTTGAGGACAATGGTGAAAATGTGAAACAGTATTTGTGTGTGTATTAGTCAGCTTTTTCACTATTGTGACCAAAACACCTGACCAGACTTAGAGGAGGAAAAGTTTATTTTGAGCTCATGGTTTCTGAGGTTCAGTACATGATCTGCCAATTCCATTGCTCTCGGCTGGAAGTGAAGTGGACCATCATGGCAGAAGGACATGGCAGAGGAAAGCTGCTCAGTTCATGTCAGTTAGGAAGCAGAGAGAGAGAGAGTAGGAGGAGTTATGGACAAAATATATAATACTAAGGGCATGCCTCCTATGACCTATTTCTCCAGCTACACTCTACCTGCCTACAGTTACCACCCAGTAATCCACTCAAATTATTAATCCATCAGCTGAATCAATCCATTGATTAAGCTATGACTCCCATAATCTAATCATTTCACCTCCTGCATTAACACAGGAAATTTTGGGGATTATCTTAGATCCAAACCATAACAGTGGGAAATAGGAACAACTTTCTTCCAGGTTTCAGAGATAATAGAGGGATATTTCACTGACATCTTTGTGGTTTGTTCTTTTTTAAAAAAGAATCTACGGAAATAAACAGAAATAGGCACTGGCTCTTTCAATAATAATTGATAGGCCTTGAGCAAGTCAATTAAAATCTTCTGAGCCTTAGATTCCCTCTCTTTTTAATGCAGGGCTTAGATTTGCTGACATATCTATAAAGTTTTTAGAGTTCTGGCATTCTGTGACTTTATTCTGTCATGTCTAAATCAGAGGCCACTATAAGACAGAGGGCCTGATGTTGTTTTGCATTACTTGTGAGACACACATAGGCCATAGCAGCAAACCAGCAGTGGAGAGGAAAAAGCAAGAAACAAACTGTGTCAGCATAGGGTTGATGTTCATTAAGAAATGAAGGTCCTTGTGAGAAGTGAGTTGAAGCTATATCAAAGGGCCATGTGACATCAGATTTATCCTGTTGTAGTGATAATGAGGGATTATTCAATATAGTGGTTGTTGTACAGCTGCAGTAATTTCAAAGTAGTAGTGAAATTTGCAATCAGATGGATTTATACACCATGGTTTTGAATTTAGAGCAAGATAGTAGCCTTAAACTGGGAACAAAGAATGATGCAGTTCCAGGAAGGAAGGGGTTATCCAAGGAGACAAGTGTTCACAACAGTACTCTAATTGTGACACACAAAAATTGTAGATCAAATAAGAAAACCAAGGTCATATCCCAGACACACAGATTACAAAATTTACTTAGTGGTCAGATGGGGGTTCAGGTTTTCCTAGGCATCTTTCCTAGATGTCCTTCAAGCTACAAGACCAATTCGAATCCTCAATTATTTAGGAAATGAAACTGCAAAGTTATAGCCTATCTACGTGAGGACTGATTCATTATATTTAATGACCTCTAAAATCCTGTCTTTCTGGTTTTATTTGTTCCTGTTCCACAAAGTGAACCCCATGGAAGGCAGATGTATTCACTGTACACTGCTTCTACCTTTGTGGGCATATTTTCCCAGAAATTTGTCTTTGGAATACGCTTCAGCATCTTTTCCATATCTTTAAATCTATTCATGCTTCAAGGCCCAATGCAATGCCACCTACTATTCTTTATTACCACCACCTGGGAGGTTATTCCATATGTCTACACTCTTCTAGAAATTATTGCCTCTATCAAGTGGATATTAAAAAGAGAATTTCACCTTGAAACTCTTCTTTCTTTCCGGTTCGTCTTTACTTCTTAGCACTTACTTAATTTGGGGCTATAGGTAGAGTGGATACCCAGTATGTGTTTGGTGAATTAATGTATGGATGTGCATGTAAATATTCACATGCATATTGAAAAGAGCCAACAGATAGAAAAAAGGATCATTCTCAATGACAGATGTAAATTTTATTGCAAATCTTGTGTATCCTCATTTTTTTTACCTTTCAAAATTTCTTCTGTCCATTTGGAAGGCCCTCAACTGAATCATCCAGGAGAATGGAAGAGATGCTCTGGGAAGAAAAGCACAAAAACCACTCCTCCCCCACATTTTTTCCCTTTCAGTTTTAGAAGCACTTTTCAAATTCTGTATATAAACATAATTTTATACATTGCTAAAACCCATACCTTAGGAAGTTACCAGAATGCTCTCTAACATAAATATAGTACACAAGAAGATAAGAATAGAAAACAAAGTTTAGAGAGAATAAACCAAGAAGGCTAAATTAAGAATAATCCCAATTTCATTCAGGATAAAATCGCTAGATCCCCTGATTTTGAAGGATATTTTTTCAATTGAAGTAAAAGAGGTCTACACATTTGAAGAATGACATGAGCAGAACTAATACATTTAGAGTTCCTGTCACCACCACCAAATTCTATTTTGAACTTTTGGATGTTGATGTATAGTTGACATTTTAACTCTGGCATAAAGCTGTAAAGAAATGAGGCCATATTTAAAAAGGTAATATGAAAAATGAATGGAGCTGTGGCTTATAAATCTACAACATGACAAGTGCTAACACATTCCAGAAAATAACCTTTCTATTACTTGTGTGTTTCATCTTCCACAATGCTCTCCAAAGTAGTAAAGTCTACAAATGAGAGTTGGAGCCAATTCCCAAGGAGAATGTAATCAATAGCTCTGAAAGATAACTGCTCCATTTAAAAACTCCTCTGAGATGGGGCTTTATTCAAGCTGATTGTAATTCTATTTAGCTATTATGTTAAATGGGGTGTGAGCAACTTTCAAATTCTGAAACTGCCTCCATCATCAAAGAAAGTTAAAACTGAAAGCTAGTTACTGCGTGCTGAGTAGTCAATTCTTAAAACTTCAAGACAACATTGATTCAATGTGAAATATTATTGCTGTTAAGTCTTATGAAATATCAGAATACTTTCAGACTCATGCCTAGAACTGTATTTTGGTGAATGCTGCCAGAAAAACAAGTCCATTAACTTTTTCAACTCTGAGTGAAGAAAAAGAAATTTTAAAATCTTCATCAAATACCGCTAGTATATTGGGCAATCAGAATAAACTTCACATGGTTAAGGGTTTAGTGCAGGGTTTGGCATTTCTAATGTAGACTTAGATAAATGCTTAGAAATGGTTTGTGGAAACAATTTGCAAATTAACTGATATCAATGGAGGCTATTAGGAATGCACAAAGAAGAAAACGATAAACACATTTAAAATTAATGATAATCATTCAATCTTTTTCAATTAAATAAGAATATTAGTAATTAAAAACCACTACTGAAGTGAGATAACACTGATGATTCAATAAAATAGCATCTTTCTTAAAAATTTTAGGTATATGTGTGGGAGTTTTGCACAATTTATATATTTGATGGAAGCCATATAATGGTGTTATTTTTATGTACACTTAAGTACAATACTGAATTAAAATACTTTGTAACTCTTGGTACCAATGTAATTTACATAGATATTCTAAAGGGAACTATCAAATTTAATAAATTTCTTTAGGGTAAAAAAAAGTATATGAAATTGCATGATATTCATCTGCAAGAATTGAATGAAAAAAATTCATTTTGCATCAGCCTTTAGTCCATCAGGGAAGACTAGATATCAAAAGGGGTTGTCCACCAATTTTTAGAATAAGTTTTAGGATAATTCTTGCCTTTTTACATCATCTTTGTTACAAACAGTATACAGTAAAGTTGATTGCCTTTCTGTTGCTTATATTATAGGCACAATCCAATTCTGAATTCTTGGAACTGTTTTCAAGTTATCTTGATAGGAGTTTTGGGGCTTATTGATTATTTCAACCATATATCTTGATTTTCCACCTACCAGATGGGTGTTCACATTAATTACATGTAAGTTCTACTGGTCTATATGTAAGTGGTCATTATATCCAAGTCATTGACAAGGAAATAGTACCAGCTTTTATTATCATCTATAATAATAAAAATACATTTGCATCTGGGTGCAGTGGCACACATCTGTAATCCCAGTAACTCAAGAGGCTGAGGCAGGAGGATTGCAAGTTCAAGGTCAGCCTCATCAATTTAGCAAAACCCTCAGCAACCTATTGCTATCCTATGTAAAATGTCTGTGTGTATTTGGGGGTGGTGTGAGTGTGTGTATGTGTGTGTGTATATATAGATATATTTGCATTTTATAAATACATGCTAATTTTATAAGTTATTGTAAATTTCATATTCAGGAGCCAGATAACAAATATTTTCATGTGTTCATGGTTCTAGTCAAAGCAACAGAGCTTTCTAAAGTAGCTTTCACTGACGATGTAAATAAAAACAGAGTTCTACCTAATGAATAGGCTCATTGTTCTCTGTTTTAGTTAGTAGGTTCTTAAAGATATGTTATGATTGTATATAAAATTATTCCAAGGCAAGAGATCTCAGATTATGTAATGAAAAACAAAAGGGAAACAGCATGCAAAAAATTTTAATGATAATCAATTTTTTGAGTATATCTATTCCAGAAACTAAGATTTACCTATTAAATCATGTGTAACTAGATTACACATAATTTTAGGGTACCTTGAATTGTGCCAGAGGATAGATGATGCCATAGAACAAATGTACTATATTTTTCTCAAGTATCATTTTTATGTACTTTAACTAATTAGATACATTTCATATACAAACAAGTATAAATAGGTTGAGGAACAAAATGTAAAATGTGTTCATATTTTTCAAGTTAAAACAGATCCCTATGCTTTCAGAAAGGAATTTTTAATATATTCTAGGTACCCTTGGCATATTTCAGTGCCATGGTTCCTGAATAGGGGTGGAGAGGCCTTTAGAAAACAGTAGAAGTAGGGAATTCTACTACCTTTCTTAGTCTAGTACTGTAAGAAATTAGATATCACTTTGACACCATACTCAGCTGATTTCCAGGAAAACATTATTAATTCTTTCTTATTTTTCCTTATTAAATCCATTATTAAATAATATACTACTTATTTTTGTATCTCCTGCAATATCTAGCTCATACTTGTACTTAGTAGAAAATATTTGTTGGCTATAAATTAATGTGTTTACTAATCACCCTCAGCTCATGTTTTTACAAATAAAAATCTGTTTGTAGGCATATATTCTCTAGCACAGGCTAATTTCTGACCTTGGTGTCTTTCATACTGACAGCAGTCCCATAGCCAGTGTACTGACTCTGCAAAATCCTCCATGATAATTTGCATAATATACTGTGCTCATCATCAAACTAAGAGGCCAGATGTTCCAAGGCAACAGAAAAAAAAAAAGCTTTTAAATCTACTCTAGTTCTTGGTACTTTTTCTGTGCCTTATTTTTCATTATAAGTCTATAAGTGTCTATTAGATTATTGATCAGAGGCACAGAACCCTCCTTTATTCACAATTTATTGCACAATAAGCAAGGTTTTAAAGAAGTAATTATATACTCCCTATTTAAGTAACCAAAACATACTAAGTCACACTCATGCAAAGCACATAGGGGAAAAACAATCAAATTCTTGTCCTCTCTTTTCCTAACAAAGAGAAAATGAGTTCTTGAAAAATCATGTACCTCTGACAGTATGACAGGATTAGGATATAGTCCTTTAATGGAAATGCACTGTGAAATGGTTTAGATAAAAAAAAATGTATGCCCTGGATTTTCAAACAAGGAGAAGAATCTTTCAAAGATAGGAAAAGGACTAGAGATAAAAGGCAAAGGTGGGAAATGCAGTTAGTTCAAATTCAAAATTTGTACCTGTAGCCTAAAAACTCCATTTAGTTTTCTCAAGGACACTGGTAGAATCTGAATATTTATGTCACCCCCAAACTTCATATGGAAAACCTAATCACCAATATGATGAGTGTGTGGAGCTTTGGGGAACTGATTAATTCATGAGGGTCAAGCCCTCATGAATGGGATCTGGGTCCTTATAAAAAGGTTCTGGCCTCAGCAATTTAGCAACGCCCTAACCAACGTGGTGAGACCCTATCGCAAAATAAAAAAAAAAGGGAGGGGGGCTGAGGATGTGGCTCAATGGTTAAGTACCCCTGAGTTCAATTCCTGGTACCAAAAAAACAAATGCTTCCATCCCCCAAAGATCTTCCTTGTCCTTTCCAACACATGAAGACACAGCTAAAAGGAGGCATTTATGAACCACAAAGAGAGTCCTCACCACACATCAAATTTGCCTGTGCCTTGATCTTGGGTTTTCCAGAATCCAGAACTGTGAAAAATAAAATGATTGCTGTTAGTAAGTCACTCAGTTTACAGGATTTTATTATACTGGACAATGAACTAAAACAGAAAATTGGTGCTGAATTGTGGGGGTGCTGCAACAAATACCTAAAAATGTGGAGTAGCTTTGAAACTGAGTAATGAATAGAGCCTGAAATAATTTTGATGTACCTGCTAGAAAAAGACTACACTTCCATAAATGGGTTGTTAATTGTGATTCTGATGAGAGCACAGAAAGAGTGGGGAAGAACTGTACAGAAAGCCTCAATCTTAGAGAATTCCTGAATAATTTTGAACAGAATGTTTGTAACTATATGGACAAAAATCACCATTCTGATGAAGTCTCAGATGGGAATAAAGAACATGTTAATGGAAACTGAAGGAAAAATAATTTTTGTGGCAAAAAGCTTGGCTGATTATATTCATACAGTATCATTCTATGGATGGTAAAATTTATGAAAGATGAATTGAATAGTTGACTATTTTTTTTTTTTTTTTTGGTACCAGCGATTGAATCTAGAGACACTTAACCACTGAGCAACATACTCATCCCCAGCCCATTCTATTTTTTATTTTGAGACAGGGTCTTGCTAATTTGCTTAGGGCCTCACTAAATTGCTGAGGCTGGCTTTGAATTCTCAATTCTCTTGCCTCTGTCTCCCAAACCCCTGGGATTATAGGCATGCACCACCATGCCCCACAAGTTAATTAACTTCTAGGTAAAGTATTGAAGCTGTGGATTCTGTTCAGTGCTTATACTAAAATGCAAGAAAAGAGAAATTACTTTGAGACAGAAATGTAATCAAAAGGAAAACAAAGCTTAAAATTTTCAAGATCCTTGGCTTATCCATATTGTAAAAAATGAGAAAGATGTTTCAGGAGAGAACAAGTATCCTTTTGATAATCATTAACATGGATTGGCCATCTAAGAATAAGCCAGTTGCTTCTTCAAGACAGTAGAAGAATGACCTCAAAGGTGTTTCAGAGGTCATCAAGGCTGACCCTCCCATCACAGGCCAAGAGTACAAGGGCCTAACCACATTTTGGTGCAATGCTTCTCAGCTGCCCCAGGTGTGGCTCCAGTGAACTCAGGTGCCATGTTTTGAAGAGTACAGCTGGTAAACCTTTGCAGTGTCCCCTCAGTGCTATTTCTGTAAGTGTACAGAGTGCATGAGTTATAGGGACATGATTGATTCCACTTAGATTTCAAAGAGTGGAACTTTCTGGAGTCTCTGGCATAAGACCCAGGCAGAGGGCTACCACTCAGGCAGGCTTCTCCAGAATTCCCAATAGGGAAATACTTAACAGAGCCATGGAGACAGGTCCATCCAGAGTCTTGGGGAAAACCCATGTCCCAATGTGTCTTAAAGGTGGGACATAGGTCAAGAAAGGTTATTCTTTTAAGTCTCAATATTTATATTGTTTGCCTTGTTTGGTGCCTGTTATTCTGTTCATGTCGATTTCTCTCCTTGCAATAAGAAATGCCTT
Source organism: Tamias sibiricus (assembly GCA_025594165.1). Classification (NCBI taxonomy): domain Eukaryota; kingdom Metazoa; phylum Chordata; class Mammalia; order Rodentia; family Sciuridae; genus Tamias; species Tamias sibiricus. The sequence goes on along the minus strand of CM046667.1, from coordinate 104,337,910 downwards.
TCCTGGGCTGGGGTTGTAGCTCAGTGGTAGAGTGCTTGCCTAGCATGTGTGAGGCACTGAGTTTGATTCTCAGCACCACATATAAATAAAATAAAGTACATTGACAACTAAAAAGTATTAAAAAATATATTTCCTATGTTTGTCCAACCATTTATTTTAATAAGCCCATAACATGTTTGAGTTAATAGTTCACACCTGGAGAGCAATGTGTCTTAGGTGAATTATACTTTCAGTCTGACCTACATTTAATTTAGATGATATTTAGTTGAGACTTTGGACTTAGACGTTATAATGAATTAAGATTTTTGAAGCCATTTGGATAGAATGAGTATATTTTAATATGAGTAGGACATGAACTTTAGGGGAACAGGGGCATACTGCTATTTGTGTCCTCCCAAAATTTATGCTAATACCTAATCACCAATGTGATGATACTGGGAAGTGGTTCTTTTAGGTGGTACCCCTTCTACAATGTGACAAGATAGCAAAACAGGCACTATGTTTGAGCCAGGAAACGGATCCTCACCAGTAACTCTGACTCTGCTTTGATCTTGAACTTTCTAGCTTCCAGAATTGTGAGAAATAAATTTCTGCTTATGAACCCTGTTTTTGGTACTGTGTTGTAATAGTCCAAATGGACTAAGACCAGCACCAGAAAATAATATATAAAAAATTGAATTTGTGAAATTTCTTCCACCAAATTACTTCTTTCCCCAGTGTTTCTCCTCTCAAAGAACAGCATTTTCATATGTCTAGTTCTACAAGAGGAAAATGTAGAAAGCCACCTTCATAGCATAGTCTTTTCTCTTATATCCAATAATCACCAGATGCCTTTGATTTAATCTCCTAAGTATCTTTAAAATCTATTCACTTTTTTTACATCGCCATTTCTACCATAACAGCTTAAGTTAGATAACATTCAATCATCTCCTTTCAGGTTTACAGCAGTAGCCACATAAATATTTTCCCAGCATTCATTCTCAAAACCCCTATACCATTAATCTCTACCTAGCAACTGGAAAAACATTTTAAAAACATAGAACTTATATTGCACATAAACATTTCTTATTTAAAATTCTTTAGTAGCCTTTGAGTAGTCTAAAATCCTACAAAGCCTTACATGGTCTAGTCCTTGTCTATCTCTCCAACTTTAACTCAACCACATTCTAGCCATTTTTTGGTGCCTCCGTCCCCAGTTAGCATTCTTTACTTCCTACCTAGCCATAGCACGAGATCTTCTTCACCTCCATACCATCATTCCCTATTTTACACAGTTAACTTCTGCTCATCATTCATATCTTATCGCCACTGTCACTTCCTGATAAAGTTTTTTTCCAAATACCCAAGGTAAGTCAGATATCTCATTTTATAGTCTCATTGATGATATCTGCAAACAGCAATATTTTTTGTTATTGTTGTTATTGTGCTTTTGTTATTGTTCTTGTTGCTTATTACAGAGTAACTGTCATGGTTTATGACAAATAAAACCATCATTATCCTCTATAGAGAAGTACCACATCTGGCTTTTGTTCTGTTTTGCTTTTCATTCTCATTTGTTTTGTTTGTAGCTTAGTCTATCCTAGTGATTTCTTGCTTTTGCTTTTTTTTTTACATTTGAATAAAATTTATTGAAGTGTAATACCCAAAAGTAAATGTGTTCATTTTAAGTGTACAGTTCAAAGCATAAAAATAATACCTGTGTAATTATCACAAAGATTAAAACAAAATATGTGTATCACTACAAATGTATTGCTTGTATTCCTCCCCCATACCAAAGGTAACCAATTATCTGCCTCCAATAACTATAAAACAAAAACAAAACTAAAACCCAGTGTGATAGATTTGATGAAATACTTTCTCTGTCAGTTGATCATAAAAATTTTATTCTTTAGATTCTTGATTATATTGGTTGATTTTTGAATGTTGAACCAATCTTTCACACCTGGGGTAAATCTCACTTGATCATTCTGTATAGTTCTTTTTATACATTGCAGAATTTGGTTTATGAAAAAAATTTTTTTTTTTTTTTTTTTTTTTTTTTTTTTTTTTTTTGGTACCGGGGATTGAACTCAGGGGCACTCGACCACTGGGCCACATCCCCAGCCCTTTTTTGTATTTTTATTAGAGACAGGGTCTCACTGAGTTACTAAGTGCCTCGCCATTGCTGAAGCTGGCTTTGAACTCGCGATCCTCCTGCCTCAGCCTCCCAAAGTGCTGGGATTACAGGCGTGCGCCACCGCGCCCGGCTGGTTTATGAAAATTTTGTTGAGAATTTTTGTGTTTAGTTAGGAGAAAAATTGGTCAATAGTTTCCTTTTTCATCATTGTACTTTGTCTATTTTCAGTATCAGAAAAATCCTGATCTCATAAAATTTGACAATTTTCCTATTTTTCCTATTTTCTAGAAGAGATTGTATAAAATTTGTATTAGTTCCTCTCTGAATGTTTGGTAGAATTCTCCAGTAAAACCTTATGCAAAAAAGTTCTGGAAATAGATGGTGGTAGTGGTTGAACAACAACATAAATGTACCAAACTGTGTAGTTAAAATGGTAAATTTTATGTTGTGTATATTTCAACATAATAAAAAAAAACTTTTGTGGAGGAAAAAACCCATATATTGCTTGGGAAATATATTTTTGGTTAACTCTCAAATTTGAAATTCAGTTTCTCGATGGTTATAGAGATATTCAGGTTATTTATTTATTAGTTAATTTTATTCCTAACTGATATATTAAAAATAAACATTTCAAAATACATAGTATAATATTTAAATCAGGTTAAGCACATCTCTTTCTTCAAACACTTATCATTTCTTTATGATAAAAGCATTAAAAAATTCTTTCTTAAAGGCTTTTGAAATATACGGTACATTTCTGTTATCAATAGTCACCCTACTGTGTAATAGCACATCAGGAATTCTTAATTCTACCTAACTGTAAATTAATACTCATTGATCAACCTTCTCCATAACTCCCTCCTCCCCCCAGCTACTGGTAACTATAATTCTATTGTGAGCTTCTATGAAATCAACTTTTTTTTTCAATCTCTCTTTTTAAATTTATTTTTTTGATTCTTTTTAGTTATATATAACAATAGGATTCATTTTGACATAATTATAAAAGCATGGAACATAATTTGCTCTAATTCAGTCCTAAGAAGTTACCCTTTTTCCTCCTCTCCTCCCTCCCCCTGTTCCCTTCCCTCTACTCTACTGATTTTTCTGCTATTTACTTATAATTTTTTTAAAATTAGTGTCTTGTGGATGTACATGATGGTGATATTAATTTTATATTTTACATAAATGAGATATTGTGGTATTTGTGTTCCTATGCCTAACTCTTTTTTTAGGGGGGGAAGGGTACCAGGGATTGAACTCAGAGTCACTCAACCACTGGGTCACATCCCCAGCCCTTTTTTGTATTTTTTATTTAGAGACAGGGTCTCAATGAGTTGCTAAGTGCCTTGCCATTGCTGAGGCTGGCTTTGAACTCGTGATCCTCCTGCCTCAGCCTCCCAAGTGCTGGGATTACAGGTGTGCGCCACCGCGCCAGCTCCTATGCCTGACATGATTGCCAGTTCCACCCATGTTGTCATAAATGACAGGATTCATTCTTTTTAGTGGTTGAACAGTATTCCATTGTATATATGTATCACATTTTGTTTGTCCATTCATTAGTTGATGGACACTTACGTTGGTTCCATTCCTATGCTATTGAGAATAGTGCTGAAATGAATATGGAGTGCATATGTCTCTTCCAGATTATCTGTTTTATTAATTGAGATTTAATAGTTTGTGGAGTTTGAATTTTCTTCATTTCTATTAAATTGAATATGTGAGCCTAAAATTATTCATTGTTTTCTTTTATTATTCTTTGAATGGTTGCATAATTCCTTATTTCTGATATTATAAATATTTAGGGATATTATATACATCTCTATATCTTTCAGTTTCATCCCACATAATTTAATATGCTGTATCTTTCATTTTTATTTAGTTCTGTGTAGGTTTGTAAGATTTGATTTGAGATTTTTCTCTTTGATTCATCCATCATGTAGAGGCATACTGTGTGCTTTTCCATTGTTTAATGATTTTCCTGTTGCTTTTCTTTTATTGACTTCTTGTTTTATTCTATTATAGTCAGTGAGCACATGCTATATGATTTCACCTCTTAAACTTGTTAAGGTGTTGTTGTTTGTTTTTGTCTTAGAGCATAGTTTATTTTGATGAATGTTCCTGGTCACTTAAAAAAATAAACTTATGCTGCTGTTGTTGGGTGTAAATTTGTATATACAGTAATTAGATTTTTTTAGATCTTCTTCCTAAATGTCTTTTTAGACATTATATTATTTACTGAGGCTGAGGTGTAAAAAAAAAAATCCCCAACTGTAAGTAAACCACAGGAAAAGTATTTGAATAACACATTTGAGGCATTTGTTTACAAAATTGTTGGATATTCTAGGAAGAGGCTCTTTCTGCATCTATAGAAATAAGTTCCAGAACATCTCAAAATTGACCGTCCAAGTATGTTCCTACATGGATAAAATCAGAAAGAGGAAGAATCAGAAGGCAGCTTGGAGTTTCCCAATAGACCCTGAAATGCTGAATTCAGTCACAGCCACAGTTCAGTATTGCCTAGAAGTTGAAAACATGTTGCTATGGTTTAGATAAATGTCCCCCACAAAACCATATGTTAAAGGTTTGGGCCCTAGTCCCATGCCACTATTGGGATGTGGTGTAAACTTTAACAGGTTGAACCTACTTGGAGGATGTTAGGCATTTAGGGCATATTCTTAAAGGGGATATTGCAATTCTGATCCTTCATCTCTCTTTCTCTTCCTGTCATGAGATGAACAGACTCCTCCATCACATGCTCCTGCCATGATGTACTGCCTTGTCACATTTCCAAGGGCAATAGGTCCAAGTAATCATCTACTGAAACTTCTGAAGCCATAAACCAAAGTATTTCATCTAATATTTTAATCTCAATTATTTTGTTATAATAACATAAAGCTGACTAACACAGCTATCCTAGAGTCATGTCACATGAAATAAATCTTTTCTCATCTTAGCCTTAGTTTCCTCATCTGTAAATTGGGGATAATGACATTTAACTACAAAATTAAATATATATTAATATATATAAAATACTTCAAAATAAATACATTTTTAAATGTTTTATCTTTTTAAATTATTCAATTATAAGCAAGGCATTTTTAAAACTGTTTTACTTTCTTATCAGTATAGCACATTAATTGAAAGCAGAAGATTGGGGAATTTAATTCACCTGGGCTTGCATATTAGCTCTGCTTCTTATTAACCTTGTGGCCTTAAGCAAGTGCCTTAAACTTTCTAAACCGTAGTCACATTACCTGTAAAAAGGAGATAATAGTACTTGCATATAAAATCTTCAGCAGAAGTTTTTATAGATCAAAAGAATATAATAAATATTAAAGAATAAATTATTATTTGAATGGATATAAACAGTTTTGCTTTGGATTTTAAGAACCATGGACAAAGATATTGCAAATAATTGTTATTAGACAAAGATCCAAAAACCTATAAGAATTTGGCTGCAATGTGTAATAGGGATACCTGGTACACATCACCAAATGTTCTGACACTGGCAAAGTGTAAAAGTGAGATTTTTCCAAAAATCATCCATTATATATACAAAATTAAGATATGAAGTGGAAAATATTTCTATAAGAAAACTTCTAAGGGCTGGGGATATAGCTCAGTTGGTAGAGTGCTTGCTTTGCATGCACAAGGCCCTGGGTTCAATCCCCAGGACCACAAAAAAAAAAAAAAAAAAAAAAAAAAAAAAAAAAAAAAAAAAGAAAGGAAAAAGAGAAAGAAAACTTTTAAGAGTTTTCATGTGGATTAGAAAACTCTACAAATAAAATTATGGACCCCAAACCAAGACCAAATTCAGAAAACAACTTTTATAACCTCTATCATATAAGAGATATTATTAGTTCTGTTTCCCCAAACCAACATTGTATCTAAACTATTTTAAATAGCCTAAATCCAACAAATAGTGAGAGACTGTACCATATGTGATTTTATAATAGTTTTATGCTTAATGAAAAATTAAATATGAGAAAACATATTAAATATGTTTGGAAGTATCTGAAAGTAATGTTGAGGGCTAAAGTTCCATGTGTTTTTCAAACCTCATTTTTCCTTTAAAAATAAATTTTATTATTTTCTAAGTTTCCATTGATCACACATAATCTTTTTCAATTTTACTATTTTGCTGTTTCTTATATTTGTCTCCACCTTCAACACTGTTATACATTCCTAACAGATGTCACGCTACCCCCCATTGATTATAACTTATTTAGCTATGTCTGAAATATTAGGCATAGACCATAACAATAAAAAATTTATTAACCTTTCTTCTATCAAATAACACTTTGATCTCATTCCGTCTGTGAAATTTATCAATAAAGACTCATTAGCCTTTAATATCTTCTCAACAAATCTGGATTTACTAACACGAATGGCTCTTTGACATTAGTACTTTTAAACCCTTTAAAGTGGAATCATTATTTATCCCTCTCTCTGGACTTTCTTATACACAACTAGGGTGAAGCTACCTTTATGTCCATATGACATGAAGTATTATATAGTTTCTCAATTTTTCCATTTGTAAGAGATGGCTGGATTAAATGTATTCAAATTTCCCTCTGAGCCATGGCATTTTATGACCATAGTTTAAATGGGACTTCTCAATTGAGCAAACAGAAATGATTAAATGATTTAAGCCAAAAAGGAGTTTATTGAGAAAATAATGAGTACTTCAAAGAATTGCCAAAATGTTTTGAGACACAGGCTTAGGAAATAAATCACAAACCAAGTAGAATAAGAGGCAAATCTTTCATAGAACTAATGTGTTCAGGTCACCACTGTCCATGCCTCCGATTATCAGCTTGCATTAATGCTGACACTACTTTAAACTGCCTGTGGAAATAGATTTTTACTATTATTATCATCATTATTTATTTCCTCAGTCTTAGATGCTTTTGGCACTAGTTCCAGATTTTAAATTCCAGTAATCTTCTTTTGGTTGACTGAACCTATCTCCCACCAAGGTTCATAAGAGGGGATATTTAGTCAATTCTCCAGAAAGACAGAGCCAATAGGAGGTAGAAACCAATAGGATTCTTGTGGTAGTGGCGGGGGAGAAAGTGAGAAGAATGTATTTATTAGGGAAATTGGTTTATACAATTATAGAGGCTAATAGGTCCCATAAAAGGCTGTCTGGAAATCCTGTTCTAGGATGCCAGTAGCATGGCTTGGTCCAAGCCTTAAAACTTCCAAATCAGGAAAATTGATCGGGTATTTCTTAATCTGAAGCCAATGGCCTGAGATTGTTGGGGAGGTGGCACTGCTGGTTTAAATCCTAGAGTCCCAAGGCCAAAGAGTCTGGGGTTCAAATGTCCAAAGGAAGGAGCCAGAAGTAGTCCAGCTGTGAGAGAGAGAGGAAATCTTTCCCTCTCCCTCCCTCCCTGCACACCCTCCCCTCTCAGCTCTATCTGGATCCCTAGCTGATTGAATGTTTCACTAAAGACTGTATACTTCTTTTTTTTCCATGTTAGGCTAACATTTCTGGTGGGCTTATTAAGTTTTAATATGAGTTGTCCAACAATTAATAAATAATTGGAGTCCCCACTACTCATGACCTATAATGTCTTTCAATTAGAACTTCTAGGTCAGAAATTTCTCTCTAATTAAAAAAAGTCAGAATAAAACAATGCATAAATGTACTCTCTACATTGTTATTTATTTTTAAAATACTTTATTAGTTGTCGATGGACCTTTATTTAATTTATTTCTATGTGGTGCTGAGAATTGAACCCAGTGCCTCACACATGCTAGGCAAATGCTCTACCACTGAGCTACATCCCCAGCCCCTATTCTTTCTTTTAATAGATTGTAGTTTTGCTCCAAATTCCTATCTACAGTACTTTAAAGCAGATGGGGGGACATGGTATGCAGAACTCTGATTCTGTTTGCTAGGATATGTCCACACTTTTATTTTTACAAATATTATATTAAATGAAAAATGCACAAATGGAAAAGTGTACAGTATATGATTCCATTTGTATGAAGTTCAAGAAGAGGTAAAACTTATTCATGAGGTTAAAAGTTAAATTAGTGGTTACACTTGGGAAGGGTTGGTGTCTGTCAGTGTTCATGGAAGGCTTACTACAGTGCTGACAATAGTTCTATTTCTTCTTCTGCATTCTACTTATTCAGATGTGTTCATCTTCTGGCATTCCACTTGTGATTTGTGTTCTTTTTTATTGTATCTTATACTTCAAAAAACATAAAAAAGAAATATTCTTTAATTCAAAGATATTTTTCTTTAAATCACAATATATAATGTTGGACTCCAGCTATCACTTACTGAAGAGGAAAGCAGCTTCCAAAGGAAGAAAAAAATTTGATGTAAGAGAAACATATGTGTGTTTTTCTTAAGGCTCACCTAGTATTTATTCTGCTAATAAAATTAAAGCAGCTCTGATTGTATAAAATGATAAATTTTATTTAAGCATCCACCACATAAAAAAAAAAAAAAAAAGGTATGGAAAGAAAAATATGCCCACATGATAGCACAATGTGCAGTTAAAGTGGACAAATAGCAGCCATTTCCCTGCATATTTTATCTTAAGTAAATCATCTGAAGCATCTCAATGACTGGAATTATACAGATGTTTCTATATCCTTTGGCTTTTTTTCTTTGGTATGTCTGTACTGAATGAATAGCTGCTAATTTAGTCTGAATGCCACTAATACAAACTTCTGCTGTCTATAGACAATAAGCAACATGAGAATGGAGTTAAAACAAATGAAATTAACCTACGTTCCAATGACAGATAGAAGCATACTCATTCCCAATACTATATTTTGGTTAAATCACTCATGATAATCAGTATGATGGAGTATTATACATACAAAATCACATTTTCAAAAATTTTAAAAATATGTTAAAAGTTAATTATATATTTTAAGTGAGAATGTAGCAATATATTTCATTTCATTTAAAGTAAAATGTATGTATTGCAGGAGCCCTGTTTGGGGAGATAGCTAAGATTGTGGTTGACTACGGGCCATGGACATTTTTGGGCATTGCCGCCTTCCGTAGTCTCACAGGACTTGGCCCAGGATATCGAGAGACTTGAGCAGTGACTCAGCAGATCGGCCCAGCGCCATTTTCCTGCTCAGGCACGTGAGATGAGACCTGAGGGAGAACGGACGGGTTAACGCTATTGTGTATATATATATTGTAGTTTCTTGTAAGAGTACGTGCCTTGGTTTCTTGTGAGAGTGTGTATGTGGTGTTAGAAATTACAAGAGACAGAAAGAGAAAGATAAAAGAATTTTTTCATTTCCATCCTGTCTCCGGGCTCCTTCCCGTGGCGCCGCCGTTCCGGGCTGCAAATCCTTTTCCGGCGACAACACGTATAATCCAGATATTAGCCAATGACCTCCCTCAACAATTTATGTAAAACTGGTACAAATTCATGATACCATGGTTTTTGGACATACAAAGCCCTCCTTAAAATCCCAGAAAATTCCTAGGAAGGCTACCATCCTTGTACCTCTCGGCTTCTCGCCTTGTTCTCATGGCTACATGCCTTGTTTTTCAGGTTCCTATTACATACATGCTATATTGATCCATATGTTCAACTAAGAACCTTGTTTCACTTTTTCAGAAGAAATTTGCGGAGGAAACTCTTTTTAGGGGCTGTAGAGTTTATTAGACTTCACCGAAAATTTAGGGGGGAAATGGAAGAAAAGTTTAAGTGTAGTTTTACAAGCAAACTCAGATGAAACATTAGAAATTACCATTCTTAAAATTTTCTCCATCCCCGCTCCTCTCTGTGCTGATGATGAATGTAAACATCCACACCCGCCTGTTCTGTTACTTTTTCAGATGAAGACAATTTCCCAGTTCATCCATGAAGCAAAAGAATTTCAGGGACATCTATGAGAATAATATCCTTCCATTTCATTTCATATGAAAAAAATCATTGAAACCTTTCAAAATATAAATAGTGATGTATTAATATTATATACATTTATTGTATAATATTAATGTCTAATTTTTTCAATGAAGATATATTGCATTTTAATGTGCAAATCAGATTAAGGAATGATGTCTTAAATGGGAAGCACTGAGTAATTTTTAAAACTGAAAACAATTAAAATAAACATAAATTTCAAACAATGGAAGAAAGTTTATATGTGATAAAAACAAATCAATTTAATAAAATATGCCATTGATCAAAATAATAAGAAATCTATAGTAGAATATATCTGTGTTAGAATTATAACAAGAAAATTTGTGTCTAGACCATAAAAGGAACTATCATAATTCAATAATTAAGAAACTCAATTTTTAAATGGGCAAAAGATCTGATCAAATATTTCTCCAAAGAAAATATGCAAATAGCTAATAAGTACATGAAAAGATACTCAACATCATTAGCTACCAGGGAAATCTATATAAGTACCATAAGAATATAATACTTCACAAATTCTAAGATAGGTATAATCAAAAAGACAAATAGTAAGAAATATTGGTGAGAATCTTGAGAAATTGAAACTCTCATACAGTGCTAACAGAAACGCACACTGGCGAAACCTCTCTGGAAAATAATAAGGTAGCTCATCAAACAAAGAAACATGGTTACCATAGATTCCTGAAATTCCACTCCTAGATATATATAAAGAGAAATGAAATATGTCCATTCAAAAACTGATACAAAATGTTCATAAGGAGTATTATTCAAAAAGTAGTAACAACCCATTGTCAATCATTTTATGAATGGATAAGCAAAATGCAGATATTCATACAATGTTATTTAGCCACATAAAAATACAGAATACATGTTCCAACATAGATGAACCTTGAAAACATACTAACCAAAGGAAATATTAACAAAGAATCAAATATTGTACAGTTTTATAAAATGGTCAGAATTTTAAAATTCATAGAGAATAAAACTAAGTAAGTGAGCTGGGAATGGGGTAGAGACATTGGTGATAGCCAATAGGTTAAGAATTTAATGAAAATGCTCCATAATTGAGAGTTAAAAGTACCTATAGGGCCCAGCTATATGCAAAGCCCCACGTTTGGGGTGGTACCAGGGATTGAACTCAGGGGTGCTTGACCAGTGAGCCACATCCCCAGCCCTTTTTATATTTTTATTTAGAGACAGGGTATTGCTAAGTTGCTTAGTGCCTCACTTTTGCTGAGGCTGGCTTTGAACTCTTGATCCTCCTGCCTCAGCCTCCTGAGCCACTGGGATTGCAGGTATGCACCACTGCACCAGGCAAAGCCCCACATTTTGTCAACTTAACTTCCAGTAGTTCAACTTGGTTCTCATTGAAGGGCAAAAATCACACCAGAGACAACGGTGCAGCCAAGAGATTTATTCACCATCTTTTATGGCTGGTTGCAGGTAGAGGAAGTACAGGGAGAGAAGACTCATGGAGAGGGGAGTGTGAAAGCTCTGGTGGGAGAGAGGAGTCAGGGAGAGGAGAGTGTGAGAGCACTGAATGGAAAGTGGGTGCCTGGCCAAGCCGGCTGTGGTCTCAGGAGCTGTCGGCTAAGGCAGCTGCCATCAGACTGGAGGCTGGAGCTGTCTCAGTGGCTGCCTCCTCTCAGCAGGGATGAGCTGTTGGGTCTGAGCTCTGTGCACGCAGGAGCTTAAGTAGGGATTTCTGGTGGGGGGCATACCAGAGCAACATTTAACGCTATTGGCTCTTTGCCTGGGGAACAGTGCGACCTTTAAACCTATTGGCTCCTGCCTGGGGAACAGAGCAACCTTTAAGCCCATTGGATCCTGCCCAGGAAAATGAAACAAGGTTGCTTCTCATGGAAATTTCCATGGGGGAGGTGGCCCATTGGGCCAAGCCTATGTATCACTCATAGTGAATATCAGAGAAAAATCCCATTGCACTTCTGGCAGAGGGAGGAAAAAAAAAAGTAAACATTTTGGAATATGGCAGAGCATTCTGTTCTTATCAAAATCTTCCCATAAGAGACATTATCTTACCAGAGCTTAAACTCAAAACCTAAATTATTTGGGTTTTAGTGGAAATAAATGACTCAGAGGGAGGGAAATAACTCCAGTTAGCTCTGAGTAGAAGGGAAATACTTAACCTGTAAATGTATACTCAAGTCTATCACACTCCAGCCATCTTCTCCCCCTAAGATGGAGGGGATAAATTAAGAAGTGCCTGTGATCTTCATATCCCAAAAACACAGGATCACTAAAAAACTGGAACATAATTACAGGGCTATTGAAAGCTTCCTCTCTAACATAATTTATCATCACATTATTAAAGGAAATTCCTTTTACCCACACATTTTATCTACCTTTCAACAACAACAACAAAAATTACAAGGCACATGAAAAGGTAAAGATATTACTTTGAAGAAAGAGAGCAAACAAAAAAACAGACTCAAATATGGCAGGGATGTTGGAATTATTGAACTAGGAATTTGAAAACATTCTGAGTGTTCTAATAGATAAATAGGCCCAGTAAAAGAACAGGTAAACACTGTAAACATATATATTTAAATTCTAAGACTAAAAAAACTGTTGGACATAAAAATAGTGTTAAAAGAAATGAAGAATGCCTTTGACAGGCTTCTTAGTAGAGTGGACATGTCTGAGCAAAGAATATCTAAGTTTGAAGATAAGTAAACAGAAGCTTCCAAAATTGGAAAGTAAAGATATAAAAGATTGAAGGGAAAAAAAACCACCCAAAACAGAATATCCTGGAAGCATGAAACAATAATAAAATGCTTAAAATACATATAGTATAAATACCAAAAGGAGAAGAAATGAGAAAGGAATCAAAGAAGTAAGACCAATAATTTCACCCAAATTAATGTCAAACACTTATCCACAAATCCAAGAAGTTCAGAGAACACCAAGAAATATAAATGTCAAAAAACTATACTTAATGCCAACCAATATAATATACACTTAGAGGAGCCAAGATAAGAATTATATTGACTTCTCAGAAAAATACAAGCAAGAAGAGGATGGAGTGAAATACTTAAAGTGTTGAAGGGAAAACAAACCCCACCAAAATAGAATTCTTCACTCAGAAAAATTATCCTTCAAAAGTGATAAATAGATTCCTCACACAGCACTGGGGGGGATGTTGCCAGTAAGACCTGCCCTACGAGAAATAGTAAAAGTTCTTCAGAGAGAAAGAAAATGATACAGAGAAATTAAAATATACATAAAAAGGGAAGAACACTGGAGAAAGAATAAATGAAGGTACAATAAAAGCTTTGACTTGTCTTATACTTTTGATATTTTAAACTCTTATTAGAAAAATGGTATGTGCTTGGTGTGGTGATGCACACCTGTAATTCTAGCTACTGGGGAGGAAGGAGTAGGCAGGAGGATTGCAAGTTCAAGGCCAGCTTTGGTAATTTATTGAGTCCTTGCCTCAAAATTATATAAAGAGGGCCGGGGATATAACTCAATGGCAAAGTACCCCTGGGTTCAATCCCCAGTGCCAAAAAAACAAAAATAAAAAAGACATTATATGCAAAATCACAGTCATCAGATAAAATACTGTTATTCAAAATGTATGAAGAACAGACAATTAAAAAATGAACAGCTCAATTTAAAAATAGACAATATATATGAATAGATATACCATATCAAAGAAGATGTACACATGGGAAACAAACATGAAAAGGTGCTCAAAATATATGTCACTAGGGAATTATAAATTAAAAGAGCAATGAGATATCCCTACACACCTATTAAAATGGCTAGAATCTAAAACACTGACAACACCAAGTACTGACAAGGATGTAAAGCAAACAGAATTCTCTTTGATTGTAGGTGGGGAAAACAAAATGGTAGAGCCACTTTAGAAGACATTTTGGCAGTTTCTTACAAAATTAAACATATTTTAACAATATAATCCAGTAGCCACATTTAGTTACATTCATGATATTTATCCAAAGATGTTAAAAAATGTGTGTCCATACAAAAACTTGCACATAGATATTTTGAGCAGCTTTATTCATAATTGCTCAAACATAGAAGCTTCAAAGATGTCCCTCAGTAGGTGAAACCACTCAATGGAATATTATTTGATGCTCACAATGAATGAGCTATAAACCCATGAGAAGTCATGAAGAAGACTTAAATGCATATTACTAAATGATATATGTCAATCTGAGAATGCCATATACTGTGTGATTTCAAATGTATAATATTCTGTGAAAGGCAAAACTATGGAGACAGTAAAAGGGACAGTGCTTGCCAAGGATTAATTGGAGAGAGGGATGAATTGACAGAACACAGGTGATTTTTAGGACAGTGAACATACCGTGTGATACTATAGTGACAGAGATATATTGTGATAAATTTGTCCAGTCCCATAGATTGTAAAAAACCAAGATTGGACCCAGTGTAAATTATGGACTTTGGATAAGAATGATATATCAATGTAGGCCTATTGGCTGTAACAAATGTACCCTCTGCTGCAGAATTTTGATGGACAGGCTGTGTATATGTAGAGGCCTGGAGAATATGATAAATATCTGTACCTTTCCATCTTCTGCTGAATATTTCTATGAACCTAAAAGTGCTCCAACAATTTAGTTTGTATTATGGTTTGGATCTGGAATGTCACCCAAAAACTCATGTGTTGAAGACTTGGTCCCTAATGTAGCAATATCCAGAGGTGGGGCTTTTGGGACTTGATTGGATCATTAAGTTCTAACCTTATAAGTGGATTAATCCATTTGATGGATTAATAATTTGAATGGACTACTGGTGTAACACTGGTCCTAGGCAGTCAGGTTCTTTGTCTCTTGAATTCCAGGAATGAAATCCATGGACACAAGGGTAAGAGAAAAGCAACAGGATTTATTAGAGTAATATAAAAAAAGAAAGCAGAGCTCCTGAAGGGGGGACCCCAAGAGAGGTATGCCAATGGGTGTCTGTTGTCGAGGGGTTTTTAAAAGCATATCTAATGGCCCAGCACAGGTGATTGTTGAGGTGGACCAATCAAGCTCTCTAAGCTCTGAGTTTATTTAGCCAATTAGAAGTGCATAATTTCAATCCTTTATTTACATAATTAAGAAGTTGGGTCTCACCTGGTGTTTTTTGACACATCTGTTAGAAAGAGGAAGCATTTCTGGTAGGGGTCTGCTTGTGGTTGGCCATTGCTAGGGCTAATGGCAAGGGTAGCTAATAAAGAGCTGCTGTGGTTCAGGCTGTGAGAAACAGAAACAAGTATTCTATGTCAGAAGAAGTCCTTGTGAACACTGGCAGGGAGCAGTGAATCACAGGATGTCTTTCTCAGACACGATGTCCTCCTCCCCTCCTGTCCTTCTCCAAGGCCCTTGTCCTATCTGCCTATGGGAGATCTATTTTCCTACCTCACTGGTAGGAGATTGAAACTGTAGGCAGGTGGGGCATGGTTGGAGGAAGTAGGTCACTGGGCCCTTAGAGACTATATCATGTCTGTGGCTCCTTGCTCTCTCTCTCTCTACTTCCTGACTGCCATGAGCTGAATAGCTGTATTATGCCCTGACCTTCCAACATGATACTCTGAATCACCTCAGACCCAAAGTAATGAAGCTAGCCAACAATGGGCTGTAACCTCTGAAACTATAAGACAAAATAAATCTTTCCTCCTCTAAATTCTTCTTCTTAGGCATTTTGATCACAGAGGTGAAAAATAAACTAACACAGTTTACTAAATGTGTTTGTGTGTATTCTAAAATTGTGTGTGTTTGTGTGTATTCTAAAATTGATTGATCTGATGTACATCCCTGAAAATATACTAAAAGCCATTAAAATGTACATTTTAAATGAATCCATATTATGGCACCAGGTTTTTGTTAAAAGAAAAAGGGTTGTTGTGCAGCCAGAAAGTATATATATATTTTCAGGGGCTGGGGTTGTGGCTCAGTGGTAGAGCACTTGCCTTGCACATGTGAGGCACTGGATTTGATCTTCAGCACCACATAAAAATAAATAAATAAAATAAAGATGTGTCCATGGATAACTAAAAATTATTACAAAAAATGTATGTTCATATAAAGGTCCTAAAGCCAAAATATAATGATGGTAAGATAACTCAACTTGTTGTCCTTATTTATTAGTGATTTTTAAATGTTTTATTTATTATTTGTTTCATATTATTTTGGTAATATTACAATTTAAATTTTTAGGAAAAAATTTAGGGGACTCTGAAAAAGTCTGTTCATTTCTTAATTTTATGCAGCATATTGATATAATGTGCCAAAGACAAATGAATCACAAATGTATGGTTGACATTTCTCTCTGTATTTAATAAAAATGTGAGTTAGCTGATCTGAAAATATTGAAAATTGATCTAGATGAATTTTGCATAATTAAAAAAATTGCTGAATTAACATTGCAAGTGTTAGCATGAAAATGATTTTTGCTCAAATTTCAAATCCATATGCTATTAAGAAGATGCATTATAAAGAAACAAATTCTTAAAATCAAATTAAAATTACCAATACCATATTTATCAGCTATCAGAAAGACAAATGATGTTATCAATAGCTCACACTCAACTCAAAAACACATTTTCATTTGTACAAAACAATTATTGCATTTGTTTGGACTTTTCTACACTAATGATAATTTTAATGAAAATATTTTGCAACTGATAAGTCACGGTTGGTTAAGGTGAAAGTCAGCATTCTTTTATTTGAAAAGTCCTCTGAGTTTTTAAGGTACTTCCATATATATTAACCTCATTTAGATTTTAAAATATTCTTATAAAATATGCCAATAAAATATTATTATTCACTATAGATTTTAAATGACTTTCCAAGTCATAGAGAAACTTATACCACAGTATGTATACAACCCTAGTCTAGTGCTGCCTTTACCCTAACATAAAATTTCTCTATAAAATCTGGTTTAGACTGGCAAATTTCTAGATGCAGAAGAAACTACCAAAAAATGTTTTTACATGTTATCTAAAATATTAGACCCCAAACACTTTAAGGTATTGGTTATACTTGGGTACTTTACCACACATGCATGCACACACACACACACAAACACACACACACACACACACACACACACACAAATGGTAATTCATACAGAGAAATTGTGAAGTTGTGAAGGTAGTTAACTTCTCTAAGAGAGGGCCAAGACAGAAACTTAGAAAATGCTCACCTTATTTAACTGTACTGACTTAATTTCCTCAAACATGGATGAATTATGTGGCATACAAAGATTTTCCATTTGTTCTGCAATATTAATAATTTCACTTTTCTGAATTTAAAGCTGCAATTCCAGTTCAATATAAATTTATTTTCTACATTAAGGCCTCTTCTTTCTTACACTTTGGTGTAGACAGAATTCTTAAGATGTTCCCACAAGATTCCTGTCTCCTGGTCACTCAATTAAACATTAACTACAGTTATGAAGAAACTTTGCAGATAGAATTGAGGTCACTAATCAAGAGATAGAATATTCTAGACCCAGTGTAATCACAGGGATGCATTAGAAGAAATAAGATGGAAGAAGAGAAACTCGTGTCATTTTAAGCATGAGAGGGTTTTGATTCTCTGTTGCTGCCATTGAAAGGGACAAAGAATCAGGCAAAGTCAGAGAACTTCAGAAGCTGAGAATGACTCGCAACTCACTGCCAGCAAGTAAAGGAGGACCATATTTCTGTGGTCACATGGAATTGAATTTGTCCATCAACCTGAACAAGCCTAGTAGATTCTTCCCTTTGAGTATCCAGAATGGAACCATGCTTTAGCTAACAAGTTTATTTCAGGTGTTAAGTCCCATTGCAGAGAAACTAGCTTAGCTAGGCTATTTACAATGTCCAGAACTACAAAAATATGAGACAATAAATTTGTGTTGTTTTAAGATATGAACTTTGTGGTAAGATGATAGCAAAAGAAAACTAATAGAGATGCTGGCCAAGAGAGACAGATTTAGCATCCTCTATTTTCCATGCTAACCTACTTTTTTCATGTACATGTATGTAGTACTCTTTTATTTACTTATACCACTACACTAGCAAAATGAACTTATAATTTTAAAATCCAGGAACTTCAAACTTCTGAAATGGTCAACACTGGAAAAGGTGAATGTTTCAGAATAAGGTTACCTTGTCTCTATTTTCTCTGGGGCAGTTTTTTTTTTTTTTTTTTTGCTAAGAAATCTGCATATTTTGGGAATTTTAAGGCACAACATTGCATTTAATGCTATCAATGGGTAATATCAATATCTATTTGCTCACGTAGAATTTTTTAAGCTTTAAAAATATTTTATCACACATGGCCTGCTCCTTCAAAACCTAAGAAATGAATTCAACCAAGAGGAGGCATCTTCCAACAGTCAGTTTAATGCTACAAGTTGAAATCATCATTCCTGTCTAGATGACTTTTCTTGCTTGCTATTTGAGGTGCCTTCAAAGGCAAAACCATACAAATTAATGCACTTTTAAATGCTACATTTAATTCAAAAATAGAATTGCTATTTGAACAATATGTAATATTTATCCCAAATGCTTTCAGAAAACACACACAAGTGAAATAATTCTCTGCCAATCAATATAAACCAGACATATTTGCTTCATGTATTATAAAATGATTATGTTGAATAATGGCAGCTTAAATAAAATTGATATGAAGTAGCTCTGGCAACAAAACTTGCAACTGACACAATTTGAATATCTTGGGGATTGATTTTTATGGGATCATGAAAAATAAACACAAAATTAGATTTTCCTCTTAGTGCTTTTGAATCCAATCCGTTTTTCTCAAATATTGGGTTTCATATCTCATTACCTTTCTCACCTGCCCCTACTCTATTTCTCTGTCTCTCTTTACCTGTTTTGTTTTCAGAACTCAGGTTTCAAATCTGCCTGCTCTGCAACCAGAAGGATATCTATTATTAATTTTAAAAGGTGACCTAATAACAAACCTTTTCATACAAAATGAATGAGCCTGCAGTTAAATCTTGCATTTTCCTTTAAAGTCACATTGTGTTTATTTGATATTACATAGGTGTGATTATTTATAGTGTCTCCTTAAATGCTATTGTCTTACTAGATTTTTTTCTACATTAAAGGAATGCATCAATTAGCATACTAGTGTTATTGCCCTTCAAAACTGTTTGCTACATATGGAAGTGTAACAATAGGCTCTCAAGTTTATTATAATCATAGGGGAGGGGGAAATGGCTTTCCTCCACCTTCCTAGGTTCTCTGGCTGAGATATAAATTAAATTGGCATGAGAGATTAACAGGAGACAACCCATTTTAAATATATGCATAAGCACAGAGTACCCTAAAATATGATACTTGAAAAAGAGCTGTATGATTGAAGTTTATATAGCATCTTGAGCTACAGAAAGGGAATAGGGATTTAGAGTTTCTTTAAAGTGGTAAAAAGACATATTGAGAGAGTAAGAGAAGGAAATGTATGGTGAATAAAATTTGTGTGTATGTAGATAAAAGTCTCTGGGGTAGTAAAAGTTGTCTGGAGTAACTCTCTTCCATTTACACATGAAAAATTTCTTCTATATGTATAAATTTATTTTACTAAAGAGCAGTTTTTTAGATTTACTCCTGTGATTTCAACTTCTGAAAATAACTAGCTCAAAATATGCCAAGAAAGTATATTTTGGCATGGCATATTCTGGTCCCCTATAGTTATATTTTGGGGTGATGTGTCCTGAGCCCCAATGTAACACGATATCGGCTGAGCTCTTTTAAAGCATTGACTCATCTATTTCCTGTGATCCAAATGGGAAGAGACCACATTAGTATGTCTATTTTACAGAATAGAAAACTGAAAATTAGCACAAGTAGTTGGTAATTTGTGAAGGTCACATAGCCAGTCAATACTGAAACTAAGATTTGAAGTTAGCCCTCTATTAGAACCAGTGGCACAACTGTACATTACTGTCTCCTCCTGATTTTGTTAAAAGGTCAAGTGCTTATGAACTGTTTCCTCATAGTGAGGCCGCGAGATGATTTTGTTTACATAAATGTATACTTTGGCTCTGCAGTTTTTTTTTTCATATGTGCATGTTACAAATAGTAAAAAATAAACCTTGCATGGCTTAGGAATGGTTGAAATTAGGAAAATAACAATTCAAAAATTATCAGCTAAAACAACCACCTGGAATTTTAGTACAGACAAAAATTGCATTATAATAACTTCATTGCCAGTAATAAGGATAATGTCCACTGTTAGTCATTTTTGAGTTTGAAATCAATTTTATAAAAAGCTTTCCTGAAAGTTGCACCAAGCAGAGGTATTGCTCTATGAAAATATAATTCTTCTTCCAATATGAATGTCTTTGTGTGTATCTAGGTTTAAAAGTTGTTGATAGATTAGATAGATAGATAGATAGATAGATAGATAGATAGATAGAAAAATCTATCTCCTATATTTCTATTCATTCATCATTGGGTTTCCTGACATTACTTATTTTTAAGCTTCTGTAGGAAATAGCTTCATCAGGCATCCTCATAATGCCTGAGATTTCTCTAACAATTCTCTACCTTCACCTCATCACTAATCATAATTACAGCTTTGCCTCTATCACAGGCAGCTGTAAGGGAAGCAGATTGTTGAAAACTAATGAGTTCACAGCTGGTCTAAACTTGCTTACCAGATTCAGATAAAATTTATGGATTATACCAATCAAAAGCAATCTAAACAGTTTATTACAAAGTCTAAACAAAAATAAAAGATGATCTAAGTGAATGTAAATCAATCAAAAACATAAAATGTAAGTTTTTTTCTAGTGAACATATAAAATGTTAGCCATTATGTTACTTATGTAAAGCAGAAAATAACAAAAATGTTTTGAAAGTGCCAGGAAAATAAATGAGATAAACATGAATGCATATGGAATTTCAAAAATTCCAGAAGGCTGAAGATATAAGGACCATAAAGTCTGAATATGTCCAAACCTATTATTAAGTCTGACTTTCTAACTTTGTTTCCATGATTTTTTCAACATAAAAATGAGAGCCACTGTGTGACATTTTTTGCATAATTTTAGAACTAAAAGGGACTTTTCACCCCCATCCCCTTATATAATGGCAGCTATTGACTAAGTTGAGTTATATAATAGTAAGTGGCAGGACTAAAACTAGGTCCCCTGAGGAAAAAGATGGCGGACAGCAGAGAAGCACTCTTGGGAGACCTGCACTAAAACAGGCTTACCAGGAAGATTGAACGCATTCCTAGCAACACTTCCGCAACTGGAAGAGAGCTGAGACATCTGCGCACATCTAGATGGTGAAATACAACGAACTCCACCGACACATGGAGTCCAGTGCCAGCGGCGCACAAACTGAACCAGCATTAGGGGCATAGCTGCCATGGTAGCATTGCAGTACGGGAAGTGCAGACCATGGCCTTCAACAGCGCAGAATAAAAAGAAATCCAGATGCGAGCAGTGGCCTCACAGACTTCTTTTGCGTAAATTGCCAAACGGGACCTGCACGCCTTGGAGTGACACACAGGTCCGGGGTACTGCTGTGGGACTGGGGAAGGCACTGCCATTTTGGAGGAGAGCTGCGGCAGACTGCAGACATCCAAGGATTGGTCCAGGACCCAGAGAACAGCACACACCTGTGTGAGACAGCTCAGGAAGCCAGCAGGGAAGGGCCTGCCTGAGGCCAGCACAGCAACCAGGAGAGCTATAACTGGGGGCGGGCGTGGGGAATGCGTGCCTTTTGAATGAACGCTTTCTTGGTGCTATTCACGTACTGACACCCCCCCACCCCCCCCCCCCCCCCCCCCCCCCCCCCCCCCACACCTCATCACTAATCATAATTACAGCTTTGCCTCTATCACAGGCAGCTGTAAGGGAAGCAGATTGTTGAAAACTAATGAGTTCACAGCTGGTCTAAACTTGCTTACCAGATTCAGATAAAATTTATGGATTATACCAATCAAAAGCAATCTAAACAGTTTATTACAAAGTCTAAACAAAAATAAAAGATGATCTAAGTGAATGTAAATCAATCAAAAACATAAAATGTAAGTTTTTTTCTAGTGAACATATAAAATGTTAGCCATTATGTTACTTATGTAAGGCAGAAAATAACAAAAATGTTTTGAAAGTGCCAGGAAAATAAATGAGATAAACATGAATGCATATGGAATTTCAAAAATTCCAGAAGGCTGAAGATATAAGGACCATAAAGTCTGAATATGTCCAAACCTATTATTAAGTCTGACTTTCTAACTTTGTTTCCATGATTTTTTCAACATAAAAATGAGAGCCACTGTGTGACATTTTTTGCATAATTTTAGAACTAAAAGGGACTTTTCACCCCCATCCCCTTATATAATGGCAGCTATTGACTAAGTTGAGTTATATAATAGTAAGTGGCAGGACTAAAACTAGGTCCCCTGAGGAAAAAGATGGCGGACAGCAGAGAAGCACTCTTGGGAGACCTGCACTAAAAGAGGCTTACCAGGAAGATTGAACGCATTCCTAGCAACACTTCCGCAACTGGAAGAGAGCTGAGACATCTGCGCACATCTAGATGGTGAAATACAACGAACTCCACCGACACATGGAGTCCAGTGCCAGCGGCGCACAAACTGAACCAGCATTAGGGGCATAGCTGCCATGGTAGCATTGCAGTACGGGAAGTGCAGACCATGGCCTTCAACAGCGCAGAATAAAAAGAAATCCAGATGCGAGCAGTGGCCTCACAGACTTCTTTTGCGTAAATTGCCAAACGGGACCTGCACGCCTTGGAGTGACACACAGGTCCGGGGTACTGCTGTGGGACTGGGGAAGGCACTGCCATTTTGGAGGAGAGCTGCGGCAGACTGCAGACATCCAAGGATTGGTCCAGGACCCAGAGAACAGCACACACCTGTGTGAGACAGCTCAGGAAGCCAGCAGGGAAGGGCCTGCCTGAGGCCAGCACAGCAACCAGGAGAGCTATAACTGGGGGCGGGCGTGGGGAATGCGTGCCTTTTGAATGAACGCTTTCTTGGTGCTATTCACGTACTGACACCCCCCCACCCCCCCCCAGCCATTATTCCTCTGTGCCAATCTGCCGCTGGCCAAAGCTGCAGACTAGACTCCACTGTGACTGTCTGGGCGTGGTCCAGGACAACTGGCTTAAACTGGAAGGGCTTTCCAGGGTCCTGTTTATTTGAGATTTGTTCCTGGGTTCAACTCTGGGTTTTTTTTGTGTGTTTGTTTTTGTTTGTTTTTGTTATTGTTCTGTTTGATAGTGTGATTATTTGTGCATCTGTGTTCCTCTTTCCTTTGTTCCCTTCTCACTTTAGTCTCTTCTGCCCTCATCTTATCTATTTACACCCTGTCATTGTGTACTCATCAGAGGTGAAAACAAGGTATACGCAGAAATTGGGACTTCTAGGCCTGGGGCAATTGAAATATACAGAAAAGCAGTGTTATATATAGTTTATTCTCTATTTTTCTTGACTCAGTTTCTCTCTCCTCTCTCTTACACTAATTCTTACTTCTTTGTTATCTCTCATTGTTCCTTTTTATTTTTTCTTTTCTATCTTTCTTTATTTTTCTTCTCTCAAAGGCTAAATAAGTTTGGTTTATATATAAATCGTCTTTCCTCTAAATCGCTCACTCCATTCTCTTTTCTCTCCTGTCTGCTGATATTAAACCACGTCCATAGAATTCTATTTTTATACTTCCTAAGAAAGAACATCTCAGTAACCTCAATTGCTTCTTCCTAAACATATCGTCTCTGTGTCCAGTACTGAAACTGTAAACCCCAACGCAAGCATACAGAGTAAATTGGAAACAATACCTGAGTTAACTAAATCTGTACATTGTGATCAAACTGGGATTTGCTGTAAAGAAAGTGTTAGAACTTAAATTGTAAGGTATTTAGAAGGGGACGTGACAGCATTGTACCACAGGAGAAACATAAGGCTATAAGGTGAAATTGAAATAGGCAAAGTCACACAGTGCTAGGAGAATAGACACACAAGCATTATGAAGAAGCAAGGGAAGAAAGTGGCTGAAACCAACCAACATGCCCCCTCAGTAGATTCCATGGCAAGCACAGTTGGTCAAATGTCAGAGACGGAATATAGAAATTACATATTCCAAATGTTTATGGATCTTAAGAATGAACTAAATAATGAGATGAGAGAGCAAATAGAGGCGGTAAAAGAGCATTTTGACAAAGAACTCCCCCAAAAAAAAAAAAAATACAAGAAGCAAAAGATTACTTCAATAGGGAGCTAGAGAAACTAAAGAAAAACCAAACAGAAATTCTGGAAATGAAAGAAGAAATAAACCAAACTAAATGCTCAATTGAAAGCATCACCAACAGATTAGATCACCTGGAAGAAAGGACCTCAGATATGAAGACAGAATATATATCCTGGAGAAAAATCTAGAGGACACGGAAAAAAAATGTAAGAAAACAAGAACAGAGCATTCAGGAACTATGGGACAGCATAAAAAGACAAAACTTAGAGTGATTGGTGTTGAAGAAGGTGCAGAGATTCAAACCAAAGGAATGAGTAATTTATTCAATGAAATAATAGCAGAAAATTTTCCAAACATGAGGAACGAATGGCAAAACCAAGTTCAAGAGGCTTACCGAACACCGAACGTACAAAACCACAACAGATCCACACAAAGGCACATTATAATAAAATTGCCTAATATACTAGGAAGGAGAGAATACTAAAAGCCACAAGAGAAAGGAAGCAGATTACATATAGGGGGAAACCGATCAGACTATGCTCCGATTTTTCAACCGAGACTTTAAAAGCTAGAAGATCCTGGAATAACATATTTCAAGCTCTGAAAGAAAAGGGATGCCAACCAAGAATCTTATATCCAGCAAAACTGAGCTTTAGATTCGAAGATGAAATAAAAATCTTCCACGACAAACAAAAGTTAAAAGATTTCACAACTCGAAAGCCAGCACTTCTGAACATCTTGGGCAAAATTTTCCACAAAGAAGAAGAGAAAAATAACAATGAAAACCAACAAAGGGAGATAGTAAACTAAAGGAATTACCAACCAGAGGAGAATCCAAATCAAGCTAAATACCATAATACATTTAAAAATGGATGGAAATAAGAATCACATCTCAATAATAACCCTGAATGTCAATGGTCTAAACTCACCATTCAAAAGACACAGATTGTCAGATTGGATTAAAAGAAACAACCCAACAATTTGCTGTCTACAAGAAACACACCTCATAGAAAAAGACATCAAGTCATTGAAGGTGAAGGGCTGGGAGAAGTCTTATCACGCACATGGGCTGCGGAAGCAGGCAGGGGTTTTCATTCTCATATCAAATAAGGTAGACTTTAAGCCAAAGCTAATCAAAAGGGATAAAGATGGATATTTCTTACTACTTAAGGGAACCATTCATCAACAAGATATAACAATTATAAATCTATATACCCCCAATAATGGAGCACCTACATTCATCAAACAAAACCCTTCTCAAGTTCAAGAGTGAAATAGACCACAACACAGTTATTCTAGGGGACTTCAACACACCTCTCTCACCAATGGATAGATCATCCAAACAAAAGCTAAATAAAGAAACATTAGGCCTCATTAAAATAATTAATAACTTAGACCTAATGGACATATATAGAATATTTCATCCCTCAGTAAGAAAATACACTTTCTTCTCAGCAGCACATGGCTCCTTCTCCAAAATTGACCATATATTATGTCACAAGGCAACTCTCAGCAAATATAAAAAAAATAGACATACTACCTTGCATTCTATCAGACCATAATGGGATGAAATTGGAAATCAATGATAATACAAGAAATAAATTAAAAAAAATTACTCCAACAGCTGGAAGCTAAACAACATGCTGCTGAATGAACAAGGGGTTAAGAAGACATCAAGGAGGAGATTAAAAAATTCCTAGAGGTAAATGAGAACACAGATACATCATATAGAAATCTCTGGGACACTATGAAGGCAGTAGTAAGAGGAAAATTCATTGCACTGAATTCCTTCATTAAAAGAAAACAACAACAAATAAATGACTTAACATCATACCTCAAAGCACTAGAAAAAGGGGAACAGATCAACACTAAGAGCAGTAGAAGACAGGAAATAATTAAAATCAGAGCCGAAATTAATGAAATTGAGACTAAAGAAACAATTCAAAGAATTGACAAAACCAAAAGTTTGTTCTTTGAAAAAATAAATAAAACTGACAGACCCCTAGCAATGCTAACGAAAAGAAGAAGAGAAAAAACTCAAATTACTAGCATCCATGATGAAAAAGGAAATATCACAACAAACACCTCAGATATACAGGAGATAATGAGAAATTACTTCGAAAAATTGTACTCTAATAAAATAGAAAATACTGAAAGCATAGAAAAATTTCTAGAGTCATATGAATTGCCCATACTGGAACAGGAGGCTATACACCATTTAAAGAAATCAATTTCAAGTGAAGAAATAGAAGACGCTATCAAAAAACTTCCAACAAGAAAAAGTCCAGGTCCTGATGGGTTTACAGCCAAGTTCTACAAGACTTTCAAAGAAGAACTAATACGAATACTCTTCAAATTATTTCAAGAAATAGAAAAAGAGGGAGCTCTTCCAGACACTTTCTATGAGGCCAATATCACATGAATTCCAAAGCCAGGCAAAGACACAGCCAAGAAAGAAAACTTCAGGCCAATATCTTTAATGAACATAGATGCAAAAATCCTCAACAAAATTCTGGCAAATCAGATTTAAAAACATATCGAAAAGATAGTGCACCATGATCAAGTGGGGTTTATCCCAGGGATGCAAGGCTGGTTCAACATTCGGAAATCAATAAACATAATACATCACATCAATAGACTTAAAGATAAAAACCATATGATCATCTCAATAGACGCAGAAAAAGCATTTGACAAAATACAACACTCTTTTATGTTCAAAGCTCTAGAAAAATTAGGAATAACAGGAACATATCTCAACATTTTAGAAAGTTATCTATGCAAAACCTCAAGCTAACATTATCTTAAATGGAGAAAAATTGAAAGCATTCCCTCTAAAAACTGGAACAAGACAGGGATGCCCCCTCTCACCACTACTATTTAACATAGTACTTGAAACTCTGGCCAGAGCAATTAGACAGATGAAAGAAATTAAAGGGATCCAGATAGGAAAAGAAGAGCTCAAATTAGCACTATTTGCTGAAGACATGATAATATACCTAGAAGACCCAAAAAACTCTACCAGAAAACTTTTACAACTAGTAAATGAATTCGGCAAAGAAGCAGGATACAAAATCAATACCCATAAGTCAAAGGCAATTTTGTACATCAGTGACAAAGCCTCTGATAGGGAAATGATGAAAACTACTCCATTTACAATAGAATCAAAAAAATAAAATAAAATACCTGGGAATCAACTTAACGAAAGAGGAGAAGGACCTCTATAACTAAAACTATAGAACACTAAAGAAAGAAATCATAGAAGACCTCAGAAGATGGAAAGACCTACCTTGTTCTTGGATAAGTAGAATTAATATTGTCAAAATGTCCATACAACCAAAAGCATTATACAGATTTAATGCAATTCCAATCAAAATCCCAATGACATTTCTCAAAGAAATAGAACAAGCAGTCATGAAATTCATCTGGAAAAATAAGAGACCCAGAATAGCTAAAGCAATCCTGAGCAGGAAAAGTGAAGCAGGCAGCATCACCATACCAGACTTTAAATTATACTATAGAGCAATAGTAACTAAAACAGCATGATATTGGCACCACAGCAGACTAGTAGACCAATGGTACAGAATTGAGAACACAGAGACTAATACATATAATTTCAGCTATCTTATATTAGACAAAGGGGCCAAAAATGTACAGTGGAGAAAGGATAGCCTCTTCAACAAATGGTGCTGAGAAAACTGGAAAGCCATATGCAACAAAATAAAATTAAACCTTATCTCTCACCATGCACAAAACTCAATTCAAGGTGGATCAAGGACTTAGGAATTAGACCAGAGACAATACACCTAATAGAAGCTACAATTTCCAACATGTCAGATTAGGCTCCAAGTTCCTTAACAAGAATCCTATAGCACAAGAATTATTACCAAGAATTAATGAATGGGATAGATTTAAGCTAAAAAGTTTCTTCTCAGCAAAAGAAACAATCAGTGAGGTGAATAGACAGCCAACTAACTGGGAACAAATATTTACTACATGCACATTGGATGGAGCACTAATTTCTAGAATATATAAAGAACTCAAAACACTTGACACCAAAAAAACAAATAATCCAATCGATAAATGGCCTAAGGAATTGAAAAGACACTTCTCAGAAGAAGATACACGACTAATCAACAAATACATGAAAAACTGCTCAACATCGCTGGCAATTAGAGAAATGCAAATCAAAACTACTTTAAGATTTCATTTCACTCCAGTCAGAATGGCAGCTATCAAGAACACAAACAACAATAAATGTTGGAGAAGATGTGGGGGAAAAGGCACACTCATACATTGCTGGTGGGACTGCAAAATGGTGCAGCCAATCTGAAAAGCAGTATGGAGATTCCTTGGAAAACTGGGAATGACCTTATGACCCAGCTATCCCACTCCTTGGTCTATTCCCAAAGGACTTAAAAACAGCATATTACAGGGACACAGCCACATCAATGTTTATAGCAGCACAATTCACAATAGCTAGGTTGTGGAACCAACCTAAATGTCCCTCGGTAGATGAATGGATAAAGAAAATGTGGTATATATACACAATGGAATTTTACTCAGCAACAAAAGAGAATAAAATAATGACATTCGCAGGTAAATGGATGAAGTTGGAGAATATAATGCTAAGTGAAATCAGTCAATCTCAAAAATACAAATACCGAAAGTTTCCTCTGATATAAGAAAGCCGGTTCACAGTATTGTTGGGTTGGGGTACATAGGAGGATTAGAGGAACACTATAATCATCAAAGAGAAGGGAGGGGAAGGGAGGGAACAAGGTGGAAAGGGGCAAAAAGTGGTTGAATAAGACGGATATCATTATTCTAAATGCATGATTGAAGACTTGAAGGCTGCGAATATACTTTGTATACAAACTGTTTTGTGTAAAAAGATGCTATATATGTATAGTATGAACTGTAATACATACTACTATGAATAAAAATTAAAAAAAAAAACTAGGTCCCCTAATATTCAGGTAAAAACCATGTGATGACACTACTCGATCTCTTAAGTGCATTGTGTCTTGTGTTTTTTAATCTATAAAATTAATGACAGAGCTCTTTTCTCTACAGTCAAGTTATTGGTTGTAAATTAGGCAAATGAAAAGCATTTTCAGTCCACAGTGATAATACTATTTGTAGGAGCCATAATTAAGGATATAGCTAAGATTGCGGTTAGCTGTGAGCCATAAATATGTTCAAACATTACCACCTTCCATGGTTACGTGAGACATGGCCCGGGATATTGTGGATCAGGTCAGCACCATTTGCATGATCTCGCGATACTTGGCCTGGGACATCGCGGAGCGGGTCGGGGCCATTTTTGTGGTGGTTGGAGGAGTGTGGATGGTGTTGGAGTTGTTGTTGGAGCCAGAGAGAGAAGCTAGCAGAATAAAGAGCCTGTTCATTTCCAGTCTGCCTCTGAACTTATTCCCGCGGCATCGTTGCTCCAAGTGGCAATCGCTTCAGGCAGTGACAAGTGGTGGCCCGTACAGGGAGATCAGTCAGCAGGTAAGAAATAAGAAAATTTTAAAAATGGGAGCGAAAGTAACAAAAGGTCGGATAATAAAAGCCATGGATGAGTTTTTCGATATCACGGACTCAGTGTATAGTGAGGAAAGTGATCAAGAAAGCATAGCCTCTGAGTCAGTTAATACCGGTGAGAAGAGTAATGGTGTAAATTCAAAAGTAAGAGCTGCAAAAGCCATCAGAAACTTATTGAAATTAGCCAAAGAATATGTACTCTCCATAGAAGCTGAAATTCAGGATACCAGTAAAAGTGATAGTAGTAAGAAGGAGCCAAACCATGAAAGTACGGTCTCCTCCACTAAGCTGGTTAGGAACTATGAAACAAGTGGTGAAGAGGAATCAAAAAGTGATTCTGGGAGCAGAGTCTACAGTAAAAAGAACAAAAAGAAATTAAAAAGAAAAAGGACCATCAAGTAGAGGAACCAGTTGTGTCCTCTACTCCCCCATGGGTGGAATCCACTACAGAAAATATGAAGGGTATTACTAGGCATTTTCATACCCTAGAAACAGAAATAAAAAGTCTTTCTGAGCGCTCATGTGCTCTCGAGGGTAACTCACAGATACATTGGGAACTGCCAGTATTTGAAAATGAAAATGGACAGAGGGTCCACCAGTCAGTAGATTTCAAAACAATAAAAAATCTCAAAGAGGCAGTAATAACGTATGGGCCCCAAGATCCTTTCACGTTGAGTATGCTGGTGTCCTTTAACATCTTTAACTTAACCCCCTCAGACTGGAAAAGTCTATGTAAAGCAGCATTCAGTGGGGGGCAATACTTGGTTTGGCGATCGCAATTTCAAGAACTTTGTTTAGAAACGGCTAAAAGAAACGCAGCTGCAGGGTTTGTAGATCATAATATAGAAATGCTCACAGGAGAAGGGCAGTTCGCAGACTTACAGGCTCAAAAATATTATGACACAGGTGTATATGCTCAGATAAACGCAGCTGCCTTAAAGGCATGGAAAACTTTACAACAACCTGGGGATCTACAAGGTAGCTTGTCAAAATTGATTCAAGGACCTAATGAGCCATATGCTGACTTTGCTGATCGACTTTTGAGAACTGCAGGTAGATTGTTTGGAGATACTGATCAAGCTATGCCATTAGTTGTTCAATTAGCATACGAAAATGCTAATAAATATTGCCAGGAAGCCATCAGACCATGGAGAAATAAAAAGGATCTTTCCATATATATACAACTATGTAAAGATATAAATGACGCCTTTGTCACAGGAAATATGATTGCAGCTGCAATGAGAGGTGCTTCCCCTCAAAATTTCACAAGGGCTCAACCTAGACATTATAATCAATCAGGATATTCCAGGCAAAATTATCATAATCAATCAGGCTATTCTGGGCAAAATCCCAAAAGAGAAATAAGACCAAGCTCATACCGTGCCCCAGGCCACTGCCCCAGGTGTATAAAGGAAATCATTGGGCCAATAAATGCCATTCAAAATTTGACATCTATGGAAATCATTTGTTCAGGATTTCAAAAAACGGGGCACGGGGCCCAATGCCCCGGGGCCCACAAATGTACGGGGCATTGGAGGAGGAGTATCCTCAAGCATCCACTCAGATGCTTCCCTGACACAATCCCTACTACCCATCCACTCCCTCGCCAGAGGAACAGGAGGAAATGCAGGATTAGACCTCTGTTCCACCACCCAAATAGTGTTAATACCTAAAATGGGGGTTCAACTGATTCTCACAGGGGTCAGAGGACCTCTTCCCTCAGGGACTATAGGACTTATTCTCGGGTGATGTCGTAAAAGCTTATTAGGTTTGCAAGTGACCCCAGGTGTAGTAAACTCAGACTACAAAGGGGAAATAAAAATAATGCTTAGCTCACCCCAAAGTATAAGTTCTGTTAATCAAGGAGATAGAATTGCTCAGCTGCTTCTCCTTTCAAATTTACATAATTCATTTAAAATGAGTATGCCTCAAAATTGGAACAATAGAGGATTTTGCTCCACTGACTCGAGACCCATGGATTGCTGGGCTCGGGATTGTTCAAGGAGGCCTATGTGTAAAATAAAAATCCAAGGAATAGAGATGGAGGGATTGATAGATACTGGAGCTGACTCTTCCGTCATTAATCTACAGCAATGGCCCAAGCACTGGCCTCTGCAAAAAGCCTCAACCAGTTTAAGAGGCTTGAGATATAATAACCTCCCAGAGACAGGAGTCAAGGGCACAGACTTGATTATCAGATGACGGGTAAGAATGTTGGTTGCACATGGACGTCCTAGAGCATCCCCTCTTTTAAAACAAAAGGGGGGAAATATAGGAGCCCTAATTAAGGAGATAGCTAAGATTGAGGTTAGCTGTGAGCCATAAAGATGTTCAAACATTACTACCTTCCATGGTCTCGCGAGACTTGACCGGGGACTTTACGGATCGAGTCGGCGCCATTTGCATGATCTCGTGAGACTTGGCCTGGGACATTGCGGAGCGGGTCGGGGCCATTTTTGTGGTGGTTGGAGGAGTGTAGATGGTGTTGGAGTTGTTGTTGGAGCTGGAGAGAGAAGCTAGCAGAATAAAGAGCCTGTTCGTTTCCAGTCTGCCTCTGAACTAATTCCCGCGGCATTGTTGCTCCAAGTGGCAATCGCTTCAGGCAGCGACAACTATTCCCATAGAATTTGACTATCAGAGTAACTCCAGGAAAGGGAATCTGGTACATGTAATTTAGGAGGAACAATGGTTCCATTCATAGCCAATATGACTCAGCTCTTAAAAATAACCATAAAAGTCATTGTGCTTTTATAGCCAGTAAGGTAGAAATTGCTGGAAAAGACTTTGGAAATCATCTAACCCAACTCTTCACTTCATGCATATGGAAAACAGAGCAGAAAGGGGATACAATTGCTCTTATTGGTAATGGCAATAATCTTGACTTCAAGGATATCCAATCTATATTTTTCTAAGAAGTAATGATTTTACTTTCAAAATATCAACCAGTATGTTGTTGTTGATATTACAGAAAGGTTCTCCAAGATGTCAGAATTTCCAGCAATGGATTATTAGGAAAACACTGTGAAAAGAGAAATATGTTTAAGCTTATGACAATGAGATTAAATCATGCATGATTTTGCACAATGCATTTTGAAAGAACTATATTTTGAACTTTGTCAAATAAGATGCATAACCTGGGGCTTATGACTATTCAATAGCTGTGTTATGTTGTGATCCTAAAACTATTTAACTCATCCTGAGTTTACATTTACTGAGGGAGCAGAAGAAATCACTTTAAGTGATGGTTTAAAATGTGCTGTTAACATAAGGCTTGTTATTAAATTAAAAGGTCAAATAATGTGGATTGAGAATATTCATACCAATTTTAACATAGGACTAAGAACTCTGAATATAGTTCCTGTTCCCATGGTAAAAATAAGACATTAATGAGAATGATGTTAATAATATGACCACTTGCTGATTTCCAATTCATTGATCCAACAGCAAAAGAGAGAATTGCAGGTGGTTTTCTTAGAATAATAAAGGTAATTTTATGATTTTTTTAATATATGGGAATTTTAAAATGTAATCTTTACAGTGCTCAATTTTATCAGTTATGTCACATATATTCTGACTACTAAAGTAAGACCAGAAATATATGGACTGAGGAAATCCCTGTGAATAAATAACAAATAACAGCAATAAATTGATTAAGAAGAGGACTAAAATGGATCTAGATTGTGGGATGTTAAGTTACTCTTCAAAATATTTGCTGCTTCTCATTACAGTCCTGGCTACGGCTTGTCCTATGGGGTAGGAGGTTAAATATCCTCACATCATAGATGAAAACACGTACTTCCTATTTTCTTCTGCTATAGGAATGATAATATTCAAAATAGGGGTTTACTTTTAGACTGAATACTAAAGTAAAGAGGTTATGATACAGAGTCATATCTGCCCTGCAACCAACATATAACAGGCAAAGAAAATACATGTTGTTATAGGTGTTGGGTTAAAAAAAATAAGGCCTCAGAAGTAAAGTCCTACTCTGCTCTCTTGTCTCTTTTTCTCTCATTCTCTCTCAAGAGAAAAAAATTTAAACTACAATGCTTCCCCAAGGTGGGTCATAGAAACCAAAATCCCTTTTACACAAAGACTGCTATAAAGTCTTATAATATTACTCTATATCCCCCCAACTTTTCTTTGTGAGGTGGTTATAAAGAAATGTTCTGACCTACATTGTTTGGTTGTAGGTCCTAAGATCTCCATTACAGAAAGCGTCCTGTCGCATACCTGGAAGAAAGATACGCTACAACCAAGAGGTTAAGAAGAATCTGAATGGACAGGACTATCTGGTTATTTCCAGTCTATTTCCATTAGCTTTTTTCATCCAAACACACTTCTATACCACTGCCCATATTTTATTGAACATAAGTATAGAAATGGATAGTTCACTCTGAGTCTTCAGGGCTTTCATCTGAAGGCTCCCATGTCCATCTAGCTATGAATCAAATAAATTTGTCTTTTTTTTCTTTTCTTGTTAATTTGTCTTTTGTTTTAGGGGTACTGTCAAGAACTTTTTTTTTTTTTTTTTTTTGGTACCAGGGATTGAATTCAGGGGCACTCGACCTCTGGGCCACATCCCCAGCCCTTTTTTGTATTTTATTTAGAGACAGGGTCTCACTGAGTTGCTAAGTGCCTCGCCATTGCTGAGGCTGGCTTTGAACTCACGATCCTCCTGCCTCAGCCTCCCAAAGTGCTGGGATTACAGGCGTGCGCCATCGCGCCCGGCTTGTCATGAACTTTTATGATGGGAAAAAAAAAAAGCCTCACCCCTTTACTCCACTATATAGACATGCCACTAAAATTTTGATTTGTTATTGCAGCACAACATAGTCCAGACAACTGTTATACTTTGAAAAGGTAACTATGTATTATATACACGACATGGGAATCACTAAGCTGGGATATTACTATAACCTATGCCCCATGATAATTATGGTGCACTTGTAAGACACGAATGCAAAACCAGTATGGCATACACATTCTCAATTCATATAACAAAGTGTTATCACAGAAAATTACGTATTAGGTCTAAAGTTAGAGTAAAAATTATGGTATGAATAAGAAAATAATTTACCATGGTGAAAGCCATCTTATACAATAAATAGGATGACCAGACTTTCAAAAACAATATCATAGTGCCTAAAAAAAGTATGCTCCAAGGAATTAAAGATGAAATGAAAGATATAAAATGTAAGAAACATCACTATCCAAATAAAAGTGACATTAGATATAAATAAATTGGATTTTTAAATGAAAAAGTTATCACAGTACAAATAAAACTAGAATGTGAATAACAGATTAGACATAGAGAATTCACGGAATGCAAAACATATTCTATTCTTAGAATATTGCCAAAATTAATTGTAAAGATAAATAGAACTTACAGCAAAGACATTAAGAGATATGAGGAGCTCAATTAGCTGACCTACTACACACCTCAAAGGAGTATCAAAAGGAATGAAGAAAAAGATGGGGAAAAGACAATATTTTGAAGAGACAGCATCTCACAGATATCTACATAATTTAATAAGTTATAAGGAGTCACATATTTAGGAGTCACAGAAAGTGAGGAAGAAAAAAGAGAAAGAAATAAAGGAGAGCTATAGTAAAGAACTATAGGAAAGTTATATATTAGAGGCAAGCTGTAATTAAAAGACAGAACCCCAAGGATGAAGAGATTATAAGAGCAAGCAGAAAGAAAAGGAATGACAACTGGACTGCCAGTAGACTTCTTAGGAGCACAAACACAATTTAGCCATTCATTCAAGAACTGTATACTGATTTGCTACTATGTGTCTGTCAGTAGGTTTTAGGAATGCAAAGGTAAACAAAACAGAGTACAGGTCTATAGGAAAATTATATTCTAGTGGGAAAATTGCATTGCTAGTGGGAAAATCAGTGAATAAATAAGAAAATAAAAAGGATGCTGATGGTGCTAAAGTGTTAAAAAGAAAGGAAATACTGTGGAGTATAGGGGGGCAAGGAATACCCCCAAAAGTTCAAGTCTTTAAATCTACTTAGATAAATTGGCAGATTAACAAGAGAGAGAAAAAAAAACAGATATAAATTTAATAATGACATCACCAAAATGAATCTGATAACTTAGAAAGGTTCAGAAGCATATATGTTCTCTTCATAGAGGACAGGGAGATGGGGAATGTACTTAATTTTGAGAAGTAGTAAATTTATTTTTAGGGAAGGTGAATAGGCTTAAAGAATAAATGATAGTTTATAAATGATTCTCTTTGGAAGATGAATGGGGCTGAATAATAATACTTGTGACAAAAGTCTATCTAGGAGTTATAACATTTCTCAGTCTTCCTCCCTATTATGTAAGTTTAATCTTGCCTGGCTAATAAAATCTCCAGAATGGGATAGGAAGCAATTGTGTTCCCTCTGGAGATGCTTCAGATAAAGGAATGTAAGGGAGAGAAAGTTCAATTCTCTGCTTGGGGGCAGAAACAGGAGAAAGACAGAAAGTCCTTGATTTTAGGCTGCTTCTAAGGTCTTTCAATTTCCTTTAATTCAAAGTGCTAAGAATGTCAAAGTGCCCTTGTTTGGGGTATTGTTTTCAAGTACCAACAGTGGAAACATCTTCATTTTAATAGAAGGGTTAGGGAAGGTCTCAGGGATAAGATACCTGAAAAAACTGAGACAATAGGGCTATAGATAATAAATACATATCAATCTATAATTCTACAACCATCTAGATTTATCATTCAATACCAAACATTTTTAAATAATGATGCCAATAAAAGATTAAAAGTGTTTACCATTTTATTGCTTAAAATGTTGCTAAATTCATACTTTAGAGAGGCAAAATTGGATCTGTAAGAGAAAACAAAATAAAATAAACAACACATAAACATGTCAAAATAAGTATTCCCTATATAAAATATTAGGTAGGTTAGTTAGACATTAACAGGTGGTATTAAGGTTTAATTATTATAGTTAATTATTAGGTGTCCCTCAACACCTCATGTGTGACACAATGCAAGAACATTCAGAGGAGAAATGATTGAGTTATGACAGCCTTAATCCAATTAGTGAATTAATCCCCCATAGGGATTCACTGAGTGGTAACTGTAGGCAGGTAGGGTATGTCTAGAGGAGGTGGGCATTGGGGGTGTGACTTCAGGGTATATATTTTGTATTTGAAAAGTGGAGTCTCTCTCTGCTTTCTGATCATCATATGAACTGCTTCCTTCCACCACACTCTTCCATCTTGATGTTCTGCCTCACCTTGAGCCCCAAGCAATGGACCTATCTGTCTATGAATAGAGACCTCTGAAACTGTGAGCCCCAAATACACTTTTCTTCCTGTAAAATTTTTCTGGACAGAGGTCATTTGATCACAGCAATGAAAAAGCTGACTAAAACAAGTGGGTAGGGGATTGGACATTGAAGGGCAAACAGTAGGCAAATACATTAAGAAAAATACATGAGTCATAAAAATAAAGCTGCAGGGAACCTTATCAGAATAGGCAAGCATTGGGAAAATGAGAGCTAGAATGCCCAACCTTCCCCAAGCTGTAGATAACTCTAACCCTTTGAGAGAGTTATCACTTAAAACCATGGAGGACCTTACTTAAATAGACACAGACACGCTTCAGGAAATTGAGGCCTGGTAAATCAATCTTTTTCCCCTTTAGCAATAGTTAACTATAACCCCTTGAGGAAACTACTGTTTTCAAACCATGTCTTATAACCAGGTCAGCAGGACCCATCCCCCTTATCACTGAAACTATGTTAAAACTGCCCCAATCACTCCTTGTGACCAGGATATCAAGACTTTTACAAAGAAAGTGTGCTGAGGGTTATCCAAAGGGCAATAAAAGAATTAAGGGAGTATAAGGAGTTGAGCCAGGGACAAGGGGACTTAAAAAATCCTTAAAAGCTCCAATTCTGTGTAGGACACATTGAGCTCCTTAATGCAGACTGTTCAGCCTATCTTCAACATTTGTACCCACTTTCTTTCTCATAGACTCTTGCCTGCCATTCTGCATTACTCAACTGAAATCCTTCCAGGGTGGTCACAAAGAACCAGAACCAGTGACCAAGGACTTCCATTGTTGCTTCAGTTCCCTGATAGCCTTGCTATGAAACAGAAAATAATAAAATAATTATTTTCATAATCATGGATTCTAATTAGTAGGAATGGAATAGGGTAGAGATAAAAGTGCCAGAAAGTAACAATATAAAGAGAATATGAATATTGTAATATTGTTTAAGAAAAGTTAGTGGTGTTTGAATGTCCATCTAACCACTATCAGAATTAAATGTATCATTTCCAAATTAGAAGAAAGTACAGGAAAGAAGAGAGAATATGATTAATATAAGAGAGGGTGGGGAAAGATAGGGGGAGAATGAAAGAAAATAAAAGGTCTATGGGAAGATTAGAAGTGAATCAAAGTACAAGGGTAATCATATCATATGTTAATGAACCAGATTTGTTAGTTAAAAAATAGATTCTTAGATTGGTTTTAGAAATTCAGCTTTTTGCTATTCACAAGCGACACCCCCAAACATAGAAGAGAGTAGGAATAAAAAAACAGATGAAGAAGATAAACCTAGAAAATAATAAACATATTTTGGTGTGTCTAAATTAATAACAGACCAAATACACCTTAGGACAGGAGAACTTATTTCAATTTACACTAAGAACCCTGTATATTATTGAATTAAAAATTCCCAGAAACTATAGCAATACTAAATTTGTATGTATCCAATAGTGTAGCCCAAAATATGAAGCCAAAATTGATAAGATAGAAAGGAGAAATTGATATAGGTACTGAATCATTGTAAAAGTTTGTAAGCTGCCTGTCACCGTAAACCGGGATAAAAACTCTCGGGGGCAGAGTTAAGCTTTTACTACTTTTACTTCTACTTTCTTAGAGCTTAGAGAGAGGGAAAGAAAGATTTTTTAGAGAGAAAGATTAAAGCGAGCTTTTCTTCTTGTCTTCTTAGCTTAGAGTTCTTAGAGTGAAAGAAAGATATAGAGCTTAGCTTAGAGTAGAGTAAGATTAGAGCTTCTTTCTTCTCTCTTCTTTCTTCCTTCTTCTTTCTTCTGTCTTCTGTCTTCCTCAGGAGCCTCGGCCTAACTCTGACCAGTCATTACTTCTTCTATCTGGTTTCTCTTCTGTAACCGCTCTGCCTACGTTCTGACCGCTGATTCTTCTGACCGACCGAGTGGCTGCCCGACTGACCGAATGAATTCGTTCTCCTAACTCGGACCGCTTTCACCCGGTTATATACCTTCAGGTTTGCGGGTGTCTACAGGTGCGTCACATACATATCAGGTGGAACTTATGGCTTCCAGCTAGCTACAACAGCCCTTCCTAATTAGGGCTCCTTCAAAAGTTAACATTAATATACATTTATTTTAGCATACCGATTATTAGAAAAACAGACATAAAATGCTTCTATGTCCATCCACAGAATCTGACGCATATAATTTAGAAATGCAAATTTTATTCAAGCACAGTGGAATATTTATTAAAATTGAACATATATATGATCCAAAAGCATATGTCAACATGGTATAAAATCCTGATATTATACGGACCACGGACCATGTTCTTTGAGCACTGGGATATAATTGAAATAAAAAACAAGAAGATATCCGTCTCATTCAACCACCTTTTCTTTTTTTTTTTTTTTCTCCCCCTTGCTCCCTCCTTTCCCCTCCCTTCCCTTTGACCATTCTAAAAGAAAAGGTGGTTGAATGAGACGGATATCATTATCCTAAATGCATGATTAAAGACCTGAATGGTACAAATATACTTTGTATACAAACAGTTGTATGTAAAAAGATGTTATATATGTGCACTATGAATTGTAATTATTATAAATAAAAAATAAATTAAAAAAAAGAATATAAAAAAACAAGAAGATAACTAAGAAGTAAAGATTTCATATTTGGAAATTTTAGAAAACACTTCTAAATATGTCAGGTACCAAAGAATATGTGAAAATAAATAAAAAAAATATTTATGCCTAAATTAAAATTAAAGGAACATAATTTTTCATATATTTTATACCTATAGCAGAATATACAAGAATTTTCACATATGTTCTTTTAATTTAGGTATAAATATTTATTATATCTATTATCATATTTGTTCTAAACTCTTATGTCTTTTTTGACCCTTATAATACTTAGAAATATGCCACTGATTTCCAAATATTTGAGATTTTTAGTTCTCTTATTATAGGATTCTAATTTAATTCTAACATGTTAAGTGAAATCAATCACATTCTGCATGGTTTCAAACCTCATAAATTTGTTGTGACTTGTTTAATGGCCAGACATATTTTTTTATATTGGTGAACATGAAATATACACTTGTCAAAAAGTGTATTCTTCTTTATAATATAATGTGTAAAATATCAATTAGATCAGGATAGTTGATAATGTTCTTAGGTCTTCTATAACTATATTCACCATTGATGATCTTATATCAACTAAGGAAAGACTTTTAAACCTCCAACAAAATTTGTGTATTTGTCTGTCTCCTTTAATTTTTTTAAATTTTTACTTCATGAATTTTGAGACTGCTTTTAGAAACACACATATATATGATGCTTATTTTATTCAAAATGTAGGCTTTTATCATTTTTTTTACGTCTCTCCCCTTTCTTGGTTTTTCTTACCTAACTTTCTCCTTTTGTATTCACCCCAAAGTCTGTCCTCAGATTATTCAATTTAGTCAAAATTGTTTATTTTAGCTGAAAAATAAACGCAGAAAAATTGAGTTTATGTATGAGTTAGTCAAGGTAAGTAAATGTGAGATGCTGTCACAATGCTCAAATCAACATTCCTTAACAAAATAAATTTTATTTTTTACTTTTATGTCCATACAATCAGTTTTGGCAGCTCTCCTCCAAGAAGTGACTGTGAATCCCCTTGCTGATTAAATCTTGTGGTTTCATTACATGAGTCCTAAATCAGAGGCCTGACTGCAGGAGTTCCAACAAACCACATCCAGCCACTAACTCCAAAAAGCAGAAAAAGAAATGATGAAAAGCAAGGAAGAAACTTTAATCAGTACGGCATAGTGGGAAGGCAAAGTGAGATCAAGCATTTCAGCTGTCTTTGGGATGCTCACAGGAGCTGTAGATTAAAATAGAGGAACAACTAGGGCAGGGGGCAAGAGGTATGTATAATGAAAGTCTTGGTCAAACTGTGGCCTGGTTGATCATTCTCTCAGTTCTGGTTCTGTGGCATGATTCCAGAGAATTTCTATCACTTGAGGGAGTAATTTCCACTTGCTGCTCAGGATGTTTATCTGTCAGATCTGTGATTCTGGAAGGGGGCAATTGCTCCTGCTTAGGGGCAACTGTCTCATCATTCAGTGATGTGCCATTCTTCCCACTGTTCCTGGAAGGTGGGAACTAAAGGTTTCTAAGTGCCATTCTAAGGATCTGATACTACAAAAACAGACAGTTGAATGTTCCTGCAAATCTTGTCTCAGTCTCAAAGGGGAAAAAGAGGTTACAAATAAATTTGGATCTAATAAAATATAATAATAATAATAAGAAGAAGAAGACTCCTTAAATAATTAGTATGCATACATGAGAACTGAGCAGGTCACAAAGTTTAAGGTATTAAAGGAGATGCATACAAATGAAGGTAGAGATGCAAAGCTTTATCTTGCTTTCAGTTACCCATAGGGTAAATGCAGGCCTAAGTAAAGAGTCACTGCTTTTAGAAACATCAGCCTGTCTAAGGCCCTGTTTTAGTTTCTCCATCCTGTAATTTCCATTTTCCTTCAGCCTGTTGACAAAGTGTAGTATAACAAACAAACAAAAAATGTACTCAGATTTTTCTCCCAGGTTGCTAGCATAGAACTCCTAAAACCCTTCAAATTTTCTGAGGATCTATTGTTATTCATAGCAACTCCTTTAGATCCATACTGGAATTTATGCTAATGAGTTGACTGTTAGTGTGTTGGGGGTCACACTAGGTAGCTTCCTGATGGGGACTGATTGCAGAGGAACCAACCTTGAAATTAGAAGGGGGAGATTTTCAGCCTCACCACTTAGCCCCTGAGGAAGGAAGAAGGACTAGAAAAACTTTGAAATAATGTGACATAAGGAGTTTCCTGGTTAGTGAATATATCAACATGTTGGCAGGGTAAATACCCTGATTCCATAGAAACAGAGATGCTACTATGTTCTGGACTCTTTTTCATCTTCTCCTATGAAATCTTTAGCTGGCCATTCATTTGTATTCCTTATAATAAATCAGCAACTTTAAGTGTAGAATTTTCCTGAGTTCTGTGAGTCAATTCTAGCAAATCATCAAA
Source organism: Tamias sibiricus (assembly GCA_025594165.1). Taxonomy (NCBI): domain Eukaryota; kingdom Metazoa; phylum Chordata; class Mammalia; order Rodentia; family Sciuridae; genus Tamias; species Tamias sibiricus. The sequence goes on along the minus strand of CM046667.1, from coordinate 104,295,797 downwards.
CAGGAAGGGCACGTGTGGGAACCCCTAAATTTATAGCCATGTCAGACAGTGTAAGCTGCCTGTCGTGGCCAGCCACAACGCCACGGGAGGAAAACTCTCGGAGGCAGAGTAAGGATACTACTACTTTTACTTCTACTTTCTTAGAGAGAGCTTAGAGAGAGAAAGAAAGATTTTTCTTCTTCTTAGAAAGAGCTTAGAGAGAAAGATTAGAGAAAGCTTTTTCTTCTTCTTAGAGCTTAGAGAGAAAGAGAGAGCTTTTCTTCTTAGAGCTTAGAGAGAAAGAGAGAGAGCTTGAAAGAGAGAGATTTTTTCTTTAGAGAGAGAGAGAGAGCTTAGCTTTTAGAGCTTCTTTCTTCTTTCTTCTTTCTTCTTTCTTCTGACTCTGACCAGCAATTACTTCTTCTATCTGGTTTCTCTTCTGTAACCACTCTGCCTACGTTCTGGCCGCTCTGATTCTTTTCTTCTTCTCCGACCCGAACTCTTCTTTTGACCGACCGAGCGACTGCATGACTGACTGAATGAATTCATTCTTCTCCTGACTCCGACCACTTTCACCCGGTTATATAGCTTTAGCTTTGCGGGTGCCTCACGTGCATTTACAGGTGCGTCACATACATACTTATTATCAGGTGGAACTTATGGCTTCCAGCTGACCGCAATAGCCTTCTCCCTAATTGGGGCTCTTTCAAGACAGAAGTTCAGATAGCCTAGGAACTTGGAATTGTAGCTGGAGTCTGAAGTGGGGCTGTCTTATGGGACTGAATCTCTTAACCTGTGGGGTCTATACTAACTTTGGGTATTTAGTGTCAGAATTGAACTGAGTTATAGGATAGCCAGCTGGTGTCAGAGAATTGCTGTTGGAATGCACACTGAGGGATTTGTGCAGTGAACCCTGCCTCTGATAATTAACCTCATTGGTCCAAAAGTGAAACCCATTACTTCTGTTGACATTCCATTGGAGGGAACTATACGTATGGGTAACAAGTTAATGCTGTCCCTAGTTAGGCAGACATATGTCAGCAACAACTTCACACTATGGAAGGAAGAATACAAATCTTTGTTGGGAAGCTAGCTTTCTCTACTATAGTATTTAACTCAGGCAGTGAGGGAAAGAAAAATAGAGTAAAATTAAAGTCCTTAGAAGGAAGGATAAAATAAAGAAAAATAAATACAGCAGGGACTTCCAAAAAAATTAAAAAAGAAAAACAAACATAACTGAAAGCCAATTGCTGTGATAAAATGAACAAACCCTTGTCCAAATTTCCTTTATAAATAATACTAGGAATGGAAAGACAGAAGTCATATATAGACTTCAGATAACATATAATAAAGAATTATAAACAACTTTGTCCTCATATATTTGACATTTTAGATTGAAAGGAAAATTTCCTAAAAAACATACATTTTAAAAAATAGTTTCAACATTTTTAAAGTCTCTGATTAAACATGTAAGCATTAAAGAAATTGAATCAATAATTTTAAAATCTACACAGCAATAACTTTTCTTTTAAGACAAGAGAAATTAATAAGGGTGTTCTACCATATATTTAAATATAAGAAAGTTTCAATCTTACATAAATTTCAAAGGATAAACAAAATAGCAAAACACCACATAACCTTTTGTGAAACTAATATAACTTTATGTTGAAATCTAACAAGGAAAGTAAGAGAAAAGAACATTTAAGGCCAAACATTTATGAACATAGATTAAATGGTAGTTCTGAATAAAATATCAAAACTTCAGCTATATACTTAACGTAGGCCATAATAAATTGAATTTCCTCGAAAATTTAAAAGTTGTTAATGCCTTTACTTACTATGTTAATAGATAAAGGAAAATTTATCTGATCCCCTCAATAAATACAAATAATTTATTGAATTAAACATCTTTTCATGACAAAAACAACTTTCACAAAACTATAGGTTGAGAATATCTTTTTAGCCCAATAGAGTGTGTAGGTAAATATCTTAGGGAAAAAAAAAAAAACATTATTATGCTTTGGATGTGAATCATCCCCCAAAAGCTTATATGTGAAACAATGCAAGAATATTCAGAGGTGAAATGATTGGGTTATGAGAGCATTAATCGATTCAGTGAATTAATCCTCTTGTAGGGATTAATTGAGTGGCAACTAAAGGTGGGTAGGATGTGGCTGGAAGAGGTGGATCATGGGGAGGATGCCTCCGGGTTATATATTTGGTGAGCTGAGCTTAGTCTCTCTCTGCTTTCTGATCATCATATGAACTTGCTTCCCTCTGCCACACTCTTCTGCCATGATGTTCTGCCTCACCTCACGTCTCGAGGAATAAACTGGTCTTCTATAGACTGCAACCTCTGAAACTATGAGTCCCTGAATAAACTTTTCCTCTCCTAAAACTGTTCTTGTCAGGTTGTTTAGTCACAGCATCAAAAAAGAAGAAGAAAAAAAAGCTGACTAAAACGAACAGAATCTTATTGTAAAACATTAAAAACAGCCATTAATTTAAAAGATATTTACTATCACTGCTTCTATTTACCACTTAAATGGAGGTACATGAAAAAAAAAATGAAACAGAGAAACCAAAAGGAAAAAGAAAAACATTATTGCTATCCATATAATTTTTCATATAGCAAATCCAGAAAAATTGGAATATAAATTTTGACAACTATTATAAGAATTAAATATTTCTATGCACAAAATGAATATTTAAAAAAGAATGATTAAGATTCAAAACACTGGCAATACCAAATGTTGGCAAAGATCTAAAGCAATAGAAACTATTATTCATTGCTGGTGGAATTCCAAGTTGGTACAGCCACTTTGGAAGACAGTTTATTGGTTTCTTACAAAATTAAAAATATTCTTAGCATATGATACAAATGAGCTAAAAAAATTATGTCTACACAAAAACCTTGTATATAGATGCTTACAGATTTATTCATAAACCCAAACTGGAAGTGACCAAAGTATACTTCAGTAGGTAAATTATGAAACAAACTGTGGTTCATCCATGTGATGGTGGCATATTACACTACAGTAAAAAGAAGTAAGACATCAAGCCATGAAAAACATGGATATCTTAAATGAATATTTCAAATAAAAGACCTCTGTTGAAAAGGCTATATTTGTATATTATTTTATAACATACTGGGAAAGGCAAATAGAGAAAGTATAAAAAAGCAGTGGTTGCCAGTTTGGGAAAGGTATAGGAGAGTTTGTACAGACAATCCCTGACTTAAGATGTTTTGAATTATGGTTTTTCAGTTTTACAATGGTGCATAAGTGATATACATTCAGTATAAACTTTACTTTGAGTGAGAGATGAGCAGTATTCTTGCATAGCCAGCTGGACCTCCAGTCAGGTATGTGATCATGAGGGTAAACAAATAATACTGTACTCTGTTGCTAAGCTAGCATGTTTGATAGGTTAGGTATATGAAATACATTTTTGATTTATGATAGGTTTCTAAGGATCTAATACCTTGGTAAGTCAAGGAATATCTGTATCAATAAAGCACAGGACACTATTCAAGGGAGTGGAACTATGTTTTGACATTGTATTGGTAAACACATGGCACCAAGCATTTATTAAAACCTATTGAAATTCACAGGACAAAAAGTGGACCTTAATGTATTCAAATTTTGAAAGTCATTATGAGGTCTAAGAGATACCAGGATGGAAGGTAGAATGCAAAAAAACAATTTCATTGTATTCCAAATGTATGAAACAACTTTACTGAAAGATGGGGGCAAAATTGCTGATCTAAGTAACTTTGGACATTAGTGGAGTCTGTAAGCCTAAAAGCAAACGAATCTGAATGCAAATACTATATTCTTTTAGATAAAGTTATTTTCCTGGGAAGTATTAGTTAATTGTGAAACTGCTATGCATACATGCTGAAATTGAACAACTAAATAAATAGATGGCATATGGTGGAAACCAGGCTTCTCACTATTGGAGTGGGAGTTGCCAGATAAGTAAGCTAGAATGGTCCACGTGGTAATGAATTAGAGTTGGAGACATCAATATGAACTCATATGTAGCTTAATATAAATACAGATGGTGACATACAGAAATATTTATCAATATATGCATTTACATGGCTTAGTATACATACATATATTTTCTTCATTCTGTCAGCTGGGTAGACCTAAATGCAACAACCCAGAAGCAATGGGCATACCTAATACCCAGATCCTATTTTTCTAAAACCATTTCCCAAAGTAACCAGGGATCCTTGGGAAAAATGAATGAGTCTAAGACAGGGATAAGGAATATACAAATTTAGAATATGTTGTAGTGCCAGAAAGTAAGAAAGTACTTTAAACAAAAAATCAGAATCAGCTGAGATAGCTCCCAATGTGTTGCATTATATTTCAAAGAATAAAATAAATATCCATGAGTTCATGGTGGTATAAATAAATGATTGAATAAATAAAACAATGAGCAGAGAATGCTCAACTTCCTTGAGCATGGAGTAGAATGTAAGTTATTTGAAATTCTTCTGCAAGGATTCACCCTGGAAGAGGAATTCTGGTGTCTATACTCACTTTGGGGGATAAAGGACGGCAGAAAAAGGTCACAGAGAGATATCCAGTCTTCTTCAGTTCCAAGTACTCAGCATGCCTAGGTGCCATACTTTGGGGTATTGTCTTCTAAGCCCTGACAGTACCATAAAATTCAGTTATTTGAAAGAAGAAATTCACTATAGCACGGAAGGAACACTATAATGCACTTAGGGGCAAATATCTTTAAGATATTCATGCTATAAATTATAAAAACTTCATTAAAAGATGTAAAATGATTTTTTTTGGTACCAGGGATTGAACTCAGAGTCACTCAACCATTGAGTCACATCCCCAGATCTTTTTGTATTTTATTTAGAGAGACAAGGTCTCACTGAGTTGCTTAGTGCCCTGCTAAATTGCTGAGGCTGGCTTTGAACTTGTGATCCTCCTGCCTCAGCCTCCCATTCTTCTGGGATTACAGGCATGAGCCACAGAACCAGTTGTAAAATGATATTTAAATGTGTATAGAAACCTACCATGCTCATGAATAGGAGCATTCCAATTGCTAATAATGCTAATTCCCCCCCCCAAATCAATAATTTTAATGTATTTTCAATGAATGAAAATCCCAAAAGATTTTTGATTACACAGTTCAAGCCAATTCTAAACTATCTCTGAAAGACTAAAGAATTAAGAATATAAAATGATTTTGAAGAAGAATAGTAAGTTGTGGAGACAGCCTACTTGTTATGGACATTTATTATAAAGTTATAATGATGAAAAACAAGTGATTTTACATATGGAGGAAAGATGAACTACAAAGTAAAAGGCACTGGGACAATTAAAACTAAATCTCATCTCCTCTTTTTTATTTTCTTTCCCTGTGTTTTTTTTTCTCTTTTGTTTGTTTTAATTAGTTATACATGAGAGTAGAATGCATTTTTAAAAAAATTTTTTTTTAGTTGTAGATGGACACAATGCCTTTATTTTATTTGTTTATTTTCACATGATGCCGGGGATCAAACCCACTGCCTCATACATGCTAAGCAACTGCTTTACCACTGAGCCATAACCCCTGCCCAGTAGAATGCATTTTGACACATCATACATATATGGGGTATAACTTATCATTCTTCTGGTTGTGCATGATGTAGAATTACACCGGTCATATAATCATATATGCACATAGGGTAATAATGTCCGATTCATTCATCTCCTCTTAATCTCACACTTCTCACTCCACTCCACCACTTTAGTTATTTGCTGTTTTCAACGTGCACTGAGCTAATCCCATCTACTGGCTCTGCCCTTCTCATACCCTTTACTTGACAAACCATGTCACTTCCTGAGGTCTTTGTTTAAAAGTTCTGTTATCAGTGAGGTTTCTGTTTCTATGTACCTCCACTACTATTTAAGTTCCATATTGTACAGGATTTGGTCTGTTTTGTTCACCATACTGTCACTAGAATATAAAACAAGCATGGCACATGATGGGTGATCAATAAGTAGTTACTAAATGAATGAATGAATGAATTAATGGCAACATAAAATATCAAACTCCTAAAATACAGAATAAAAAAATCCTTCCAGATATATTAGAGATATATACATGGACAAAAGCAAAAAGATAATAAAAGTGGCTGGGGTTATGGCTCAGTGGTAGAGCACTTGCCTAGCATGTGTGAGGCACTGGGTTCAGCCCTCAGCACCACATAAAAATAAATAAATAGAATAAAGGTCCATCAACAACTAAAAAATATTTTTTAAAAAGACAATAGAAGATAATATTCTTATAAAATTCAAGAAGCAAATGATTTCTTAAATAAAACATAAAAAATACAGAGCAAACTAAAATATTTTAATACATGTTACTAAAGTAAAATTTAAAATTTCTCTATATCACAAAAAGACATTATATATAAGAATCATGGAAAACAGAGTCCCACTAAGGGGAGAAACCTGTGATTTCGGCTTCATTCAATATTAGCTAATGTGAAAAATTCTTTGAAATAGGCAACAAAGGGGAAGATGATCCAATATTATTCTAAAAGATGTCAGGTCAAAGTTTTGTGAATAAGAGGAATACAAACTTTTTCCATGGATGAGATGTGGCAGAAATGGAGTAGGATAAAGTGGCTAGAAGGTCATTCACAAGGAAGTTAACCCCTCAAGTTGTAGACATGTTTTTGGTTTTAAGAAGTGCTAGAGAGAGCTGGAGATGTAGCTGAGTGGTAGATGGCTTCCCTAGCATGCACAAGATCTTGGGTTCAAACCCCAACCCCACAAAAAAAAAAAAAAAAAAAAAAAAACAGCATTAGAAAACCAGTGAAAGAAAACTTCCTTCCCCAATACTCACCCTCCTTCTCAGCAGGAAATAGGCCACACTTTGCCCCTCTACAGAGATCTAGTTGGCCACTGGAAAAAGCCACCAGGATCAATGAAGGCAGATGGCTGTGAAATTTCCAAGGAACCAGAGGTACTAGAGACTGGACAGGGCAGGGAAGGGACAGTAACCAGATGGGCTTCAAGGGAGAGGGTCTGAGAGATCACACTAAGAGAATGGGGAGACAGGTGGTCCCCCCAGCCCAGTCCTTTGTTGAAGGAATAGGATCAGGGGATAGAACAAATCAGGCCCTGTTTCTATTTTCCCCTAATCCTTGTCCTCCCAACCTTGTGAGGTTTTAGCACACTGACTAAGTAAAAACAACTAATTCAGTTGATGTAATTTGAGTATAAGGGGTGAAGAAATTTCTGGTGCAAGTGAGGAATGTCTCCCATCCATCCTATGGCCAGAGGTGGTCAGTGCCTTGTTGTACTTGGAACACATCAGTGAGTTGTTGTTGCCCTCTAACCTAAGAAAAAAGGTCAGATAAAAAGATAATTTAGATTTGAACACACTAAGTTTAAAGTTACTTGTGGGTCAACCAGAGGGAGCTGTCCTTACAGCAGAAGAAAGGCCTGGGCTTGGGGGTTGGAGTTATAAACATGTAAATGGAACTGAGTGAGGTCATCCAAAGAAAGCCTGCAGAGGGAAAAGAGGGCTGTGACAGAACATGGAGGACACCAATATTTCAGAGTATCCTAGCCTAGTCAACCAAAGACCACCAGGGACAAACCCACAATCGGAAGAATTCAGGTTTATTGACCCCTTGCAATGAGACAGGCAACACGCCCGAGGAACCATTGGAATGTCCCAGCAAATCCAAAAGGAAAAGATAGTTACAAAAGGAAGAGATAGTTACTAAATGAAAAGATAGTTACTAAAGGAAAAGATAGTTACTAAAGATAGTTATCTTTTAGTAACTAAAGATAGTTACTAAAAGATAGTTACTAAAGATAGTTACTAAAAGATAGTTACTAAAGGCCATAAATTAGGTGAATTGATTGTTTAATTTTGTTTCTTTAAAGTTTTATTTTCATTTCAATCAATATATACACATAGTTTTATAATTTTAGTAAAATTTTCACATGTTGGAGTCCAGTGACTTTGCCAAATTTGAATTTGGGGGATAAAATTCACTATGTATATAATTAATTTTAGTATCCAGAAATTATTAAAGAAGGCCTCAAATGAAAAAGAAAACAAGAAAGATAAAATCCCAAAAGGAAACTAAACAAAAATATAGGAAATTCAGAGACCTGTATACATTTTAAAAGTTGCCAATAGTAATCAGGAGAATCAAAATAAAACAAACAAAATGTACATAATTTTAACCACAACAATGTTTTATATTTCTTTTATTCTGACCTACTCTATGAGCAAATATGTGAAAAAACTAATACTCAACTGTAAGCTGCCTGTCGTGGCTAGCCACAACGCCGCTGGAGGAAAATTCTCGGAGGCAGAGTAAAGATACTACTACTTTTACTTCTACTTTCTTAGAGAGAGCTTAGAGAGAGAAAGAAAGATTTTTCTTCTTCTTAGAAAGAGCTTAGAGAGAAAGATTAGAGATAGCTTTTTCTTCTTCTTCTTAGAGCTTAGAGAAAAAGATAGAGCTTTTTCTTCTTCATCTTCTTAGAGCTTAGAGAGAAAGAGAGAGAGCTTGAAAGAGAGAGATTTCTTCTTTAGAGAGAGAGAGAGCTTAGCTTTTAGAGCTTCTTTCTTCTTTCTTCTTTCTTCCTCGGGAGCCTCGGCCTGACTCTGACCAGGAATTACTTCTTCTATCTGGTTTCTCTTCTGTAACCACTCTGCCTACGTTCTGGCCGCTCTGATTCTTTTCTTCTTCTCCGACCCGAACTCTTCTTCCGACCCAAGCGACTGCATGACTGACTGAATGAATTTATTCTTCTCCTCACTCCGACCGCTTTCACCCGGTTATATACCTTTAGCTTTGCGGGTGCCTCACGTGCATTTACAGGTGCGTCACATACATACTTATTATCAGGTGGAACTTATGGCTTCCAGCTGCCCGCAATAGCCATCTCCCTAATTGGGGCTCCTTCACTCAACCTATAGATGAAAATATACATACACTATAACCAGTAATTCCAACTTTTAGTATATATCCACTACAGGTTTCCTTGCTCATAGACATAAGATAATGCACGCAAGAATGATTATTTAGCATTGCTTCTAATGGCAATAAAATGAAATGTACAAATCAAGATATAGTCAGAATACTGTAAAACAGTCAAAATATATCAACTGAAGCTGTATTTACCAATAGAGATAAATGAAACCTAAAAGGCCAAGGAAACATAGCAAGCTGCAGAATCTTAAGTATAATATGTGTAATTTTTAAAGCCTGTTAAATCAACATATATACATGTGTAAAGATACACAGCCTATATGTGTATGTGTGTATGTACATATATACCTCTACACAAACATTTTTATGAAGCTTTCTGTTTGTTTATGATACTGGTGATTGAACTCAGGGCCTCACACAAGGTAAACAAACACTCTACCACTAACTATACCCCTATTCCATCACACATATTATGGGTAAAATTACATGTAATAAAAATAAAAAATTAAACAGGGGCATACCAATACAAAACCACAATAGTGGTTGTTTTTTGAAAATGAAGGAGGTAATAGAATGGGATCAGGATACACAGGCTGAAAACACATCTCTTAGGTTTAGTTTCTTTAAAAAAAGAAAAAATAAATAAAAAAGGCTGGGCACGGTGGCACATACCTGTAATCCCAGTGACTCTGGAGGCTGAGGCAAGAGGATTGCAAGTTTAAGGCCATCCTCAGCAATTTAGCCAGGCCCTCAGCAACTTAGACCTTGTGTCAAAATAAAAAAAACATAAAAGGGGCTGGGGATGTGGTTCAGTAGTTAAGCACCCCTGGATTCAATCCCTAGTACAGAGAGAGAGAAAGAGAGAGACAGAGAGAGAGAGAGAGAGAGAGAGGGAATTTGATCTGGAATAATGACATAAATAGTAAATGCTGATAAGCTGTTTAGGTACTTAAAATAATTCATAGAGGAAACTAAGGTATACTAATTGTGAGGAAATAGAGACCAATAATGCCATTTTGCCATTTAAGGGAGCAAAGAAATAGAATAGTAGTTAAAGGAGGAAGTAGAGTCAAAAGAGATGAACTTATTTTGTGGTAATCCTGGAATTAATAGAGCATATCAAAGCACTTATGTGAATAATCCAGCTGTAAATGAAAGATTGCTAATGCAAGAAAGATAGAGAGAAGAAATAACTGAAAAGCAAAATACCTGTGAAGAAGTGGGGGAAGAGGACCTAGAGCTCCTGGGGGCCGTGCTGGACTGTGGTAGGAGCATAATTCCATATAGATTCAAGCATTTTGTAAAAAATTGTGACTGCGGTTTTCTTTGTTCCTTGATGCTCAGATTTCTATAGCCTGCTTCAACTCCTCAAATCACCTTAAGTTTGCAAAGTTCTGCCCTGTGTCATTAGGGATGCAATGCAGCTGAAAAGTACTTTCTCCAAGGTTCCTGTTTGGCTGCCAGCACAGCTGTCTGAATCAACCAGAACAAAAGGTTGCAACCTGATTATCAAGCTCAATACCCAGTGGGCAGTTTGATTTTTTTTTTTTTCCTGATGAAAGTGATTTTCCACATTAGCTGGAAACACATGGCATATTCTCAACAGCCTGATTTATGTTTAAATATGATCTGCATGATATGATGTGACACATTCTTTTCTACTCAGCCTTAAGAAGCAGAATGCAATAAGAGGATCATCAAAGGCCAAGTGCCATTTAATGAGTCATTTTCTATTAGAAACTAAGAAGAACATGAGTTTCAGGACATTGTTTGCTCTTTCATTTTCCTCAATTAGACAGTAAGCCATTATTGAATCCAATGTTTATGGTGCCATGTGAGGTATTCATATAATCACATAATGCTAACTAGCTCACATGGGAAATTTAGGAATAATCTTATCCAAACATATTCATTTCCATACAACCCAGTCCAGCTCTCTCCAATCTGTGGTTACAAATGACATTACCTTGAAATTCATACTCAAATTACAAAGAATTTGTCAAGCAGGAAATTACTCTGTCTCAAAGTATCCTCCAAATATTTCTGAAAACTCACAAAGTTGTTCTCATAGGAAGTTTAAAATGAGTCTGGCATCTTTAGTCACCTTTGATTTCCCTATCCTATTTACACCAAAAGCTATTGACTGACACTTCAATAATTGACCTCTAGGGTCAGGAAGGAGTATGTCCAAGTGATTGAGCATGTGGGCTTTGAAGTCTGACTTCCATGGTCAAATAAGCCTGATTTTTTCCTGATTGCATAAATGAGAAGTAGTTTAACATTTTCTATGTCTTAGATTCCAAATCTTTAAATGGGACTGTGCAGGAAAAAAGATGCTATCTAATTCAGAACTAAAGGTGGTAAAATGCTTATTTTGCTGTATACAGAGTGGAAAGTTTTTTCTAAAGGGAGGGAGAAATTTGTTGTTGGAACAGGAAATGAAAGAAGACAAGAAAATGAGACTGATAGAGGGCTAAACTACTGAACATAAAATATCTGATGCATAGTTAGTATTCAGCACATGCTTATTACTAATAGTAGCAAAAACTACTGTTAGTAAGCAGAGGTGTTTCCTATTGTTTCAAGTCAACAAATCAGAGTCAAAGAAGATATATATTTTACTTGGCATGGTAATCACTCAATAATGTTTTCTATATTTATTTATGAAGTGTTATATGAACCTTCACATCTGCCATTTCTGATGGAGTTCTTGTGCAGGAATGGTAATGTCAATGCCAAGGATGTTCTTATCTTTTTTTTTTTTTTTTTTTTTTTGTACCAGGGATTGAAACCAGAGGTGCTTAATCACTGAGCCACATCCCCAGACCTTTTTATTTGTAATTTTGAGACAGTGTTTCACTAAGTCACATAGGGCCTCACTAAATTGCTGAAGCTGGCCTTAAACTTGTGATCCTCATGTCTCAGTTTCCTGAGATGCTGGGATTACAGGCCTGAGCCACTGTGCCTGACTAATTGTTCTTATTACAAAAATCTTAAAAGTGACAGAGCAGTGTAGGGACAGGAAGTGGAGAGAATTCTGATGCTCTTAATAACGTTGTTTTGCCATGCTACAAATTATCAATGCCTGTTAATCTTCTCATTGGTACCACATTCAGTTTTATAGTGAAACTTCAAAGTAAAAATATATATACTTAATAGCAAATAAAATACTGAGTCTCTATGTCTCAAGAACATTGATAGAAACATGTAACCTACATAAAATATTAATGGAGCAGTACTAATATAACTGACCACATAGTAATCAGTAGACTCATTTGCTGAAGAAATATTAGCATCTACTCTTAAAGTTAGTTTTTATTGTAAGATTATCAAAGACAATGATATGAGGAGCTGCACATGTGTATTTATATATCACTCTAGAAGATATAACTTATTTAGATCAAATGACTGCTCTTTTAAATTAATTACTCCATTTTCTATTATTATGCATGTGTAAACAGTGGCACAGTTGTTGTGATTATACTGACTCCATTAGCAGAAGAACTTCATAAAGTTAAGTATTCCAGTTTTGTGTCAGTGTACTGTAATCAAATGCCTCAAATAGAATATCAGATAATTCTGATAATCTTTAGATTATTTTCATCCAATGAGTGAATGCAAAGTAAAGCTTAAGGGAGGTCTTTCTTTTGAAAATAAAACACCTAATACTTTGGTGAATGCTCCACAAAATTTCAATATTGAAATTTTGCTTCAGAATGCAAATGTACATGTTGATGGATCATAACTAATATTCTTTCTAAATTAAGAAATCTATGGAACAGACATGCCCTTGCAATTGGTATGTGTTGGACACAATTTGTAATTACATCCCACCAAGTTTCACTGTCACCAGGGAATTTGTTCAAAATGCTAATTCTTGAGCTCCATCCTAGATCTAGCAAATCAGAAATTCAGGAGTACAGCCCAGCAACCTGTGTTGTGACAAGCATTGCAGGGGATACCAATGCACACTAAAGCTTAAGAGCACTGCTCTAGATAATCTGCACATGTTCTCTGTGGTTTTCTCAAATCTGTATAGAAATAGTGATGGAGACTGTGGAAAAATTATCTAAGCTAATATTTTCTGAGTGCTTACTGCATGCTAAACTCTGTGGTAAGGGCTTTTCATGGATTATTTCATTTCATTTCTTCAGAAGACTGAGATAGGTACTACTGTTACTTTCACTTTATAAGCAAGGGAACTGATATTTCAAAAGGGCAAAGCCCATGATTTTAAAAAGACTGAGTTAGAATATTAACACAGGGAGTCTCCCTCAATACTCCTCTGCAGCTTCTAATTCTTCATCAGCTCATCAGCCCCCAAAGTAAGGTGGGATATCAATTGCATCTGTTTTTACTATAATTGATTTAAGTGTGGGAAAGCAGAATGATAGAATTAGTTTATTTTGTCAAAGATGAAATAATTCACCATGGTTGTTAAGTACTACCCCTCCTATCAATTTAACCATTTTTATCGGTTTTCAATGACTCCTATTGGGTGGATGTCACTGGGCTGTGATGTATTACATGGAAGTAGCTGTACATTAAAGAGTATTCTGCTTTATCACTTGTATCCTTGTCTTTGAACCAAAATATGAAATTGTTTCATATGAAAGAAATATAGAGTTTTGCATCTTGCAATAAAATATCAAAAAGGTATACCTTTGTCATTGTTGTATTGTCTCAGGTTTTTTTTTTTGTGAAAACAATAAAAGAAACAAAAACAAACAAACAAAAAAACACCTGTATTACAATCTCCAGAGTAGCATTAGAGGAAGAAGACATCTTTATTGTTTTCTTGCATTTTTTTAGCCGATAAAATGATTTAATAGCTCTTTAATTTCAACATTTCTGCCTATAGCATGAATCACAAACTTTCAAAATCTGCTCATTCTTTGTGTCAGGAAATCCATTTTTATATTATGATGCTCTGGGAAATAAATTTAATTTTGTTGCCTAGAACCAGCTTTTTAAATTTACAAAGAAGTACAAGTGAACTTCATTGGAAGCTCCCCCTCCCTGCTGAATGGAGCATATTCTGTATTCCCAACTTTACTAATGAGTTTCTGGAATGTAAACACATGCTTTCATATACAAAGTAGGAAATCAGTCCTTTACTTCAGTTAATTAACTCATTTATCTCTGAAATTTTGATAACTGGTTTAGTAAGCATACAGTAGATTTTGTTAATACACTGTATTTTAAACTAAATGAACCAACTTGAGCCTGATCATGATGCTGCTTCATTGGACAAACAACAACAAATACAATGGAGTTGCCTGTCTCTGTTTCTGGCTAAATGTTTTTAACTAAAGCCAAAAATAAGAACAGTAAAGAAATAATAAATTTTAGGTGTAGCATTTGAACAGCAGTATTTCTTTTTACATTTTCAGACAGACCTCAAAACAATATTCTTGTTTTATCTTACAAATGATGATATTTTTTGAAGAATTAATTGCTCATGAAATTGAAAACTGAATTATTTAACATGTTCAGCCTTAAGCAAATTGCTCTTTAAGTTTTACATATTACTTAGATTACCTTTTTAATTTAAGCTGTTTTATCACTTTGCATTAAAATTCATATTCACATTTTCAAGAGAAAAAGACATTGAAGTTTGTTTTAAAATAGTGTGCAAAAAAATCCCAAGCCATAAAAATCCGCTAATAAGCAAATGGAAAAAAAAGACATTTTCTTTACAGCTTTCTTTATCTTTCTTTAGATGTTCCTATATTTTTTTTTATCCTCTCTCATGAATCTGCTCCAAAAACATACAGTAGCCTATCTACTTGTCAAAGACATAAAATATGAACTGGATTGTAAAAACTATACCAATTTAGATATTTGAGGCAAACAAATACTTCAGTCTATTTTCATTAATAATATTCAAACTACAAACATCCATGAATTATCAAATATTACTGTAGAAAGGAAAAAAATAATTCAGGAATTATCTCTGGTGTAATACTTCATATAAAGTCAAATTTAAGCATGTTCTATAGAAAATAAATTCCATGCAGTCTTATTCATTTTCATGTAATATTATCTTTGCCTTGAATTGCCAATAACAAAAAAAAGGGGACTGGTGGCAATCAACAAGAACCAGCCATAAGGATTTTCATTATCATGATTTAGCTATTAACTAATAGAATAGCCTTGAATGAAACAGCCTGTTTCTAAAATTTCTCTATCTAGCAATAAATTTCCATGATTATGTGAAGGAAAGCCCACAAAATGTAAGATAGCTATATCTCATCTCAAGAAAGCAAAAAAGATACAAATTATATTTATAAAAAGAGGCAAAAACAGCGGTTGCTTACATGATATTCTATTATCAGACTGTTTACTCAGGAGCTTTGAGATGGCGGACTGGAGAGAGGCAACATTAAGTGTCAGTCGGTAAATTGAGGTTCAGTAGTGAGAATACTGCTTAGTTACTAGTGATACCCCTACACCCTCAAAGGAGCCAAGGCCATCATATCCCTCTGGCGCACTGGGACAACAGCCTATAGGGTGGGTGAGTCTCCAAATAGCTCACTCGCAAGGATCCCTCATGGGAGACAAACAGCGCACCAAAGATATCTGCAGTGGTGCTGGTGGGGAACAGCACAGAAGAACAAGGTCTCCTGCAGCAGTACCAGCATGGAAAGGTGCAGAATGATAGGCTTAGATCTTTGGCCACCCAACTTGCTTTCACACAAATCACCTGGCAAATTCCCATGCACAGGAACACAGTCAGGTCGTCCTGTGTGGTTCCATTACTCCCCGGGGGATTGATCACCGCCATTTTTTAAAGTGCAGCAGAGGGAGAAAGAAGAAAAAAAAAAAGGAATCACCTATGTGTGGTAGCCGGCATACATCCGAGGAATTTACACAGGCTTTGAAGACAACAGACATCTACACAAGCCACACACAGCGGCGGAGCTCGTATCTGAACCCAGCATACTGGCCCCATAATTCTGCAACTATATTGTGAGGAGGAAAATAGTTGCCTACACCTTGGGTCACCTTTCAGTACCATTTACCAGGGGGGACAACTTCCAGCTCAGAACTCCAGCTGACCAGGTACACAGATTGTATCTCCACCCCAACTCCTCAGCAGCAGCTAGGGCTGGTTCTGTGATTACTTGGTTACCTTCAACATCTGGAGGGTGGTGATAAAACCTGACAACCGACAACAGAGGACCACATCTACTGGATGTGAAGGGAAGCAGGAAATCTTCCTTCAAGATTTCTTGTCTGTGATTTATTTGTGTGTTCGTCTTTGTGGGTTTTTTTTTGTGTGTGTGTGTGTGTGTGTATGTGTGTGTGCGTTTTTCTCTCTCTTTTTCATTTTTTCTTTTTTGTTTTGTTTTGTTTGTCTTGTTTTTTTTTTTTTTTCCTCTTCCTATTTACTCCCCTGCCCTCACACACTCAGCATATGTGAAACCAAGTACTATACATGAATCAGGATTTTGAGAACTGGGGCAACTGAATAGTATATCAAAGTTGTGTTATATATAGTTTCTTTTCTCTTTTTGACTAACTTTTCTTTTTCTTCTCTTTTCACCAATTTCTACTACTTTGACATTTTTTATTTCTCTTAACATATACATGAGTTTGTTTTATATACACCTCAATCTTCCAACTTTATATACACCTCGATCTTCCAACTAACTTGTTCACTCCAATTCATTTCCTCTCTCTTCTGCTGTTATTAAACTACATCCATAGATTTCTCTTTCACACTTCCTAAGAAATAATAACTCAATATCCTCACATCCTTCCTCCTCTGCATATCATATCTGTGTCCAATATAAGAAATTATAAACCCCTTTACAAACCTACACAGTGTATTAGGGACAATATTTGAATTCACTAATTCTGTACATTGTGACCAAATTGTGAACATCTGAATAGAAAATGTCTGGCTTTAGAGTGTAAAGTGGGGGATCTGTTAACATTGTCCTACAGGGGCATCATAAGGCTTTTAGGTAAAAATGAAAAAGTCACAGTTCCACAGTGCTAGAAGAGAAGTCACACAAGCAATATGGAAAGGCAAGGGAAGAAAGTGTCCCAAACAAATCAACCTATCTCCTTAGTAGATTTCATGGCAAGCACAGCAGATGAAATGACAAAGAAGGAGTTCAGGATGTACATAATTAAAATGTTCGATGATCTGAAGAATGATATAAGAGAACAAATACAAGTAGTAAAAGATTATTTGACAAAAAACTTCATAAACAAATACAAGAAGCAAAATATATAACACATCAATTTCAAGCAATGAAATGGAAGAAGCCATCAGAAGCCTACCAACCAAGAAAATCCCAGGACTGGATGGATACACAGCTGAGTTCTACAAGACCTTCAAAGAAGAAGTAATACCAATACTCTTCAATTTATTTCAGGAAATAGAAAAAGAGGGAGCTCTTCCAGACTCATTCTATTAGGCCAATATTACCCTGATTCCAAAACAAGACAAAGACATATCAAAAAAAGAAAACTTCAGACCAACATCTCTAATGAACATACATGCAAAAATTCTCAACAGAATTCTGGAAAGTCAAATACAAAAACATATCAAAAAGATAGTGCACCATGATCAAGTGGGGGTTATTCTGGTTCAACACAGGAAATCAATAAACGTAATACATCACATCAATAGACTTAAAAATAAGAATCATATGATCATCTCAATAGATGCAGAAAAAGCATTTGACAAAATACTGCACCCCTTTATGTTCAAAACACTAGTAAAACTATAGATAGCAGGAATATATCTCCACATTATAAAAGCTATCTATGCGAAGTCCCAAGCTAACATAATTTTAAATGGAGGAAAATTGAAAAAATTCGCTGTAAAAACTGGAACAAGTCAGGGATGCCCTCTTTTACCACTTTTATTTAACATAGTACTTGAAACTCTGGCCAGAGCAATTAGACAGACAAAAGAAATTAAAGAGATACAGATAGGAAAAGAAGAACTCAAATTAGCACTATTTGTTGATGATATGATTCTATACCTAGAAGACCAAAAAAATTCCACCAGAAAACTTTTAGAACTAGTAAATGAATTAGACAAAGTAGCAGAATACAAAATCAACACCCATAAATCAAAGGATATTTATGAGTATCAGTGACAAATCCTCTCAAAGGGAAATGACGAAAACTACCCCATTTACAATAACATCAAGAAAAATAAAATACTTGGGAATCAACTTAATGAAAGACATGAAAGACCTCTGTAACAAAAACTACAGAACACTAAAGAAAGAAATTATGGAACACCTTAGAAGATGGAAAGATCTACCTTGTTCTTGTATAGGCAGAACTAATATTGTCAAAAGGATTATATTACCAAAAGCATTTTATGGATTCAATGCAATTTCAATCAAAATCCAAATGACATTTCTTAAGAAATAGAAAAAGCAGTTATGAAATTCATCTGGAAAAAAACAAGAGACCCAGAATAGCTAAAGCAATACTTAGCAAGAAGAGTGAAGCAGGTGGCATCACTATACCAGACCTTAAACTATACTACAGAGCAATAGTAACAAAAACAGCATGGTACTCGCATCAAAATAGACCTGTAGACCAATGGTACAGAATAGAGGACACAGAGACTAACACACACAACTGCAGCTATCTTATATTAGATAAAAGTGCAAAAAACATATTGGAGAAAGATAGCCTCTTCAACAAATTCTGCTGGGATAACTGGAAATATGTATGCAACAAAATGAAATTAAATATTTCACCATGCACACAACTCAAAGTGTATCAAGGACCTAGGAATTAAACCAGAAACCATGCGTCTATTAGAAGAAAAAGTAGGCCCAAACCTCCATCATATTAGAGTAGGCTCCTATTTCCTTAATAGGACTCCTATTGCACAAGAATTAAAATCTAGAATTAATAAATGGGATGGATTCAAACTAAAAAGCTTCTTCTCAGCAAAAGAAACTATCAGGTGAATAGAGAGAGTACTAATTGGGAACAAATCTTTACTACACACATGTCAGATACAGCACTGATCTCTAGAATATATAAAGAACTTAAAAATCTCAACACCAAAAAACCCCAAATAACCCAATCAATAAATGGGCCAAGGAACTGAATAGACACTTCTCAGAAGAAGATACACAATCAATCAACAAATACACAAAAAAAATGTTCAACATCCCTGGCAATTAGAGAAATGCAAATCAAATCTACTCTAAGACTTCATTTCACTCCAGTCAGAATGGCAGCTATTAAGAACACAAACAACAATAAATGTTGGAGAAGATGTGGGGGAAAAGGCACACTCATACATTGCTGGTGGGACTGCAAAATGGTGCAGCCAATCTAAAAAGCAGTATGGAGATTCCTTGGAAAACTGGGAATGACCTTATGACCCAGCTATCCCACTCCTTGGTCTATTCCCAAAGGACTTAAAAACAGCATATTACAGGGACACAGCCACATCAATGTTTATAGCAGCACAATTCACAATAGCTAGACTGTGGAACCAGCCTAGATGCCCTTCAGTAGATGAATGGATAAAGAAAATATGGTATATATGCACAAAGGAATATTACTCTGCAATAAAAGAGAATAAAATAATGGCCTTCACAGGTAAATGTATGAAATTGGAGAATATAATGCTAAGTGAAGTTAGCCAATCTCAAAAATCCAAATGCTGAATGTTTTCTCTGATATAAGGAGGCTGATTCCCAGTGGGGTTGGGATGGGGAGCATAGGTGGGTTAGAGGAACACTAGAAAGGTCAATGGGGAGGGCGGGGAAGGGAGGGGGCAAGGGGGTAAAATGGAAAAAAAAAGATGGTAGGATGAGATGGATATCATTACCCTAAGTGCATGTATGAAGAACGAATGGTGTGAATATACTTTGTGTACAACCAGAGATAGGTAAAAATGTGCTCTATATGTATATTATGAATTAAAATGCATTCTACTGTCATATAAAACTTCAAATTTATAAAAAATTAAAGAGACTAGAATTTTCTTTCCCTGAGATTTTTGTTGTTGTTGCTGTTTGTTGTTTTTTAAAGAGCTCCCCTTTTTCATCTTTCTCCTAATAATATTATCATCATTTTAAAAATGTTGAATAGTTCATTTTTTCACCTCTTTCACTTGCAGGTTGATTAAACTTACTTTTTTTCTTAAAAAGATGTTTACTCTGGTATCGTTTGATGTTTACATAGAATTTATACATCATAGACAAGATGAAATAAAAGGCTTTCTGGTAGAAGTTGCTTAAAAGAAGACAGAGATATTAGAAGATAAAACAGTAGGAGGTACTTATCATATTCCCATTATATGTCATAGAACATCAAAGGTTTATACAAACTTCAAGCACATTATCAACCATTCAACTGGAACACTGGAAAGCACATGTGCGTGCGCGCGCACACACACACACACACAGAGTAAATGCAGCCAGATGTGATAGGGGTGTATGCCTGTAATTCCAGTTTTTCAGGAGGCTGAGGCAGAGGAATTTCATATTTGAGGTCAGCTTCAGTGACTCGAAATAAAGTAAAAAGGGCTGGGGATGTAGTTCAGTGGTAGGGTGCCCTGGGTTCAATCCTCAGTACCAAAACAAACAAATAAACAGAAAACCAAAATCAAACAAACAAACAAAACAACAACAAAAGAGTAAGTGTAAATACTGTTTAGGAGAAAATGGAACAGATTAATGCTAATTTGGAAGGCTAAAAAATTATTTTTGATAGAAATAATGTTTTCAGCCTGAATTATTCTAGTAAAATGGATGTGTGCAGAATATGTGGCATATCTCAACTTTTTCTTCAAGTATCCATAAGATATCACCATATAGCATGAACATTCCAGCATTTCCTTTTCAGATATGAAAATAGGGATTCAGAATGACTAATGACAAAATGGTAGGTCAAGGTCATCCAGGAAAGGTCACCAGTTTTCTCATTTTATATACAAAGAGACTGAGGTTAGAAAAACTTGCCAATCATATATCTTATAAGTAGCTTATCAGAATATTTAAAGAACTCTTAGAACTTAATAATAAGAATACAAACAACCCAACTGGAAAAATGGGCAAATGATCTAAACAGATATTTCTCTAAAAAAAGGTGACAATTGCCAATTAGAACATGAAAAGAAAGTAAACATCATTAGCCATAGGAAAATGTAAATCCAAATCACAATGTGATATCTCTTCACATCCACATGAATGACTAAATACAAAAATGACTGAAAATAACAAGTGTTGGCAAGCATGTGGAGAAACCATGATTCTCATGCAATATTGCTGGTGTGAATGTAAAATTATGTCACTGCTTTGAAAAGCAGTCTGGCATTTCTTCAAAATATTAAACATAGTGTTACCATTTCCTAGAAATTCCTCTCTACTCCTAGGTATTTATTCAAAAAGTATAAAAATATGCATCTACACAAAGGCATGTGTATGAATGTTCATAGGAACTTTATTCATAAAAGACAAAAGTAGAAAGAATCTGAATCCACTGACAGAGAAGATATAAATAAATATATTATTTCCATACAATAGAATATTATCCATTGATAAAAAGAAAGAAAACACTGATAAGCTACAGCATGAATGAACCTTAAAAGCTTCACACTAAGTGAAATTCTGACACAGAAGAACATACGTTGCATTGTTTCATTTGTATGAAATGTCCAGAACACATCTATGTAGAGACTAAATACAAAATCATCAGCAACTTTCTGGAGTTGGAAGTGGGAACTGAGTACCAAGAAGGAAGAAAGAAATACTACAGCAATATATTTATTACAGTGATGGTTGGACAACTTTATAAATTTGCCCAAAATTATTTAGTTGAGCATTTACAATGTATCAAGTTTATGGTGAGTAAATTGGACTTGAATATATATTTGCATATATATATTTGTACATACATATTTACACATATGACACAGTACTTTTAAAATATTATTTAAACATATACTATTTATATTTGTAATATTTTATATTAGACATGTAATTTCTAAATTTGCTATGAATATCTGTCAACATGTGCTCAGCATGCTGCATAAATTTTCATTGCCATAATAGTATTATATTTTTATTCCATAATAGAGAATCTTCTTACAGTGTATTATTTGCAACCTTGGTATGGTTGGACATTTTTCTTCTTTGTAAAACTATGCATATAACCTTGATGTCTCAAAGCTACTTTCAAAAAAATTAGGTTTACTTATGGATTAGAGAAACAATTTTCAATAAATCTCCAAAAGAATTTAGCTAAAAACAAGACCAATTACTGTCAAATGCAAAAAAAAAAAAAAAAAAGAAAAAGAAAAAGAAAATCCAAATTTGAAAGCTGTTGCTCTAAACATTTTAAGCCTAGAGAAGATATTGACAGCTACAATCTCAAAAGACAGACTGTTGCTCAGTGATTCTATTATAAGGAGTAAAGTTAAATAACTGGGAAGAATACTCAAATGTTATTTAAAGTAATTTTGCATAATTCAAGTTGATTAGCTAATAAAAGTAATTATGATAATGAAATCTTTCAGTCGAATAGATTTCAGAGGTAATCTTTTAAAAAAACTTTTTGACTACATTATCAAAAAACAAATCCCACAGGTGTTCATATAGTTCCTGTCTCTAAAAGCCTTAAAATATTAAATATATTTCTCTCTTCCTGTTATCTGTAATGCTAAAAACATAATTTCTTTAAATTGCTTACAGACTGAAATTTAGAATGGCATTTAATATTTGTATCTCTTCCTGGTTTCTAAATTACATTTATATGCATATATCAGCTAATGTAGCAGTGTAGTTGTTAAGATCACTTTAGAATCCAACAGACCATCACTTATTAACTCTGTATCCATGTACAACTAATTTCACCTCTCTAACCTACAATTTCCTTGTATTCAAAATGGAAATAATATTGAGTACTAACATATAGAATATGTCAAGTGCAACACATATAAATATTAATTAGTTGCCATACTCTATATATCACATAAAATATAACCTATAACTACATTGTGAGTTATTTATGACAGCAACTTCAATCATATAGCTTTATCCAAAAGAAATTATTTCCTCTGAGTTCCGTTTTACTTATCTAATGTGTCCCCACAGTGGTATGCCAAAAGAGGCTCTATATGTGTATTATGAATTGTAATGCATACTACTATTACAAATATAACAACTTTGAATAAAAAAAAATTTTAAAAAAGTGAGCAGAAAAAAATTAAACAGTCTTATGAATGCTGCTGAGAATTTCACTATATTTCTTTAGAGATTTGGACAATTTCATGCCAGTTTGAGTATTGATCACTAAATTCATTAATTCATGTCTGTCTATAAATAACCAAATAAAGCAATGACTTCATTTCCTAAAAAAAATAAAAATAAAAATGTATGATACTATCTGCTTCACAATTTTTGTTTTAGGAATTATCTGGAATCACATATGCAAAATGCCTAAGATATTTCCTTTGATGGAGTAAACACTCACACTGAGTTGTTTTCTTGCTAGTCTGAATGACTGAGCCAGTCTATGAAGAATCTACATCCTAAGGGCGAAAGGTAAAGTTTAATGGCAGCAAAGAGTTTAAATTCTACTTTGCAGCTAGGACATGCTTTCCAAAAGTTAATGATGAGAAATGACTAAGGTCTTTTGCTGCTTTTTCAGGCTGAGCACTGACTTAAGTCATTTTGTATAGGTATTTCTCCATTATAAAAACCCTTGCTGGTTTCCAACCAGGTTTCTTCAATGATCTCATGATTTCTGGATCAAGGTTTCTCAACAGTGGTACTATTGACAATTTGGGATAAACAATTGTTTGGGGACAGTGTCCATTAAATTGCAATGCTCAACCTTTTCCAGGTTGCTGTAACATCAAAATTGACTCTAGACAATGCCAATGTTACTTGGAGTCAAAGTGGTTGGTTGATAGCTTCTGCTCAAGATTAGTGCTTTTCAAAATGTAGTATACATCAGAATCAACTAGAAAGTCTGTTAGAATGCATATTCCTAAACACTAAACCTAGAGATTCTAATTTACTGTTGTGATTCTAATGTAGTTGTTCCATCATCCATACTTAAAAAAACTGCCCCTCTTCTGTAAAACATGCCTCTGCTGAATGAATGAAAAAATATAATAGGAACTACAAATGTATTAAATTATTGGCTTCTGGAACCCTAAACTCCTCCTTTGGCCCAACTATTATACTTCAAGGTAAATACTATTTCTTTCCTCAAAACTGTCAGCATGACAGATGTATTTGTTTGATGTTGCCTAATGTTTTTCATTTTTTCTAAAAGAATTCTATATATTCTTAATATGCATTAGAAAGAAGTTAAATTCTACTTGAAGTTGATAAAGTTCAAAGTCACTCTCCAAATCTGGGCACTTTTAGTAAAAAGTATCACGGTTTTTGAAAATATATTAGCAATAGTTTGGAGAAGACATGTTATAATGTGTTGGACAGGTAAAGCTCACTCCTATACTCTATGTTGATGGTTATAAATAGAACAAAACAGAAACAGAATAAGGAAATCTTATATGTTCAGATATCAATGTCCATTACAAAGCTATAATGAAGGTCTATTATAAGGTATAATAGGTAAGATACCATGATATTGGCAAAATGATATACAGACTAACCAACTGAACAAAATAGAGCCCAGAAACAGTCCTATACATATTTGGTCACCTTATTTATTTATTTATTTTTCTTTCTTTCTTTCTTTCTTTTTTTATAATCTTAATTTGTCTTATATGACAACAGAATGCATTACAATACATATTACACATATAGAGCACAATTTTATTTATAAAAAATGAAAGAGTAGTGTGAGCAAAGGAAGGTTTTATAAAATAAATAGTATTGGGTCAATTGGCTAGGCACATAAAAAATACCTTAATTTATACCTCACACTAAACATAAAAGTCAATCCCCAATATACTGCACATCAAATGTAAATTAAATCCAGGTTTGTAAACTTGGAGTAGACCAAAATTTCTGAAAGGAAAACCAAAAAGCACTCATCATGAAATTGAACAATGATAACTTGGATTACATTAAAAACTCGTTTATCAAAATTTACCATTAAAAGAAACAGAACTCAGAGTAGAAGATATTCACAATACCTAATATGCAAGAAAAGACTCCTAAACAAAATATTTATAGGACAGCAATAACATAAAACACAGGTAATCCAAGATTTAAGAAAAAATAAAAGGCTAGTATTTTAGTCAGCTTTTTCATTGCTGTGACCAAAACACCTGACAAGGACAATTTTAGGGAAGGAAAAGTTTATTTGGCACTCACAGTTTAGAGGTCTCCATCCATAGACAGCTGACTCCATTCCTCTGGGCCTGAGGTGAGGGAATACATCATGGCTGAAGAGCATGGAGGAGGAAGGCAGGTAAGGACATGACAATCAGGAAGCAGAGAGAGCTCTGCTTATCAGGGACAAAATATAAACTCAAAGGTACAGCCCTAGTGACATCTTCCTCCATCCATACCCTACCACCTACAGTTACTGCCCAGTTAATCTATATCAATATATTAATCCACTGATTTGGTTAAGGTTCTCAAAACCCAATCATTTCACCTCTGAAATTTTTTGTATTGTTTAGCACATCAGCTTTTGTGAGACATCACCTATCTAAACCATAACAATTAGAATTGGCATTTTACAAAAGAAGACATCAAATGTCTGATAAATATATGAAAAGGAACACAACTACATTAGCCAATGGACCACCTATATGCATCCACTAGAATTATCAACTTTTCAAAGAATGATAATACCAGTATCAAATTGTGGATTCCTGAATGCTCATACTGCTAGTAGGAGTAAAACTGATAAAACCATTTTAGAAAACTGTCACTACCTTAAGTTGAATGTATGTAAACCCCAAGACCCAGTAATTACATTCTCTAGTACATACTCAATAGAAAAAAACACACATATTCACCAAAAGGCATGTACTAAAATGTTCATTGTGAGTCTACTGATAACCACAGACTGTAAACTACCTAAATGTCCATCAAAAGTGAAGTGTTATATAGTCACACAATGGATACTATATAGCAGTGATGAATGCTTTATATCAATGAGAATAATCTGTAACTACATATAACAATCTGTATGAATCTCATATACAAAATTTTGGGAGAAAGAAGCCTGAAAAAGAAGTTAATTATGTATAATTGCTTTATATAAAGTACAAAAACATGTGAGTTGTTAGAAGTCAGGGTGTTTACCCTTGGTGGTGGTTTGGGAGTTGTGATTAGAAAGGAGAGTAAGGAGAACTTCTGTAGTCCTGATAAGGTGCTGTGCATTGATCTGCACATTAATGAATGAATTACTCAGATGTATTCATTATTATTTTTCCCAATTCTTCAAAATAAAATGTTTTAAATAATATAAATGCAAATGAGTTTTCTGGAAGCTTATTATGCTGTTCTAAATGTATTTAATTTTATCAACATGTGTGGAAGTCTGTTGCTATGAACTCTTGTCAGAAAAAGAGATAATCAAAGACTTTTCTTGAGAGATAATTTTTCATTATCAAATATTTTGCTATCTTTTAATGAGGTAAATTTAACAATTTTAGTGAATATTAAGTCTCAATTACTGTCTCGTTTTCTGTTTGAAATTCACTATGCCAGGAATAAAGTTACTATAACTGAAATTTTATAAAGCTGATATTTTTCCCTAAACAAAGTACAGAGACAAAATTATTCTTAAGTAATGGTCCAAAAAAGTGTATCTATGCCTAATGATTTTCTACTTAGTATATTTTATGTGGTATAAAATTCAGACCATAATCCAAGGTTTGGCTTTAATATTCAGCATATTATTCTATTCTTCCCAGAAGTATGACAAAGAATAAATGCATTTATATAGTAGTTACTTCTAACTTCCCTACTATTCAAACATAAACAATATATCATTGCGCCCCCAGACTCAGAACTTTTATTCACTCTGGATATTATATCAGCCACCAAGGTTTGCTCTTCATCTATAACAATATTTCTTTATTTGTACTTCTGTTTCTAGAACTACCACAACCATCCTTCTCCTCATAATCCAAACCATATGTGGTTTCTCTCCCTTTAATTAGGCATTTCACCATTTTTATTCCAGCTTTCTTCTTCTATTTTTTATCTATCCCACTCTTCTTAAAGTCATTTCCATGATTTTGCTTTCTAGACTTCTCCTTCTCTTTCAAAAAAGAATTCTCCATGTTTAATATGTAACAATTAATTCCAATGGTACATACAGTTATAATGCACCAATAAAAATAAAAAAAATGAATTCTCTACATTTGTCTTCTTTAAAATTTGTCTTTCACCCTGTTGCTCCTTTGCTTCTATCTCAAAGCTAACCCTTCCTTTTGCATTCAGTTGCTAGAGGGATTTAAGAAAACAAACCAAAGGATATGGTTCTGCTAAGAATTCCATCACTTAAAAACTTCTTGACTTTGTACAAGTCACTAAAGCATTCTAACCTCCATTTCTTTGTTCATATAATGGAGAGATGGGGATAATGAGGTCATATCCTTTCTTTATCTCTAGATAAAGAAATAAGATGATGTCATGAGCATCATTTTATTTCTTTATCTAATAAATATTTATTAGCATCCACTATGTACCAGTCACTATTATCAATTCTAGGACTATATCTCTAAATGCACTCTTTCCATGAAGCTTATTTTCTACTTAGCCCTGAAAACAAACACAACAAAATTTAGAATTTAATTTCAGATAGTGAAATTTGCTTTGAATAAAAATTAGTGAGTGTGACTGAAGATGAAACTCAGTGGTAAAACTGAGCTACTGAGCTAGCTTAACATGCTCAAGACCCTGGATTCAATTCCCAGTATAAGGAAAGAAGGAAGGAAGGAAGGAAGGAAGGAAGGAAGGAAGGAAGGAAGGAAGGAAGGAAGGAAGGAAGGAGGAAATAAAAGGAAAGGAAAAGAATGAAGAAAAGAGTGAAGGAGGGGAAAGAGAAAAGAAAGGAGGAAGGAAGGAAATAAGAAAACAAGGAAAGAAAGAGGAATAAGGAAAAAATAAGCAATGTAAGTTTAGAAAGTGATTAGTTGTGTTTAGGAAATTTCTATTACACAAAAGGACATTTGTTTTACTTTGGATGTGAGCTGTCCCCCAAATGTTCCTGTTAATGTAGAAATATTCAGAGGTGAAATTATTGGCTTGTAAGAGCTGTCACCTAATCAGTTCATCCTACTTTGAATGGACTGGCTGAGTGGTAGCTGTAGACAGTTGGGATGTGGCTGGAGGAGGTGGGTCACTGATGGTGTGCCCGTGAAGGGTTGTTCTTTCTGGGGCTTCTTCCTCTTTCCTTCCCCCTTCCCTCTCTCTACTTCCTAACCCTACCATGAACTGAGGAGATTTCTCTGCTGAGCCCTTCCTCCATGATGCACTACCTCATCTTGAACCCAGAGCAATGGAGTTGGTTATCTATGGACTAAAACATCTGAAATTATGATCCCCAAATAAATTTTTCATCCTCTAAGTTGTTCTTGTCATGTGTTTTAGTCACAGTGATGAAAAAGGATTTGAACTTCCCCCTTCCTTTCACTTTCTTTCTTTCTTTTTTATTTCCTTTTTTCTTTTTTTAGCAGCACTGGGGATTGAACCCAAGAGAATTCTACCATGGAGCTATATTCCCAGACATTTAATTTTTTATTTTAATACGTCTTGCTAAATTGACGAGGCTAGCTTGGAACCTGTGATCCTCCTGCCTCACCGTCCCAAGCCACTGGAATTATAGGTGTATTCCAGCATACCTGGCTGAAATTTTCATTTTTGTTAGTACTAAAAAGCCTTTTCTTTATGACTTCTTCTCTAGACTATCTTATTATAACCCTAATGGCAAAAAATAAATGACCTAACATTACATCTAAAAGCCCTAGAAAAAGAAACAAATCAACACCCAAAGCACTAGAAGACAGGAAATAATTAAAATCAGAGCTGAAATCAATAAAATTGAAAAAAGAAACAATTCAAGAAATTAACTAAACAAAAAGTTTGTTCTTTGAACAAATAAATAAAATTGATAAATCCTTAGCAAAGATTGATAAATCCTACCAAAGAGAAAGAGAGAGAAAACTCAAATTACTAAAATTCATGACGAAAAAGGAAATATTATGATGGACACTACTGAAATACAAAAGATAATTAGAAACTATTTTGAAAATTTATACTCCAATAAAATAGAAAACCTTGAAGACATTGACAAATTTCTAGAGACATGATCTACCCAAACTGAATCAGGAGGACATACACAATTTAAACATATCAATTTCAAGCAATGGAATAGAAGATGTTATGAAAAGCCTACCAACAAAGAAAAGCTCAGGACAAGATGGATTCTCAACAGAGTTCTATGAGACCTTCAAAGAAGGATTAACACCCATACTCCTCAAATTATTCCATGAAATAGAAAATGAGGGAACACTACAAACTCATTCTATGAGGCTAGTTATCACCCCAATACCAAAACCAGACAAAGACTCATCAAGGGAAGAAAACTTGACTAATATCCCTGATGAACATAGATACAAAAATTCTCATAAAATTCTGGCAAATTGGGATGGGATTTTGGCTCAGCAGAACATTGCCTAGCACATGAGAGGGCCATAGTTTCAATTATCAGCACCACATAAAAATAAATTTAAAAATAAAGGTATTGTGTCCAACTACAACTAAAAAATAAATATTTTTTAAAATTCTGGCAAATTGCATACAAAACATATTAAAAACATAGTGCACCATGATCAAGTGGGGGCTCATCTCAAGGATGCAAGGTTGGCCCAACATATGTAAATCAATAAACCTAATTCATCACATTAATAAACTTAAAGACAAGAATCATATGATTATCCCAATAGATGCAGAAAAAGCATTTGACAAAATATAGTACCCCTTCATGTTCAAAACACTAGAAAAACTAGGAAGAGTAGGACTACACCTCAACATTCTAAAAGCTACCTATGCTAAGTTCAAGGCCAACATCATTCTAAGTAGAGAAAAATCAAAAGCATTCCCTCTAAAAACTGGAACAAGACAGGGATGCCTTCCTTTACAACTTCTATTCAACATAGTCATTGAAACTCTAGCCAGAGCAATCAGACAGATGAAAGAAATTAAAGGGATATAAATAGGAAAAGAAGGACTCAAATTATCACTCTTTGCCTAAGACATGATTCTATATTTAGAAGATTCAAAAAGTTCCACTAGAAAACTTCTAGAACTCATAAATGAATTTAGTAATGTAGCAGGATATAACATCAATATCCACAAATCAAATGCATTCTATACATCAGTGATGAATTCACTGAAAGAGAAATTAGGAAAACTACCCCATTCAGAATACTCTCAAAAAAAAAAAAAAAAAAAAAAACACTCAGGAATCAATTTAACAAGTGGTGAAAGAACTCTACAATGAAAACTACAGAACACTAAAGAAAGAAATTGAAGAAGACCTTAGAAGACGAAAATCTCCCATGCTCTTGGATAGGCAAGATTAATATTGTCAAAATGGCCATACTACCAAAAACTTTATGCAAATTCAATGCAATTCCTACTAAAATCCCAATGACATTCTTCATAAAAATAGAAAAAGCAGTCATGAAATTCATTTGGAAAAATCAGAGACCCAGAATAGCCAAAGCAAACCTTAGCATGAAGAGTGAAGCAGGAGGCAACACAATACCAGACCTTAAAGTATACTACAGAGCTATGGTAAGAAAATCAGCATGGTATTGGCATCAAAAGAGATATTCCAACCAATGGTATGTAATAGAAGACACAGAGACAAACCCACATAAATACAGTTATCTAATACTAGACAAAGGCACCAAAAACATACATTGGAGAAAAGATAGCCTCTTCAAGAAACAATGCTTGGAAAACTGGAAATCAATATGTAGCAAAAGGAAATTAAACCCCTAATTCTCACTCTGAACAAAACTCAACTCAAAGTGGATCATGGACTTAGGCATTAGACCCTGCACCTAATAAAAGGAAAAGCAGGTCCAAATTTCCACCATATTGGCTTAGGATCTGACTTCCTTAACAAAAATCCTAAAGCACAAGAAGTAAAATCAAGAATCGATTAATGGGATGACATCAAATTTAAAAGCTTCTCAGGAAAGGAAACTATCAAATATGTGAAGAGAGAGCCTACAGAATGGGAGAAAATCTTTACCACATGTACCTCAGAGCATTAATATTCAGGATATAAAAAGAAGTAAAAAAAAAAAAAAAACTTACCACCAAGAGAGAAAAAAGAAAGAAAGTAAATGAAAGAAAGAAAAACAAACAAACAAACAAATAACCCAATCAGAAAATGGGCTAAGGAACTGAATAGAAACTTCACAGAAGAAGAAATACAATCAGTCAATAAATATACGAAAACTGTTTGATATCCCTAGCAATTAGAGCAATGCAAATTAAAACTACACTGAGATTGCATTTCACTCCAGTCAGAATGGCAGTTATCAAAAATACAAGCAATAATAAGCGTTGGCAAGGATGTGGGGCAAAAGGTATACTCATACATTGCTGGTAGGACTACAAGTTGGTGCAACCACTCTGCAAAGCAGTATGGAGATTCCTCAGAAAACCTGGAATGCAACCACAATTTGACCCAACTATCCCACTCCTTGGTTTGTACCCAAAGGACTTAAAATCAGCATAATATAGTGACACAGCCACATCAATGTTTATAGCAGCTCTATTCACAATAGCTGAACTATGGAACCAAACCACATGCCCTTCAACAGATGAATGGATAAAGAAAATGTGGTATATACACACAATGGAAAATTATTCATCCATAAAGAAGAATGAAATTATGGCATTTGCCAGTAAATGGATGGAGTTAGAGAAAGCAAATCCCCCAAAACCAAAGGCTGAATGTTTTCTCTGACATGCGGATGCTAATTGACAATGAGGGGGGTAGGGAATAATAGAAACACTTTGTATTAGACAAAGGGGAATGAAGGGAATGGAGGGGGATGGGAATAGGAAAGATGGTAGAATGAATTGGACATTACTTTCCTATATGCATATATGATTACATGACTAATGTAATTCTACATCTTGTATAACCAGAAGAATGAGAAGTTACATCCATATATTCATGTAAAAATACATTCTACTATCATGTAAAACTAATTAGAAAAAAATTTAAAAAGAAACCATACTGAGAAAGATCAAGGGAGGGCTAAATTTGCTGCTTTTTGTTTGTTTGTTTGTTTTTGGTACCAGGCATTGTACCCCTGGGGTGCTTAACCACTAAGACACATCCACAGCCCTTTTTTATTTGTTTTATTTTCAGACAGGGTCTCACTGAGTTGCTTGCTGCCTCACTAAGTTGCTGAGGCTGGCTTTGAACTGATGATCCTCCTGCCTCAGCCTCCCAAGCAGCTGAGATTACAAGCATGTGCCAACTATCTGGCTTATGGCTTGTGAGTGTTTTTAAAAATGTGCCATTCTTGTTCTTATTAAGGGTCACTTGTATGCAATGCATTTTCTCTTGATGCTCTCAAGATTTCCTGTCTTTGGTTACTGGCAATTTTGTTATGTTTCAGAATGGATCTGTTTGGGATTTATTCTACTTGGAGTTCATTGAGAAACTTGGATTTGTAGAGCCATACCTTTTTTAATATTTAGGAATATTCGGGTTACTATTTTTCCAATTATCCTCTGTTGCTTAAAACTTTCATAGCACATATATGTTATACTTGATGATTTCTCATGTCTTTTAGACTCAATTTTTGTAGATTCCCTTTTCTTTTTGTTCTTCAGTCTCAATAATTTCAAATGATTTGTCTTCATTTCCTCCTCCCATTCAAGTCTGATGTTAAACCCTTTTATGAATTTGTTAATTCATAAGAGAATTTCTGCTAAGTTCTTATAGTTTCTATCTCTGTCAAAATTCTTTCTCTCTCTCTCTCTCTCTCTTTTTTTCATGGTACTTAGGATTGAACCCAGGATACAAGTGCTCTACCACTGAACTATATCTCCTGCCCATTCTGTCAATATTTTAATTTTGTTTAGATACTGCTCCCCCCAGTTTCTAAATTATCTATTTTCCTTTAGCTCTTTGAGCATATTTAAGACAGTCATTTCAAAGACTTGTGTAGTAATTCTAATGCCTGTGTTTCTTCAGGGATGTCTTCTGGAGATTTATTTGTACCTTTTAATGGGCACATTTCTTTGGACACCTTGTGGTATTTTGTTATAAATTTTTTTTTTTTTTTTTTTTTTTTAAATATTTATTTATTTGCTTTTAGTTGTACACAATGCGTTCATTTGTATGTGGTGCTGAGGATCGAACCCGGGCTGCGCACGTGCTAGACGAGTGCTCTACCGCTGAGCCACAATCCCAGCCCCTGTTATAAATTTTGTGATTGAAAAACAGACAATCTGACTATAACAAAATTGGGAATCTCTGAAGACATCACTAAAAATGTGAAAAGTAAGGCACCAAATGGAGAACTGTGTTTGTAACCAACTCAAGTCTTATAACCAGAGTGTACAAGACTTCCTACAAATCAATACAAAAAGACAACTCAACAAAAATGGGAAAGAGATGCATAGATATTTAAAAAGAGAATATAGTCAAATAAACAATAAGCATTTGAAAAAAAAATCAATCAACTTCTTTAGTTAACAGGGAAATACAAATTAAAACAATGGTGTAGCAAAACTGCAGCCTACCAAAGTATCAGTTATTTTGATTAAAATTTTGAGGTCACAAATTACATTTTTATATGTTGTGTACCCACTAAAACATAATCACAATAAACTCTCAAATGCTGCATATGAAATTTAAAGGGGTGCAACCAATTTGAAACGTTAGTGGCATTAACTAAAGCCAAAATGATAATATGTATAATCCAGATACAATATAGTTGACATAGAAAATATGCACAAAAATGTCCATGTCCAGATGTGGTTCCACGTTTCATGGGACCTGAAGCTTATATAACATAAATGGGGGGCCTCTGATTGAGAAAAAAATAAAATTACAAATGTAAGATTAGGAATAAAAATGAACATGTAATTAGAATATTAAAAGATAATCACCAAAATTATGAGAGGCTTTGGGATTCAGGTCTTTTGCAGTTTCTGAAGACATCTCATCAGAAATGCTTTTACAGAGATGCTCAATAGAATCTTGTTTCTCCTTCATACCTAGAATACTATGCAAATAGCAACAATTCATAGCCTTTAGGAGACCTGTGAAAGTGGGAGAAGCTGATGTTTAAGTTTTTAATTAATCTTTATGTTAATTCTGCCTATGATCATAAGAGCATTTTCAGAATAGCCCAAATTAGAAAAAATCCATCTATCCATCAGTAGGGAAATGGATAGGTTATGGCATATCCATTTAAATGGGGTGTTATATGGCAATAAAAATAAACAAATTTCTACTGTATATAACAACATGAGTTAAACTTATAACCATAATGTTGAGTGCTGGAATCCAGACAAAAGTTAATGCTGTATGATTTCATTTCTGTACAGTTCAAATCCAGAGAAAATTCATCTATGGCAAAAGAAGCCTGGATAGTGGTTTCTTTTGGGGAGGAAGAGAATAAATAGTGCTTGTAGGTGGCATAAAAGGAGCCTTTGAGATGCCCATGATGTTCAATTTTTCATTGTGGCTATAGGTTATATAGATGTGATCACTTTGTGGTAATAGATCAAGCTGTACACTTCATACTGAAGGAAAAGTCTATTAAAAATAGCATATGAAACCAAGATATCATCAGTGTTTTTACATAGAAGAATTGGACAATTTTAAAGGAGTATATAACCAAGCTATGAAACCTATTTTCACTATATTAACATTTTTACAAAGTAGAATGACAAATTTTAGACACTGATCCACATACCATATTTTCTAGAGCATTGATAGAGTCCCTGATATTTTTTTTCATTTTTGTAAAATTTTATTGATGATTCCATTCAAAATCCTATTTGTATTTGAATATCACATTGTTCCACATTAAGATTACTTTATAACATTGAATTCCAGTCATGTTTTCTTAGGAAAAAAAATAGCTCTCTTAAAACAAACTTTATTTCCATTATCAGGTCACAAAAATTATACTGTCCATTTTAGAACAAAAAAGTATCAGGGCTTATACTATAACCTGCTCCAAGAACAACCCATCTCACAGGATAATCTCCATTTGCCTAGATTTCTGAATGAGAAGATACATGGAGTTGAGCCATTTTGTAGGAACACAATGGCCTACATACAATATGAACAAAAATTAATTTTTTTGAAGTAAGGATCTTTAATTTAAGGCTATACAACACAAAAACAAAATATATGAATGTATATCTGTAATAAAACTTTTTGCTCCTTTTTTATTTTTATGGATATGTATGGGAAGTAGAGGCAGGATCTACAACCAGTAAATTGGTCTTAATAAGTTGCTTTAAAATATTTGGTCATTGAAGAAGGCGTGTGTGGCTGAGTGGTAGAGCACTTTCTCAGCATACAAAACACTCCAGATTTGTAATCCCTCTATTTTGGTCATTGGAATTCAACTGATTTGGTTAAGCTAATTTGTATACATAGAAACTCACTCCAGAGTTTAGAGCCTTTAAAATCCTAGGTATCATTTCTCAGATGAGTAAATATTGATGAGGGGAATGATACTGAAAGTTAGAAAATGCAAATATTCAAATAATTTTAAAGCTTACATTCAAAGTTTTAAAATTTTATATAATATATTCACTCTGATACAAAATTACATATATGCCACTAACAATATAATCAGGCTATTTCTTTTTTTATTTTTTATTCTAAGTTGCTATAAATGACAGCAGAATGTATTACATCTCATATTACACATATAGAGCACATTTCTTATTTAGCCTAAAATACAGATCCAGTGATTTCATTTTCTTATATGAAAATGTTCCTTTGAAGGAACATAAATGAAGTACAAGAGATTATTATTACTGATCCTCACAGTAACTTTAATCATGAAGCAATCTGTAGAGAATTCATTGACCTTCATTCAAATCTAATATAAGTAACCAGATTATTATAATTAAATATATTTTTAAAACACTTGACTTGTCATATAATATTCATACAATGGCTGGCTCCAATATATTTTTTAAAAATATTAATACAAAGAAATTATTAATTTTCCTTGTTTTAAAGTATATAAATATTTGATGAAGAAAGTAAAAAAAAAATTCCTATCTCTATTCAAAGACTTTCTTGTTGGTTTTCTGTATCAATGATTAATCATGGCCCTCCTAGGGAAAATGTATTATTAAAGCTAAAAAACAAAAAGGAATCACTTCATTAGCTCAAGTCTCCCAGCCTCCTACTCAGGTCAGAGAATAGGCTCATTACAATGCAGAAAAAGATGCCTCAAATAGATTTGTGGGGTGAAATGGTGCTTCACTTTCATATTTCTGAGGAAATACACCTCCAAATTTATAATCAGTCAATTTTTTTTGTGGATCACTTATAATATGTTCCAGGCCATGAGCTGTATAATAAAGTATTTTCATGCCCTCTAGGAGTCGGCATGGATATTTATGGATGGGCCCTTTACTGGGGGCCTGCACTGGTACAAACTTTGATACATTCTGAGAATAATGAACCACATTTCTATAGCATCATTCTATGAAAAAATTATGTCTCAAAGGAGCCAGTTTTCCTAATCCAACCCACTAATAAAACATTTGACATCCCTTATACATTTCAGTCTAACGGTCACTTTACCTCTGGATGAACACACCAACATCCAACTCATTCCACTTTTGAAGATCTTTAATTACTAGAAAATGTTCTCTTATGTTTAGCTAAAATCTGTCTTTATGTACTTTTCCCCCTGTTGAGCCTGATTATATCCTCTGGGCAAAACAGAGCAATTTTAATCCGTCTTGCACATTACATCTTTCTAAACATGTGAAGAACTTCCCAGTTCCTTCAACTATAATAAGATACTATGAATATTTTAAACCCTCATTATTTTTTTTCCTGAACAGATATCGGATTGCCTTCTCCAATGATCTAGAAATGCATAGTTTTCCTTGTGTCCACCAGTACAGAGTACAACAAGTACATGACATTCCTCATCCTGAAAGGTTTTCATTCTGCAGGTGAAGCTTTATTATATTACATTAAATTTTCTGATCACCTTCATCACTCTGTTAGTTCAAACTGAGCTGACATTTGACTAAAACTAGTCAATTTGTTTCTGGGGGAGAGGGTGGGTACATGTATTTCAGCTCTTTTTCTGGTTCTATACCGGTAAAGTTGTATTTTGTTTTGCTTTATGATCCAAAGTATTAATTTTTCATTTTTCCCTGGAAAATGTCAACCTCATAGATTCTGCTTCTCTTTGTTTCTTAATTCTGATGTTTAACATATTAGTTACATGCTCAGCTTTTCCTAGAGCATTATGTAATTCATTGGTTAAAATAATGTTACATAACATCATCCCTCTGTGCCCTACTTTATTATTCTAACTGAAAAAAGAAGTAGCCTTTAGGTTACAAGTCAGAAGAGAATGGTTTTTATCTAAATCCAGCTAAATGACTGATGGACATAAATGTTTTTTTTATATTTAAGTTGGAAAGAACATTACCTCTCCTGCCTCTTCATACAATTGATTAGAAGCAAAGGACAGATTATTTATGAAAGGACTTCAAAGAGAATAAAGTGCTACATATAAATATGTGAGGCACTATTATTAATGCTATTTTTAACCTATACTAAAAGAGTCCTATTGATTGATTTCACAATGAAGTTACTAGTTGTTTGGCATTATGTAGAGAAATAGTTTATAACAACTTTATACCACATAACACCATGTACCAAAATTTATATGCCCTTCTAAATGAAAGTCTTTCCAACTCCATGACACACGGATATCAGGGCACTGAAATACGATGACAAGAATGATTAATTCTTCCAAAGTAGACATATTATGTTGACAAGGTAATAGAAAATTTGCATTTTTATGCTTGTATCATATTTCTAATTTTGAATCTTTTGATACCTATTCTAAAAGCTTTCCTTCATTCATATTTTTAATGTATGATATGTCACTGATCATTCCAATTCACAAAATGAGATTTCTTCTAATTACATATTTTAAAATTATGAAAATGTTGATTTAAATTCCAAAATTCCTAGAAGCCAGTTCAGTGGAGCAGAGAAAGAGGATTGAGGGGTAGAGAGGAGGGACCAGAAAAGGCAGGATCTACACAATGAAATCAAAGAATTATTGCATACATATGACTATACCACAGTTAATGCCACCTTTATGTATACCTATAAAGCACTGATTTTAAAAAAATAAATAGAAGGAAAACCAGTATAGTAGGGGAAGTGGAACAGGGTGACAAAGGAGTGTCTGGGGATTGAAGTGGATCAAATTATATTTCATGCATGTGTAATTAAGTCAAAATAAACCTCAACATTATGTATAACTGCAATGTACTAATAAAAACATTTTTAAAATGTAGGCTCTAAAAATAAATAATTTCCTAATTTTCATCCTTTGTAGTTTCAGTTTATATACTCATTATCACAAAAATTCTCACTTAACTCATATATAAAAGGCAATATAAGGTCAAAATTTAAAAGGATTGGGGATATAGCTCAGTTGGTAGAGTATTTGTGTCATGTGCACAAGGCCCTGGGTTCAATCTCCAGAATGACAAAAAAAATTAAAAAGCACAGAGGTAATATTTTTTCAGATTGGGGATGTTTGAAAATGTGAAGATATAGTGATGTGCCCATAAAAGGTTGGTTGTGTGCATGCATGTATGCGTGTGTGTAGTATGTTTATATGTATATAATTTTATTTTCCATTTGATAGGTACCCATCTGATGATGATCTACAGTCCTTTCCACACACAACAGAGAATCAATCAAGAATGAATGGCAGTCAGGCGTGGTGGTACATGCTTGTAATCCCAGCAGCTAGGGAGGCTGAGGCAGGAGGATTGCAATTTCAAAGCCAGCCTCAGCAACCTAGCAAGGCCCTAAACAACTCAGTGAGACCCTGTCTCAAAATAAAATATAAAAAGGGTCTAGGGATGTGGCTCAGTGCTTAAGTGTCCCTGGGTTCAATCCCTGGTACCAAAAAAAAAAAAAAAAAAAAAAAAAAAAGAACGGCAGAGGGCTGGGTTATAGCTCAGTGGCAGAATGCTTGCCTAGCATATAAAAAATAAATAAAATAAAAGCATGCTGTCCATCTGCAACAACAACAAAAAAAGTTTTTTC
The DNA here is from genome assembly GCA_025594165.1 of Tamias sibiricus. Classification (NCBI taxonomy): domain Eukaryota; kingdom Metazoa; phylum Chordata; class Mammalia; order Rodentia; family Sciuridae; genus Tamias; species Tamias sibiricus. Next base: position 104,256,550 of record CM046667.1, on the reverse strand, counting down.
TCTTTAAATGAATGGCAGAGTACATAACTGCTCTGTGGTAATTACCTGAGCTACTGACAGCACAGAATGAGAGAAGACTCAAGCACAGAGGAATAGGGGAATCTTGCTAAGAGCATTGCACAAACAGCACAAAAGGGGAGGCATTAGCAAGCTTAGAGCAGATGGCTGTACTAAGAGAAAAGCACCAGCCGAATACTGACTGCATTCTGCAGAAAGGGAAAAGTACACAGTCATATACAGCAGATCAAGAGTTCTGGAAAGGTAGGAATCCATGTATAAAAATTTACAGAAAATGTTAATGACAAAATATGCATTTATGCAATAAGGCTAATGACAGAATATGACATTGATTAAATTGCAGGGAGAATACAAAATTCCCTGTAAAGCACATACACCAAGGCATATATAAAGGAAAGAAAAAATAAAGAGAGGAGACAAGAATAGAATTATGATCCTTACCTAGTCATCCCCCTCACACAGAGATCTAAGAAAACTCCCACAGTTGAAATGCTAAACTCATCTACTTAGTACATATGTTTATAATTTGTCTATGGTATACTAAATCTTAGTTCTCTTTTGTGTTGTTTGAAATTTCAATGAAAAATCCAAGATTGAGGAATGTAGAATAAATAGAGTTAAATTTAATCTGAATATATGGTCATTAGACAGTCTTATCTCTCACTGAAGCACCTATCATCTAGCAGATTCAGAGGAGAGAAGGAGGGCTAATATGTTTGTTTCCTTCTTAGAATATAATTATAGATCATAAATTTGAAAATATTTTCTCTCCACTGTTCCCCTACATTTTAGTAGTCCTCCAAATCCATGTGTAGCCCACATATCACTCTACTCTACCATCCCCCTGAATCCCCTATGGAACATAAGATCAACTTTTTTTTTTTGTACCAGAGTTTGAATCCAGTGGTGCTTAACCACTGAGCAACATCCCCAGCCCTTTGTATTTTTATTTTGAGACAGGGTCTCACTAAGTTGCTTAGAGCCTGGCTGAGTTGCTGAGGCTGGTCTTGAACATGCAATCCTCCTGCCTCAGCTTCCCAATTTTCTGGTATTACAAGTATGCACCACCATGCTTGGTAAGACCAGCATTTTTTAATGACAACATATTTCTTCTGAGTATCCCACTGACAACTAAAATCTCAAAAATTGAGGAACAAATTTACTGAATTTTGCTCCTAAACTGCTCCATCATTTCGGTTCTGTGTTTCAAATTAAAATTTCCCTACTCACCCTGTTGCTCAAGTTTACCATCTTCAGTGCCATGTTTGACTTTTCTCTTTGCTTTAGTGTACAATGAGTAGGTCACCTTTTTTTGTAGATTTGACCTTCTAAATATCTATTAAATCCATTGTCTCCTCTCCATACCCATTGTTATTATCACAGTTCAGCCTTTTAACATCACTCATTAATGTGCAACCTTCAGACTCTTCCATTTTAATTTATTTCCTATATTCATGCCAGAGGTTTATCTAAAGCATAATTATATCATTTCCTTGCATAAAGTATTTCAGTGGAGCCAATCTTCCAAATATGCCTCTGCACATTAACCACTGCTTAATTCTTACAAGCATCATGTCTTGCAAGTTTTCTACAGGCCTTCTATGCTCCAAGAATATGAGATAACTCAATTCCCATAACACACTATTTTCTTTCATATCTACAAGTGTTTATTCCTTTAGTCTACTAGAAAATTCACACTCATTCTTCAAGAATTGGATCAATAACATCCTCTCCATTAAAGCCTTTTTCAAATGAAATCCCCTCTCATTCCTGGCACAATTATTCTTTCCTTCCTCAAAGTTAATAGAATGCACACAGTTACTGCTAGAATGGCCAGTAATTTATACCTCTTTTATGTATTAAAATGATGTAAATAATAAAGTGAATACACATTTGAATACTTTCATTATAGAGAAATTAATAAACACACTGTAAAAAGAATATTCAGACTTTTCTTCATAAACTTTATAGCAGGACTGTCCACATCTCATTCCCCATAAATATTTCACATACATCTAAGCTATTATTTCTATGAATCCCAGTGACTGACAATTTGAGGTTTCCAAGCATCATTTGTGTTGGATTTCCTGGCCATAGAGCAAATCTCAGGTGCACAAAATGGCTGGTAGGGAAAGAAACTATGAATTCTTCTCTCACCACCACTAAGGTCCTGAATGATTTAGCAGTCCACAGCTGCTCCTTCCTGAGCACATTTTGCTTTACCACTGAGGATCCTTTCATGTTATTCTTGATAGAGGCAATAGGCATTCTACATATGGAAAGGGTTAGGATAAACAAGGAGGTAGGCTATAGCTGGCCATCTTTCCAATTTTTACCCATGTATTTAGGGAATAATTCAGCTTACTACACATGTCATACCTCACACACAGTATTTGATGAGATCAAGGCAGAAGCTGGAGACACAAAACAGAGGTCTACCAAACTTATCATTGTTAATTTTCACACAAGTATTAATAATCATATTTCACTGAAAAAAAGAAAATTTGGAACAAGTGCAATTTTCACACAAATATTAATAATCATATTTCACTGAAAAAAGAAAATTTGGAACAACATGCTAGAACAGTGAAAATAAACCAGAATGTCTAACATGTATGCATTATTGTTTTATGCTCTGTGAAAGATATAAAATAAGTATGAGATTCCTATTTTTAAGAAGTTAATGTTTGGGGCTGGGGTTGGAGCTCAGTAGTAGAGCACTTGCCTCGCACATGTGGTGCACTGGGTTTGATCTTCAGCACCACATAAAAATAAAATAAAGGTATTGTGTCCGACTAAAACAAAATATTTAAAAAAAAAGAAGTTAATGTTCTTATCAGACAAATAAAATATAGTCTTTTGGGATGGAGATCTATACAAGAGTGAATATAAAAATATCAGTGAATAGTATAGAAGGTGGCAATTATCATAATCCAATTGAGAGGATGGAGTATTTAGAGAAGGCTTCACAGAAGAGCTGTGACCTGAGTTAATAAGAAAATACTGTCTGTATGTAATTGACATCAACCAAAGGATAGTACAGCAATCTATGCACAATCCTCATTCTTATATGGAACCTGATTCTGCACTTGTGAATAAAGCTGACAAGTCATGAGTGAAATGAACTAACCACTACTGGACTTGATGAAATAGAATTGAGGTTCTAGTTATGAACATGTATGGTAGCCCACAGTGATCTGACTTTTCTTTACATCTCAGTTCCCAAATCTGGCCTTAGGGTTCTACTTTTGTGCTGATCCTGACCTGAACACCAGTGTCACCTCTGATTTTCCCACAAGGGAATCAATTAAGCACACCATGACCACTTGACCCTACTGACTGCCTATCTCCTTGTAGCACACATTACCTAATACTGAGATCTCAAAAATGAAGCTAAGCCAAAAAATTATTGGAGAAGTATCCAAGTTAATCTTTCAAGAAGCATACTAGACACACATTTATTCCTGGCTGAGAGAAAGACACAACCATGAATTGACTGAAGTATGATTTGTGTCAACTACAAGAGTGAGAAGAGTAACTCAGAAATTATTGTTCTTATTCTATTAAATCCATGATTTTCAGCAGCACCACCTATAGTAATAGTTCCCCTATATTGTTCAATTTAGATCCTATCAGATGGCTTCATCAACAAAGTACCAATCTCTTAGATTTGATGATTTATATAAAACTGAACTCTAAATTAGTGATGTCTTATCTGTGTCTTGACCTAATTCCCATCCATATATGTCTTCTGATACCAACTGGAGACAAGTGTTCTCCATGAGTAGGGTACACTTTAGATTTTAAATGCCCTGAATTACTTTGTGCAATTGTTTTTAAGCTTTAAAAATATATTTTAATTCTCTCCATCAGCCTTATACTATATGGATTTTAGCAGCTGTTTTTCTTGGATGACTCACTAGTTAGATTTCTCTTTAGGCTCAATCATGAATTGCTAGAGGCTTATATTGCATTTAGAGGAACAAGATAGCTATATTATAGAAAAATATTTTGTGTAATAAAAACTTATGAAAGAACAATGGAAATTATACATAGAAAATAACACTGGAATTATGATTTTGACAGAATCTTTTATATTTGTTATGAACATTTAAGCTCAACATTTCCAAATCCTATAGTAAAGACTTTCATTTACTGGGCTGTGAATGAGTTTTCAAGTGACTGACAATTATCTAAATTCTGAATTAAAGACTTGGAAAAAGGTCATCTAACTCAGCCTCTTGGTGTCTTCAATAAAATTTATATGTATGATATTCCTAGGAGTGGAATGAAAATAAAAGTTTGCTTTTTTTTTTTTTTGCTTAAAATGAGAAGAACTTAACAGCTACCCAGTTGCAAGACTAAAACATACAAACAAATGAAGCCAAATTTCCTTTGCAAAATGAAAATAATGACTTCAACAAAAGCAATAAGCATGAAATGCAATAGAATACCATAATATACATGCTAATATACTAAGATGACATAGAAATTGCATTTGGGTTTCAGGAGACATGCACACAGGTTTGTCTTTTAAAAAATCACCAGGTTTCTATTTGAAGATGAGTGTGAGTACTCAATTACATCCTATAACAAAGGAATCTTTTACTGCTCATATCGAAGTATACAAATTATCAAAACTTGAGTAACTGGCTAATAGAAAGATGTACTTAAGTAATATGTATTTCTAGAGTGGATTTAGTCAGCATTTCAGCAAACTCCCATATTTATGGGTTATAGGGATTAATAAAAAGAAAATATCAAACTTTTAATGACAACCTTTGTCGGATTATTATAAGGGGTTGAGGTTTATAGCCCCCCGGTGCCCGGGATGGACCTCTTCTTTCTACCAAAAGAGGCCAGAGGGGCCTACCTCAATGATGAGACTGGATTGGGAAAGTAAAGGCCGCCGATGCCTCCTCCCTTGCCTTCAAAAGACTCAGAGCCGCGTCGGGGAGCCCAGTCAGTAGAATGCCGGAACTCGGTTTATTGAGGAAGTTGGACGGTCTTATATAGGACATGGGCCAATCAACAGAAAGATCATAGGGACACATAAGGAGCATGGGCGGATGCCATTGGCGGAGCCATTGGCCTATCTTTGGGGTGGTTTCAGTTCTCACAGCCACGCCCCCTGCTTAGCCTAAGTCCTGTAACAGGGCGTGGTAATGTGGCAAGCAGCCAGAAAGCAGTGTAAGGTCCGACAAACCTTTCTAAGTTTCACTTGTCCAAATGTTTTTTATTGGTTCTTTTTAGTTATATGTGACAGTAGAATCCATTTTGAGATAATTATACAAGCATGGAATGTATCTTATTCTAATTAAGACCCAAGTACCTCTCCTTCCCCTCCTTCTTCCCCAACTCCTGCTCCCTACCCTCTACTGATCTTTCTGCCATTTACTCATAGTTATTATTATTTTAAAATTAATATCTTGTGTATGTACATGATGATGAGATTCACTGTGGTGTATTTATATAACTTCAACAAATCAATGGATAAAGAAATTTTGATATAAATAAATAAATATACACACAATGGAATATTACTCAGCCATAAAGAAGAATGACTTTATGACATTTTCCACTAAATGGATGAATCTGGAAACTATTGTGATAACTGAATTAAGTGAACCCCAAACAACCAAAGGTCAAATGTTTTCTCTGATATGTGGAAACTAACACACAATAGGTGGGAGGATATAAATTTAGTGGATTAGACAAAGGGGAATAAAGGGAAGGGAGGGGGAATAAGAAAAGGAAAGACAGTGGAATGAATCTGACATAATTTTCTAAATGATTTTTGTGTACATGTACCTTAATTGCATCCATGGTCATCCAACAGGAGTCAGTAATGTCCAGGAGAGTTTAGTGTGTTTGACCCATTTCTCTCTTTGATCAGGTTTCCAAAATGTCCAAATCACTAATGAGTCCCATGTATTATAAACATAGATCCATTGAATAAGTTTATAGCCACATCTGCTTCATATATACTAAGTTCTTGGCATATATATTATTGCTTAGTAGGATATACCTACTAAAAATATGTTCTAAAGTGTCTTGTCTGATCTCTAAGCTTTCTGACTTTGCCTTGAAAACCAAATTTCCTACTCAAACTGTGAACCTCCTAAAGTAAGAGGCTCTTCCTTATTCATCTTTGTATCCCTAGTGCTTAACACAGTATATGGCACATGATAAGTGATCAAGAAATGGATGGATGCTTCACCTTTAAGACTGATTTCCATCTACTTTGACCCCAATTTAGAAATCTGATTCCAAAATACTATTTATTCATTTGGCTTAATGGTTTGATCTGAACTTTTAGTCCTTGTTTTTTTTTTTTTTTTTCTAAGGTGTAATTAACCTAATCATAATGACTCAGTAAGATAAGCCCAGGGCCCTTTCCCTAATATTGGTAGATTAAAACAAAAGAAGTACAAAACAGAAAAATAATGGTCCTAAGTATAGTAATGTGGATATTTTACATTAATATAATTTCAAAATGAACTAATATAGGCAAGATAATTTTTGTGATACTTATTTTCAATAAGCAGAGAAATATGTGTGTGTGTATATTTTTTGCAGAGAAATACTTTGAAAAATAGTAAAAAAAATAGTTTCAGTTGATAAAATTTACTAGATTTATCAGCTGGGCATGGTGGCACATGCCTATAATCCCAGTGGCTCACGTGGCTGAAGCAGGAGGATTGTGAGTTCAATGTCAGCCTCAGCAAGGGCGAGGTCCTAAGCAACTCAGTGAAACCCTGTCTCTAAGTAAAATACAAACTAGGGATGGGGAAGTGGCTTAGTGGTTAAGTGCCCCTGGGTTCAATCCCTGGTACCACCACCCAAACATTTGCTAGGTGTATAGATACAATTAAGCTATATGAACACACAAAGAAAAATCTAGTGTAAATAAAATAACTTTAATTTTATTAAGCCACTTAGACTGATTGGAAAGAGAGAATAAATTATTTATTTATCAAGGCTAGTTTTCCAGATCCAATATATATATATATATATATTTTTTTTTCTCAAAGGTTTCTGTTTAAAGTTACATGACTAGAACTTTTCTTTGAAATTAATGATTTAATACAAACATGGCCATAAATACAAAACATATTGATTTTTTTACAGTAGCATTTTGGTCAAATATTGCAAAGTAGGGGAAGAACAAGAAAATTTTGTGTGTGTGTGGGAGGGGGGATAGGAGGGGGAGAGAGAGAGAGAGAGAGAGAGAGAGAGAGAGAGAGAGATGAATTATAGAAAAGTGTTGCTGCCTGAAGCGGAAACCGCCTTGGAGCAATGAACGCCGCAGGAAAATTCGGAGGCAGGATGAAAATGAAAAAAGGTCTTTAATTCTTCTTCTCTCTCTGGCTCCAGCAATCACTCCAAACACTCTAACTCCAACCACCACCTTCTTCTTCTTCCCACACACACTAACCAAACTCACCCAGTTATATACATATCGCTTTAACAAGGACACGTGCTCACAGCTCAAGCTTACAGGTGCGTCACGCAGTGTTCACGGGCATACAAAGATTCTTTGGATAATGTATTACTATCAGGTGGAAACTAGAACATCTTTTATGGCTCTCAGCTAACCGCAATCTTTAGCTATCTCCTTGATTATAGGTTCCTTCAGAAAAGGTGGTAAGCAGAGGGTGTTCCATTTGGCTATTTCTTCCATATACCACACTATTCTCAGCCTAAGTCACCAGTAAGGAACACTAAAAGATGTTTTTTTTTAAATCTATTTGGAAAAGTAGAGAATCCTATAGACTATTTCTCTCTTTTCCATGAAATATTGATTTGCAAATGGAAAAATAGCCACTCACATTGCTATCAATAGGACTGTTGAAATATTTGTAAAATTAGAGAACACTTGTAAAAAGACAAAATAATTCACCAACACTTTAGCATGATTCAGGTTACAGAAAATAGAAGGTTATATTAATTATCCCAATTTTGATTGAGGAAAGATGGAGAAGTAGTAAATTATTAATTGACTCTTCAAAAGCGATCACTGTTATACCTGGTATGTCCATGCTAATTTATGTCTCCCAATATTGTTTCCTTTAGTACTTATAACAGAGCAAAGAAGTAGGAATCATTATAAACTTCTGATAAATAAAGAAAAAGAATTGCTTAGGTTTCCTACATTTAATAGTTTTGCTACTCCTTTTAGCAATTTGACATAGTAAATTCTTTTTTTTAATTTTATTTTTATAATTTTTAATATGTACAACTCATAGTGCATATATTTAGTATCTTTTTACATACAACTGTTTGTATACAAAGTATATTCGTACAATTCAGGTCTTCAATCATGCATTAAGAAAAATGATATCCGTCTCATTCAACCACCTTTTTTTTTCTCCCCCTCCCTCCCCTATTGCTCCCTCCCTTACCCTCCCTTCCCTTGACCATTCTAGTGTTCCTCTAATCCTCCTATGTACCCCTATCCAACAATAATTTGAAATAGCCTCCTTATATCAGAGAGAACATTTGGTACTTGGATTTTTGAGACTGACTAACTTCACTTAGCATTATGTCTTCCAACTTCATCCATTTACCTGCAAATGCCATTAATTTGTTTTCTTTTATTGCTGAGTAAAATTCCATTGTGTGTATATACCACATTTTCTTAATCCACTCATTTACTGAGGGACATCTAGGTTGGTTCCACAATCTAGCTATTGTGAATTGTGCAGCTACAAACATTGAGATAGCTGTGTCACTGTAATATGCTGTTTTTAGGTCCTTTGGGAATAGACCCAGGAGTGGGATGGCTGGGTCATAGGATGGTACCATCCCCAGTTTTCCAAGAAATCTCCATACTGCTTTCCATAACGGTTGCACCATTTTGCAGTCCCACCAGCAATGTATGAGTGTGCCTTTTCCCCCACATCCTCTCCAACATTTATTGTTGCTTGTGTTCTTGATGGCAGCCATTCTGACTGGAGTGAAGTGAAATCTTAGAGTAGTTTTAATTTGCATTTCTCTAATTGCCAGCGATGTTGAACATTTTTTCATGTATTTGTTGATTAATCATGTATCTTCTTCTGAGAGGTGTCTTCTCAATTCCTTAGCCCATTTATTGATTGGGTTATTTGTTTTTTTAGTGTAAAGTTTTTTGAGTTCTTTATATATTCTAGAGATTAGTGCTCTATCTGATGTGCATGTATTAAATATTTGTTCCCAATTAGTTGGTTCTCTATTCACCTCACTGATTGTTTCTTTTGCTGAAAAGAAGCTTTTTAGTTTAAATCTATCCCATTCATTAATTCTTGGTAGTAATTCTTGTACTACAGGATTCTTATTAAGGAACTTGGGGCCTAATCCAACAAGTTGGAAATTGGAGCTTACTTTTTCTTCTATTAGGTGTATTGTCTCTGGTCTAATTCCTAGGTCCTTGATCCACTTTGAATTGAGTTTTGTGCATGGTGAGAGATAAAGGTTTAATTTCATTTTGTTGCACATGGATTTCCAGTTTTCCAGCACCATTTGTTGAAGAGGCTATCCTTTCTCCACTGTACATTTTTGGCACCTTTGTCTAATATAAGATAGCTGTAATTATATGTATTAGTCTCTGTATCGTCAATTCTGTACCATTGGTCCACCAGTCTATTTTGGTGCCAATACCATGCTGTTTTTGTTACTATTGCTCTATAGTATAATTTAAAGTCTGGTATGGTGATGCCCCCTGCTTCACTTTTCTTGCTCAGGATTGCTTTGGCTATTCTGGGTCTCTTATTTTTCCAGATGAATTTCATGACTGCTATTTCAATTTCTTTGAAGAACAACATTGGGATTTTGATTGGAATTGCATTAAATCTGTATAATGCTTTTGGTAGTATGGACATTTTGACAATATTAATTCTACCTATCCAAGAGCAAGGTAGGTCTTTCCATCTTCTGAGTTCATCTATAATTTCTTTCTTTAGTGTTCTATAATTTTCGTTATAGAGGTCTTTCACCTCTTTCGTTAGGTTGATTCCCAGGTATTTTATTTTTTTGATGCTATTGCAAATGGGGTGTTTTTCAACATTTCCCTTTCAGAGTCTTTGTCGCTGATGTACACAAATGCCTTTGACTTATGTGTATTGATTTTGTATCCTGCAACTTTGCCAAATTCGTTTATTAGTTGTAAAAGTTTTCTGGTAGAGTTTTTTGGGTCTTCTAGGTAGATTATCATGTCATCAGCAAATAGTGCTAATTTGAGCTCTTCTTTTCCTATCTTGATCGCTTTAATTTCTTTCGTCTGTATAATTGCTCTGGCCAGAGTTTCCAGTACTATGTTAAATAGCAGTGGTGAAATTGGGCATCCATGTCTTGTTCCAGTTTTTAGAGGGAATGCTTTCAATTTTTCTCCATTTAAGATAATGTTAGCTCAGGGCCTTGCATAAATAGCTTTTATAATGTTAAGATATGTTCCTGATATTCCTAGTTTTTCCAGTGTTTTGAACATAAAGGGGTGTTGTATTTTGTCAAATGCTTTTTCTGTGTCAATTGAGATGATCATATGATTTTTGTCTTTAAGTCTACTGATGTGATGTATTATGTTTATTGATTTCTGAATGTTGAACCAGCCTTGCATCCCTGGGATAAACCCCACTTGATCGTGGTGCACTATCTTTTTGATATGTTTTTGTATCCGATTTGCAAGGTTTTTTTGAGGATTTTTGCATCTATGTTCATTAAAGATATGGGCCTGAAGTTTTCTTTTTTGGATGTGTCTTTGCCTGGCTTTGGAATTAATGTAATATTGGCCTCATAGAAAGTGTCTGGAAGAGCTCCCTCTTTTTCTATTTCTTGAAATAGTTTGAAGATCATTGGTATTAGTTCTTCTTTGAAAGTCTTATAGAACTTGGCTGTAAACCCATCAGGTCCTGGACTTTTCTTTGTTGGTAGCTTTTTGATGACATCTTCTATTTCTTCGCTTGTAATTGATCTGTTTAAATTGTGTATAGCCTCCACATCCAGTTTAGGCAAATCATATGACTCTAGAAATCTGTCAATGCATTCAGTATTTTCTATTTTATTAGAGTATAAGTTTTCAAAGTAATTTCTAATTATATTCTGTATATCTGAGGTGTTTGTTGTGATATTCCCTTTTTCATCACGAATGTTAGTAATTTGAGTTTTTTCTCTTCTTCTTTTCGTTAGCATCGCTAAGGGTCTGTCAATTTTGTTTATTTTTTCAAAGAACCAACTTTTAGTTTTGTCAATTCTTTGAATGGTTTCCTTAGTCTCAATTTCATTAATTTCTGCTCTGATTTTAATTATTTCCTGTCTTCTACTGCTCTTGGTGTTGGTCTGTTCTTCTTTTTCTAATGCTTTGAGGTGTGATGTTAAGTCATTTATTTGTTGGGTTTTTTTCCTCTTAAGGAATGAACTCAGTGCAATGAATTTTCCTCTTACTACTGCCTTCATAGTGTCCCAGAGATTTCTATATGATGTATCTGTGTTCTCATTTACCTCTAGGAATTTTTTGATCTCCTCTTTGATGTCTTCTTCAACCCCTTCTTCATTCAGTAGCATGTTGTTTAGCTTCCAGTTGATGGAGTAGTTTTTCTCATTCCTTGTTTTGTCGTTGATTTCCAATTTCATCCCTTTATGGTCCGATAGCATGCAGGGTAGTATCTCTATTTTTTTATATTTGCTGAGAGTTGCCTTGTGACATAAAATATGGTCTATTTTGGAGAAGGAGCCATGTGCTGCTGAGAAAAATGTGTATTCGTTTACTGAGGGATGAAATATTCTATATATGTCCGTTAGGTCTAAATTAGTAATTGTTTTGAGGAGGCTTAAAGTTTCTTTGTTTAGCTTTTGTTTGGATGATCTATCCATTGGTGAGAGAGGTGTGTTGAAGTCCCCTAGAATAACTGTGTTGTGGTCTATTTTACTCTTGAACTTAAGAAGTGTTTGTTTGATGCATGTAGGTGCTCCATTATTTGGGGCATACAGATTTATGATTGTTATATCATGTTGATGGATGGTTCCCTTAAGTAATAAGAAATATCCATCTTTGTCCCTCTTGATTAGTTTTGATTTGAAGTCTACCTTATTTGATATGAGAATGGAAACCCCTGCTTGTTTCCGCTGGCCATGTGAGTGATAAGACTTTTCCCAGCCTTTCACTTTCAGTCTGTTGATGTCTTTTTCTATGAGGTGTGTTTCTTGGAGACAACAAATTGTTGGGTCATTTCTTTTAATCCATTCTGATAATCTGTGTCTTTTGATTGGCGAGTTTAGGCCATTAACATTCAGGGTTATTATTGAGATGTGATTTTTATCCCCATACATTTTTATTTGAATTATTGTCTTTAGCTTGATTTGGTTTCTCTTCTGGTTGGTATTTCCTTTAGTTTAATATCTCCCTTTGGTGATTTTCATTATCATCTTTCTCTTCTTCTTCATGAAAAATGTTGCCCAGGATGCTCTGAAGTGCTGGCTTTCCAATTGTGAAATCTTTGAACTTTTGCTTGTCGTGGAATGTTTTTATTTCATCTTCGAATCTAAAGCTTAATTTTGCTGGATATAAGATTCTTGGTTGACATCCCTTTTCTTTCAGAGCTTGAAATATGCTATTCCAGGATCTTCTTACTTTTAAGGTCTGGGTTGAAAAATCTGAACATAGTCTGATTGGTTTCCCCCTATATGTAATTTGCTTCCTTTCTCTTGTGGCTTTTAGTATTCTCTCCTTGCTCAGTGTATTAGGCATTTTCATTATAATGTGTCTAGGTGTGGATCTGTTGAGGTTTTGTTTGTTTGGTGTTCAGTATGCCTCTTGAACTTGGTTTTCCATTTCATTCCTCAAGCTTGGAAAATTTTCCGTAATTATTTTGTTAAATAGATTACTCATTCCTTTGGCTTGAAACTCTGCCCCTTCCTCTACGCCGATCACTCTTAAGTTTGGTCTTTTTATGCTGTCCCATAATTCTTGGATGTTATGTTCTTGATTTCTAACAAGTTTTGCTGTATGTTCTAAATTCTTCTCTAGGACATATATTTTGTCTTCATTCTCTGAGGTTGTTTCCTCCAAGTGGTCTACTCTGTTGGAGATGCTTTCAATTGAACTTTTATTTTGGTTTATTGCTTCTTTCATTTCTGGAATTTCTATTTGGTTTCTCTTTAGAGCCTCTATTTCCCTATTGAAGTAATCTTTTACTTCCTGTATTTGTTTTTGGAGTTCTTTGTCAAAATGATCTTTTGCCTCCTGTACCTGCTCCCTCGTCTCATTTTTGAGTTCATTCTTAAGTTCCATAAACATTTGGCATATGTAATTTCTAAATTCCATCTCTGGCATTTGACCAACTGTGCTTGCCATGACATCTACCGATGAGGTATCTTGATTTGTTTGTGTCATTTTCTTTCCTTGTTTTTTCATGTTGCTTGTGTGTCTCTTCTTCCTGCACTGTGGGACCTTGACTGTTTCGATTTTACCTTAAAGCCTTATGTTGTTCCTGTAGTATAATGCTATCAGATCACCTTATAATTCCTTTACACTTTTAAAAACTAACACTTTCTACTCAGAAAATCCAAGTTTGATCACAATGTACAGATTTTGTTAACCCAGATATTATTTCCAATTTACTCTGTACGCTTCTGATAGGGTTTTATAGCTTCAAGTATTGGATACAGAGGTGTTATGTTTAGGAAGAACGAAGTGTCTTGAATTGTTCTTTCTTGGAAAGTATGAAAGGAGATATCTATTGACGTGGTTTAGTGGAAGTGGTTTAGTATCAGTTAACGATGGAAGAAAGAGAATGGGGTTGACAATTAGGTGAAAAGATCAATTTATATATAAAGTAAGTTGGAAAAGAAAAAAAATGATAAAAGAGTAGGATTTGGTGTAAGAGAGAGGAGAGAGAGAATCAAGGAAATAGAGGGTAAACTATATATAACACCACTTTGCTACCCAGTTCAATTGCGCTGGTTCTAGAAATCCCACGTTCTGCGTATAACTTGTTTTTGCCTCTGTTTAGTATGCACTGGCAGGATGTAAACATGAAAGATGAAGGAGGAAGAAAAGATACAAGAGTGAGAAGGAAGAAAAGAAGGAAAGAAAAAAAGAGCGGAAGCAAACAAACACACTAACAATCAATGCGGAAGGAAAAAAAAAAGCAGAACAAAACAAAGCCAAAAAAAGAAAAAGAAAAACAAACAAACAAACAAACAAACAAACAAACAAAAACCTCCCTGCAATCCAACAAGACAAGCAAACCAACAAAAAGAAAAGGAAAAAAAAAAAAAGTCGAACCCCAAGTCTCAGACAAAACAGGCCCTGGGAAGCCCCCCTCTTTTTTTTCCTTCAGTTCAAACCAATTGCTATTGGATCACGTCCAGACAGTCTGTGATCCTGTTAGTGAAATCAAGGCTACATCTTAGGCCAGTGGCTGCACGGTTCAGTGAAGGAGTGGCCCAGGGGGTTTGTGTGTGTCAGCAGATGAATGGCACCGGGAAGGGGACCTTCCAGAAGGCACCCCCTCCCCAAGCCCACCCACAGTTGCAGCCTCTTGTTGCTGCTGCGCTAGCCTCAGAAACGCCTTCCCCTCCTGACCACCCGAGTCTCACCCAATTGTGCGTTGTCTTCAGAGAGCTGGAGAGTCCCTGGATGGCTGAAGCCGTCGCTCTCCGTCTCCTCTCCTTTGTCTGGAGCTTTCAAAGATGGCGGTGCTCTCCTTCCAGTCAACAGCAGCTCCGCAGACTCCCATATCCTCGCCAATCGATTTCAAAGCTGTTGGGTGGATGTCTCCCTGCTGAAGTAGCACCGGGAAGCCACACCTGTGACTGTGGTGCAGACAGCGCTGCTTCGGACTGTGGCCTGCTCAACTCTGCCCCTGTTTGCTGATCGCAGGTCTCTGCGCCGCTCTGTCCGGGGCCCCACTACTGAGGGTCGCGTCAGGCGGAGTGTGGATTTGATCTGGTGCTGTGGGCCCGCGGTCTCCTGTGGTTCCCCAGCACCAATCCCGCCGGCTGTTATCGCTGGTTTTTATCACCGGTTTCACACTGGTGTGCCGTGAGTTTGGCTGGGGTTGCAGTAGTAGCGCGGTCTCCCCACACTGACTGTTTCGCACGGCCTGTGCACCACCCAGGCGGTTTTGCAGGAGCCTCGCAGCTCCAGCTGCTGCAGACAGCTTATCTCTTTCTCTCTCTGGTAGTGGTAATCAAACCATCCAGGAGATCGGTATTTTCAGCCTATATATATATATGATGAAAGGCAATTTATCTGCTTTGTTGGATTCTTTCCACGGAGCTGTCCTGAAGTGCGGCTTCCTCTAATCTGCCATCTTGGATCCCTCGTAAATTCTTAATAGCCATAGCATAAGGACTAAAAGTTTGTCAGTTCACCTAAAGCTTCCATTTGTCTCAAAATTCTTTTATAAAGACAGTCTCAGGTAGGCTAGTTTATTTCATTAAAAAATAAATTAAATCAAATCAAAATTATTTTATTTCAACTGAGTTTCTATTTTCTTCCATGCCAACACCACCACAATAAGAAATAAATCCTCCAAAGCAGTGGTAAGAGAGTTTTCACTTTAACCAACTAAACTATGTGAATTTTATTTATATATGGTCAATATTTGAAGCACTCTAACTGCTTTTATAGATGTTGGCATCTCTTCTCCTTAGCAGTCTCTGAATAGAGCTTCATTTTCTTTTCAGATCACTTTGGTCTAAGATTCTGGAACCCTATGTTGGGGCATGGTACAAAGTTCCATCTGGCATCCACAGATTTCATGCCAAGAAGTTTGTTTAACTTTTCACTCTGCAGCATTCTTTTTCTAAACAAGTACAAAACTACACTCTGGCCAAGTACTTTCGGACCAATAGCTGGAAGCTAGAGACTGATTACAGAAACTTACACATAGTACAAATGGGCAGAGAATAGGTTGGTTCCAAGGGAAACATTGAAATTCAGCAATTTCATTTACATCAGAATGTATAGCATCAATGCACACTATTTTATTAAAGAACTTATTTTTCCATTAGCTACCCAAATTCCATCATCTTCTTTATTCACTTCAATATTCTATCAGTCATTAAGCTTTAATCCTTTACCCCCTTTGCTGGTCTCAAGTACATTTGCTTCTCAACATCTCCACTGTGATGACTCTTTTCAGAACCAACACCACCCCTTGATTGGAGTATATTGCAATGGTCTCCAAATTGGCCCACTGGTCTCTACAAGTCTGACCTTTTAAAGAAACAGAAACTTTGTCCTGTCCCACTTGTGCTCCTTCTCAGACTCTCCCATACTCAAACCCATGCAATGAATTATCATTGCTTAATATAACAATAATTTTGAAAATATAACTTCTATGCAATGCTTAGATTCATTGATATCTGCATCTGAAGTATCATCTTAGCGCCAAGCTTCCCTGAAGTTTTTCTTCTCCAATCACACAAACTTCCTGTGTATGTGTGAATGCATTTACTATAATTACATGCCTGCAATAATAAGAATTTCTAACATATTTTATTCACTAAATCATTCTTCTGTAGAATTTTCACTATTAATTTTAAGCAAACTCTTCAGCATTCTTTTGATCTCACATATAATTTCCTCAGATAAGCTCCCTAACCCCTCATACATGTCAGGTATGTATTCTGATATAATTTTCATAGCACGTGAACTTTTTCTTCATAGCACCCACTAGAGATTTGACTTCACATTTTGTGTGTGTGTGTGTCTGTGGTAATTTGATTACTCTTTCTCTCCACTACCAGATTGTAAGTTTCATAATGAAATGAGCTGTATCAAATTAGCTTACCAATTTATATTCAGATTCTAGCACACTATCTGGCATAATTGGAATGTATACCACTAACTGGCTGATATGACCTTGGAGAAGTCACTTAACTGGTCTGTAAAGCAGTTTCTTCATCTCTAAAAGGCTGATGTGGAAAATTGCAGGAGCCCTGTTTGGGGAGATAGCTAAGATTGCGGTTGACTATGGGCCATAGACATTTTTGGGCATTGTCGCCTTCCGTAGTCTCACGGGACTTGGCCCAAGATCTCGAGAGATTTGAGGAGTGACTCGGCAGATCGAGCAAGCACCATTCCTGCTCGGGCGCATGGGATGAGACCAGAGAGAGAAAGGACAGGGTTATCGCTATTGTATAGATACATTGTAGTTTCTTGTAAGAGTACGTGGCTTGGTTTCTTGTGAGAGTGAAAGGACAGGGTTATCGCTATTATATAGATACATTGTAGTTTCTTGTAAGAGTACGTGGTTGGTTTCTTGTGAGAGTGTGTATGTAGTGTTAGAAATTACAAGAGACAGAGACAGAAAGATTAAAGAATTTTTTTGTCTCCATCCTGTCTCCGGACTCCTTCCCGCGGCGCTGCCATTCCAGGCTGCAATCCCTTTCCGGCGGCTAACAGTTGGTGGCCCGTACGGGGATCGAACCCGCGACCTTGGCGTTATCAGCACCAACTGTTGGGCTTCTGGCCTCCAGAAGAGTTACCGTGCGTGGTTCAGCCACCCAGTCTCTGGTGCTTGGTCATGGTCACTCCCGCAAACAAAGCCATGGTATTTTCAAAATTATTTTCTCAGTGGCCCCAAAGAAAAATGTCTTTTTCCTATATGATAATGATTTCTTTTAGGGTTAAGCTTACCCTGTACTTTTTGATGATTTCTTTTAGGGTTAAGATTACCCTGTATGTTTTTACATTTAACACCTGCAGGTTTGGTTGCAAGGTGTACTCCCATTTGTTGTAAAATATCTCTTCCCCATAAAGTAACTGGTAGATTAGGTAAAACATAAGGCTGAAATGTGCCTTTATGTCCTTCATCATCCTCCCATTTTAAAATTACCGCACTTTTTTCTGGGAGGTTATTATATCCCAAGCCTCTTAAACTGGTTGAAGCTTTTTGTAGAGGCCAGTGTTTGGGCCATTGACGTAAATTAATGATGGAAGAATCAGCTCCAGTATCTATAAGACCCTCCATTTCTATTCCTTGGATTCTTATTTTACACATAGGCCTCCTTGTACAGTCCCGAACCCAGCAAACCATGGGTTTCGAATCAGTGGAACAAAATCCTCTATTGTTCCTATTTAGAGGCATATTCATTTTAAATGAATTATGTAAATTTGGAAGGAGGAGCAGCTGAGCAATTCTATCTCCCTGATTAATAGAACTTATACTTTGGGGTGAGCTAAGCATTATTTTTATTTCCCCTTTATAGTCTGAGTTTATTACGCCTGGGGTCACTTGCAAACCTAATAAGCTTTCAGGACTTTGCCCGATAATAAGTCCTACAGTCCCTGAGGGAAGAGGTCCCCTGACTCCTGTGGGAATCAGTTGAACCCCCATTTCAGGTGTTAACACTATTCGGGCGGTGGAACAGAGGTCTAATCCTGCATTTCCTCCTGTTCCTCTGTAGTATACACCGACAGGAGTATTTTGGCAACAAGGGCCTTTATTATGGATAAATTTGCCTGTCTCTCCTAAAAGCATAATTGAGTCATATACCTCCATGGTGGCTAAACTTATTCTTCAAGGACTTAAAACTTCTACTAAAATATTTGGCATTCACCCTGCTACTATTATTACTCCCCTATTCATCGTCACAGATTGAATATTTATGCTTCAATGATAATGACTGGGCTATAGCTAGATGCTCTACCTCTGCAAATTTTGATAATCACCTTCCTAAGTCTCCTATATTATCTTTTTGTATTAATCATCCTATTATATTTCCACAGGTAATAAAAAATCAACCTATTCCTAAGGCATTTAATGTATTTACAGATGGGTCCTCAAATGGTACTGCTGCAGTAGTCACTACAAAAGAAAATATGACTTACATAACTGCACACAAATCAGCTCAACTAGTGGAATTGGAAGCTGTGGTAAGAGCTCTGGAAAATTTTAGAGACCAGCCCATAAACATTTTTTCAGATAGCCACTATATTGTACAAGCCGTCCCAAAATTAGAGTTAGCAGGACCAATAGCACCTCATACTCCAGCC
The DNA here is from genome assembly GCA_025594165.1 of Tamias sibiricus. Classification (NCBI taxonomy): domain Eukaryota; kingdom Metazoa; phylum Chordata; class Mammalia; order Rodentia; family Sciuridae; genus Tamias; species Tamias sibiricus. The sequence continues at coordinate 104,237,550 of CM046667.1, read as the reverse complement.
TTTAAATTGTTTTATCAGATACAAAAACTTTTGTGGGCAAGAAAAGAACCTCTATTCGTAGGCCATATTAGAGCACATACTAATTTGCCTGGCCCCCTCCATGAAGGTAATCAAAAGGCAGATGAGCTTACAAAAACAATATTTATACTTTCAGCACTACAACAAGCTACTTTATTTCATTCCCAGTTTCACGTCAACAGCACCACCTTGCAACGTAGGTTTAAAATCACAAAGGAGCAAGCCAGAACAATTGTAAAAGATTGTAAATCTTGTATAACACATTTGCCCAATCCTCATTTTGGTGTTAACCCTAGAAGATTAATGCCCAATCATTTGTGGCAGATGGATGTTACTCATGAGCCAAGCTTTGGAAAATTGCAATTTATTCATGTAACCATAGATACATGCTCAGGCATGATTTTTGCTTCCTTACATTCCGGAGAAAAAGTTAAAGATGTCACATCTCATTGTTTACAAGCTTTTGCTGCATTGGGCATCCCCAAAATGCTTAAAACAGATAATGGTCCCGCTTATATGTCCTCATCTTTCGAACAGTTTTGCGCAAAATTCAACATATCCCATAAAACAGGCATCCCATACAATCCTCAGGGTCAAGGCATTATTGAAAGAGCAAACCGCACACTAAAAGTTATGTTGTTAAAACAGAAAGAAGGAAACTGGAAAAATCCTAAGGACAGATTGGCAGTTGCCCTGTTTACTTTAAATTTTTTAACTTTAGACTCTGATGGTTATTCTGCTGGAGACAGACATTGGAACCCACATCAACAACATAAACCTTTGGTTTACTGGAAGGATGTTCTTTCAGGTACATGGAAGGGTCCGGATCCAGTATTAATTTGGGGGAGAGGATCTGTTTGTGTCTTTCCAAAGCATGAATCCTCTCCAATATGGATACCATCTAGATTAATAAAGCAGGTACCACATCAAAAGGATCAAGATGAAGTTGTTGAGGAATCAAGATTAATAAAAAAGGTACAAACTCAAGAGGACCATGATGAAGATATGGAATGATTCCCTTAAAAGAGTCCTTCAAAATATGTCACAACTTAAGTGTCATTCCTCCCAGCTGGGACGAAGAGATCTCTCTTTAGTGTGCACACAATTATATATATATATTTTTTACTTTTTATATATGTGTTTTTTTGTGTATTTGTCTAAATTTCATGTTAATGTGACGTCACAAATATATGTTTGTATGTGTGTCTGTCCAGTGTGACATCAAAAATAACAAAGCGCTTGTGAATACATATATATGGATCCAAATAACTCTAATTCATTTAAGTTTAAGAGTATTCAAAATGGGTAAATAATTTAATAAGTGAAGGTACCTTCAATTTTGTTTTATAGGTGTCCCAGGGACTTCTCTTTAGCAAAAAATATGACTAGGGCTGTATAACCTGATATTTTGGTGTTTTGACATGAGGTTGCTTATTTGTTATTAACTTCATTTGTTTAATAAATGATTAATTTCAATTATTTCAACAGGTAAAGGACTGCTGTGTATGCAGAAACTCGAGAGTTCCAGCTAACAAATTATTTCTCCAAAGTGCTTTTAGTTTTTCTTTAATCTATCTTTAATGCAGTAATTACCCTCAGTCTTTCTTTGTTTTGTTCTAAATATGATATTTTGCCAGCTTATGTTTGTGGGAGCTCAGGCTGCAATGTGTGTGAGCAGAAATCAACTTATTTTTCCAATCTAATAATTCTATTATTTAGTTTGACAACTCGCCTCTTGACTCAGTGCTGGAATAGCACTGCCTTTCCTTTAACAATTGATGCTTCAGTCTCTAGATAGCGGGCCCTGAAGATTTGCCGGTGGCATCGTCTAGACATAAAAAAGACGGCTGCTTCTACAGCTGCAGGGATCGCGGTCGCTGCAAGCATCCCTGCTGCTCAAATGTCAAACAACCTCACCAGCAGTGTGGCCTCTGCTCTGCATGCATGGGGCCTCCTAGATCTACGTGTTATAACAAGTGGACATTTTGATCTTTCATTGTTTGGGACTTCATGGGACAGTACCTTGCGGGTATTTGTTTAGAGAACTCACTGTGTTACTTGATAGAACTTAGGGCAGCTGATTTGTTTAAAGAATTTGATATGCTATGCAATTTGACTTGTCACCAAAAGGCTTGTCGCCTTAAAGCCGCAGCATCTCCTCCCAATTGGACGGCTGTTAGTCATCTTACACAGTCGATCCTAAAGGGCTCCATTGGATGGCTGGTTAGCCAATGACGGGTAAGATCCCCAGAGGGGGACAACCTAAGACAGGCACAGTCGCACGGGACAGTCTCATGTGGCCGACATATCAACCTAAGACAGGAGTCAAGGGCACAGCCTTGATTATCCAATGACGGGTAAGAATGTTGGTTGCACATAGACGTCCTAGAGCATCCCCTCTTTTAAAACAAAAGGGGGAAATGCAGGAGCCCTGTTTGGGGAGATAGCTAAGATTGCGGTTGACTATGGGCCATAGACATTTTTGGGCATTGTCGCCTTCCGTAGTCTCACGGGACTTGGCCCAGGATCTCGAGAGATTTGAGCAATGACTCAGCAGATTGACATTTTTGGGCATTGTCGCCTTCCGTAGTCTCACGGGACTTGGCCCAAGATCTCGAGAGATTTGAGGAGTGACTCGGCAGATCGAGCAAGCACCATTCCTGCTCGGGCGCATGGGATGAGACCAGAGAGAGAAAGGACAGGGTTATCGCTATTGTATAGATACATTGTAGTTTCTTGTAAGAGTACGTGGCTTGGTTTCTTGTGAGAGTGAAAGGACAGGGTTATCGCTATTGTATAGATACATTGTAGTTTCTTGTAAGAGTACGTGGTTGGTTTCTTGTGAGAGTGTGTATGTAGTGTTAGAAATTACAAGAGACAGAGACAGAAAGATTAAAGAATTTTTTCGTCTCCATCCTGTCTCCGGACTCCTTCCCGCGGCGCTGCCATTCCAGGCTGCAATCCCTTTCCGGCGGCTAACAGTAATGACTAGTAAAATTAGTTTACTAATACATTAAAGAATGCAGAATGTCTGTGTGAGGTGTTGATAAAGAGAGCCATGACAGTTTGGTATGATCCTTTTAGGATGGTGTTATCAGAGGAGAGAAGGCATTACTCTCATGGCCAAGAGAAGGAACAGGAAGTTATTAAGCTGTTAGTCTGTGTCAGGCTCTATGCTTGTAACTTTATATGCATTATCTCATTGAATCTTCTCAGTTGGAAGCTTGCAGAGCCAATCTGCTTGGGACATATAAAGAAAGCAATATGTCTCTCTCTCTCATTTTTTCTCTCTCAACATGATATCAAATTGCAATGCAGCCTAAAATATTACCAAGCACCACAAGATGTTCTGGCTGGCTATAAACCTAATCAAGCTTTATTGCATTTCCTTCTGCATGTAATTCATATCAATAGACCTGGCTATGGACAATTGTCAATGTATTATTTTCACTGCTAAATTTAACTTCTGTGTAATTCTTTTTTCAGTCACCTTAGTTAATGAATTAATTATCCTAAAATGTTTTTCAGGTCAGCCAGTTTTCTCCTCATTTTACAGATGAGGGAACAAAAACAATGAGATTTCCTTAATGTCATAGCTGAGTCACAAACCCATCAATATAATATTCCTTGGGAATATTGACTTTTCTGAGTTCTTCCAGGACATCTTCACTCAGCTCAGTAACTCAGTATCATGATTTCTATGTAAGTAGTAGCAATGTGAACAAACTCAAGGTCAGATTTTGTAGTCACTGCTGTAGGACTTTCATTGCTCTTGGAATTAGTTCTTAGAAGCTGTAATGCTATGGTAAAACTATCAAGCATGATATACATACTAGAAGGCACATTTATGTCTCCTCTATGATTTAATCATACTCAGACAATTCTTACTTCATTAAAACACCAGATTTCTCCATCAACCAGGATTAGTGGCATTAAGCGCATATAAAATGGGTGGCAAAATTGTCAGCATTTACATTTGGTTTTAGTTTTCTTTTTATTCTAAAGGATTTTCATACTCTATTGCAATAAAATTTAACCAGAAATTATTTTTATTGTATTTTCTTTCTTTTTTTTTTAACAGGGAAAAGGATACAAAATTTATTATTTGCCTAAGGCATGAGAATATTAGACTCCTCTGTTCCATTTCTCATGGTTAGGATTTCCCCTTTCTGGTCAAACAGGATGTAACATTGCATTTTGTGGAGTAGGGAAGAGGAAGAATCATGCCATTATTTTAGAAAAGATATTTAGTACTCCAACTGTTAAACATCCTGATCAACTTTTGTTTTTCTGGCTCCATACTTAGGCAGATAATACAGATCAAAATACAGTTTCATATTATTAATTGCATTTTTCATTTTCAAAAAGACTGTTTTTTTCAAGACTATGTCCTCAGCAAATCCTACTTCTACCTTTTCCTAGTTTCCTATCCCAGTCAATGACCATGGAAGATCAGAATGATATAATATCCTCTATAATCAAAGAAACAATAATAGTCCCAGGAAAAGTGACTTTGGACATTTTTGTGGTGGGGGACCCTTGTAAATAAAAGGAAAATGGAAGAGTTAAATTCAGTTGGGCTAAAAAGAATATAAATATTTTTTTTCATACCTCACCCCCATCATTCAATTAGTTAAGATTTTGTATATATCCCCTTTTTTTAAAATTTTAAGACAGGGTCTCACTAAATTGCCAAGGCTGTCCTGGAACTTGCTATCCTACCTCAGCCTCCCAAATAACTGGCATTACAGGCATATGCCACCACATCTAGTTTATACCTGGAATCTATCATAATATTATGCCCAACATTCATACACAAGTGAAGGTAAATTTAAATAATGGTCAAGAAAGACTTGGGGAAGGAATTACAGGTGTGTACCTCAATGCCAGGCTTCATGTTTTCTTTTAATTAAGAGATACCAACAATCAAATTCTTTCTTATTACAAATTCTTTGTCTTAAGATACTTGTGATCTGAAAAAGCCAGAATTTTTTTTTTTTTTTTTTTTTTTTTTTGCGGGGGAGCAGGTACCAGGGATTGAACTCAGAGGCACTCCACCACAGAGCCACATCCCCAGCCCTATTTTGCATTTTATTTAGACAGGTTCTGAGTTGCTTAGCACCTCACTTTTGCTGAGGCTAGTTTTGAACTTGTGATCCTTCTGCCTCAGCCTTGCTAGCTGCTAGGATTACAAGTATGCACCACCTTGCCCAGCCCAGTGTGAATTTTTTGATAGGAATTTTTTATGTTTATCTTAGGCTTCATTGAAAACCAATTAGCTTTCCTTCTAAGGAATGGAGAGGGAAAACCACTCTTTTCCCAATTTAAGAAACAATTATACATTAGTAAATTTAGAGTCATGAAGTAAAATTTGAAAACAGAGCCAGCAGGCCCTCTTAGATATAAGGTCTGTCCCTGCCCAAATAGCTCTCAGGTATTATAAGTAGACTTCTATAGAGGAACCTCTGTTAACCAGAGGAAGCACCATAGTTAGCCCAGGGAACAAGGCATTTAAACTGAAACTGAAGCTTCTCTTTCTCTCCATGATATAGTAAATCTATCAAACACAATGTTATAGAACTTTATTAATCAAAAAATAAATAAATTCATAATGATATGTTAGCTTTGAAAGTGAGAATCATTTAACATGCTAGAATCAAGAATGTATTGGTTCACAAGTTTCAGGTTACATAGGACAAAGACATTGCTGTGTTGCTTAATAAGGGTTTACTGTAAAGCTACATAAATATATCTGGGGGCTGGGATATTGCTCAGTAGTTGAGTACTTGCCAAGCATGCATGAATCCTTGGACTCCATCCCCAGCATCACAAAAAAAAAAAAAAAAAAAAAAAAAACAACAAAGAAACAAACAAAAAATACAAAACAAAACACAAAGGCATAAAGAAGCACAAGAAATACTCCCACCAATCTAATAGTTTGTGTCATGGAAGTCTGAAGCATCATTCAGAATTGTACAGTAATCATAATTTCCCAAGTATATCTCTAACAATTAAATATTTTTAGAATTCAGCATCTCTCTCTCTCTCTCTCTCTCTCTCTCTCTCTCTCTCTCTCTCTCTCTTTCTCTCTTCTCTTTTTGCTTCTACTGGATTTTACTCTATGGGTCATGCATACACTCCACAGGGGAGACTTTATATCACTTGATCAATCTCCAATATAGGGTGTCTCTTATAAATAGAGTTTTTTGTTTTGGTTTGTGTTTTGCCAGGACCACTTGTATACTGCTGGCTAGCCTCAATCTCTTTTCCAATCATGTATGCCAAAGGTGGAAGGCTTATATGGAATTGAAAATCATAAAGAATTAAGGAATGGGATAGATTTAAACTAAAAATATTGTTCTCAGCAAAAGAAACAATCAGTGAGGTAAATAGAGAGAAAACTAATTGGGAACAAATATTTAATACGTGCACATCAGACAGAGCACTAATTTCTAGAATATATAAAGAACGCAAAAAAACTTTAAACCAAAAAAAACAAATAACCCAATCAATAAATGGGCTAAGAAATTGAAAAGACACTTCTCAGAAGAAGATACACAATTAATCAATAAATACATGAAAAAAATGCTCAACATCACTGGCAATTAGAGAAATGCAAATCAAAACTACTCTAAGATTTCATTTCACTCCAGTCAGAATGGCAGCTATCAAGAACACAAACAACAATAAATGTTGGAGAGGATGTGGGGGAAAAGGCACACTCATACATTGCTGGTGGGACTGCAAAATGGTGCAACCGCTATGGAAAGCAGTATGGAGATTTCTTGGGAAACTGGGAATGGAACCACCCTATGACCCAGCCATCCCACTCCTGGGTCTCTTCCCAAAGGACTTAAAACAGCATATTACAGTGACACAGCCACTTCAATGTTTATAGCAGCACAATTCACAATAGCTAGGTTGTGGAACCAACCTAGATGTCCCTCAGTAGATGAGTAGATAAAGAAAATGTGGTACATATACACAATGGAATTTTACTCAGCAATAAAAGAGAATAAAATATTGGCATTTGCAGGTAAATGGATGAAGTTGGAGAATATAATGCTAAGTTAAATTAATCAATCTCAAAAATCCAAATATACCGCATGTTTTCTCTGATATAAGGAGGCTGATTCACAGTGGTGTTGGGTCGGGGTACATAGGAGGATTAGAGGAAAGCCAGAAAGGTCAAAGGGGAGGGAGGAGAAGGAAGGGAGCAAAGGGTGGATGGAGGGGAAAAAAGAAAAGGTTGTTGAATAAGATGGATGTCATTATCCTAAATGCATGATTGAAGATTTGAATGGTACAAATATACTTTGTATACAAAGAGTGTTTTGTAAAAAGATGCTATATATGTGCACTTTGAATTGAACTTATTATAAATAAAAAATAAATTAAAAAAGAAAATCATAATAACAAACCTGTGGCTATTTTTCTCAAAAAGGTCAATGTAATTATAAAAATAAAGTAAGATTTTGAGTTCTGAATAACAACAGACATTTTTCTTGCTGTTTATTAAAATAGTTGTTGAAGAGTATAAGGATAAGGTCAAGAGAGATAACAATGTGTTTTAACTTTTACAAATTATTGAAATATCATAAGAACGTTATGGACATTTTTAACAAGTTACCTTCCGAAGTAACTCTTTTGATTTAAAGAGAGAATCAAAATCAGTGAGCTAAGCACAAGTAAGCATTACCCAATATATTGAGGGCCTGAATAGAACAAAAACGTGCAAGAACTTTTAATGAACTCTGCCTTATTACTACCATTATATCCTTCATGTACCTCTTCATCCAAGAAATCTGCTATAACCTGATCTATAGTAATTGATATTTGTGTTCCTTTGTGTACATTCAGGATTTATAATTAAATCAATTCTACTTAAAGAATAACAAACATTGAAGAAGGCTTTAGATAAAATTTAATATAGTGGCATTAAAATTTATATTAGGCATTGTTTTAGGGATCTCCAGTGAAACTGAAACAATAGTGTATGAGTGTGTGTGTGTGTGTGTGTGTGTACAGAGAGAGAGAGAGAGATTTATTATTAAAAATGGCACATGTGATTATGAAGAATGATCAGTCCAAATCTGCAATGTGGGCTGGCGGCTAGAAACCCTGAAGAGTTGAGGGTGTAGATCAAGTCTGAAGGCAGTCTGCTGGAAGATTCCCTCTTGGATAGGAGGTCACATTTTATTGTTGTTGTTCTATTTGAGCCTTCAAATGATTGGGTGAGGCTCATTCACATTCTGGAGGGCAATTTGTTTACTCTAAAGTCACCCATTTAAATGTTAATCATATTCAAACACTCTCTTCAATTTGACTTATAAAATTAACCCTCACAACCCTAAAAGCTTTCTCAAATAAAATCTTTCATCAATATCATTATCATAATTGTCATTTACTATTACCACCATCAAAACTTATTAATATTGAGAGCTTACTATATTCTTGGCATTATTATACTTGTTTTAGGTTTTTAATTTTCACAATTACACTGTGGTACGAATACTATCATCATCATCTGCTGTGGGTATTTATTTATTTATTTATTGATACCAGGGATTGAACTCAGGGGCATTCGACCACTGGGCCACATCCCCAGCCCTTTTTTGTATTTTATTAGAGACAGGGTCTCACTGAGTTGCTAAGTGCCTCACCATTGCTGAGGCTGGCTTTGAACTCGCGATCCTCCTGCCTCAGCCTCCCAAGTGCTGGGATTACAGGCGTGTGCCACTGCACATGGCTTATAATAAAGCTCTTGCTGTGGTTTTCATATGGTTCCTCCCTCAGTGTTCATGTGTTGGAAAATTTGTTTCCAAGGTGACAATGTTGGGAGATGGTTTGAAACTTTTGAGAAATAGTGCCTGGTGGAAGGTCCTTAGGTCAATTGGAGGCATGACTTCTGAAGACACTGTGGGACCTCAATCTCTCTCTGACTTCCTGTTTCAAGTGATCTCTTTCACACACACTCCTGTTGTCATGATACCATCTGCTCTCTTCCCAGAGGTGGAACCAGTGTGGCTGCCCAATGTTGAACACTGAACCTACAGAGCTGTGAGGTAATCATTAGCCTCCTTTTTTCATAAAGTTAGCCTGCCTCAGGTATTTCCTTGTAGTAACAGAAAATGGACTAATACATCAATCTTGTTTTGTAGCAAGGTTAAACAACTTGCCCAGGGTTATATAGCTAACAAGCACTGGACCAGGATTTGAACCCATGCAGTTAGAATTTAGGCTTTTCCATGAGACTTTGTTTCTCAAGGAAATAAAGCACAAATACCTGATTTTCTAAAAAATAGACATTTAAGTATATAGCCAGTAAAATTCAGTTGCTGAATGAGTTTGAACTCCTTGTCAAACAGATTATTATACATGTACTGTCCAATTCTTATCAGTGTTATTTAACTCAAACTTTTACTATGGACAAGTAGCTAACAATTTATTTTCTCTATACTTAGACCTTAGGCTTGAGGAAGAGGGAATCAGGATTCCCTAAACTGCAATCATGTTTAGGTAGTTGGTATAAAAAGAATGGTGCCTTGATGCTCTATGGAATAGAAATTGCAAATTAGCCAGATGTGGTGGACACACCTTTAATCCCAGCAGCTTGGGAGGCTGAGAGGCAGGAGGACCAGAAGTTCAAAGCCAGCCTTAGCAACTTAGTGAGACTCTGTCTCAAAATAAAAGATAAAATATGGCTGGAGATATGGCTTAGTAGTTAAACATTCTTGGGTTCATCCTCAACACCTCCTCCCCCCCCCCCAAAATTTGCAAATTAATGGTTATCCTGTATTAAAAGGATTTTTTGTTTATTCTTAACTTTTGATGTGCACTTTGGTCTCACCACTATAGTTAGGCAGAGTGCTCTTGGAGAAGGAGAATTCTGCTTTCCTGTTCTGGGATTCCCTTATAAAACTTACCTATAACTATGAAATTTTTCAGAAAAGAAAACTGAATAAATAAAAATATAATACAGGGCTTTTGGAAAAGGTGGTTTCTTTTTTAGTAAATGTCAAGTGCTAAGCTATTTCCAGAAGAAATATGAAGAGGAAGAGTATAATGCAGCAGCTAAGAATATATGCCATAACAAAAGACAATTCTCACCTGGAATTCTGCCTTACTAGACACAGTTTATCACCATCTCTGTGCCTCAGTCTTCTGTTAAAAGGTGATTTTAGTAGCATCCTGAACTGTAGTGAGAGTTAAACATGGAAATGCACACCAAATTCTCAGCACAGTGCATGGCACTGAATGTGTCTTCAAAAATAAATGCTAATTTGGTAATATTTATCTAAGCAAATATACTATGAATCCTCACCAAGTCATTGAGTATTACTGTCATTGCCATTTTACAGAAGAGAACTGAGGCAAAGTAACTTGCCCAAGGTCACACAGCTAGTTCAGCTTCAGAAAGGGGTTTAAACCCACAGTGTTTATCTCCAGAAACTATGCAGTTGGCAGCTGCACCATATTGCCTTTTTAGGGTGTAGTTGAACTTGAGTTTGCATAATTCCTCCTACAGAAGATGAGGAATATCATTTTTAAAAACTGGAGAAGTTTTGTCCCTTGTTTTGTGTTGTTTTGTTTGCAGTACTGAAGATTGAACACAAGGGCCCTCTACTACTGAACTACATCCTCAGCCCTTTTTGTTTTTTTGGGACAGGGTCTCACAGAGGCTGGCTTTGAATTTGCAACCCTCCTGCCTCAGCCTCCTGAGTCGCTGGGATTACAGGTGTGCATCACCATGCCAGGCCATGTCCCTTGTTAAAGAGACCCTAAATTGCAACAAATGCATGGGTCTTGCATATGGGGGAACAGAGGTCTTTCCAGATTCTCAAAAGTCACTAGCGTCTATGTGTACCCTTTTTCAGAAGGCTTTCCTCTTTTGCTGGCCAAATTTAGTGAATCTGCTTTAACTACTTTCCCTTCCCCACCAAGTGATTGATACACAGCAGGGATGGAGCTGTCACCATATAAATGAAGCTTCCCCAGTCCTGAAATGGTGCATTAAAATATTCTTTAAATGTTTTCAGAGACATCAGCTCACTGAAGCAATCATTGTGTTACAGCAGTTACTTCACCTGATGGATATTACAGCTTTCAAATGGGAAGACATCATTTTTCAATACTTCAGTTATGACCAGACTCAGGCTTCAAAATTAAATTGACTTCTGAATGGGATACAATCTCACTCTGAGCACATTTCTTTTAAAATTTAGCAATTAAACTAAACAATACTAAAATATCATCAATGATTCATCACTGCACAGCAAATTCAAAGACATCATTTTGTGAAGCAAAATGTCTTGGGCTTCCATCTGCATAACTGCATTTAAGAATTATGGGTACATAAGCAGCAGTGGTTTAAAGCTGCTACTGGATATGCAAGTACTTTATTTCTGGAGCAACTATACTTAATCAATAGATAGGTTAAATTATAGATGGCCATTGAGGACCCAGGTATAAAAGACCATTCTGTAGCTCAGAGATTCTCAAACCCCGATCTATAAAGAGCAAACTTTCCACTCAGTCACCTTGGGAGCTTTTAGAAATATCTTATGAAGCAACATTGTGCAAAGGTTTGATTGACATCCCTACTTCTTTAACCAGAGTAGCTCCCCATTATCCTTTGATGTATTGGGATTCTTCATAAGTTTTCCTTTAAATAAAAAAAAATTTTGATAAAATTTGAAAATGATCCTTGGAGACAAAGAAAGAAGCACATATTTAGGATTTTCAGTGAGACTTTCTATCTTGCAGGGATACAGAATATACAGTACAAAGCAAACTAGCAAACTGTGATTAAAATGTCTAGTGCAGGAAAGAATAATTTTGAGCCCACCCAAGGTAGTTACATAATAACCAGAAGAGGAAGCACATTCTGCCAGGCATTTTATATTTACTATCACTATAAATCTTAAACCATGATAATGTTCTCATCATTACCATTTGATGGAGCAATAAACTGAGTTTCAGAGAGTTTAAGTAATTTGCATAAAATAACATAACTAATAAACTCTAGGGAAGGGATTTAGAGCCACTTCTGCCTGTCTCCAAAGTTCATGTTTCTTTAATGTTATACCAAACTACATCTCCAACACATATTGCTATCACAAGATTTCAGAAATAGATGACATCATTGTAGGCAACACGAGTCCCCAGAGGTTCACCAAATAATTCTATTGAGTTTAGGGCTCAATTCTATATAGTCTCTGTATCATTTTGACCATTGTCTATTACAGAGTTTCAAAAGGGTTGAATGACAGAGATTACAGGGACCCTTAGGCTACATTTACCTCACAGTTATGCTTTGTTTGGCATACACAGAGTTTTAATTTCTAAAATTTATTATTTTTAGCATGTATCAATTGTATATATTTTAAAATGTATTAATTATGCATATTCATGGTGTTCAGTGTGATATTTCCATACATGCATAGATATGCACTAATCAAATTCAATTATCCCTTTCCCACATACCACCCACCTCCTGCACCCTTCCAAATTTCTAGTAATCATTATTCTACTTTCAAGCCAACATGTTTTAGTTTGTACATATAAGGGAGAAAGGCCGTACTTGATTTTTGGTGTCTGGCTTATTTCAGTTAACATAATGTACTCCAGTTCCATCCATGGTGCTTCATTGATAGGATTTCGACTTCTCTATGACTGAATAATATCCTATTGCATATACATATATGTATATATGCATATATATGTGCATATAGGTATATATATATATATATATATATATATATATATATATATATATACATTTACACACACACACCACATTTTGTTTATCCATTCATCTATTGACAAGTACCTAGGCTGATTCCATATCTTAGCTATTGAGAATAGCACCTCAATAAACATGGGCATGCAGTTACTTCTGGTGTATGCTGTGGAGAGAAAAGGACACCTCAGCGCAATGGCTCACTTGCTGTTGAGGGAACTTGGCCCGGCAGAGAGTGTAACACCCTGATTGGCTCACGCCAGTCCTGTGAACATGATCGGCTTGTGTCCCCTCCCATGGCTTGCTGATCTTAAAGCTGATTGGCTGAATCTCCCTATATATGCTGTGTGACTTCCTCAATAAACGAGTTCCTGCTTGACTGGTCTCCCTGGTGTCTCTGATTATCCTCCATGAGGGCTGAGTGTGGGCCACCAGCTGATTCCTGCCTCCTCCCAACTCAGCCTCACTCACCGCTGGGGTGTGCTCCCCCAGCCTTCTCCGCTGGCCTATGAGGGCTGATCCCGGGTCCGGAGGAGCTAAAAACCCCAGCAGTATGCTTATTTCATTTCCTTTTGATTACCTACCCAGAAGTGAGAAAGCTGGATCATATGACAGATCAATTTTTTAGTTTCTTGAGAAAACTCTATACTACTCTTCATAATGGCTGTACTAATTTACATTCAGACCAACAGTGTATGAGTTCCCTTTTCTCCACATCCTCACCAGCATTTGCTATTTTTAACTTTTTGATGATAGCCATTATGACTGAGGTAAGATGGTATCTCAATTTGGTTTTGATTTGCATTTCCTTGATGATTATTGATATTGAACATTTTTTCATATACTGTTTGGCCATTTGTATATCTTCTTTTGAGAAGTGTCTGTTCAGATATTTAGCCCATTGTTAAGTGGATTACTTATTTTTTGGTTAAGGTTTTTGAGTTTCTTACATATTCTGGATATTAACCCTCTGTCAGATGAATAATTGACAAATAAATATTTTCTTCTATTCTGTAGGCTTTCTAGTCGCTGCATTGACTTTTCCATTTGCTGTGCAGAAGCTTTTTAGTTTGATAAAATCTTATTTGTCATTTTTTGCTTTAGTTTCTTGTGTTTCTAAAGACCTATCCAGAAAATCTTTGCATGTATCAATGTTTGATGTATTTCCCCTATGTTTTTTTTCCAGTAGTTTCAGAGTTTCAGGTCTTATATTTATATCTTTGATCCATTTTGAGTTATTTTTGTATAGGACAGCACAATTTAAAAAATCAGAACATTCTAATTAGGACCCCATTCTTGTGGTTGTACGATGTGGATTACGCTGGTTGTGTATTCATATATGAGCATAGGGAAGTTAGATCCAATTCATTCTACTGTCTTTCCTATTCCCATTCTCCCTCCCTTCCCTTAATTCCCCTTTGTCTAATCCAATGAACTTCTATTCTCCCACCCCCTTGTTATGTGTTAGCATCTGAATGTCAAAGAGAACATTCAGCCTTTGAGAAATTCAAATTTTCAGTTTTCTTTTTTGAAACATAGAATTTTTGGACAGCTTGGCCCCTACATTTCTGTATGACAGAAATGAAGTATACCTAAATTGGCGTTGCCACATTTAAATAAAAGAACTATATGTTCTCTAGTTCACCACAGTACTTGTCATTCTCTATTGTATTTCATTGGCTATTGTCTTCATTTTTTTCTATGTGCCTGACTTCTGTGGAAAACTCCCCTTTATTAGGAACTAGCAACAAAAGGGGAGAGAAGCTTTTTCCAACTAAATATCCACCTGCAAAAGATAACATGGATTGAGAAGCACACTAGTAACATGAAATGAGATCACTATCCATGAATAGGCTATAAAAGAATTAGTAATTCAGTAATTTAGGCTGAAAAATACCAAGGAGGTGATATGGGATGAAACACTATATAAAGTTAATAAGAGCATGAAAGAATATCTATTCATACAACATATACTTATTAAGCACTTTCCATGTTTCTCAAAGCAACAGGAAGACAGAAAGATATAAGACATGGTCCCTGCTCTCAATTTGCCCAGTCTAGTGAAGTAAAAAGACAAGAGAATGGACAATTAAAAGCAAAAAAAAAGAAAGGCATGATGTAATAAAAATATGCACAGTGTATTATGGGGCCACAGTGTATAAAACTAGGGTAATTTTTATTAATGAAAATTAGAAGGCACTATTGAAGAATAAATTAAAGAGGAAGAAAGGGCAATCAAAGTAAAGGAATAGCATTTATGAAAGCAGAGAATTTGAAACATCATGGCTCTTCAGAGAAGTATAAGTTTTTTCTGTATGATTGGAACAAAGGAAGCATTTGGGGGAAGTAGTTGAAGAGGAAGTTAGAAGAATAGGCATACGTCCATACAAACTACATTCACATATCCATTCCACAGAAGTTTAAAGGCACTAATTAAGGCATTAGGAATATAACAGGCAGAGAGGACTCTAACATCATGAAACATAATCTGAAGGACTGAGTCAGATGTTATAACATGTAAAGACATGTTATAATAGAAATGAATTAGAGAGTTGAATTTTTAAATAAGGTGACCTAGAATACCCAATAGTTCATAAATAAAACCTACATATCATTAACAAAAAGAACTCTCAATTTTATTCTATAGGGAAGCACAGAAGGGTTTTAAGAGGAATAGAATTGTGGTACAATCAGATATGTGTTTTAGAAAGATAACTGCAGCAAAAATGTGAAGGACAGATTGGATGAGGGAAACAGCAAAAGTAAGTACAGCAGTTGGAAGACTTGCTGGTAGCACAGATAAAGAGATGTGGCAGCTTCAACTACACTATTTTTTGTGAAGATGAAATGAAATGGATGGATAAGGAGTTGTGGACTTGTTAAATGATTATAAAGAAGGAGAGAGGGGATTTGGTAGTAGACCCAGACTTCTGTTAGTAAATTAGTATCCAACTAGAGCTAAGTTTGAGTAAAGGTTAGGGAAGGTGAATTTAGTTCAAAAAGCAATAAAGAAAGTAAATTTAGTCAGAGACTCTACTAACAATTAGTCTGGTTGTAATGAAAATCATCTTTTTACCTCAGTAGTACCAGTCCCTTTTTGAGGCTATGCCATAAGTAGGTATCTCTTAAAAAGGTCATTATGGCATCTAGTATTTCAGAAACAAACAAAACATTCATGGATAATTTGACTCAAATCAACTAGGATAAAAAACCTTCAAGAATGGAAAAATTCAGAAAACCATAGACTAGAAGGCAAGACAAAATAACAGCACAACAAGAAAAAGTTTCAGAGATGGAGAGACCAAACATTTTTAAGGGGATAGTGGTTGATGCAGAATATACTAGGATAAACAGAGAATGTGGTATTCCAAATATTTTGTATAATTATTAAAATGGAAAAGACATTAAGTACTCTATTTTCAGAAAATTTGCAGAATTCTCCATTTCCAAATGATCTGCCTACCCAAAATTTATTCAGCCTCTTCTATCACATTTTGATTAAGTCTCTATACATATATTGCAAATAGATTAATTTTTCTTATGAAAATATAACACATTGAAAAATAACTGCCAGAATATTACCTAACAAAATCTAAGTCGTGCCAAATGAAGTACAGCCTGGCAATTATGGGAAATCTCTTCAGCATAAATTAATGGACTCAGGAAAGTGTTAACATTTTAATAGAAATGTACATTCTAAATAAAATAGGATAAAATCAGCCTATCGAAACTGTGTAATAAAGGGTTACATTTTCTTCCAATCTACTTTGGTTTCTTTAAAAAGCACCATCTGCAAAGAGAATTTATATATTAGAAAATCTACTTCATTTTTACTCCTGTGTCTTTCTACATAAAATCTGTGTAGACACCTTTCTTTTATGTTGGTATAGAAACATATAGGTGGCCTGATTTTTTTTTTCTGTACTAGGAATTTAACTCAAGGACATTTACTCACGGAGCCACATTCCCAGCCCTTATTATTTTTTTTATCTAAAGATAAGATGTCCATAAATTGCTGAGGCTGGCTTTGAACTTATAATTCTGGTGCCTCAGCCATGCAAGCCGCTGGGATTACAGGTGTGTGAGGTGGCCTGACTTTTGGCAATAACTCTGATATTTGAAATCTATCTTTAAAATACCTGGATCTCACAATACATAGTCTAGAATCTTCAGGAAGTACATCCAGGGGCTGGGGCTGTAGCTCAGTGGCAGAGCGCTTGCCTAGCATGTGTGCAGCACTAGGTTCAATCCTCAGCAGCACCACATAACAAAAATAAAATAAAAAGTAATCCATTCATCTACAATAAAAAAATAGTACTTTACAAATAAAAGAAAGAAAGAACATTTAAAGTTAAGTAGAAAAGGCAAAAATTCCAACAAGTCTCTAAAGATGGTAATGGAGTCCCAAGGTAACCAGCATATGGACCAGACTGCCCCAATCTATTGAATCTAGAAAATTCTGTACAGCAAGAGTCTCTAAAGCTTTTCTCAGCTCATTTGTAGTTCTCAGTTCGAAAGCACTGTCTTTGGTTGTTTTCTCTTTGCTACCTACCTGATTTCCCAAGCCATGTGACATTCCTTACATCATTATGGCTTGAAGTTCATATCAACTCATATTCACTAAAGCAAAATGAAAGGTTTGTTTAGTTTAGATGGGGCCCAATTAAGATCAGTGTTCCCAATCTTTATTGCACTTCAATTTAGATTCAAATTTTTGTGTACTTAATGTACTTCTATATTTTAGCGATCAGCGTTAAAGATTGGTTTGGAATTCAGTGTTCTTAATTAACAAAATGAGAGCCATTTAGCTACTCTCAGAATAGCCTTCAGAGTATGCTTACACATATTCATTTAGCACAAATTCATTAAAACAGAATAGTGATGTTAAACATCTTGTATGTGTTTTACTGAGTGCTAAAGTACATTTCAAAAGTATTTGAAAGACACTTTTCCTAGCTAAAATATTTAAAATATTTATCTTATTCAAATAAAGCTGGGTTTTTATGGGGGGTTGGGGGGTGAGAGAATAGGCTAAAAATGGCAGTGCATCCAAAAGAAAACAAATCTAGGGTTGGGAATATAACTCAGTGGTAGAGCATTTACTTAGCATGTGTGAAGCCTGGGGTTCAATTCCAAAGCCTGTAAAAAAAAAAAAAAAAAGATGAGCAGGTTAAGTGTTGCAGAAAAAAATAACATTGGAGCAGGTTATTGAATGATGAGTAGATTTTCACAAGGCAAAATGGTGTATGGTTGGAATCACAAGGAAATTCCAAGAAGATGGAAATTTTGAGCAAATGCCAAAGGATATCCATGTATAGTATATTAAAACTGCAGAGAATAATAATTATCATAGTAGAACTAAAATATAGTTTATCTGATAAGGAGGCAAGAGCAAATTAAATACCAGCAAGTAGGGTAGATTAGGGTCAAGTTATGATAACCTTGAATGCCATACAAAGGAATGTGGACTTTATATTATAGAAAATAAGTAGACCATAAAATATTTAGTCAAAAGAATTATGTGCTAAGAGTTATGTTTTAGGAATAATACTCTGGCAGAATTATAGAGAATAGATTGTGGATAAAGAACAGTAGAGATGTGGAGACTGATTAGAAAGCTAGCAGAAGCAGCTAAGAAATTGAACTAGAGAAGGAGTCTAGATGGAAAACAAAGAACACAAAGGAGTCTGAAGAAATAGAAACAAGACTTGAAGAATGTTTTTATGTTGAGAATAAGGGAAAGGAATCAAGCAACTATACCTGCTAGGTCACTAGTTTGATTTACTTAGTGTATAATTACATCTTTAGTTGCCAGAGAATTTCAATAGAAAGAAGTATGGAGTCAGGTTCGCAGGGGTAATATATTCAAATTAGGACAATTTGTACAACATCCAGCTGGGTATACAGATCTAGAGATAGAGAATTTAGGAGTTATTGGAGAAGTGTACTGAACCCACCCACAGAAAAAGTACAGAGGAAAAAAAGAGGACAGTTGAAAAACCCTGGAGGACATAAATATTTATATGGGGATAGGAGGAAGATGAATCAGAGGAAGAGCCTGAAATGGAACTGACAGTGTGTAGGAGACACCGGAAAGGTAAGAACCAGAGCTGAGAAGAAAGAGAAAATTCCAAGAAGGGATGGCACTCCCTCTTAATCATAAAGATCCTACATGCCTGAATCCTCAACCAGCTGTCTTTTGTCACAATATATTCACATACATACAGATACAAAATACCAGGAAACCAGTAAAATTTGAACGTATATTATTACTGAAGACCTTATCCAATATGGTAAGGTCCACTTACCCACTGAGCTGGGTTGAATCTTAAGGAACTGAAAGAACTACATTTTACTCTCAGCTCAGGAATGAGAAAGAGACTTGATGAGTGCCCTGTCCTTAGGAACCATTCCCATAATCCTTTGTCATTCAACCATCAACAACAAGAGATGACTTGGGAAAAGAAACCCACATAAAGAGCCTTCTTCCCATGGCCATAGTCTCCTGCCCTCTTTCCACTAGGACCCACTTGGGTCAGGATTTTACTGGAACCGGGCTTAACCCAAAGCTCTCCTCTAACTAAGACAAGGAAACACTTCTATTCTATTTGTTATATTCAGCTACACTGAGGTAAATTGACCAACCTAAGTTACCATTTCTATTATGTCTTTAAAAACTCAGAGTTACAACCCCTTCTGTGTATCTCCCCAATTCCATTCCCTTCCATAATATTGAGACTGATAAGTATAATTCTGATTGTTTTACACATATTAGTTACATACATATTTAAATATAAAATATGTGCTAATGTTTTATATTTTTAATTTGTAGTGGTAGTTTGTGCTGGGTATGATTACATGACTCTAATCCCAGAAACACAAGAGGCTGAGACAAGTTCTAGGCCAGTCATAACAA
This sequence comes from Tamias sibiricus, assembly GCA_025594165.1. Classification (NCBI taxonomy): domain Eukaryota; kingdom Metazoa; phylum Chordata; class Mammalia; order Rodentia; family Sciuridae; genus Tamias; species Tamias sibiricus. The sequence goes on along the minus strand of CM046667.1, from coordinate 104,217,874 downwards.
CACAGTGAGGCTCTATACAACTTTGGAAGACCCTGTCTCAAACTTTTGAAAAAAAAAAAAAAAAAAGACTACAACAACTTCTTTTAAAGGGCTGGAGATATAGTTCAGTGGTAAAGCACCCCTGAGTGCAAAGCAAAAAAAAAAAAAAAAGGAATATTCTTGTGAATATCATCCTGGAATCTTTTACTTATATTAAATATGTGTGATATGATTTGCTTCTTATTCCTTAAGTTATTCAGTAATTCATATTTTAAACTCTAGAACATATGTATATAAATACATATATATATATGTGTGTGTGTGTATGTATATATATAAAGATATATGTTTTAACTACAATGTGTTCAGAGAAAGTTGCCTGCATGATATTGGTTCTTTAAAATTTGTTTTCATTCCATTCAGGATCTAACACATTGTAAATTTTGGTAAATGTTTTATGTAATTTTGAAATCCATGTATATTCTTTATTACTTCTCTGAAGGAATGTGGTGTGTGTGTGTGTGTGTGTGTGTGTATGTGTGTGTGTGTGTGTGACGATCAAGCTTGTTAATTGTAGTTTTTCAGTTTTCTAAATACTAATTTTCTATCTTCTTGGTTTCTGTCTGTTTGATCTGTCATCTCAAAAAGAAATGTATGAAAATTCCCATTGTAATACAGTTTTATCAATTGCTACATGTAAATTTTTCAGGTAATACTATATATGTTTTGGAAGCTATGTTTTGCTTTGTTTTGGGGTTTTTTTTTAGTGTCTAAAACCTCAAACCAGTTATACTTTCTTAGTAGCTTGGTCCCATTATTATATTGTGATGTCTCTTCTTACCCTTGTTAATGTTCTGTGTTTTAAATTCTATCAAAAGAAGCCATACTCATCCCTCCTCTCTCCTCTTACAGGTAGCCTTACCCCAAAGTTTGTTTTTAACTTGTTCAATCATGTTTCAATCCTAAAATAATATATATTAAATTCTGTCACTTTAGTATTAGACAAGTGAAATCATATTGTGTGTATGTATATGTGTGTGTATATGTGTGTGTGTATACATATAATTTTTATTTTTGGTAGCAGTGATTGAACCCAGGGGTGCTTCACCACTGAGCCACATACCCCACCAGCCATTTTAATGTTTTATTTTTTATTTTATTCTAAGTTGCTTAGTGCCTAGCTAAGTTGCTGAGGCTGGCTTTGAATGGACAATCCTCCTGCCTCAGCCTCCCAAACTGCTGAAAGTACACATGTGCACCACCACACCCAGCTGTATGTATTCTTTTACAACTTCCATCAATCAAAATTATGACTTAGATTCATACACGTTGTTGTACAGTTTAGTTGATTTGCTTTTGTTGCTGCATTATGCTCATTGTATAAATATATATAGATTTCGCTATTCTATGATGGATAAACATTGGTGTCATTTCCAGATTGCAGGCATTAACAAATAGTGCTTATACAAACCTTTCTATAAATATGATATACATATATTAAAGTTGCCCTCTGGGGATGGCAAACTGTTTCTGTAGAGGGCCAGACAGTAAATAATATTAGGCTTTGAACATCACATCACGTATGATTTTAGCCACATATTCTTTTAGTTTTCTATAAGCCTTTAAAAGTATAAAAAAAATCATTGTTTATAAGGTCTTATGAAAACCGGCCATAGAACATACTTGGCCATGGTTTATACTGTCAACCCTTATGGAGAAAATAGCAAAGAATGAAATAACTGCCAAACTTTTGTATTTTTGCCAACATGGGGAATGTAAAATGGCATCTCATTGATTTTAATTTAATGGGGCTGAACATTAGTTCATATGCTTATTGGCCACTTGAGTTTCCTTTTCTGTGCAATGACTACTCAAGACTTTGGCTTATTTTTCAAATGAATTGCTTTTTCTTACCTCTTGCATATTAATCCCTCCTGAGTTATATATGTTGCATATATCTCCTGTTTATGTCTTATTGTTTGCTGAAAAGAAACTTTTGATCTTAGTCTAATCCCTCTATCTTTATTGTGAGAGATTCTTTTCCCTCATATTGTTATCTTGAAGTTTTTATAGTATTAGTTTTAAATCTTGAATAACCTGGTGCTATGATTGGAATGCACTACCCCAAAGTTCTCCTGTTGAAAACTTCATTCCCAATGCAACAGTTTTGAGAGGTGGGACATTTAAGTGGTAATTAGTCCATGAAGGCTCTGCCCTCATGAAAGAATTATTGTTATTGTGGCAGTGGGATCATGGGAATGGATTCCTGAGAAAAGAATAAGTTTGATTGTTCCCTCCCTCTTGCACACATATGTATTCTCTTGCCCTTCCACTTTTTCCCATGGAATGACTCAGGAGAAGTCCTTTGCCAGATACCAGCTCCCTGATCTTGGATTTCCTAGCCTCCAGAACCATGGGAAATTAATTTCCATTTCTTACAAATCAGTCTGTGATACTCTATCACAGCAGCACAAAATGGACTAAGATATATGGAATCTATTCCTATGTACAACGTGATATGGAAGTACATTTTCATAAGGTCCATACTTTCCATATTGAACTGAACTGCTGATTTTGTTATGAAATAAATTCTTACTCAATTATGTTTCAATAACAAACAACTCTCAAATCTTGGAGAATTACACAGTTTATTTCTTGCTCATATTACATATTGACAGCACATCAGCACTGGGTCTCCTCTACATTTCTTTTTTCAAAATTCAAACTGAAAGAGCATTCGTTATTTGGAGTATGACTTTTTTCTTTTTTAGGAAGAAAATAATTGTCAAATGATGCAGTGAAATTTCTATTATTATATAGTTACCATCGTTGAAGTTTCTGTTGGATATGTTATATATCGCCTCTGATCAGTTTTTCCCCTTTGGTGCCAGGGATTGAACCCAGAGGCCTTAACCACTGAACAACATCCACAGCCTTTTTTTTATATTTTATTTAGAGACAGGGTCTTGCTGAGATGCTTAGGGCCTCTCTAAGTTGCTGAGGCCAGCTTTGAACTCATGATCCTTCTGTCTCAGCCTCCTAAGCCACTGGGATTACATACATGGGCCATCATGTCTGGCTCTGATCACATTTTATTGGCCAAGAAAGGTGGGGCAAGCCCAACATCAAAGTAGGTTACAGAGGCATGAAGGAGAGTACACTCCTTTCACATGATAGCATTGAAAGTTGTGAGTGGGGATATATAATCCTCTTATAGGAAGTGGATGAATTTGGGGGAATAAATAATATAGTGTACTACACTTATATATCTTTTTTCTGGGCAATCTACTGTATTCTTCTTGTCAGGTTATCTATCCTGTGCAACTGCCACACTATTTTAATTAGTACAGTGTCACAATAATTATTGATAGCTAGTAAGGCAAGGCTGTGCACCTTGACCTCTTTCTTGAACAATGTCTTGACTCCTCTTGGCCTTTGCTCTTCCATATAAATTTAAAATGCATTTGTAAAATTAGAAGATTTTTCAAATATTTTACCCTACTAAGCATATTTTTCTTATATATTCCACTGGTATCTGGTGAATATGAACACAATCAATGGATTTTTATGTTCAACAAACTTGCCAACTTGTTATTAATTGTATTAATTCTATAGTTTTTTTTCAGTTTCTTAATGTAGGTAATATAGTAAGTGTAAATAATGACAATTTTGTATACCTTTTCCATTATCCCTATTTTCCAACATTATATTTAATTTTTGCTTTTTGTGTCTTATATATAGAAAATAACTGATTTTTAAAAGTGTTTTTTAGTTGTCAATGGACCTTCATTTTGTTTATTTATATGTGGTGCTGAGAACCAAACCCAGTGCCTCACACATGCTAGGCAAGCACTCTATCACTGAGCTACCACCCCAGCCCAAAGAACTGATATTTTTTTGCAACTCCAATCTATTGTTTTCAATTACACCTTTGGTTATGATACATTTTAGTGTATTCTACCCATTTTGTGTTTTCTTTTTTCTTTTTTGGTACCAGGAATTGAACTCAGGGGCACTCGACCACTGGGCCACATCCCAAGCCCCTTTTTTTTTTTTTTTTTTGTATTCTATTAGAGACAGGGTCTCACTGAGTTGCTAAGTGCCACGCCATTGCTGAGGCTGGCTTTGAACTCGCGATCCTCCTGCCTCAGCCTCCCAAGTGCTGGGATTACAGGCGTGCACCAGTGCTCCCGGCTTGTGTTTTCTTTTTAAAATTCTCTGTAGGCCTTTTTTCTTTTCTTGGGTATCCTGAAATCTATGGATTATATTTTTATCTTATGAATAGTTAGACTTTATATTTTTATATACTTACCTAATAATGTCTCTAGTAATTTCTAACAGTATTCAGTACATCTTTGTTGATTCTGACAAAAATAAAACAAAACAATGTTGACTTCCTTTAAATAACCACTGATCATACTGAAGAGTTAAAACCCTATTGTTGCTATTGTACATTTCAGTTTCACCTTTCATTTTAATTGAAAAATGCTACTTTCCATTCAATAGGGAATTAAATTTACTGAAACATCATCAATATCTATCACTTGCCATTGTTTCTTGAATTCATGCCTTTACATTTATTTTTCTTCTTGTAGAAAGACATCCTTCAGACTATCTTCCAACAAAAGTTTTTGTGTGGTTATGCATACTAATCTTTGTATTTTAAACAATATGTTCATTAATTTTTGCTCTTGGATGATAGTTGCACTGAATTGATTATACCATGGACTTCTGGCACCTTCTTTGTATTGATGAGAAATTCACTTGTTAAATTATTGCTCTTTAATAGATCATTTGTCTTCTATGTATTGTAGCTTTTTAAACTTTTTCCTGTATTTTTAGTATTTTACAGTAACATTCTGCAGTTTTATCAAGTTGTGTCTATTTATGAATTTAGTTTTCATTATCTTGCTATTCAAAGTTTACTTTTGAGTAAGTGAAGTACCATGGCTTTCTTCAATTCTGGGAATCGTTCTCAAAGATGCTTTGAATGTTGTTTCTCTACCATTCCCTCTCATTTCTTATTTTATAAATCCTATAATACTTATAATGGAAACTCTCAATATATCTTCTATTTCTATTAACATATCTTTCATCATTTTTATATCTTTTATATCTTTATGTGTGCATTCTGAATGGACTCTTTGGCCATACATTCTATTTCATAAATTCCTTCTTTGCTTGTGGCTAGTTTTGAGTTTATCTTGTTGACTGAATTATTAGTTCAATAATTACATTTTTCACTTCTAAGATTTCTCATAGGGTCATTTATATCTCATCCTATTTATATTCTACTATCTGTGTTATATATATTTTTAATAAATTTTATGAATATTATTCCTTTACTCGTTTATTTGTGGATCCTAAATATACTTAACTTAAGTATTTTTTCAATATTTTTTTTTCATTTTAAATGAAACAAACATATCCTCAAACTCTGGTTATTTGGGCTATTATTCTTAGCATTATTTTTATTATGTGGGATTTATAGATTTATTGTACATAGGGTATATTTTAGTTAGCTTTTTCACCACTGTGACAAAAAGACCAGACAAGAACAATTTTAGAGGAGGAAGATTATTTGCATTCACAGTTTCAGAGTTCTTTGTCAATAGACAGCCAACACATACCTCAGGGCCAGATGTGAGGCAGAACATCATGGCAGAGGTTGTGTTGGAAGAAGGAAACTCAGGATTTGACAATCAAGAAGCACAGAGAGATGTTCATTCCCAAATAGATTAAAAATATAATATAAACATGTAAAAGGAATGATTCTGATATATACTATTACATGGATGAACTTTTAAAAATTATGCTAGGAGAAGTAAGACAGACATAGTTAAACAGTATATGACTTTGCTTATATAAAATATCTAAACAAGACAAAGACATGGATTAGAGGCAAAGACAGAAGTAGATTAGTGGTTACCAGGGACAGGGTGAAGAAAGAAAGGGAGTTATTGAATCATGGGTATAGATTTTTCTGTTGTAGATAATGGAATATTTTTACAAATAGATAGTGATAATGGTTGTACAACACTGTGAATGCATTAGTGCCACAGAATTATATACTTAAAATGGTTTTAAATCAGAAAATTTAGATTATGTGTATTATATAATAATAAAAAACAGAAATAGGTGTAAGCTGCCTGTCATGGCCAGCCACAGCGCCGCGGGAGGAAAACTCGGAGGCAGAGTAAAGCTATTACTACTTTTACTTCTACTTTCTTAGAGAGAGCTTAGAGAGGGAAAGAAAGATTTTTAGAGAGAAAGATTAGAGAGAGCTTTTCTTCTTGTCTTCTTAGCTTAGAGAGAGAGAAAGAAAGATAGAGAAAGATTATTTTTTAGAGCTTCTTTCTTCTTTCTTCTTTCTTCCTCGGGAGCCTTGGCCTAACTCTGACCAGCTATTACTTCTTCTATCTGGTTTCTCTTCTGTAACCGCTCTACCTACGTTCTGGCCGCTCTGATTCTTTTCTTCTTCTCCGACCCGAACTCTTCTTCTAACCGACCGAGCGACTGCATGACTGACTGAATGAATTCGTTCTCCGTTCTCCTAGCTCAGACCGCTTTCACCCGGTTATATACCTTTAGCTTTGCGGGTGCCTCACGTGCATTTACAGGTGCGTCACATACATATCAGGTGGAACTTATGGCTTCCAGCTAGCTGCAATAGCCCTTCCTAATTGGGGCTCCTTCAAATAGGTAAGACAGAAAGATTGTGGATAATAATACTTTTTTTTCCTTTTCAAATACATCACTGTCACATAGTAGATGTACAAACTTGGGCAAACCGTTTCATTTTCTGACACTCGCTTTCATTATCTGTTAAATTGGAATCGTCTCACACTGCTAGGCTCAGTTGGTTGGTTTGAAGCTCATCTGCAATCTCATATGTATAAAGTACCTAGTAGTGTAAGTGCTTCAAGAACTTAGCCCTCTCATTTATAACAAGCATGTGATTTAAATGTAGTTTTGCTACTAATAATGAAAGTGGATTTGTTGGTTTGTAGTTAGTTTTTCATTGCCGTGACCAAAATACCTGATGAGAACAACTTAGAGGAAGGAAAGTTTATTTGGGGATCATGGTTCCAGAGGTTATCAGTCTGTAGACAGCCGACTCCATTGCTCTGTGTCCAAAATGAGGCAGCATATCATGGGGGAAGGGCCCAGAAGAGGAAAGATGCTTGGCAGGATCAGAGAGCACAGGGATGGGGCTTAGGGAAGATGCACTCTTCCAGGATATGCCTCCAGTGACCCACCTTTTCCAGTCATGCCCCATCTGCCTATAGTTTCCACCCAGTCCACTCAACCTAGGATGGACTGATAGGTTACAACTCTCACAATACAATGATTTTACCCCAAAACATTCCTGTATTAATATAGGAAATTTTAGGGTACACCTCATATCCCATTCATAACAGCTAGAGATGTCTGTGAAAGCACATCTTCTGGGGAAGAGATTTCTGCTATATAACAACTATAGCCTGGTCCAAGTATTGCTTAAATCACCAAATTGTGTGCAAAAAGCAAGAATTTTGAGTTGTCTATCTCACAAGCATCTTCTACTTAATGTTCCCAAATAAATTCTTTAACATCTCTCCTAAACACTCCTCACCCAAACCTTCTACATCACAGTAACACAATCATATGCTCAGCTGATTAAAACACAGGTACTTCCTTCCTTGCCCACTCCACACTCATTCTGCCACCAAATTCAGTCCACTCTACTTCCAACACTCATCTCTGATATGCCTGCCTCTTCTTTTTCTCATTTACACTGTCACCACGTGGATCAATTGCGCCCCAAATCAGACTTCGTCTATAATTTTTTCTATTCTATACAGAGTAACCAGAGTGACCCTGAATATTGGGTTATATTACCCTGTTTGAAACTCTCCAGTGGTTTCTGATGCAGTTTGAATGAGACCCACAGTTCTTAATATGTCTCTATATGCCCATGCATGATCTAGCCTTTACCTACTGTCCAGCTTCATCTTGGCCTTCTATTCCTTAACTTACTTTGCACCAGTCACACTAATCTTCATTCCTTGGACTTCTTCCCTTCTTGAGACCTTGTCCATTCTGTGGCTCTGCCTGAAATATTTTTATCTCATTTTCTTCTGGTTTCTGTTTGAATTTCACCTCTTTAGGACAACCTACCATGAATCTATATCTAAAGTCAGTTCTTCAATGACTCTTATAGCATCTGAACACTGACTTATGCAGTTGTTTCTTGCTAGTTTCTCATATAACATCATCTCTAAAATACGGGAGCCACAGTTGTTTTATTTACTACTATTTCTGTAGCACAACCATGGTACCTGGCCCATTGATGAGCATTCAATAAATATTTGTTAAACGATTTGGTAAGTAAGTAAGCAATAGTGTGGTACATATTAGTATTTATGTGTCTCATGAATATATACAATTGTATGTATTGATGTAACTCATGTAAAATAATTACATATGCATGGAAATACATTGTCATTTTGATCAGTCACAGAGCATTACTTGAACATTTAAATTTCCACACGGACTATGACCATTTCATATTCTATAACGAAGTATTTTATGGCAGTTGTGTAGATGAGTCATCAACCTGAATAGTCTCGCATTTCTGGCACTCTGTAAATAATCCAATCAAGATCCATGACAATTATTCCCAATGAGACCCTTTTAAATTTGAATGTTGTGATAGGTCTGGTTATTTTGCTTCATATACTAAGCTGATTTTGATTTTTTTTAAAAAATCTTGTACTTTTTAAAAGTTAATCCTTCACTTATATCCCAATTCATTCACACACTCATGTACACACAAACATGCAACAACACATACATACAAGTTTCTTTTTGTATCCATAGCAGTACTTTGAAAACAATAGAATTTTCCTTATTTACAATTGCAGCACTAGATCCAAACTGCAGAAAGTACATTGTAAACAGAGTTCATGTTCAGTAGATGTACTCAGAGAGCTGGGAAATGGGGGACTTGCATAGACCAGCTTCAGAGGAGGTTTTGAAAACACCCTCTTTATGATGTTTGTTAATGCTCCTCTGGCCAAGTGTTTGTTGATATCCAAATCAACACTTTCATTATCTGATGCTCTATAAGCTTTTTACCTTGGTAAAATTGACAATGGAAAGCTACTTCTCCAAGTTAATTAGGTTTTTCATTAACTTTTTAGCTCTGGTATCATTTTGCTTTCAATATGATGGAGAGTGTTTTCAAGTATCAAATTTAAGTAAGGATCATACAAACTTAATTTGGAAGGCTACAGATATCCTTTAGCCAACTTTCATTAGATTGGGCTGCTATTGGTCAAAGGAGAAGGAATAGTTAGAGCAGGATGTGTTCTCCAATTGAAAGTAGTTTAAAATGTGCTATTAGGGCAATTCAGTTGTTGATTTGGTTTATACAATTTAATTAAAAGGCAACAAACCTTTAGTACTCATCATTTCATATTAACACTCTTATGCTTGAAAGCTGTTCACATCAAATCACATCTTCTTAATATAATTACCAGCTCACCATAAAAGACAAATGTAACTGAAGTAAGCTAAGGCCATAGAGTGTTAGCACAGGAAAAGCTTTCGGCCATCACTGATCAAAGGGATTTCAAAAACTTTAACAAACTCTTTTCTCAAACACTGTTTTAAAAGGAAGCTCTAAATGTAAAACACATAATGGTAATGACATTCATAGTTAATTCCTGAATGGCCTTAGCTTTATACCAGGCCTTATCCTGTGCACATACTGACTCATTTAATCTTCACAAAATCTATAATATAAAAATTCTTATTTTATACATGGGGAAAAAAACAAAAGATGGTTAATAATATTCTAGTAAGTAGTAAATCCAGGATTCAAAGGCTGGAAATCAGCTCTTAGAGTCCGGTAACCACTATTGACTCTGTAGGATAAAGAAAGCTATTCCAATTAGAAAGGGGAAAATAGAGTTCCTGCTTTTATGAACTCTAGAGAGCTAATCCCAAAGTAATCCCCTTCCCCTCAAACCCCTTGCACAGGAATTTATCAGATAGCTGCAGCAATGATGGGACCAACACCACACACGAAAGACCAAAATGTATTAATATAGGATCTGAGTCTCTAAGAGGAGTACAGACTTCACCAGCCAGAAGTTGGTAGTAAGAGAAGTGGCAGTAGAGTGGAAGAAAAGTATTTATGTGCTAATTACAGAAGTACTAACATTTGTAAGGAGTCAAGTCAATGCAATGGATTGAACCATATCATTAAAGAGTGTCACCAGAAAGGGAGTTTGTAATATACAATTTAGCATCCTGCCTTAAGGGGTACTTATCAACCAACCACTCAGAAGGTATCTGCCGTATTAGCTAAGGAGTGAGAAAACTAGGGAGTGAGAGAATCTTGGTTGAACTCCCCTGGGAAAAAAAGGGATTAACATCAAGCAGCTACTACAAACTGGTGGGTTCTTCTTATTATGTACACGTGTGCGTACGCGCACGCACACTCACTCACACACACACACACACACACACACACACACACCTATCTACATTTTTTTCTTTCCACAGAGATAGTAGGTTTCTTTACAGATGATGAAATCCTGGAATCCAGAGAGGTTATGCTGCTTATTCAACATTTACATTTGCCAAATGAGGGCTTATTTTGTTGTTGTGATGGTTAACTTGAAAATGACTTCTGAAAGAAACTCTTTGGGTATTTGAAATGGTTCACATAATTGGTTAGGTATTACTTTACTTTAATGAGTTTTTTTTTTCCATATCAGTGATTTCCATTTGTTTAAATCATGGTTTTGTCCATATCTACTGATGTAAATGACAATATTTAGATTACTGTTGATACACCTGAATAAAATTTCACTTACAAAAAGGAAACCATTATCGGAGAACTATAGCAATTATCTTTCTTGCCACTGATTAACTGATCTCATTTACACTGGCTTTTGGGGAAATAAAGCAAAATTAATTTCTTAAATGTTTCAAATTAACAAAAGCATTTAAAGGCAAAAGTCTTTCTAATCTTATTGAAGGAGATATTTGCCTTTTGAAGAGTATTTTTAAAAAGAAAAAGAGTCTGATTTCTTTGCTGTCTGTAAAGTAAGAAACTGACACCCTAGTTTTATCACTTCTCCCTCTAAAATACCAGGGTGAGACCAAAGTCATGATGTAATTTTGTGTATTAGAAATGTTATATTCATAGCATTCATCTCAGAAATGTCAGTAAATTTCTTATTTTTTTTGTTTTAATTTGCATTTCAATGATTATTAATGAGTTTGAACATCTTTTATTATGTTTTCTAACATTTGTAGCATTTGTATGTCCCTATTTTGTGAAACTGCATGTATTTTAAAATTATTTCCAAATAATTTCAGATTTACAAAAATATGCAAAAATGCTAGAGATTTCTCATAAACCCCTCATACCTTTTTTAAAGGTTTTTATTTATACCTTTATTATTTTTATTTGTTTCATTTTTATGTGGTGTTAAAGATCGAACTCAGTGCCTCACACATGCTAGGCAAGCACTCTGCCAGTAAGCTATAGCCCCAGCTCCCCCCTCATACCTTTTACTCAAAATTGCGTACTCTCCCTATTGGGTGTTTTCAGAGACTCTAGTTACCATGAAACATCATTATTCTGTTAGGAACAAAGTAAGACTATACTAGTTGACAAACATGACCCCATAGAAATGGTTCTCCTGGCATTTTGCAGATAAAAATTTGACAACGTATGAGATTGTAGTAAAAGGCCTTCAACTGGAATTAAAGCAGCAACTAAGGTAGAAGATGAATACATGCCAGCTGTAAAAAAGCTTCTGACCCCAACATTAGTCCCGTGTATGTGAATCACTTCTTAAAATTCACATTATATTTCATAAACTTAAATCAACCCTTTTTAAAATGATTATTCTTTTGTCCTTCAATAGGTTCTGAAATTGTCCTGTTATTTTCCCATCATATTTTTGAAATATAAGGACATCTTACACTTTATAATGAGCATTTACTCTGCACCACATGGTTCTTTATATACATTATCTCCTTTATTCCATAGTTAGTCATCAGAGAACCAGGATTTCATGCCAGGCCATTGATTTAAAAGCCTATGATCAAAATTACCACATGACAGCATCTCTTATTAATTCATCTCTTCACAGATATTCTAACTCTAGGACATTTGCCCTAGGATACACTGTTTCATATAAAAGAATTATATTCTCAGGTGGGATTTTCATGACATAATTAATATTTTTGACATCTTCATAGTATGAATGGTTTCTTTCATATGGTTCAAAATCACTTGGAGAAGTTTGTATGCCACGGCTATCCTAGTTCATTCATTTCCTGTTGTTGCCCCATATATCCTTTGCTTATTTATCTGTGCAGTTTCTTTATGCAAACATAAGAAAATAGAACTACATATTCTCATTTCACTATACTCCAGTGAATACTAAAAACATTGTACTGACACCTCTTTCACATAACAAGATGTGCCGGAAATTTTTAATATCAGTACATAAAGACTTCCTCATTCTTTTTAATAACTGCTTTGCATATTACCATAATTTATGGAACCAGTCCCCTCTTGAAGAACATGGGATGTTTTAATCTTTTGATGTCATTACAAATAATATTGCTGTGGTTAATCTTGTACCTACCATTTATGAGACACATTCAGGCTATTTTTTTCTGACCCTTCCATGCTTTGCAATATAAATCAACCCTTGGAGGCATTTAAAAATAGGGAAAACCTACAAGTTTTGAAGTTACTTCACCATCCTCTGCCTGCCATCACTACAGTAGCTTTTCTCTGAGACTGTTACAAAGGAAAGAGTTATATAATAGTTTCCCATACCCCTAAGATGCTTAATGTCAGGAAATGGCATTACCTTTTTCCAAAATGATGAATACCAAAAATATTATTTCAGGCAACTTGACAACTGATTTTAGGTCAGATGTGAGAATTTTCTGCTTTCTAGTTCTGTCTAGACAAAAGCATACCCTACTTAATTATAGGCTATTTGGATAATTTTCTTATCTTTACTGTTTCCATGTTTGTTTATGTTGTGGGTGTTAGATTCCAGGCAGGAGGCTGTGCCTCCCAGGCAGAAGGCCACACCTCCCCAGGTACTTTGTTAAAAACTACAGCTCCCAAGATCCTCAGCGTGACCAGAAAACCTGACCAGCAAATGCCCTGTCCACTACCCCCCCCCCCTGACCTCTGCTAGCCTATAGGGCAAGGACTCACTCCAAGGGGGTTTTATGACCCCTACTCTATTTAAACCAGTCCCGGGCTGAGCTCGCTCTCTGTTCCTGCTCTCCATTCCCGCGTGCGCCAGCTCCCGTTCATCCCCCCCGCGATGCATCCCCATACCCTCCAAGTGTTTCTTTTGGTAATTCAGTAAACCCCCTTCCCTTTTCCTATACAACGGTCTCAGCGTGCGTCCGTCCATCCTGCAAATTTTTCTAACAGTAGGAGCCCAACATAAATGTGTGTAGGGTTTTGTCTTTAAGAGACCACAAGCATTTATAAGCCAGGTCCCAAGTGATTTGTTTTACTCCATTTTTTTCAATAAGATCAATGAGATTCCATTCTCCAAGACTGATAGGGTTTTGTTTTTACTTTTGGGTGGGGTGTTGTTTGCTTTTAGTTTGGTCTGGAAGTTCAAGATACTGCCCTGAGAGTGTTACAGGGCTGGGGCCTTCTGGAAAACTGGAAGTGTGAAGACCCCACTGGCCTTCAAACCTTGATTCCTGCAGTCAAGTCAGAAAGATTTCAGACATTTCACTAGGGGAAAAAGGGATACTCTCAAAAGAGAGCATGGGTCCTCTGAGAGGAGAAGGAAAGTGTGCCTCTCCTGCACTCCAGTTTTGGGGATCCCAGAGAAGGTTTACAGAGAGTAACTCCCAGGTCCACATCTTGACTTTTTTTTTTTTTTTTTTTGTGGTACCAGGGATTGAACTCAGGGGCACTCGACCACTGGGTCACATCCCCAGACCTTTTTTTGTATTTTATTAGAGACAGGGTCTCACTGAGTTGCTAAGTGCCTCACCATTGCTGAGGCTGGCTTTGAACTCGCGATCCTCCTGCCTCAGCCTCCCAAAGTGCTGGGATTACAGGCGTGCACCACCGCGCCCGGCTTACATCTTGACTTTTTTTTTTTTTTTTTTTTTTTTTTTTTTTTTGTGGTACCAGGGATTGAACTCAGGGGCACTTGTCCACTGGGTCACATCCCCAGCCCTTTTTTGTATTTTTATTTAGAGACAGGGTCTCACTGAGTTGTTAAGTGCCTCGCCACTGCTGAGGCTGGCTTTGAACTCGCGATCCTCCTGCCTCAGCCTCCCAAAGTGCTGGGATTACAGGCGCGAGCCACCGCGCCCGGCTACATCTTGACTTTTGACAGGAGAATGACATCAGACTTTCAGTTCCTCACTGCCATGATAACTCTATGTCACTTGGCCCATGTTGATTGATTCTGATTGGATTCTTAACCATAAATTTTTGCAGACTTTATGGTTATGAGGAATTGTCCTTATCTCCCTGAGTTTCAGGATCTACCTATGAAAAGGGTCACAAAAGTCTCCCTGTGCAGGGTAATGGGGATTCCTCTTATGGTCATTATTTTGGGTCTGCATTTCTCCTGAAGGTAACAGGTAGTTTGCTGAGGAATGTGCCATATCCTGTCTACTTAGACCAGGCAGGGTTGAAGGTAAATTGCTTCTTGAAGAAAAAAATATGTGGGGATCAGAAATATGGTCCCATTTTATAGAATTATCTTTTTAGCCTTCTGTTCCTATCACTCTCATTATTCTGTCCACCATCAGGAGGAAATAGGCTAGACCTTAATGCTATTGAAAGCTTGGTCCGTGTCCCCAATGCCAATTCAATAACAAAGTTTTATTGCTTTGCTAGCTAACAAAGGATAAACACAGGAAACTCCTGTCCCAGAGGCTGTGATACTTCATCAGGGAGAACAAAGGGCTTTTTAAAGAGATGATTCAAAAACTGCATTCCAGGTGTGCTCTGGAGGGCAGGGTATCAAAATTCACTTGCTAATTTGGGGGAAGGAGAAGAGGAAAAAGCATGGCTGTTTTAAAATAAGCCTCAGTGGCAGAGCAGTAAGGACTATATTCAAAGCATGGGTGGACCACTGTTACCTTACTACTCAATGTTGCAGAAATATTCAGAGTCAAATTGGTAGGAAAATAGGTTTTATTCACAGCCAGGTTTGAAGGAAGATGGAATAAACATGATTGATTTAAAAGTTCCATCTCCAAAATCCTTGAAAATTAGAAGAACTTTTAAAGGAAATGAGGCAGTTACAATGGCCTGTTAGTGAGACAAAAGGCGGGAAATGTGCATATGCAGATTTAGTTAGCCTGCTGTAAGCCTGAATGGGCAATCTCCATCTTCTTTGTCACCTGTTAAGGTTGGGGGGGAAGGTTTCCTAATTTTAGATGAGAGGGTCCACATTCAATCTTTCAAATTGGGGACATAGGAGGGAATAAAAGGGAGAAAACCAAAGAGTTTAATGTTTTTCAATAAAATCTTGTTAACATTCTCCTTTTTCAATTCCCTTGGATCCCATCAGACATTTTCCTAAGCAGTTATATAGCACAAACTCAGATTGGTGAGCCAAGAAGAAGAAGACAACAATAATAAAGAGCATGGTTTTGTGCACCCATTCCCTGGATTTGAATTTCAGCTCCATTACTAAATATCTGACCTTGAACAAGGCACTCTTGTGCCCTTGTTTATGGTATTTAAAGAATAAATATACTGACATCCTAATGGGGTTGTTATGTAAGCAAAATACATAGTATATGAAAAGTGTTTAGTGCAGATTGTGAGCTTAATAAATGTTAACCATTATATTTTATTACATCTTCACTGGACTGTGCAGTCCTTGAAGGAAGACAGAAACCACAAATTTGTCTCTGTACTCCCACTCTCTAGTCAAGTACTATGCACATAATAAATGATGAATTAATATTTATTAAATATATGAATGAGTAAATAAATGAGTATGGTTAGGTAGGAATTCAGGGACACCAAGATGGCAGAGGCATTGTACATGAAAAATGCCACTGGAGTACAAGACAGGGAGAGGAGTCATCATGTCCTTGTTTATGATAAGCCTCATTACTATTATAACTCCTGCTATAGGTTCAGTATTCTAAAATAGCCAATGGGGCTAAAGTGGACAGTATTCTAATTAAGTTTTCTTAACTAATCAATGGGGGGAAATTGGACACTAATCAGGTATTATAAGGTAATCAATGGGGCAAGATCTTCAATCAGGTCTGTAGAGGGAAGCAAATTCCTCATAGCTCAGCATAATAGGCACTAATTTCCAGACATCATGGCCTTGAGCTGCTCTCTCTTGCTCAGCCCACTCCACTTTACCTTACGGAGTGCTACTTCCATCTCTACCTTCAATAAATCTGTATTTTGCATATTATTTCTGTGTATCTAGCTCAATTCTTTGTTCAAAACACCAAGATCCTGGACCCCAGCTGAACACTCTGACAATAACAAGTGCACTAAAGGCTATCAAGTTCTTCCACAGATAGGTAGAAGTTTTGTTGGTATACTACCCATCATCCTGATGACTTAGAAAAGGGGAGATAGTTAAGTAGAGCTGTTGGATTCCAGGCAGGGAGGCTGCACCTCCCAGGTAGGCCACACCTCCCCAGGTACTTTGTGAAAAGACTACATTTCCCAGGTGCCTCAGGCTGGTCAGCGAACCTGGTCAGCAGGTGCCCTTGCCACTGCCTCCTGACCTCCTGCAGCCTATGGAGACACGGACTCACTCTAGGGGCTCTGTGACCACCAGTTCGCTATTAAAGCCTGCTCCAAACTGAAACTCTCTCTGTTCGCACCTGTCCCTGTCCCTGTTCCTCACTGTTCACCGCCTCTTCTCCCCCTACCCTTCCACGCAGCACCCCAATAAACTTCCCTTTTATTAAAATGGCTTTCCCGGCTCTAGGTTAACTTTGTCTATTTCTCTAACAAGAGCCATCTTAGAAAGCACCATTCCTTTGCTCATATATATATATATATATATATATATATAG
Organism: Tamias sibiricus; assembly: GCA_025594165.1. Taxonomy (NCBI): domain Eukaryota; kingdom Metazoa; phylum Chordata; class Mammalia; order Rodentia; family Sciuridae; genus Tamias; species Tamias sibiricus. The sequence continues at coordinate 104,200,816 of CM046667.1, read as the reverse complement.
AGAGAGAGAGAGAGAGAGAGAGAGAGAGAGAGAGAGAGAGAGAGAGGTGGGGACAGGTACTATATGAAGTCATATCTTCATGTAATTTTGTTCTTTTTAAAACAAGTTGTTGATTCATAAATAAATATGTGTGTGTGTGTGTATATATATATATATATATATATATATATATATATATATATTACCTGTGTAAAACTTTTTGTATAAATACATTGGCATTTAGGAAGAAAAAATGCCTTTTCAGATTCTGTCAAGTCACAATCTTCGGTTCAGAAAAAATATTCATTTTAGGGAATGCACTTAATTGTTGGCCTGTCAACTTTTTCCCTCTCTTCCATAAATCTCTAATGATTTAGTTAAAAAATCCTATTGTACATGTGCTTTTAAACATGAGTCAGTTTGAATTAATTTTAGTAGCAAGTTGTTTTAGTCAGCGTTTTCACTGCTATGACTAAAAGAACTGACAAGAACAATTTTTGAGGAGGAAAAGTTTATTTGGGGCGTTCACGGTTTCAGAGGTCTGAGTCTATAGACAGCCAGCTCCACTCCTCTGGGCTCAAGGTAAGACTTAACATCAGGGCTGAAGAATGTGGTGTAGGGAAATGGCTCACATGATCAAGGAGTAGAGAGACTCCACACACTAGATACAAAATATATACCCAAAAGTCAGGACTCCAGTGACCTACCTCTTCTAGCCACACCCTATCCACCATCAATTACCACTTAGTTAATCACCTTAGGTGATTAATTCACTGATTGGGTTAAGGCTCTTATAACCTAATAATTTCCCCTCTAAACCTTCTTGCATTGTCTCACACATGAACTTTTGGGGACATCTCACATCCAAACCATAACACAAATGGATATAATTAACAGATGATAACTAGAGAGCTAGAAAGACATAGATAGAGATGGATAGATGGATATGAAAAATAGGCAATTCTTATAATGTCTAACATACATGGTAGAATAGTTACTATTAAAAAGGTAAACAAATGATATCTGTAAATTTTTCACCCTTATAAGAAGTTAAATTTAAAGTCTTGATATTTCCAGTTGGATGGTTCACAGACACCAAAAATTTAATAAAATTTAATATCTTTTATGTAGATCTATTGATTATTCCCCATTTCATCCTGGTCTTCATCTAAGTAAATTGCACCACATTCCTCTTCCAAGCTAAAAACCTATCATCAATCCTACACTGTCTTTCACCTCTATATCCAATCCATTAATAAGACCTTTTATTCTACCATCAAAATATATCTTGAGCCATCAGTGTCTCCTCATTTCCATTGATACTACTTTCATCCAGGACATTATGATTTCTCTCTGTCACAGACAGCATCTCTACCTGTCTTCCTGTTTCCAGTCTCATTTTTATCCCCATCCATTTTACTCACAGAAACAAAAATTGTCTTCTTAAAACATATATCAATTTGTGTCACTCCTTTGATTTAAATCTTTCAGTAAGTCAAGCTTTATATTAAGACTTAGTATTCTCTACAGCATGTGACCCCTACCACATTTTCAATGTTGTTTCCTTATTTTTTCTCCTTGATCACTCTATTCCAGTCATAAAATGTATGATATTTTCTCTAGTATGTACCCACTAAACAGGCTTATATTCTTAATCATTGATAATTCACCTTTAGATATTAACCATCTACTTTCAGAAGTGAGGGTTCTGTCTCTTGTACCTTTTTTGACTTTTTGTAAACTACTAAGCGCTTTCCTGCCTGAGGTCCACTGTAGGTTCTGCTTCCTGTGTCAAAAATGCTCTTTCCACTATCACCAAGCCTATCTTCACACAGTTAGCTTCTTTTTTTTAGATCTAAGTTTAAATGTTACCTTGTAACAAGGGGAAACATTTGGCCCTTCTAAAGATTTGCTGGAATGATCTGACAAGAGATAGCTTGGATAGATAAGAGAAAAAAGTGTACAAATTTATTAACATGCATGGATGACAATCATAGGAGTGTTATTATCCAATAACCCAATGAGAGCAATATGCTCATATATCCTTCTTTATAGTGGAGACGGAGATGGGGAATGTGAGCATTTTGAAGGGTAGTGATTTTAGGTGAATGAATGGGCCAATGTTCATACAATAGTAAATGATTCCTCTTGGAAATTGAATGGGATTAGGACACAAAAAATAACTCATGAAAAATCTGTTCAGGTGAGCTGAGGTTGTGGCTCAGTGGTAGAGTGCTTGCCTGGGAACTGCGAGGCACTGGGTTTGATTCTCAGCACCACATACAAATAAATAAAGCATACAATTTGATGTTTAAAAAAAAAGACGCATTGTCACTCAAGCCAATGAGGGTAAACTGGTTTTAATCTTCCACATGTAGTGGAATGATCAAAAAGGCATTAGTAGGGGCTGGGTTTGTGGCTCAGTGGTAGAGTGCTTTCCTGGCATAAGTGAGACACTGGGTTCGATTCTCAGCACCACATATAAATAAATAAACATCCATTGAAAACTAAAAAAAAAATTATTAAAAAAATCTGTACAGGTGTGGTTACATGCTTTAAACTTTCTTCCTGGAGATATGAGTTTGGTTCATGAAAATTCAGGAATGGAACAAAGATAATTGCTTTATTCTTTGAAGGGTCTGGTCTTTAAGTAAATACAAGAATACCATAGTGAAGCCTCTTCTAGCATCTGATACTCTGCAAAAGGCTTTTAAATTTAAAATTATCAGCATACCAGAGAGCCATATTATGTGGTATTGTTTCAGGAGTCCCAACAACCTCCTTAAAGAGACATTTCCTAAAAACCCAATCTAAAAGATATTTGTTCCTTACTTAAAAAAAAAAAAAGCCTTAACTCATTTTCTTCACTGCAGTGAATACAATTTGCAATTCTTTTATTCATGTATAGTGTTATATTAGCTTTTTTTTTGTTTTTTGGTTTCTCTGACTTGAAAGTAAGCCTAATGAAGAAAAGATGCTTTATTGTGTTCTCATTTTTAAAATTTATTTTTATGTTATTTATTTATTTTGGGGTATTGGTGATTGAACTCAGGGGCACTTAACCACTGAGCCACATCCCCAGCCAAGTTATTTTGAGACAAATTCTCATTAAATTACTGAGGTCCTTGCTAAGTTGCTGAGGCTGGCCTCAAATTTGCAATCCTCCTTCCTCAGCCTCCCCTCTCACTGGGATTACAGGCATGTTCCACTGCATCCAGCTTAGTTATCATTTTTATTACTTCTCCAACACTTAGCACTGTGCCTGTCATACACTGCATGTGGTTAAATAATTATTTTTCATTAGTAAATAACTGAAGGCAAAATTTGAGATGTCTTATTTTTTTAAAATATTTATTTATTTATTTTAGTTGTACACAATGCAATGCATTTTATGTTTACGTGGTGCTGAGGATCGAACCCGGGCCGCGCACGTGCGAGGCGAGCGCTCTGCCGCTGAGCCACAACCCCAGCCCCAAGAGATGTCTTATTTTAACATCTTTCATTGCCAATGTGTTACTTTTATTATATTCATTTTACAGATGCAGAAACAGAGAGGGTAATAAATAATAATGCCCCTGGCCATGCAATTAGCAAAGTGGTAGAGCTGGGATTCAAACCTAAGAAGTTTAACTCAAAAACCAGTTTTTTTACTCTTTTAACCACTGTGCTATACTGGCACTCAGTAGCCTTTTTAAAACATTTCATTAGGATACCAAGGTTTGCTTTAGTTTTCCTTTCTGCTCCCACTGTCACTGTATTTATTCATTTTTTCAGTTTTGATTTCTGCTTTTCATGCTAGAACTTTTTCTCAGCTATCAACCCTTGATTATTCATTCATATATAAAATTGAAGAACTAAGAAGTTGACTGATAGCTCCATGTGCTTGAGCAAGGCCTATTAAATAGTGCACTTCACTATATGCTGATTAAATAATGATATAGCTGTTTCCTTAGGGCATCTAAATTGTCACTATCCATAGACATTTGTTCCACACTGGGTGATTTTTCTAGAGAGATATCTTCCTAATTCCTGTGTCGGGATTTTAAACTGGACTGCTGGCTTTCTCAATTAAATTAGAGAAGGGTCTTGAGACATCACTGCTTAGTATGCAGATTTCCTATTAATTCTTCTCTTTTCAACATGGCACCACTATGCTTAAACTCAGCTGCTCAGCTATGACTGAATTCCCTAAATCCAGATCCTTCTACTTAAATTTCTTTGGAGAATAAAACAGGAAGCTCATCATATGAGAAGGAATCTGGCAGGTGATATCATTTCATGCCTGCTACCATTCTGAAATAAAATATGTTGATATTTGCCTTATAGATCTATGAAGTTTGTAAACATGTCCCTCCTCCCTAGATGCTGAAGTACATGTTCGCTTTTTATGTATATATTTATTTATTTATTGGCTCATTTTTAGTTATACATGATAGTATAATCCATTTTTACATAATTATAAAAGCATGGACTATATCTTGTTCTAATTCAGTTCCCAGTAACATGTTAGCTCTTATTAATTTTTTAATTCTACCTACAAATGTAATCTTTGTCCTGCCCCAGTAGGCTTGGGTTTCAACTTTCTCCTTCCTTCCATGGCTTTCCATTCATTTATCTACTTTCCAGATTTTAAAATTGGATTAATATGGTCTGCTCTGCTCTTCCCTCTTCCCCTGTGGATTTATGTCTTTTTGTACTATTAGTAGGTTCTAGGAAGGAGCAGAGATGAATGTGAGTTTAAAACATTTGAGGACTTTCTTAATATGCCAAAGATAGATTGTAAACAAAATCACTTTATGCATTGCTACCATTCTGAAATAAGTTTGTCAATTATTATGTGAGTTCAACCAGTGCTAATAATGATGAAGTTGTGTGTTTAAAAATCTTTGTGAGGGTCCATTATCTCTGCTCTGGTCTTGGGTCACATCTGTACCTTAACCTTCTCTAGAAGAGCTCACAAATATGTTCTAGGACAGGATCAGGTAAAAGTCTGAATATTGTCCTTTTTACTTCCCTCTTATGAACTGGAAAATATTCATAAATACCATACCTATGAAAGTTATAGTAACAATTACTAAGCTTGTCGCATGTGCTTAAGCAATAGCCTGCGATTTCTCTTGTCTTATGATCATTCTTCAGAGCTCGATATCTCTGAATATGCAAAGTCATAGGAGCAGGCTGAAATTACTCGCAATCTTCCAAGTACTTGACAATTCCCTTTTTTGTGAATGTTTTAGGAACTACGGTTAAACACTCAGCAGATAATAGCATGACAGAAGCTAAGGTATTGTTTGTGTGCTTAGGAGAAGAACTGCTTTTGTCCTTATTGTCCTGCCATCTGATTCAGAAAGGTTGTATAGAAACAACATAGGATTGGGCTAAAATAGAGCTGGGGCCTATTTAAATTTTTGACTTGACACTAGAGATACAGTACATTTTCTTTGCTCTGCACACTGTTTTCAGTTGCTCTGTCCAGGAATAAGATGCGGAATCATGTAGTTAATGTCAATGTTGCTACAAGTGTTGATATTACACCCTTTAGAACTCCACACTCCTCAGAGGTTTCTTTTTGTTTTTTTTTTTTTTTTTTTTTTTTTTTTTTTTTTTAGTGATGGGATCAAACGCAGGGCCTCAAGAATGCTAGGCAATTCCCAGTTCAGATGGCCAGCTTAAGTTCCCAGTTTGGCTGGCTGGCCATACGACCTGTGGGCGCAGTCCCCAACTCAGGGCTGGATTAAGTTACCACTTCGGCCTGCCCACGTGAGATCCTGGTTCCGCCTATGGGCCCTGAGACCTACAGATGGAATTCCCAGTTCAGACTGCCAAAGCACCCGCCCTGAAGGAAAGACTCAGATGCCAGTTCGCCTGGCCTCCAGGGCCCAGAGTAGCAGCTCCCTGCTGCTGCACAAAAGACACGACCTGAGGAAAAGCCCCCTCCACTCCCAGGGGAAGTGCGACGACCTGCACAGCTACAACCAGAACAAGAGAGGAAGTGTGACCTGCCGAGCTGTGACGAGAACAAGAGGTAGGCACCCGCAGAGCAACCCTTCTGCTGTGCCATTCTACAACTGGCCAAAAGTGCAGCTTTGACTCCACTAACAGGATTGCTGACTGGACGTGAACCAAGTCAACTGAAAAAGGAAGGGCATCCCAGGGTCCAGTTTGTTTGAGACTGGTTGCTGGGTTCAACTTTTTTGTTTGTTTGTTTGTTTTCTTGTTTTGGGGTTTTTTTGTTTGTATGTTTTTGCTTTGTTTTTGTTTCAATTGACAGTGTGTTTGTTTGTTTGCCTCTGCTCTTCTTCTCTTTCCTTCTTTTCTTCCTTCTCACTTTTGTATTTTTTCTTCTTCCTTCATCTTCCCTATTTACATCCTGCCATTGCATACTCAACAGAGGCAAAAACAACTTATACACAGAAATTGGGAGTTCTAGAAAGGGTACAATTGAAATATATAACAAAGTGGTGTTATATATAGTTCATTCTCTATTTTCTTGACTCACTCTCTCTCTTCTCTCTCTTACACTAATTTCTAGTCCTTTGTCATTTTTTTTCTCTTTTCCATCGTTCTTCATTTCTTCTCTCAACCACTGCATAAGTTAGGTGTATATATATATATATACATATATACATATATGTATATATATATATATATATATATATATATATATATATTGAACTTTCCACATAAGCGTTCACTCCATTCTCTTTCCTCTCTTGTCTGCTGATACTAAACCACTTCCATAAAACTCTCTTCTCATACTTTCTAAGAAAGAACAATTCAATATACTCACCTCCTTCTTCCTAAACATATCACCTCTGTGTCCAATTCTTGAAACTATAAAACCCCATCAGAAGCACACAGAGTAAATTACAAACAATATCTGGGTTAACTAAATCTGTACATTGTGATCAAACTGGGATTCTCTGAATAGAAAGTGTTTGATTTTAAAGTGTAAATGATATATAAAAGGGATCTGATAGCATTGTACTATAGGAGCAACATAAGGTTTTAAGGTAAAATCAAAATAGTCAAGGTCCCACAGTGCAGAAAGATAAGACACACAAGGAATATGAAGAAACAAGGGAAGAAAGTGACAGAAACAAATCAATATACCTCCTCAGTAGATTCCATGGCAAGCACAGTTAGTGAAATGCCAGAGATGGAATTTAGAAATTACATATTCCAAGTGTTTGTGGAACTTAAGAATGAATTAAAAAATGAGATGAGGGAGCAAATACAGGAGGTGAAAGATCATTTTGACAAAGAACTCCATAAACAAATACAGGAAGTAAAAGATTACTTCAATAGGGAGATAAAGGCTCTAAAAAGAAACCAAACAGATATCCTGGAAATGAAAGAAGCAATAAACCAAAATAAAAGCTCAATCGAAAGTATCACCAACAGAGTAGATCAATTGGAAGAAAGAACCTCAGACAATGAAGACAAAATATATATCCTAGAGAAAAATCTAGATCACACAACAAAAATGGTAAGAAACCAAGAATAGAACATTCAAGAATTATGGGACAACATAAAAAGACCAAACTTAAGAGTGATTAGGATAGAGGAGCGGACAGAGTTTCAAGCCAAAGGAATGAGAAATTTATTTAACGAAATAATTACAGAAAATTTTCCAAACTTGAGGAATGAATGGGAAAACCAAGTTCAAGAGGCCTACCGTACACCAAACATACAAAATCACAACAGATCCAAACCAAGACACGTTATAATGAAAATGCCTAATATACTGAGCAAGGAGAGAATATTAAAAGCCACAACAGAAAGGAAGCAGATTACATATAGGGGGAAACCAATCAGACTATGTTCAGACTTTTCAACCCAGAACTTAAGAGCAAGAAGATCCTGGAATAGCATATTTCAAGCTCTAAAAGAAAAGGAATGTCAACCAAGAACCTTATATCCAGCAAAATTGAGCTTTAGATTTGAAGATGAAATAAATCTTTCCACGACAAGCAAAAGTTAAAAGATTTTGCAACTCGAAAACCAGCACCTCTGAACATCCTCGGCAACATTTTTCATGAAGAAGAAGAGAAAAATAACAATGACAATCAACAAAGGGAGATATTAAACTAAGGGAAATACCAACAAGAAGAGAAACCAAATCAAACTAAAGACCATAATACAAATAAAAATGCATGGGAATAAAAATCACATCTCAATAATAACCCTGAATGTTAATGGCCTAAACTCGCCATTCAAAAGACACAGATTATCAGAATGGATTAAAAGAAATGACCCAACATTTTGCTGTCTCCAAGAAACACAACTCATAGAAAAAGACATCAATAGACTGAAGGTGAAAGGCTGGGAAAAGTCTTATCGCTCACATGGCATGCGGAAGCAAGCAGGGGTTTCCATTATCATTTCAAATAAGGTAGACTTCAAGCCAAAGCTAATCAAAAGGGACAAAGATGGATATTTCTTACTACTTAAGGGAACCATTCATCAACAGGATATAACAATCATAAATCTATATGCCCCAAATAATGGAGCACCTACATTCATCAAACAAACTCTTCTCAAGTTCAAGAGTAAAATAGACCACAACACAATTATCCTGAGGGACTTCAACACACCTCTCTCACCAATGGACAGACCATCAAAACAAAAGCTAAACAAAGAAACTTTAGGCCTCCTTAAAACAATTAATAACTTAGACCTAATGGATATATAGAGAATATTTCATCCTTCAGTAAATGAATACACATTTTTCTCAGCAGCACATGGCTCCTTCTCCAAAATAGACCATATATTATGTCACAAGGCAACTCTCAGCAAATATAAAAAAATAGAGATACTACCCTGCATGCTATCAGACCATAAAGGGATGAAATTGGAAATCAACGACAAAACAAGGAATAAGAAAAACTACTCCATCAACGGGAAGCTAAACAACATGCTACTGAATGAACAAGGGGTTGAAGAAGACATCAAAGAGGAGATTAAAAAGTTCCTAGAGGCAAAGGAGAACACAGATACAACATATAGGAATCTCTGGGACACTATGAAGGCAGTAGTAAGAGGAAAATTCATTGCACTGAGTTCATTCATTAAAAGGAAAAAAAAAAAAAAACCAACAAATAAATGACTTGACATCACACCTCAAAGCAGTAGAAAAAGAAGAACAGATCAACACCAAGAGCAGTAGAAGACAGGAAATAATTAAAATCAGAGCAGAAATTAATGAAATTGAGACTAAGGAAACAATTCAAAGAATTGAAAAAAATAAAAGTTGGTTCTTTGAAAAAATAAACAACATTGACAGTCCCTTAGCAATGCAAACAAAAAGAAGAAGAGAAAAAACTCAAATTACTAACATTCGTGATGAAAAAGGGAATATCACAACAAACACCTCAGATATACAGAAGATAATTAGAAATTACTTTCAAAACTTGTACTCTAATAAAATAGAAAATACTGAATGCATTGACAGATTTCTAGAGTCCTATGATTTGCCTAAATTGGAACTGGAGGCTATACACAATTTAAACAGATCTATTACAACCGAAGAAATAGAAGATGCCATCAAAAAGCTACCAACAAAGAAAAGTCCAGGACCTGATGGGTTTACAGCCGAGTTCTACAAGACTTTTAAAGAAGAACTAATACCAATGCTCTTCAAACTATTTCAAGAAATAGAAAAAGAGGGAGCTCTTCCAATATATGAGGCCAATATTACATTAATCCCAAAGCCAGGCAAAGACGCATCCAAAAAAGAAAACTTCAGGCCAATATCTGTAATGAATATAGATGCAAAAATCCTCAACAAAATTTTGGTAAATCGGATACAAAAACATATCAAAACGATAGTGCACCACGATCAAGTGGGGTTTATTCCAGGGATGCAAGGCTGGTTCAACATTCGAAATCAATAAACATAATACATCATATCAATAGACTTAAAGATAAAAATCATATGATTATCTCAATAGACGCAGAAAAAGCATTTGACAAAATACAGCACCCCTTTATGTTCAAAATACTGGAAAAACTAGGAATAACAGGAACATATCTCAACATTATAAAAGCTATTTATGCAAGGCCCCGAGCTAACATTATCTTAAATGGAGAAAAATTGAAAGCATTCCCTCTAAAAACTGGAACAAGACATGGATGCCCCCTTTCACCACTGCTATTTAACATAGTACTGGAAAATCTGGCCAGAGCAATTAGACAGACGAAAGAAATTAAAGGGATCCAGATAGGAAAAGAAGAGCTCAAAGTAGCACTACTTGCTGATGACATGATAATATACCTAGAAGACCCAAAAAAGTCTACCAGAAAACTTTTGCAACTAGTAAATGAATTTGGCAAAGTAGCAGGATACAAAATCAATACACATAAGTCAAAGGCATTTTTGTACATCACTGACAAAGACTCTGAAAGGGAAATGATGAAAACTACCCCACTTTCAATAGCATCAAAAAAAAAATAAAATAAAATACCTGGGAATCAACTTAATGAAAGAGGTGAAAGACCTCTATAAGGAAAATTATAGAACACTAAAGAAAGAAATCATAGAAGAACTCAGAAGATGGAAAGACCTACCTTGCTCTTGGATAGGTAGAATCAATATCATCAAAATGTCCATACTACCAAAAGCATTATACAGATTCAACACAATTCCAATCAAAATCCCAATGTCATTCTTCAAAGAAATAGAAAAAGCAGTCATGAAATTCATTTGGAAAAATAAAAGACCCAGAATAGCCAAAGCAATCCTGAACAAGAAAAGTGAAGTGGGGGGCATCACCATACCGGACTTTAAATTATACTATAGAGCAATAGTAACAAAAACAGCATGGTATTGGCACCAAAACAGACTGGTAGACCAATGGTACAGAATTGAGGATACAGAGACTAATACATATAATTTCAGCTATCTTATATTAGACAAAGGCGCCAAAAATGTACAGTGGAGAAAGGATAGCCTCTTCAACAAATGGTGCTGGGAAAACTGGAAATCCATATACAACAAATTGAAATTAAACCCTTATCTCTCACCATGCACAAAATTTAATTCAAAGTGGATCAAGGATCTAGGAATTAGACCAGAGACAATACGGCTAATAGAAGAAAAAGTAAGCTCCAATTTCCAACATGTTGGATTAGGCCCCAAGTTCCTTAATAAGAATCCTGTAGTGCAAGAATTATTACCAAGAATTAATGAATGGGATAGATTTAAGCTAAAAAGCTTCTTCTCAGCAAAAGAAACAATCAGTGAGGTGAATAGAGAGCCAACTAATTGGGAACAAATATTTAATACATGCACATCAGATAGAGCACTAATTTCTAGAATATATAAAGAACTCAAAAAACTGAACAACAAAAAAACAAATAATCCAATCAATAAATGGGCTAAGGAATTAAAAAGACACTTCTCAGAAGAAGATACACGATTAATCAACAAATACATGAAAAACTGCTCAACATCGCTGGCAATTAGAGAAATGCAAATCAAAACTACTCTAAGATTTCATTTCACTCCAGTCAGAATGGCAGCTATCAAGAACACAAACAACAATAAATGTTGGAGAGGATGCGGGGAGAAAGGCACACTCTTACATTGCTGGTGGGACTGCAAAATGGTGCAACCTCTGTGGAAAGCAGTATGGAGATTTCTTGGAAAACTGGGAATGGAACCACCCTACGACCCGGCTATCCCACTCCTGGGTCTCTTCTCAAAGGACTTAAAAACAGCATATTACAGTGACACAGCCACTTCAATGTTTATAGCAGCACAATTCACAATAGGTAGGTTGTGGAATCAACCTTGATGTCCCTCAGTAGATGAGTGGAAAAAGAAAATGTGGTATATATACACAATGGAATTTTACTCAGAATAAAAGAGAATAAAATAATGGCATTTGCAGGCAAATGGATGAAGTTGGAGAATATAATGGTAAGTGAAGTTAGCCAATCCCCAAAATCCAAATACCAAATGTCTTCTCTGATATAAGGAGGCTAATTCACAGTGTTGTTGGGATGGAGGTACATAGGAGGATTAGAGGAACACTAGAATGTTCAAAGGAAAGGGAGGGGAAGGGAATGAGCAAGGGGGAGGGAGGGGGGAAAAAGGAAAAAAAAAATTGGTAGTTGAATGAGATTGATATCATTATCCTAAATGCATGATTGAAGATCTGAATGGTACTTATATACTTTGTGTACAAATAGTTGTATGTAAAAAGATGCTATATTTGTGCATTATGAATTGTAATACATACTACTACTATAAGTAAAAATATATAAACTTAAAAAAAAAGAATGCTAGGCAAGTATGCTTTACGACTGAGCCACATTCCCAACCCTCCTCAGAGCTTTGTGTCCACATTGATCTCCCTACTTAAGTAATTTTGACATAATTAAAAAGCAATAATGCTTAACTCTTCTAAGCTGAATATACCTCGGCAACACTCTGCAAATCACCTATTGTTTAATTAAAACACAATAAATGTCTCATCATATTGAATTAAAAGGCTTTTTGAAGGGAGGTAATTTTCATTGCAATTATTTCTCTAGTTTAACAAGAATCTGCATTAGTAGAATTCTCTACAAACACAAGAAGAGGAATCTATAAATGAATTTTAAAGTCTTTTTTACAGTTGTCTTTAGAATTCCATTTTGATTGCCTCTATCACGTCTTCAAATTTGCTCTCCAAAGTCATTTTTGACCTCCAGATTTCCAAATTTATAGTATTGCCTTGGTCTTTATGGTAACATTGCTGGCTACTTTCATTCTTCCTTTTTGTTCCCATTCTTCACTCTTATTTCACTTGTACTAATCTGATTAAAAGTCCTCAGTATACCTATACCTTCACCATGAGGATTATTTTCTCCACATACCTCTACCAGGTAAATTTTCCTAAACTCGTCCTTCTCTCATAATTGAAGTTCAATCCCATGTCATCTTACACCTAAAATATCACATCAGACTCCTATCTGGCTTTCTGCCACCATTTATATCCTACATGTTATCACAGTTACCTTTCTAAAATATAAATCTGCTCATATCAGACCTATCCTCACAAATTCTGAACAGTCTCTCCTACATTTATTCATTTTTATTTGTTCTAATTAGTTATATATGACAGTAGAATGCATTTTAACACATCATACATAAATGGAGTATAACTTCTCATTCTTCTGGTTGTACATGATGTGCAGTTACACTGGTTGTGTAATTATATTTGCACATAGGGTAATAATGTCCAATTAATTCTACTATTATTCTTACCCCCACATCCTCTCTCCTACCTTCACTCCCCTCTGTCTAATCCAAAGTACCTCTATTCTTCCCTAGTCGCCCTGCCACACCTTATTGTAAATATCAGAGAAAACATTCCACCTTTCATTCTTCAGGATTGACTTTTTCACTTAGTGTGATATTCTCCAGTTACATCCATTTGTCTGCAGATGCGATAATTTGATTCTTCTTTAAGGCTGAGTAATATTCCATTGTTTGTATATACCAGAATTTCTTTATCCATTCATCTGTTGAATGGATCCTAGGTTGGTTCCATAGTTTATATATTGTGAATTGAGCTGCTATAAAAATTGATGTGGCTGTGTCACTGGAGTATGCTTATTTTAAATCCTTTGGGTATAAAAGAGGAGTTGGATAGCTGGGTCAAATGGTGGTTTCATTCCCAGTTTTCTGAGGAATCTCCATACTGCTTTCCAGAGTGGTTGTACCAATTTGCAGTCCCACCAGCAATGTATGAGAGTAACTTTTCCCCCACATTCTCACCAACATTGAATGTTACTTGTATACTTGAAAGTTGTCATTCTGACTGAAGTGAGATGGAATCTCAGTGTTCTACATTTATTTTTAAAAATCCATATTTCTCAACCTATTCAAAAAATGGGCAAATGAATCAGACATTTCTCAAAGGACATACAAATGGCAAAAATTATATGAAAAAATGTTCAACACCTTTAGCCCTTAGTGAAATCAAATCAAAAGTACATTGAAAGTTGGGTTGTGGCTCAGTGGTAGAGCACTTGCCTAGCATCTGTGAGGTACTGGGTCCAATTCTCAGCACCACATGTAAATAAATAAATAAATAAGTAAATATCCATTGACAACTAAAAAAAAAAAAAGTACATTAATACTTCATCTTACTCTAGCCAGAATGGTAACCATCAAATACAAACAACTATAAATGTTGGCAAAGATGTGAGGAAAAGGGAATACTCATACTTTTGGTGGGATTCTAAATTGATAATACCACTATGGAAATCTGTAAGGAGTTTCCTCAAAATATTAGCAATGGAACAACCATTCATTTGGTATTTATCCTAAAGAATTAAAGTTAGCATACTGTAGTGATACAGGCATACCCATATTTATATCAGCACAGTTCACAACAACCAAACTATGGAAACAGCCTAGGTTCTTATCAATGGAGGAATGCATAAAGAAAATGTGACATGTATACATAATGGAATTTTATTTAGAAAAATGAAATTACATCATTTTCAGGAAAACAGAAGGAACAGTAGATCATTATGTTAAGAGAAGTAATCCAGGACTCAGAAAATCAACAGTCATATGTTTTCTCTCATATGTGGAAGCTGGACAGAAAAAAGGAAATCAGAGGATCTCATGAAAATAGAATGGAAACCAGTAGGGTAGAAAAGGCAATACGGGGGAGGGAGGAGTAGATGTTAAGGGAGGAGGTACTGAGGTAATGAAATTGACTAAATTATTTTATAAGCATATACAAATATGTTACAGTGAATTCTACTATTATGGCAAGGATGTGAGGAGAAATGAACCCTTAAACACTATTGGTGAGAATGTAAATTAGTATAGCCACTATGGAAATCATTTGGAGGTTTCTCAAAAGACTAAAAATGGAAACACCATATGATCCAGCTATTCCACTCCTTGATTTTTATCAAAATGAATTAAAATCAGCATACTTTAGAGATACATACATTCCCAGATTTATGGCAGCACAATGCACAATGGCAAAGTGATAGAACCAGTCTAGGTGTCTGTCAATAGATAAATGGATAAATAAAATGTAACATGCTCTCATATACACAATGGAGTTTTATTCAGCCATAAAGAACACAATCATATCATTTGCAGGAAATTAAATGGAACTAGAGAGCATTGTGTTAAGTGAAATAAGCTAGACTTAGAAAGATAAGTGTTGTATGTTTTCTCTCACATTTAGAAGCTAGAAAGAAAAATGAAAAAAATGGAGCTCATTAGTGTAGAGCAAGGAGATCAGGAGGAGGTTGGAAGGTAGGGCAAGGAGATCTACTTGGAAATTAAGTTGACCAAATTATGCTATACGCATGTATAAACAACATGCCACAATGAAAGCCACTGTTTTATATAATCAATGTGTACTAATAAAAAGCTAAAATTTCCATATTGTTCTGAAAATAGAATATTAAATATTTTTAATTTTTCAATTATATCACTTATTAAATGTTTAGATTTTTCCCAAAAATATAAACATATTTACTATCTTCTATGTATTAAACTCTGTAAGATACATAAAAATAAAATATACTTATTGCTGTTGAAAAATCCTTATTTCTCAGATTTTATCTAGTGATCTCAAGCTGTTGCTCAAACATACCACTCATTCTCTTAACTTTGTTTTTGCTTATGTTGTCTCTTCCACAATGACCCCTGACTTTCTCCCTTTGCTCATATAGTTTTTTTTTTTTTTTTTTTTTTTTTTTCATTTCAAGATCTTACTCAAGTCAATCTCTTCAGAAAGATCTGCCAAGTCAATATTCATCTTCATCACCCTTTTGGTCCTCCCTTCACATTTTGTGATAAGTGAATTAGAGCAAAACATGATGAGTGTTATATTTGATCATGTGCTCAACTTTAATAAAGTATAAACTCCTGGATGGCAAAAATAAATTTTCCAGGTCTTCTTTTTCTTGTCTCCACTTAATTATGTAACTCCTAATGATTAAATTTCAACTAATACAGACATTTGTGAAAAATTTTGATATAGGGCTTTGCTAAATTGATGAGGCTGGCCTCAGACTTATAATCTTCTTTCAGTCTCCCAAGTCCCTGGATTAACAGTTATGTACCACTGCACCTGATCCTTATTGTGGTTTTAATTTGCATTTCCCTAATGATTAGTGTTGTTGACCATCTTTTCATGTGTTTCTTGGCCATTTGTGTATCTTCTGTGGAGAAATGCCTGCTGAAATCTTTTGCTGATTTATTAATTAGGTTAGGTGTCTTTTTATTATTACATTAATGAGTTCTTCACATATTCTGGATAAAAGTCCCTTATGTGATACATGACTAGCAAATGGAGTCAACTTCCATTCAGAAGGGTGTTTTGCATAAAGGGTAATTTCCCATAAAAAATGTTTTAATTTGGTGAAGTCAAATTTGTTAATATTTTCTTTTGTCACTTTCTTCTTTGGTGTTGTATTTTAAAAAAGGCTTTGAGTTAGCAAAGATCATAAAAATATCCTAGTATGTTTTATTCTAGGGGTTTTATAATATTTGCTTCTATATTTAGGTCTATGATCTATTTGTAGTTAGTTTTAGTGTGTGTTTGTTATAAGAAACAAGGCCAACTTCATACATTTTCATGTGACTATTCAATACTATATTTAAAAAAGATAATCCTTTCTCACATTGGGTTGTTTTGGATTTTGTGAAAAGTCAATTGTCCACAAAGTTATAGGCTGATTTCTGGACTCCCAATTTTATTTTGTTTCTTTATTGTTATGCCAGAGCCACACTGTTTTGATTACTATAGCTTTGTAGTAAGTTTTAAAATTGGGAATCATCAGTACCCCAACTTTGTTCTTCTTCTTTTTTTTTTTTCTTTTTCTTTTTTTTTATTTTTATAATTTTTAATATGTACAACTCATAGTGCATATATTTAGTATCTTTTTCAAGATAATTTTATCTACTTTGCATTCCTGGCATTTCCATATAAATTTTAGGAACAAATTGTTGACTTTTGCAAAGAAGCTGGAATTTTGATACAAATTGAACTGAATCTGTAGATAAATTTTGGAACTATTGCCATTTTAATAGTATTAAATCTTCTATTCCATAAACACTGGGATAGACATCCATTTATTTAGGTTTTTAAATTCTTTCAACAATGTTTGTATTTTTTAAAAGTATGTATGTTCCTTGATGTATGAAGTGGTTACCCCCTGATAAACCAATCAGAAAGTCAGTATAGTATAAGTGAAAAAGTACATTTACTGCACCTAACTACCGAATATCATGACTTAGAGTATGGGTTGATTCCCTCATGATCACATGGCTGACTTAGCTACATCTCACTGCCAATACCCAGAACTGAAAGATAGTATCATACCACAAATTGCTAGCCTGGGAAAAAGTAAAATTCACAATACAATTTCAACTGAGTATGTAATACTTTTGCACCATGGTAAAGTTAAAAAAAAAAAAGTAAGTCAAACTATTGACAGTTAGGAATTATTTGTAAAAGTTTTCCACTTGTCCCCAAAATTTGTTACCATGTATTATTTATTATTTTTGATACTAATTCAAATGGATTTTTTTCATTTCATGTTCATATTGCTTATTGCTAGTGTTTAGAATTTGACTTCTTTTCATATAATGACCTTGTGCCCTATAAACTTATTGGACTCTTATATATTAGTTCTAGTCATTTTTTGTTACATTCTTTAGGATTTTCTATGTATAATGTCATGTTATCTGCAAATAGAGATATTGAACTTCTTACTTTCCAATGTGAATGGCTTTTATTTCCATTTATTGTGTACTTACCCTGGCTAGAACTTACATTGTTCATTGAAAATGGTGGGAGTGGACATTCTTCTCTTGCTGCTGTTTTATATCTTATGGGGAAAATACTAAATCTTGCAACTTTAAGTATGATGTTAACTGTCAGTTTTCCAAATATTGCCTTTATCAGTTTTAGAAGTTCTCTGTTCTTAGTTTACTGAGGGTTTTGAATCATGGAAAGTTGTTGGCTTTTGCCAAATATTTTTTCTGTGTCTACTGAAATTGTCAGGTGGTTACTATCCTTTATTCAGTTTAAATGTTGCATTACACTTCTGCCCACACTAACTTGGGTGGGACCCAAGCTCAGAGTGGGCTCCGGTCCCTCCCGTCACCAACAGACACCCATTGATCTCAGGCTCTGACATAGGACTGCTTCTTCCGACCAGCAGACTACCATGGGAGCTCAGACTCTTTCTGCCCACACCAACCTGCAGGATCCAGGCCCAGGATAGGTCCAGAGTCCACCACGCCACCCCCAACTGGGTGCACAAGCCTAACCCACATCCATCTTAGGACACTGCAGACATAGCCATAGCCTTCTCTGCACAGTATCCCCTAACTTTTGACAACAGGCAGGGCCTAAAAGCAGCTACATCTCAAAGCAGGCATCCCAAAGACAGTGTAAGGACCACCCTTTTAGCCCCATTTCTGGAAGCTGTTGCACCCAATTTGGGGCACCTTCACTGTTATCTCAAGTTACCTCTGCTCTTGCTGACACCACCTTTAGTTGCAGTACCATACATTGAGGGACACTTGCAGGGTCTGAAACCCCAATATCAAGATGAGGTACAGACAATCTGCACAGATACTACAAGAATATAGGGTATAAACTGCAATATCTCAGATCCACACTGCAAGAAAGGAAGACAAACAGACAACATGAAAAAACAAGGGAGGAAAGTGCCCCAAACAAACCAGGATACTACAATAACAGAACCCATGGTCAGCAAAGTTGATGAAATGTCAGAGAAAGAGTTCAGAAGGTTCATAATTAAAATGATCTGTGAATTAAAGAATGACCTAAATGAGCAAATACAGAAAAAAAAAATGATCACTACACCAAAGAGATAAGAGAGCAAATACAGGTAGCAAAAGATTACTTCAAAAAAGAGATAGAGACTTTGAAAAAAAGAAGGACTCTACACACTGCTCAAGGGAACCATACACCAACAAGACTTAACAATTATAAATATACATGCCCCAAACAATGGAGCATCTATATTCATCAAACAAACTCTTCTCAAGTTCAAGAGTCAAATAGACCACAGCACAATAATTTTGGGCAACTTTAACACGCCTCCTTCACCACTGGATAGACCTTCCAAACAAAAGCTGAACAAAGAAACTATAGAACTCAAAAATACAATCAATAACTTAGACTTAACTGACTTATATAGAATATTTCATCCTTCAATGAGTGAATGTACTTTCTTCTCAGCAGCATATTTTAGGAACCTTCTCTAAAATAGAGCATATATTAGGCCACAAGACAATTCTTAGCAAATATAAAAAAGTAGATATACTACCCTGCATTCTATCAGACCATAATGAAATGAAATTAGAAATCTATGATAAAATAAGAAATAAAAGCTACTCTATCACATGGAGACTAAATAATATGCTACTGAATGAATAATGGGTTGCAAATGACATCAAGGAGGAGAATAAAAATTCTTAGAGGTGAATGAGAACACAGACACAACATATAAAAAATCTCTGGAACACTATGAAGGCAGTTCTAAGAGGAAAGTTCATTTTATGGAGTTCATTCCTTAAAAGAAGAAAAAAATAAACAAATGAATGACAACATTACATCTCAAAGCCCTAGAAAAAAAAGAACAATCCAACACCAAAAGAAGTAGAAGACAGGAAATAATTAAAATTAGAGCTGAAATTAATGAAATTGAAACAAAAGAAACAATTGAAAAAATTGACAAAACAAAAAGTTGGTTCTTTCAAAAGATAAATAAAATTGACAAACCCTTAGCCAGGATAATGAAAAGAAGGAGAGAGACAACTCAAATTACTAACATAAGTGATAAAAAAGGTAATATCACAACAGACACTACAAAAATACAGAAGGTAATTATAAATTATTTTAAAAACTTGCAGTCCAATAAAATAGAAAATATCAAAGACATCAACAAATTTCTAGAGTCATTTGATTTGGCCAAATTGAGTCAGAATAATATACACAATTTAAAAAGATCAATTTCAAGCAATAAAATGAAAGAAGCCATCAGAAGCCTACCAACCAAGAAAAGCCCAGGACCGGATAGAAACACAGTCAAATTCTGCAAGACCTTTAAAGAAGAACTATTACCAATACTCTTCAATTTATTTCAGGAAATAGAAAAAAAGGGATCACTTCTAAACTCATTTTATGAGGCCAATATCACCCTGATTCCAAAACCAGGCAAACACACATCATAGAAAGACAACTTCAGACCAATATCTCTAATGAACATACATGCAAAAATTCTCAATAAAATTCTGGAAAATTAAATACAAAAACATATCCACATGAGTGCACCATGATCAAGTGAGATTCATTCCAGGGAAGCAAGGATGGTTCAATATATGGAAATCAATAAATGTAATTCATCACATCAATAGACTTAGAGATAGTAACCATATTATCATCTCAATAAATGCAGAAAAAGCATTCAACAAAATACAGGACCCTTTCATGTCCAAAACATTAGAAAAACTAGGGATAATAGGAACATATATCAACATTGAAAAAGCTATCTTTGCTAAGCCCCAGGACAACATCATTCTAAATGGAGAACAATTGAAAGCCTTCCCTCTAAAAACTAGAACAAGACAGGGATGCCCTCTTTCACCACTTCTTTTTAACACAGTTCTTGAAACACTGGCCAGAGCAATAAGACAGATGAAAGAAATTAAAGGGATACAGATAAGTAAAGAAGAACTCAAATTATCACTATTTGCTGATGATATGATTCTATAGAAGACCCAAAAAACTCCACCAGAAAACTTCTAGAACTAGTAAATGAATTCATTAAAGTAGCAGGATATAAAATCAACACACATAAATCAAAGGAATTTCTATATATCAGTGACAAATCCTCCAAAAGGGAAATGACGAAAACTACCCCATTTACAATAATATCATAAAATAAAATAAAATGCTTGGGAATCAACTTAAAGAAAGATATAAAAGACCTCTATAACGAAATCTACAGAACACTAAACAAAGAAATTAAGAAGACCTTAGAAGATTGAAAGATCCAACTTGTTTGTGGATAGGCAGAATTAATATTGTCAAAATTATTATACCTCCAAAAACACTATTCTGATTTAATGCAATTCTAACCAAAATCCCAATGACATTCCTCATAGAAATAGAAAAAGCAGTCATGAAATTCATCTGGAAAAATAAGAGACCCAGAATAGCTAAAGCAATCCTTAGCAAGAAGAGTAAAGCATGTACCATTATTATACCAGACTTTAAATTATACTACAAAGCAATAGTAACAAAAACAGCATGGTATTGGCACCAAAATAGACTTATAGCCCAATGGTACAGAATAGAGGACACAGAGACTAATCCACATAATTATAGTTATCTTATATTAGTCAAAGGCACCAAAAACCTACATTGTAGAAAAGATAGTCTCTTCAACAAATGGTGCTGGGATAACTGGAAATCCACATATAAGAAAATAAAATTAAATCCCTATCTCTCACCATGCACAAAACTGAACTCAAAGAAGAATCAGACCAGAGACATTACGCCTATCAGAAGAAAAAGTAGGCCCAAACCACCATCATATCAGATTAGGATCCTACTTCCTTAATAAGACTCCTATACCACAAGAATTAAAATATAGAATTAATCAATGGGATGGATTCAAACTAAAAAGTTTCTTCTCAGCAAAAGAAACAATCAGTGAGGTGAATAGAGAACCTACTAATTGGGAACAAATCTTTACTACAGGCATGTCAGATAGAGTGCTGATGTCTAGAATATACAAAAAAAAAAAAAAACTTAATTTTTTTTAGCTTTTTAATTTTTATTTTTTTAATTTTATTTTTATAATTTTTAATATTTACAACTCATAGTGCATGTATTTAGCATCTTTTTACATACAACTGTTTGTATACAAAGTATATTCGTACAATTCAAGTCTTCAATCATGCATTTAGGAAAATGATATCAGTCTCATTCAACCACCTTTTCTTTTTTTTTTTTTTTTCTCCCCCCCTCCCCCCCCCCTTGCTCCCTCCCTTACCCTCCCTTCCCTTTGACCATTCTAGTGTTCCTCTAATCCTCCTATGTACCCCCATCCAACAACACTATGAACTAGCCTCCTTATATCAGAGAAAACATTTGGTACTTGGATTTTTTTTTTTTTTTTTTTTTTTTTTGTGGTACCGGGGATTGAACTCAGGGGCACTCGACCACTGGGCCACATCCCCAGCCCTTTTTTGTATTTTATTTAGAGACAGGCTCTCACTGAGTTACTAAGTGCCTCGCCATTGCTGAGGCTGGCTTTGAAATCGCGATCCTCCTGTCTCAGCCTCCCAAAGTGCTGGGATTACAGGCGTGCGCCACCGCGCCCGGCTAGTACTTGGATTTTTGAGACTGACTAACTTCATTTAGCATTATGTCTTCCAACTTCATCCATTTACCTACAAATGCCATTAATTTATTTTCTTTTATTGCTGAGTAAAATTCCATTGTGCATATATACCACATTTTCTTAATCCACTCATTTACTGAGAAACATCTAGGTTGGTTCCACAACCTAGCTATTGTGAATTGTGCAGCTACAAACATTGAGATAGCTGTGTCACTGTAATATGCTGTTTTTAAGTCCTTTGGGAATAGACCCAGGAGTGGGATGGCTGGGTCATAGGGTGGTTCCATTCCCAGGTTTCCAAGAAATCTCCATACTGCTTTCCATAATGGTTGCACGATTTTGCAGTCCCACCAGCAATGTATGAGTGTGCCTTTTCCCCCACTTCCTCTCCAACATTTATTGTTGCTTGTGTTCTTGATAGCTGCCATTCTGACTGGAGTGAAGTGAAATCTTAGAGTAGTTTTGATTTGCATTTCTCTAATTGCCAGCGATGTTGAACATTTTTTCATGTATTTGTTGATTAATCGTGTATCATCTTCTGAGAGGTGTCTTCCAAATTCCTTAGCCCATTTATTGATTGGGTTATTTGGTTTTTTGGTGTAAAGTTTTTTGAGTTCTTTATATATTCTAGAAATTAGTGCTCTATCTGACGTGCATGTATTAAATATTTGTTCCCAATTTGATGACTCTCTATTCACCTCTCTTATTGTTTCTTTTGCTGAGAAGAAACTTTTTAGTTTAAATCTATCCCATTCATTAATTCTTGGTAGTAATTCTTGCGCTACAGGATTCTTATTAAGGAACTTGGGGCCTAATCCAACATATTGGAAATTGGAGCTTACTTTTTCTTCCATTAGGTGTATTGTCTCTGGTCTAATTCCTAGGTCCTTGATCCACTTTGAATTGAGTTTTGTGCATGGTGAGAGATAAGGGTTTAATTTCAATTTGTTACATATGGATTTCCAGTTTTCCCAGCACCATTTGTTGAAGAGGCTATCCTTTCTCCACTGTACATTTTTGGCGCCTTTGTCTAATATAAGATAGCTGAACTTATATGTATTAGGCTCTGTGTCCTCAATTCTGTACCATTGGTCTACCAGTCTGTTTTGGTGCCAATACCATGCTGTCTTTGGTACTATTGCTCTATAGTATAATTTAAATTCCGGTATGGTGATGCCCTCTGATTCACTTTTCTTGCTCAGGATTGCTTTGGCTATTCTGTGTCTTTTATTTTTCCAGATGAATTTCATGACTGCTATTTCTATTTCTTTGAAGAATGACATTGGGATTTTGATTGGAATTGCATTAAATCTGTATAATGCTTTTGGTAGTATGGACATTTTGACAATATTAATTCTACCTATCCAAGAGCAAGGTAGGTCTTTCCATCTTCTGAGTTCATCTATAATTTCTTTCTTTAGTGTTCTATAATTTTTGTTATAGAGGTCTTTCACCTCTTTCATTAGGTTGATTCCCAAGTATTTTATTTTTTTTGATGCAATTGTAAATGGGGTAGTTTTCCTCATTTTCCTTTCAGAGTCTTTGTCGCTGATGTACTAAAATGCCTTTGACTTATGTGTATTAATTTTGTATCCTGCAACTTTGCCAAATTCATTTACTAGTTGTAAAAGTTTTCTGGTAGAGTTTTTTGGGTCTTCTAGGTAGATTATCATGTCATCAGCAAATAGTGCTAATTTGAGCTCTTCTTTTCCTATCTGGATCCCTTTAATTTCTTTCATCTGTCTAATTGCTCTGGCCAGAGTTTCCAGTACTATGTTAAATAGCAGTGGTGAAAGGGGGCATCCCTCTCTTGTTCCACTTTTTAGAGGGAATGCTTTCAATTTTTCTCCATTTAAGATAATGTTAGTTCGGGGCCTTGCATAAATAGCTTTTATAATGTTGAGATATGTTCCTGATATTCCTAGTTTTTCCAGTGTTTTGAACATAAAGGGGTGTTGTATTTTGTCAAATGCTTTTTCTGCGTCTATTGAGATGATCATATGATTTTTATCTTTAAATCTATTGATGTGATGTATTATGTTTATTGATTTCTGAATGTTGAACCAGCCTTGCATCCCTGGAATAAACCCCACTTGATCATGGTGCACTATCTTTTTGATATGTTTTTGTATCCAATTTGCCAGGATTTTGTTGAGGATTTTTGCATCTATGTTCATTAAAGTTATGGGCCTGAAGTTTTCTTTTTTGGATGTGTCTTTGCCTGGCTTTGGAATTAATGTGATACTGGCCTCATAGAAAGAGTCTGGAAGAGCTCCCTCTTTTTCTATTTCTTGAAATAGTTTGAAGAGCACTGGTATTAATTCTTCTTTGAAAGTCTTATAGAACTCGGCTATAAACCCATCAGGTCCTGGACTTTTCCTTGTTGGTAGCTGCTTAAGTTGTGTATAGCCTCCAGTTCCAGTTTAGGCAAATCATACGACTCAAGAAATCTGTCAATGTTTTCAATATTTTCTGTTTTATTAGAATACAAGTTTTGAAAGTAATTTCTAATTATCTTCTTATATCTGAGGTGTTTGTTGTGATATTCCCTTTTTCATCACGAATGTTAGTAATTTGAGTGTTTTCTCTTCTTCTTTTTGTTTGCATTGCTAAGGGTCTGTCAATTTTGTTTATTTTTTCAAAGAACCACCTTTTAGTTTTGTCAATTCTTTGAATGGTTTCCTTAGTCTCAATTTCATTAATTTCTGCTCTGATTTTAATTATTTCCTGTCTTCTACTGCTCTTGGTGTTGATCTGTTCTTCTTTTTCTACTGCTTTGAAGTGTGATGTTAAGTCATTTATTTGTTGTTGTTTTTTTCCTCTTAAGGAATGAACTCAGTGCAATAAATTTTCCTCTTACTACTGCCTTCACAGTGTCCCAGAGATTTCTATACGTTGTATCTGTGTTCTCATTTACCTCTAGGAATTTTTTAATCTCCGCTTTGATGTCTTCTTCAACCCCTTGTTCATTCAGTAGCATGTTGTTTAGCTTCCAGTTGTTGGAGTAGTTTTTCTTAATCCTTGTTTTGTCTTTGATTTCCAATTTCATCCCTTTATGGTCTGATAGAATGCAGGGTAGTATCTCTATTTTTTTATATTTGCTGAGAGTTTCCTTATGACCTAATATATGGTCTATTTTGGATAAGGAACCATGTGCTGCTGAGAAAAAAGTGTTTTCATTTACTGAGGGATGAAATATTCTATATATGTCCGTTAGGTCTAAATTGTTAATTGTTTTAAGGAGGATTAAAGTTTCTTTGTTTAGCTTTTGTTTTGATCTATCCATTGGTGAGAGAGGTGTGTTGAAGTCGCCTAGAATAACTGTGTTGTGGTCAATTTTACTCTTGAACTTGAGAAGAGTTTGTTTGATGAATGTAGGTGCTCCATCATTTGTGGCATATAGATTTATGATTGTTATATCCTGTTGATGAATGGTTCCCTTAAGTAGTAAGAAACATCCATCTTTGTCCCTCTTGATTAGTTTTGGTTTGAAGTCTACCTTATTTGATATGAGAATGGAAACCCCTGCTTGTTTCCGCTGGCCATGTGAGTGATAAGACTTTTCCCAGCCTTTCACTTTCAGTCTGTTGATGTCTTTTTCTATGAGGTGTGTTTCTTGGAGACAGCAAATTGTTGGGTCATTTCTTTTAATCCATTCTGATAATCTGTGTCTTTTGATTGGCGAGTTTAGGCCATTAACATTCAGGGTTATTATTGAGATGTGATTTTTATCCCCATCCATTTTTATTTGAATTATTGTCTTTAGCTTGATTTGGTTTCTCTTCTGGTTGGTATTTCCTTTAGTTTAATATCTCCCTTTGGTGATTTTCATTATCATCTTTCTCTTCTTCTTCATGAAAAATGTTGTCCAGGATGCTCTGAAGTGCTGGCTTTCGAATTGTGAAATCTTTTAACTTTTGCTTGTCGTGGAAGGTTTTTATTTCATCTTCGAATCTAAAGCTTAATTTTGCTGGATATAAGATTCTTGGTTGACATCCCTTTTCTTTCAGAGCTTGAAATATGCTATTCCAGGATCTTCTTGCTTTTAAGGTCTGGGTTGAAAAATCTGAACATAGTCTGATTGGTTTCCCCCTATATGTGATCTGCTTCCTTTCTCTTGTGGCTTTTAGTATTCTCTCCTTGCTCAGTATATTAGGCATTTTCATTATAATGTGTCTTGGTGTGGATCTGTTGAGATTTTATTTGTTTGGTGTTCAGTATGCCTCTTGAACTTGGTTTTCCCATGCATTCCTCAAGTTTGGAAAATTTTCTGTAATTATTTCGTTAAATAAATTACTCATTCCTTTGGCTTGAAACTCTGCCCCATCCTCGACGCCAATCATTCTTAAGTTTGGTCTTTTTATGTTGTCCCATAATTCTTTGATATTATGTTCTTGATTTCCAATGAGTTTTGCTGTATAGTCTAAATTCTTTTCTAGGACATATATTTTGTCTTCATTGTCTAAAGTTCTTTCTTCCAAGTGGTCTACTCTGTTGGAGATGCTTTCAATTGAACTTTTCTTTTGGTTTATTGTTTCTTCCATTTCTGGAATTTCTGTTTGGTTTCTCTTTAGAGCCTCTTTTTAGCTCCTGAAGTAATCTTTTACTTCCTGTATTTGTTTTTGGAGTTCTTTGTCAAAATGATCTTTTGCCTCCTGTACCTGCTCCCGCATCTCATTTTTGAGTTCATTCTTAAGTTCCATAAACATTTGGAATATGTAATTTCTAAATTCCATCTCTGGCATTTGACCAGCTGTGTTTGCCATGGAATCTACTGATGAGGTATCTTGATTTCTTTGTGTCACTTTCTTCTTTTGTTTTTTCATGTTGCTTGTGTGTCTTTTCTTCCTGCACTGTGGGACCTTGATTATTTCGATTTTACCTTAAAGCCTTATGTTGTTCCTGTAGTACAATGCTATGAGATCCCCTTACAATTCCTTTACACTTTAAAACCTAACACTTTCTATTCAGAAAATCCAAGTTTGATCACAATGTACAGATTTTGTTAACCCAGATATTATTTCCAATTTACTCTGTACGCTTCTGATGGGGTTTTATAGCTTCAAGTATGGGTACAGAGGTGTTATGTTTAGGAAGAAGGAAGTGTCTTGAATTGTTCTTTCTTCGAAAGTATGAAAAGAGAGTTCTATTGAAGTGGTTTAGTGGAAGTGGTTTAGTATTAGTAGACGAGAGGAGAAAGAGAATGGAGTAGACAATTAGGTGGAAAGACCAATTTGTATATAAAGTAAGATGGAAAAGAAAAAAAAAGATAAAAGAGTAGGAATTAGTGTAAGAGAGAGGAGAGAGAGAATCAAGAAAATAGAGAGTAAACTATATATAACACCGCTTTGCTATCCAGTTCAATTGCGCCGGTTCTAGAAATCCCAAGTTCTGCATATAACTTGTTTTTGCCTCTGTTTAGTATGCACTGGCAGGGTGTAAATAGGAAAGATGAAGGAGGAAGAAAAGATGCAAAAGTGAGAAGGAAGAAAAGAAGGAAAGAAAAAGGGAGCAGAAGCAAAGAAACAAACACACTGACAATCAATGCAAAAAAAAAAAAAAAAAAAAAAAAAGCAAAACAAAACAAAGCCAAAAAAAAGAAAAAGAAAAACAAACAAACAAACAAAAAAAACCCTGAAAACCAATAAAACAAGCAAACCAACAACAACAACAACAAAAAGTCGAACCCCAAGTCTCAAACAAAACGGGCCCTGGGAAGCCCCCCTCTTTTTTCCTTTCCAGTTTAAGCCAATTGTATCGGATCACGTCTAGACAGTCTGCGATCCTGTTAGTGGAGTCAAGGATGCACCTTTGGCCAGTGGCAGAATGGCACAGCGGAAGAGCGGCTCAGAGGGGTTGTGTGTCAGCCGATGAATGGCACCAGCAAGGGGACCCTCCAGAAGGCACCCTTTCCCCACGCCCACCCACAGTTGTAGCTTCTTGTGGCCACTGTGCTGGCCTCAGACATGCCCTCCCCTGCTGGTTACCCGAGCCTCACCCAGGTGAGCATTGTTTTCAGAACATTGGCAGCTCCCTGGATGTCTGCAGCTCTCCTTCCTTTCTGTCTTTTCCCCTTTGTCTTGGTCAGCCACTGTACTTCTCAAAGATGGCGGTGCTCTCCTCCCACTCAACAGCAGCTCTGCAGACCCTTGTGTTAGTCCAGAGCGTGTGGGATCGGCTTGGAAGCTGTGCGAAACAGCTCTATGTGGACACCGCCCACGCTTCTAGGCTTCTTTCAATCCCTCCTCGCTGATTGGTTTCAAAGCCGCTGGGTGGATGTCTCCTTGCTGAGATGGTATCGGGCAGCTGCAACTGCAGCGCAGACAGCGCTGCTTCGGACTGTGGACCGCTCCGACTCTTCCCCTGCTTTTCGTGGTCCGGAGAACGTTGTATTTCAATGTCCAGAGGTGCACAAATGTCTCAGCTCCCTTTCAGTTGTAATAGAATTGCTAGTAATGCGCTCAAACTTCCCACTAAGTGTCTTTTAGCAACTGTGTCCAGAGAGCACCTCCCTCCTGTCGGCCATCTTCCCAGGATTGCACTTAACAATCTTAACACCACAAAAACCAAATAACCCAATCAATAAATGGGCCAAGGAACTGAACAGAGACTTCTCAGAAGACACACAATCAATCAACAAATACATGAAAAAATGTTCAACCTCTCTGGCAATTAGAGAAATGCAAATCAAAACTCCTCTAAGATTTCATTTCACTCCAGTCAGAATGGCAGCTATTAAGAACACAATCAACAATAAATTTTGGTGGGGATGTGGGGAAAAAGGCACACTCATACATTGCTAGTGGGACTGCAAAATGGTGTAGCCAATCTGGAAAGCAGTATGGAGATTTTTTGGAAAACTGGTAATGGAGCCATCTTATGACCCAGCTATCTCACTCCTGGGTCTATATCCAAAGGACTTAAAAACAGCATACTATAGAGACACAGCCACATCAATGTTTATAGCAGCGTAATTCACAATAGCTAAACTGTGGAACCAACCTAGATACCCTTCAGCAAATTAATGAATAAAGAAAATGTGGTATATATACACAATGGAATATTTCTCAACAATAAAAGAGAATAAAATAATGGCATTCACAGGTTAATGGATGAAGTTGGAGAATATAATGTTAAGAAAACTTAGCCAATCTCAAAAATCCAAATGCTGAATGTTTTCTCTGATATAAGAAGGCTGATTCACAGTGGGGTTGGGCAACAAAGTATAGGAGGATTAGAGGAACACTAGAAGGCCAATGGGGAGGGAGAGGAATGGAGGGGGCAATAAGTTAACAAAAAAGATAGCATAATGAGATGAATATCATTACATTAAGTGCATGTATAAAGACACAAATGGTGTGAATATACTTTGTATACAACCAGAGATATGTAAAAATGTGCTCTATATGTGCAATATGAATAGTAATGCATTCTGCTGCCATATATAACAACTTTGAATAAAAGAAAAAAAAAGTAAAATAAAATAACACAGAAGTTATTTTTTAGGCCTTGAACACAAGACTTCATGATTTTTAGTGCAAATTAGGTGATCTTCAAGTTTTGATTCTTTGTCAATATTGTTAGCAATACTTACAATGAATGTTTATAGACTATGCACATTGATTAGAGAAGTTACAAGTTCACACAGCTAATAATAAGTGGAAGAAATCAGATTCAAACCCTTAACTCTAGAAGCCCTGCTCTTAACCATTGTGATATGAAGATTAAATAACTGTTCATGTTGTCAATAACTATCTTCTGTTTATAATAAAACTTTACATTGTTAAAAAAATAAATGTTGTATTATATTAATGGATTTAATAAAATAAATAAACCTTGTATTTCCCAGATTATTCTTACATGATTATGATGTACAAATATCTTTATATGTTGTTAGATTTAATTTGCTAGTATTTGGGGGAGTTTTATGTATATTCATAAGTAGTATAGGTCTTTAGTTTTTTTCTCTTTCTTTTTTTGGGGGGAGAGGGACTGGGGATTGAACCCAGGGCCTCAAACTTGCTAGGCAAGTACTCTACCAGTGAGCTACATTTGCAGCCCTGGTCTTTAGTTTTCTTTTCTGCGATACCATTGTTCAGTTTAGGAATCAGGAACTCAATAGAGTGAGTTTAGAAGCATTTCTTCTCAATTTTATTTTTATTTATTTGGGTAGTGGTGAAGGATTAGCATTAATTCTTCTTTAAACATTTGATGAAATTCAGCAGTAAGGTCATCTTACCCTGGGCTTTTCTTTGTAGGAAGTTTTAAAATCCTAAATAAATATCTTTACTTTTATAATAAGATACTCAGATTTTCTATTTCTTTTTATGTCACATTATAGTTTGTGGCATCCAACTACACCTAGTATTCCCTTATAATGCCTTTTAATTCTATAAAATCTGCAGTAAGGATTTCTAATCCTCAATTTGGTAATTTGAGTATTCACTCATTTCTCTTACTAGCCTATCTAAAATTTTGTCAATTTTACATTGCTCTTATTAAAGAAACAGCTGTTGGTTTTAATAATTCCTACATTGTTTTTCTATTTTCTAGTTCGTATACATTTTGTTATTTTCTTCATTTTGTTTGCTTTGGATTTAGTTTGTTCTTCTTTGCCCAGTTATTTGTGGTGTTAGGTTATTGATTTAAGAATCTTGCTTTTTATTAATATAGGCATTTTACAACTATAAATTTCTCTCTCTCTAAGCATTGTTTTAGGAGCATTCTATATATGTTGGCATGTTTTATTTTCATTTTCATTTATCTCAAAGTATTTTCCCCCTAATTTTCACTAGCTTCAGTTCAGTTCCACCGGCTGTTTTGTTATGAGCCTAAGGGGAGTCAGAACGTGATGGTGGAAGGGTATGGCAAAGGAGAGCTCTTTAATTCATGGCAGCTAGGGAGCAGATGGAGAGAATAGGAGGTACCAGAAACTAAATGTAGTCCCCAAGTTCACACCCCCAAGGATCTACTTCTTTCAACTAGGTCCCACCTCCCACAGATTCTACCTCCTTCCAGTAGTTCATTCAGCTTTCATTGGATTAATCCACTGATGAGATTAGAGCCCTCATGATTCAATTAAACTGTAAAATGCCAGACTCTGAACTCTAGTGTATTAGAGACCAACATATGAGCCTTTGGGGACAATCCAGATCCAAACTCTAACAGGCCCAGAGCTTTATGATCTATCATGTTGCTGACATGGACATTTATGCCTGAGTCCTAGATTTTCCATGTATAAAAGAGAGATAATAAAACCTTAGTACACAAATTTGCATAAGGTAAAAATAGCTTATATTTTTAAGTATTTAAAATGTGTCACAATATTATTGTATATGTAGAATCCCATATTTTGTACACAGCAATGATTTGATATAGTCTATATTATTGTCCCTTTTAACAGATGGAGGAAAACTGGACCTTAAAGTGTTTGTACAATTTCCCTATGTCATTCAGTATTTAGCATCAACATTTGAATTTTCATCATATACAATTTGGTCTACCACACTTTTGCAAAATTCATGGTCTTAATCACTATATACACAATAAAACATAGCAATGTAATGCTTGTTCCCTTCCTTCCTCCATTCATTTATTCAATTTCTACCTGGGGTGGTGGCCACAAGGTTGACAAAACACTTCACATTTTTTTCAGCTGGGTAAGTACATAGATGATTGATAGAGAGATATATATTTGTTTAATATGTACTTGATGAAGAGGCTGTAATTATTTAGTTCTTATCCTTAACATGAACCACCTGAACAATGGCAGAAACAAAATAAAAAAAAAACATGGAAGGCAGCTTCCAAATAGTGAATCTGTGTCAATAAGACAGACCACCAGGGAGCCAATCAGATAGTATGACTTGGAGCCTGTGGTGAGAAAAATGCAATAAATCTAAACATCCATGATTTCACCTGCCAGGTCTGTTTCAGGAGCAGGAGGGGTGGGGGTGATGCAGGATATGGAATGAATTCATTTTTATGCAACAGAAACCAAAAGGACAATTTAGAATATCAGTGCTTTTTTTTTTGACAATTTGGCTAATATTTTAGTTTTCAACCAATATCTTCTATTATCTCCAAATGTTTAGGTGCTGTTTCCTGTAAAGAGACACCTCAAAAGCAGTTATTAGACTCAGAATATATATGATGCATTAGAAGTCACTCTTCCTTTTTATTTGCCAAAGAAACATCAGATATATGTACACACAGACAGACCATGCCATTACTCATCTTGATGAAATTCTTTCATATAAAGACTTCAGTATGATACTGGAAAGTTTAAAAAAACTACCCATTTTCAGATGTCCCTTTTGGCTTTTCAATTTTGTATCAGTAGCTTTTCCTTTACAAATGATAAATGATAGTAGTAACACTGGCTGTTATAGATTCACAGAGGAGGAAATAAGAAAAGAGTCTATGACCTTTTGAAGATGTCAAAAGGTTTTTAAAGTAACTCTCATCCTTTATTGGTGACTAAACACTTAATTGTTAATTGTCAATGATGGTTAAAATTAAACATGTCAATTTTATCACTTTTTCTATGTGTAATTTGTGGCCCATAAACATCAGAATCAATTCAGGAGCTTGGAAAATAGACCAAATCTTATACAGCTCAGGGATGAGGCCATATAGTACACATTTTAAAACTCTCCCCCAGATGAATCTCATGCACAAATATCTGAGAATCAACAAAAGAGATCCTTTGAAGAAATCATGATGCAATATAGAAAACCCATATTTTCTCCATAGAGTTAGTCCCAAAAGGAAAATGCTTAATGATAAATAGAGTGAAAATTTACTGACTACTTTCTATACTGCTTTATGAGTTCAAAATGTATTAGTTCATTTAATCCTCCAAACCACCCTACTAATTAAGGACTATGATTGCTCTCATTTTTAGGGGAGAAATTGGAGGACATTTCAACAGACATCACTACCACTGGAAAATTTACCAGTGACCATCAATCTAGCATAAAGAAATATTAGACCAGCATATAATTACAAACCAAAGATGTTTAGAGATGAAAGATATCAGAAACTGACTACCTACTATTTATCAGTTCCTATACTGAGGCACTAGCATTATCTTATTTAGTCTTTACCTTGACTATTTGATATAAGTATCCCTTTTATTGTTATTTTATAGACAAGGAAGCTGAAATCCAGAACACAAATTAACTGGTTCAAAGTCATGCAGACAGATGGTGACAAAACTGGGATTTAAATTTGTCTGTCTCATTCCAAACCCTATGGTTTCTTTATTGTGCTATTTTTCCCTCAGGAGAAGTTCAAAGGTGTTTTGTACCAACTGTTGTTAACTCCTAGTCTCATTAGGAGTATTATAAATAAATACTATAATTTTAGATAGTAACAAGTTCTATAAAGAAAATTTTAAAAATGCTGTGATGGTGATTGAAGGATGGGGATGAAAAACATCAAATAGGGACAACTTCTCTAAAGAAGTAACATTTGAGCTAAAACAATTAGAAGGGATCATGTCAGGAAAGATCTAGAAGAAAGCAAAGAAAGGGAAGACTCACTATATTTGAACATTGGTAACATGGTTACTGTATGGAGAATAATTAAATGTAAAAGAGGGTGGCAAGTGATAAAGACACATCATACAGAGTATGACAAGTATTTTTAATTATAGACTATGATGGAAAGGCATCATAGGGATTTGAGCAAGGAAGAATTATGATTTAATTCCAATTAAAACCAAAGATGTTTAGAGATGATTTAATTCCAATTAAAACACAAAAATTATTCTGGATCCTGTGTGGCAAATACATTGTAAAAGGGCAACAAGGAAAGCAGGGAAACTGGTAAAAAGAAGGTAATACAGGTGAGAGGTGACAGTGGCTTGGAGGTAGGGTGGGTAAATGTGGACTTAGCAAGATGTAGTTGGATTTGTAAAGTATTTTCAAAGAAGAGTTGGTAAGAGTTGCTGATGGATTAAATATGGGGAATGAGCTAGAAATATAAATCAAGATTTTAAAATTGAACAAGATTATTAAATTGAATAAGATCCTTAAACTGAGTAATTTAATTACATTAAACTGAGTGTTATTTTCATTCAGTTAGTTTGGGAAGATTGAGGAAGACATCATGATTTTGGAGATGGTGAGAGAAGGAGTGAGGAAACGGTCACATTTTTAACATCTTAAATTTGAGATGTTTATTCAACATCCTAATAAAAATACCAAGCAGGCAGTTGCACACAGGAGTCTTTTTCAATATCATTAAAAATAAGTACACCTATTCTTCCCATGTACCATTAAGCCAATGGACAAGATAAAAAGTGGGAAAAGATTATCAGCTTTATATGCATTTTGTTACTCCCTGTACCAGTAGGGCAATAAGGTACCTTACATATCACTATGAAGTGTTCTACCCAGAGCATTCCAATAAAAAACAAGTGTGACTTTCAAAACCAATATTTTCTTGTACCTGCATAGACTACTCAAGAGTCAACCATTTAAACAAACAAAACACAAAACAAACCTATTATATCTATTGCCAACAGATAGCCTCTCAATATATTAAACATTCAGATGTGTATGTACATGTAACATATTTAGATGGCTTTCCCCTTGTAACGTACCATAGTGAAGAGAAAATTAATTTAAGCATCAGCAATAGATCAGAATCTTCTGTTCTTTCAATAAATCTGGCATTGTGCAACTACTTTGACTTGGGTCTTATTTATCTCATCTGTAAAATAGAGATATTAATAGCACTTATCATAAAATCTATGGAAAGCTGTGTTAGTCACCTTTTTTACTTCTGTGACCAAAAGAAGTGACAGGAACAATTTTAGAGGAGGAAAAGTATATTTGGGGCCTCACAGTTTCAGAGGTCTCAGTCCATAGATGGCAGACTCCATCTGGGCCTGAGGTGAGGTAAAACATCATACTGAAAGGGCATGACAGAGGAAAAGAGCTCAGGACATGGCAATCAGGAAGCAGAGACAGAGCTCTGCTAACTCGGGACAAAATAAAAACACCAAAGGCAATATTTTGGGGGTTTATGACTCAACTCTTCCAGCCACACCATACCTGTCTACAGTTACCACCCAGTTAATCCTTATCAGTGGGTTAATGCACCTATTATTTTAAGGCTCTCATAACCCAATCATTTCACCTCTAAAGTTTCTTGCATTTTCACACATGTGAGCCTTTGGGGGACACCCCATATCTAAACCACAACAAAAGCTTTAACACAAGGCTCATTAAATGTTCAATACTTTTATTCTTGAAATTATATCTGATTGAACCAAATTAATTGCTGACACTAAATTTTTTTACTAACAAAATTACAATTGTATGTGATTTAAAAATGAGACATGTAAAAGTCCAATCCACTTGGCAATGCCAAAAACAATTTGGTGGCTATATTCTACTCCTCAAACCATATGAAGGCCAGCATACTTCCAAAACAAAGCTATTAGACATTATGTTTCTCACAAATCTATAATACAGGCAGGGGATAAAGAAACTCCTTCAAAGTCACCAGAACCTCTTGTGTGTGGAAGACATGCTAAACTGTACATTTTGAGGAGGAGAGAAGAAGGAAAAAGGCATATGAAGAGCCCAGAAATCAAGCATATAGAGTGTCAGTGTCTCCCAATAATATAAATAAAGGACTTTCTCCTCTCTGAGAGTTCTGAACACATCCTCTCAAGGACCTGCATATGGTGTCTCCAAACTGAGGCATTAAAAATATATAAATAAAACTTTAGAAGTTCTAAATTTACAAAAACTTGTTAAGATAGTACAGAAAATTCTAGTATATCCCACACCTAGTTTCCCTTATCATCATAGTAATATTGCACATTTGTTATAACACATGATATTGAAAGATCATCATTAACTAAAATCCATACTTATTCAGATTTCCTTAGTTTTTACACAATGTCCTTTTTCTGTTCCAGGAACCCATCCATGCTAAGTCACTATATTTATTCATCCTTTCTTTTTAGGTTCCTCCTGGCTGTTACAATTTCTCAGACTTACTTTGTTTTTGATGACTTTAATAATTTTTAGGATTATCAGTTGGGTATTTTTTATAATGTCCCTTATTTGGATATATCAGATGGTTTTTCTAATACTTAACCTGGGATTATAGGAATGGGAAGAATACAAAGGTAAAGTGACATTTTCATTACATCATATCAAGGGTACACATTATAAACCACACTATCACTATTGATGCTGATATTGACCACTTGGCTAAGATAGTGTTTTGGGGGTTCCTCCACTGTAAAATTACTCTTTCTCTCTTTCCACACTTAGTTTCTCAGAAGGCCATCACTATGCACATATTTCACTAAAGGAATATGAAGTTATGCTCTCCATCATTCAGGAGAAATATCTACATAAACTATTTGGAATTTTTATGCATAAAAGATTTGATTCTTCTTTCTTATTTTGTAATCATTTCTTCATATCTGTGGATATCTATTTTTTGCTTTTAATTTTAACTTTGGCCATTTGGAGCTCTTCCAGTTGTCTCCTGGGTTCCTCTGAAAAATCCCCATCTTTGTGGGGTTTAATTTATTTTTTGAAAACTTTATTACTTTCTGGTATGACAACATGCTTCTGACTCACCTTCTTTTTTCTCCTGCTACAATCCTGTGTATTTGCCTGATTTGAAAACTTAGGTACACATAAAATCTACATGCAAATGGTTACAGCACCATTACTCCTAGTTAGCAAAATTTTAAAATATCCAAGATGCCCTTCATTTGTTGAATGGATAAACAAATTGTAGCACATTTACAGAATAAATATTGTTCAGTAATGTAAAAAGAAGATATCAAACTATGAAATAGCACAAATTAATCTTAAATGCACATTGATAAATAAGTTAGTCACTCTAAGGCATTGGTGTAGGAAAAGGTTGTTTTCTTGTTTTTGTTTTTTTTTTTTTTTTTTTTTTGGATAAGACCTTAAAGGCACAAGCAAGAAAAATAAAAGTATACAAATGAGATTATATCAAACTAAGAAGTTTTTGCACAGCAAAGAAAACAATCAGCAGAGTTAAGATACAACATATAGAATGAGAGAGAATATTTGCAAACTATTCCTCTGACAAGTAATTTATATTACTTTAGTATTCAGATTATGTAACTAACTCAAAGAACTGAAGACAAAAATAAATTAAAATAGGATAAAATTTCTAATACATGCTTTTTTAAAGAAGACATAAAATGACCAACAAGTATACAAAAAATGGCTCAATATCTCTAACTATCATTTCACCCCAGTTAGAATGACTATTATCAAAAAGACAAAAAATAACAAATGCTGGTAAGGATGTGGAGTGAGAGATTTTTTTTTTTGGTCCTGGGTACTGAACCCAAGGGCACTTTACCAGTGAGCCCAATCCCTAGTCTTTTATAAAACACTGGGTATCAGGAATTGAACTCAGGGACACTCGACCACTGAGCCAAATCCCCAGCCCTATTTTGTATTTTATTTAGAGACAGTGTCTTACTGAGTTGCTTAGTGCCTCACGTTTGCTGAGGCTGGCTCTGAACTGGTGATTCTCCTGCCTTAGCTTCCTGAGCCACTGGGATTACACGTATGTGCCATCACACCCAGCTACAATTTTGTTTAAATGTTGAATCAGGGTCCTGCTAAGTTGTTCAGGGCCTCACTAAGTTCCTGAGGCTGGCTTTGAACTTGTGATCCTCCTGCCTCAGACTCCTGAGCTGCTGGGATTATAGGTGTGTGCCACCGTGCCCAGCAAGAAAGGAGAACTCATGCACTGTTCATAGGAATGTTTATTAATATACCCGTTATGGAAAACAGTATGAAGATTCCATTAAAAACTCAAAATAGAGCCACCATTTGATTCATCAATCCCAATACTGAGTATATGTACAAAAGACACAAAATCATTATACCAAAGACATAGTTACACTCTCATATTTATTGTTGCATCATTCATAAAAGTTAAGGTATGGTGTCAACCTAGATGACT
Source organism: Tamias sibiricus (assembly GCA_025594165.1). Taxonomy (NCBI): domain Eukaryota; kingdom Metazoa; phylum Chordata; class Mammalia; order Rodentia; family Sciuridae; genus Tamias; species Tamias sibiricus. The sequence continues at coordinate 104,162,425 of CM046667.1, read as the reverse complement.
ATCGGTAGATAAATGGATTTAAAAAAATTGACATACACATACACACACACACACACACACACACACACACATATATATGCATATACAATTGGATATTATTCAGTCATATAAAGAATTAAATTTTGTCATTTGTAGCAACATGGATGGAACTGGAAGTCATTATGTTAAATTAAAAAAGCCAAACACAGAAAGACAAATATCACATGTTCTTACTCACTTGTAGAAACTAGAAAGTCAATTTCATAGAAGAATGGAATGGAATAGTGATCAGTAGAAACTGGGAAGGGTAGGAGGGAGAGGGTGGAAAGGAGTTTGATAAGGGGCACCAAAACACAAGAGGAATTACTTTTGGTTTTGTGTAGAATAGTATGGTAACTATCAGGTACAATAATCTATAATACATTTCAAAATAACTAAGTATATAAAAGTTTCAACACATAAAAATGATTGATGTTTAAAAGGATAAAGTGCTTATTACCCTGTTTTGATCAGTACACATTGTATACATAGATTGAATTATTTTAATGTATCCTATAAATATGTACACATATTATCTCTCAACGAAAGAAGTCATTTGGAAAAGACTACACACTTTACAATTTAAATTACATGACACTCTGAAATTATAGACATAGTTATTGAAAAAACAATTGTTCCCACATCTTTTTTTAAGATAAAAAAGAAAAAATGGAATAGGTGAAGTAGAGTGGATTTTTTTTATCATGGTAAAAATAATCTGTATGAAAATATAATGATGGATACATGACATTTTCCATTTGTCAAAACCCATAAACCTTTATAGAACAAGGATTAAAACTTAATGTATACAAATTTTAAAACATTATCTAGGTCAGGGAATTGCCATACAGAATGAAGAATGTAATGAATCAATCTGTTTTACAGGCACATTCCCCTCTCTTTAAAAGAGGAAGACAATAACATTGCTGACCTAAGTAACTTTGGAAGTCAATGGAGACTGCAAAAATGAAGTCAAAAGAGCATGCTCATGGGCTGGGGTTGTGGCTCAGTGGTAGAGTGCTAGCTTAGCACGTGTGAGGCACTAGGTTCAATCCTCTGTACCACATAAAAATAAATAAATAAAGGTATAAAAAAGAGAATGGTCATAAACAATTAACTCCAGTTGATAATGACCACCCCACACCATGTAGATTTAATTTAACAATTTTGGTACTGCTATACAAGTGTACTAAAATTGAAAAATTAAATAAATGAGTGGCACTGGTTTTAGTTCCTCACTATTGCTGTGAGAAGTTACAGATAAACAAGGGGAAGAAGCTGGCATGATCCATGTAGTAATTAATTGAGGTTATAGATACTAATATGAATTTATGTTTAGCTTATTAATAGTTACATGTAGAAAAATTTATAAATATGTATATACAGGGCTTAGTATATATACATGTGTTTCCTATGAGCTGAGATGGCCTAGAAGCAATGACACCACAGAAGCTGTGAACACAACTACTGCCCAGATATTTGTTTCTAATACTATGCTCCAAACAAAGTAGCCAGGGCTCCTTGATAAACTGGCCGATTTGAAGCTTTTCAAACTAATATGCACAGAATCATATTAATCGTGATCATAGGTAGTGAATCCTTGGTTCATTGTTCTCTAGATGACTTTTTTTTGTTTGTTTTGTTTTGTTTTTGCAATTCTGACTATTCCCCATACTATGTGTGTCTTTGGGTAAGGAACAAACTCTCTTAATTTCAGTTTTCAAATAAATCTTCCTTATAAGAAATACTGAAAGCACTTAATTTATATGGTTGTCATACAGATTAAATAGCATGATACATACGCAATGTTAAAAAGAGACATTGGCATATAGTAAGCATTCAGTAATTGTAAGCCTTTCTTAAGCTTTCAAAGTAGGACATAAAGGGATATTTGGAAGCATATAGAGGACTAAGTGACATTAGCCTATTTCTCAGAGGGCAAGTGTTTTCAGTGACTTTGATCATACTAAAAACTGACACACTGGACTGGAAAGAAATATACAGTAAACAGCAAAACTGGATTCATGTGATGGTGAGGTAGATAATAAACTGGGTCTTGGCAAACTGGGCTAAAGAGAATTTAACTTCACTACAGTTCTTTCCTATTCTCTTGAGCTTATCTTGAAAACACTAGGCTGAGGTTAGATGTATGAACTGCAGAATAAGCCTTTCTCAGTGCTTTTTGTTTGAAGAAAACTCCATGGTGATTTCAATAGAATACTGTGATAGTGCACTGGTACTAGAAAAGGTCCCTTTAATTTTACATAGAATGTAAATGACAAAGCATTAAAACAATTATAACTATAAACTATAATAATAATTGTTAATGAATATATAATATATAAAGATATAATTTGTGACATCAATGACAAAGTAGGAATGGGGAAATATAAAAAGAATAGAGTTTATATATATGATTGAAGTTTTCAACAGCTTGAAATAGAGTTGTAAGATGTATTATTAAAGCCCCATAATTATCACAAAAATACACAAAAGAAAATGAGAAAAAAATCAAAGCACATAATTTAAAACAAAAATCAATAAAACACTAAAGAGGGCAATAAGAGAAGACAAAATAACGTTAAGACAGACCAAAACCAATAAAATGGCAATAATCACTCCTTCCCAACAGTAATAACTAAATGTAAATGGATTCGTTCCTTAATCAAAAGAAATAGAGTAGCTGAACATGAAAAAAATAAGATGTAACTATATGCCCTTGACAAGAGATTCACCTTAAATGTGAAAGCACACATAAGCTGAAATTGAAAGGATTGAAAAAGATTTTCCATGCAAATGGTAATTAACAGATCAAGGTGGTCATACTTATACAAAATATACTGTAAATCAGCAAATGTCACAAGATAAAAAGGATATTGTATAATGAAAAGTTTCTATCTTATGGTGAGAAAGGTATACCTTCTATAAATACATATGTACCTAAAGGAAGAGCATCCAAATATATGAAGCAATCCTTGACACAATCTAAAAGAACAAAATAATTGTGGGGAATTTTAGTATGCCACTTTTAAAATGGTTAGAACAACCAGCAGAAAGATCCATATGGAACTAGAGGACTTGAAAAACACGACCAACCAATTGGACCCAAAAGACATATTATGGCACACCCCACTCAACAGCAGCAGAATACATATTCTTCTGAAGCATACACTGAACATTATCCAAAAGAAGTCACATTGGGATACAAATCAAGACCTAACCAGTTTAAGGAGATTAAAATCATACCAAGTATTTTTTTAAAAAATTGTAGTTTTAGATGGACAGAATGCCTTTATTTTATTTTATTTTATTATGCACTGCTAAGGATCTAATCCAATGCCTCACATGTGCTAGGCAAGTGCTCTACCACTGATCTACAGCCTTAGCCCCCAAGATCTTTTCTGAGCACAATGGAATGAAACTAGATATCAGTAGAAAAGCTGGGAAATTCACAAGTATGTAGAAATTAAACACTTTTGAACAACCAATAGGGCAAAGAAGAAATCACAAGAAAAATTAGAAAACATTTTGAGACAAGTGAAAAAAGAGCACGACATACATAAACTTGGTGCAACAAAAGCAATAAAAGAGGGAAATTTATAGTGCAAGTGTCTTATTAAAAGAGAAGAAATAACTCAAATTGACAACCTAACTTTACATCTAAAGAACAGGAAAGAAAAGAACTAAGCCCAAAATAAACAGAACAAGGAAATAAAGACTAGAGTAGAAATAAATTAAATAGAAAAATCATTTTAAAAATAAGTAAAATTAGAAGTTAGTTTCTTTAAATATTAAAATTGGCTATACTCACAAAAGAAAAAGAGAAAAGACTCAAATAACTAAAATAAGAAATAAAAGAAGAAGCATTACAAATGACGCCACAGAAAGTAAAAGAATTATATAAAAGAACACTATGAACAATTACAGGCCAACAAATTGGAAACCTAGAAAAAAATGGATAAATTCTTCAAAACATACAACCTACCAATACTAAATCAAAAATAAATACAAAGCTCCAACAGATAAATCACTTATAAGAAAGCTTATTCAGTAACGAAAAACCTTTCAACAAAGAAAATTCCAGGATGAAATGGTTTCACTAGAGATTTATGCAAAATATTTAAAGAAGATTTAATGACAATCCTTTTCAAATTCTTCTGGAAAAAAAAAAAAAAAAGGGACTATTCGAAACTCCTTTTATGAGGCCAGCATTATTATAGCAAAGCCAGACAAAGATACTACAAGAAGAGGAAAATACACTCTAAGATATCTGTTTAATAATGATGTAAAAAGTCTAAGCAAAATTATAGCAAACAGAATTCAATAGCATATTAAGAGGATTATACAACATGACCAAATGAGTTTTATCAATGGGGAGCAAGGATGGTTTTAGCTTAAAAAGTCAATATAATATGCCATACTAACAAAAGGTAAAAATCTTGTGATCATCTCAATTGATGCAGATAAAACAGCTGATAAAATTCAACACCATTTCATGATAATGACTCAAAAAACTAGGAATAAAAGATAAATACCTCAAAATAATAAAGGTGATATGTGAAAACACCACAAATAACATCATACTCAATGTTAAGAGACTGAAAGAGTTTCATTTAGATCAGTAAAAAAGGCAAGAGTGCTCACTCTCTATTCAGTATCTACTGGAAGTCCTAGCCAGAGCAAACAGGCAAAAAAAAAAAATCAAATTTGAAAGAAATAAAGTAAAAGTATCTATGTTCATGGCTTACATATAGAAAGCCCTAAATATTTGTACACAAAACAAAATATTAGAACTATTAAATGAATTTAATAAAGTTGCAGGATATATAAAATCAAAACTGAAAAATCAATTTCATATCTATAGACCAACAATGAATAATGCAAAAAGGAAATTAAAAAAACACCCCCCCCCATTTACAAGAGCATCAAGAAGAATAAAATACTTAGGAATAATTTAAACAAAGAAGTAAAAGACTTATATGCTGAGTGGTGTGGAACCTTGCTGAAAGAAATTTAAGATGCAAATAAATGGAAAGTTACACTATGTTCCTGTATTGGAACACTTTTTAAAAATTTTTCATTCTAATTTGTTATACATGTTTGCAGAGTACATTTCATTTCATATTACATATAAAGGGCAAAATTTTTCAAGTTGCTGGTTTGAAATAAAGTATTTTTACAACAATTGTGTCTTCATACATGTATTTAGGGTAATCATGGATAACTCAGTCTACCATTATTCCTATCCTCTTGCCCCCTTCCCTCCCTCCCCCCTCTTTGTTCTATTTAAAGCTGTTTTATTCCTCTCATCCCCACGCCCTTGCCTTTATAAGTTAGTATCTTCATATCAAAGAGGTCATTCGACCTTTGGTTTTTTGGGATTGGCTAACTTCACTTAGCATTATATTATCCAATTTCATTCATTTACCTGTGAATGCCATGATTTTATTCTCTTTTATTGCTGAGTAATATTCCATTGTGTATATATACCACATTTTCTTTATCCATTCATCTACTGAGGGGCATATAGGCTGGTTCAACAGCCTAGCTATTGTGAATTGTGCTGCTATAAACATTGATGTGGCTGTGGCCCTGTAGTATGCTGTTTTTAAGTCCTTTGGGAATAGACCCAGGAGTGGGATGGCTGGGTCATAAGGTGGTTCCATTCCTAGTTTTCCTAGGAATCTCCATCCTGCTTTCCAGATTGGCTTCACCAATTTGCAGTTCCACGAGCAATATAAGAGTGTGCCTTTTTCCCCACATCCTTGCCAGCATTTATTGTTTGTTTTTTTTGATTGCTGCCATTCTGAATAAAATACTTAGGAGTAAGATGAAATCTTAGAGTTGTTTTGATTTGCATTTCTCTAATTGCTAGAGATGTTGAACATTTTTTCATATATTTGTTGATTGTTTGCATATGATCTTCTGAGAAGTGTCTGTTTAGTTCCTTGGCCCATTTATTGATTGGTTTATTTGTATTTTTTTGGTGTGAAGGCTTTTGAGAGCTTTATAAATCCTTGAGGTTAGTGTTCTATCTGATGTGCTTGTGGTAAAGATTTGCCCCCATTTTGTAGGTTCTCTATTCACCTCACTGATTGTTTCTTTTGCTGAGAAGAAATTTTTTAGTTTGAATCCATCCCATTTTATTGATACTTGGTTTCAGTTCTTGCACTATAGGGGTCTTATTGAGTAATTTGTGGCTTAAACCAACATCATGGAGATTTGAGCCTACTTTTTCTTCTATTAGGTTCAAGGTCTCCGGTTCAATTCCTAGGTCCTTAATCCACTTTGAGTTAAGTTTTGTGCATGGTGAGAAAGAGAGATTTAATTTCATTTTATTACACGAGGATTTTCAGTTTTCCCAACACCATTTGTTGAAGAGGCTGTCTTTTCTCCAGTGAACACTTTTGGCACCTTTGTCTAATATAAGATAACTGTAGGTGTGTGGGTTCATCCCTGTGTCTTCTATTCTGTACCATTGGTCAACTGGTCTATTTTGGTGCCAATACCATGCTGTTTTTGTTACTATTACTTTGTAGTACAATTTGAGGTCTGGAATAGTAATGCCACCCACTTCGTTCTTCTTGCTAAGAATGGCTTTGGCTATTCTGGGTCTCTTATTTTTCCAGGTGAATTTCATGATTGCTTTTTCTATTTCTTTGAAAAATGATATTGGGATTTTGATTGGTATTGCATTGAATGTGTATAGTGCTTTTGGGAGAATGGTCATTTTGACAATATTAGTTCTACCTATCCATGAACAAGGTAGATCTTTCCATCTTCTAAGATCTTAATTAATTTATTTCTTTAGCGTGCTATATTTTTCTTTCACTTCTTTTGTTAAGTTGATTCCCAAATATTTTTTTTTGAGGCTAAAGTAAATGGGGTAGATTTCCTAATTTCTCTTTCTGAGGATTTGTTGCTGATGTACAGAAATGCCTTTGATTTATGGATATTGATTTTATATCCAGCTACTTTGCTGAATTCATTTATTAGATCTGGAAGATTTCTGGTGGAATTTTTTGGATCTTCTATGTATAGAATCATATCATCTGCAAATAGTGATAATTTGAGTTCTTCTTTTCCTATCCATATCCCTTTACTTTCTTTCATCTGTCTAATTTCTCTGGCTAGGGCTTCAAGAACTGTATTAAATAGGAGTGGTGAAAGAGGGCATCCCTGTCTTGTTCCAGTTTTTAGAGGGAATGCTTTCAATTTTTCTCCATTTAGGATGATGTTGGCCTTAGTATAGATGGCCTTTATGATGTTGAAGTATTTTCCTGTTATCCCTATTTTTTCTAGCATTTTGAACATGAAGGGATATTGTATTTTGTCAAATGCTTTCTCTGCGTCTATTGAGATGATCATATGATTTTTATCTTTGAGCCTATTGATGTGATGAAGTACATTTCTTGATTTCCTTATATTGAAGCAAACTTGCATCCCTGGAATGAAGCCCACTTGATCGTGGTACACTATCTTTTTGATGTGTTTTTGTATTTGATTTGCCAGAATTTTATTGAGAAATTTTGCATCTATATTCATTAGAGATATTGGTCTGAAGTTTTCTTTCTTTGATTTGTCTCTGTCTGGTTTTGGAATCAGGGTGATATTGGCCTCATAGAATCAGTTGGAGAGTGTTCCCTCTTTTTCTATTTCATGAAATAGTTTAAGAAGTATTGGTGTTAGTTCTTCTTTAAAGGTCTTGTAGAGCCGGGCGCGGTGGTGCACGCCTGTAATCCCAGCACTTTGGGAGGTTGAAGCAGGAGGATCGCGAGTTCAAAGCCAGCCTCAGCAATGGCGAGGCACTTAGCAACTCAGTGAGACCCTGTCTCCAAATAAAATACAAAAAAGGGCTGGGGATGTGGCCCAGTGGTCGAGTGCCCCTGAGTTCAATCCCCGGTACCACACACACACACACACACACAAAAAAAAAAAAAAAAAAAAAAAAGGTCTTGTAGAACTCAGCTGTGTATCCATCTGGTCCTGGGATTTTCTTGGTTGGTAAGTTTTTATGGCATCCTCTATTACCTTGCTTGAAATTTACTTATTTAAATTGTGTATATCGTCTTGATTTAGTTTGGGCATATCATAGGTCTCTAGAAATTTGTCAATGCCTTCATTATTTTCTATTTTATTGTAGTATAAATTTTCAAAATAATTTCTAATTATCTCCTGTATTACTGTAGTGTCTGTCGTGATATTTCCTTTTTCATCATAGATATTGGTGATTTGTGTTTTCTCTCTTCTTTGTTAGCATAGATAAAGGTTTATCAATTTTATTTATTTTTTCAAAGAACCAACTTTTTGTTCTGTCAATTTGTTCAATTGTATTTTTAGTTTCAATTTCATTAATTTCAGCTCTGATTTTAATTATTTCCTATCTTCTATTTATTTTGGGGTTGATTTGTTCTTCTTTTTCTAGGGCTTTGAGATGTAATATTAGTTTATTTATTTGTTGACTTTTTCTTTTTTGAAGGAATGAGCTCCATGCAATGAACTTTCTTCTTAGTACTGCCTTCAGAGTGTCCCAGAGATTTAGATATGTTGTATCATTGTTCTCATTTACCTCCAAGAATTTCTTAATCTCCTTCTTGATGTCTTCTGCTACCCATTGATCATTAAATAGCATATTGTTTAGTCTCCCGGTGTTAGAGAAGCTTTTCTTTCTTTCTTTATCATTGATTTCTAATTTCATTCCATTATGATCTGATAGAATGCAGGGTAGTATCCCTACTTTTTTATATTTGCTTAGAGTTGCTTTGTGGCATAATATATGGTCTATTTTCGAGAAGGATCCATGTGCTGCTGAGAAGAAAGTGTATTGGCTCATTGATGGGTGATATACTCTATAGATGTCAGTTAAGTCTTAGTTATTAATTGTATTATTGAGTTCTATAGCTTCTTTGTTTAACTTTTGTTTGGAAGATCTATCCATTTGTGAAAGAGGTGTGTTAAAATCACCTAGAATTATGGTGTTATGGTCTCTTTAATTCTTGAACTTGAGAGAGTTTGATTGATGAATGTAGATGCTCCATTATTTGGGGCATATATATTCATAACAGTTAAATTTTGTTGATCTATGATTCCCTTAAGCAGTATGAAATGTCCATCTTTATCTCTTTTGATTAACTTTGGCTTGAAGTCTACTTAATTTGATATGAGAATAGAGACCCCTGCTTGCTTACATAGACCATGTGAGTGATATACATTATCCCATCCTTTCACCTTCAGTCTGTGGGCGACTTTTCCTATGAGATGTGTCTCTTGAAGGCAACATATTGTTTGGTCTGTTTTTTTAAACCCAATCTATTAGCCTATGTCTTTTAATTGGTGAGTTTAGGCCATTAACATTCAGGGTTATTATTGAGACAAAATTTGTATTACCATTCATTTTTATTTTTTTATTATTTTTTGGTATTTAGTTTGACTTGGTTTTTCCTTTGGTTGTTTTTTCCCTTTTTTGTAATTCTTCCCTTTGCAGATTTTCATTATTATTTTTCATTTCCTCCTCATGGAATATTTTGCCAAGAATATTCTGTAGAGCAGGCTTTCTTGTTGTAAATTCTTTAAGCTTTTGTTTGTCATGGGAGGTTTTTATTTCATCATCAAATCTAAAGCTTAATTTTGCTGGATACAAAATTCTTGGTTGGCATCCCTTATCCTTTAGAGCCTGGTATATGTTGTTCCAGGCTCCCCTGGCTTTGAGGGTCTGGATTGAAAAATCTGCTGAGATGTGAATTGGTTTTCCTTTATAGGTAATCTGACTTTTCTCTCTTGCAGCCTTTCAAATTCTATCTTTATTTTGTATGCTAGGCATTTTCATTACAATGTTCCTTGGTGTGGACCTGTTGTAATTTTGGACCTTTGACATCCTATATGCCTCTTGTATTTGATTTTCAAATTTATTCTTCCTGCTTGGGAAATGTCCTGATATTATTTCATTGAAGAGACTGTTCATTCCTTTGGTTTGAATTTCTGCACCTTCCTCTATTCCAATAAATCTTAAATTTGGTCTTTTGATGGTATCCCATAGTTCTTGGATATTCTTTTCATGGTTTCTTACCATCTTCACTGTGGGGTCAACTTGATTTTCCAGATTATATATTTTGTCCTCATTGTCTGACGTCCTATCTTCCAAGTGGTCCAATCTGTTGGTGATGCTTTCTACTGAATTTTTTAAGTGTCTTACTGTTTCTTTTATTTCAAGGATTTCTGTTTGGTTTCTTCTCAAACTCTCTATCTCTTTCTTGAAGTATTCTTTTGCTACCTGGATTTGTTCTGTTATCTCTTTGTTGGTGTCATCAATGGTTGCCTGTATTTGATCTTTATCTCTTTGTTGGAGAGATCAATTTTTGCTATCTGTTCACTTAGGTCATTTTTCAAATCCCTTATCATTTTAATTATGTATATTCGGAACTCCTTCTCTGACATTTTACCTACTGCACTTTCTACGATTTCTATTGTTATAGTATCTTGGTTTGTTTGGGGAATTTTCCTCCCTTGTTTTTTCATGATGTCTATGTATTTTCCTCTCTTGCAAGGTAAGCCTGAGGTATTTATAGCTTCTGCCTTTTGTCTTATAAGGTCACTACAGCTTACCCAAAACCTCACTTTTTAGGAACATATCAATATTATAGCTTTCAATGTACCCAATATATATCCACATATCAGTTAGTTTCTAGTTGTATATTTACAGTTTTGTTGCTGTGGCTCCTTAGTAAGTGGGCCAAGCTAGAATGGATCCAGGTGGGCGGGGCTTGTTCCCCTGCTGTTCTCAGAGGAAATGGCCTCTCTAAGGTGGGCAGGCAGATCTGGAACTCCCTTCAGGAGGTCTAGTTGGGAACTCCCGCCAGCAGGTGGAACTGGGAACCCATGATGGCAGGCTGTAGGCAAGCAGGCAGGCCAAATTGGGAACTCATGCAGGCAGGTCAACTGGGAACCCACGCCGGCAGGCCGAACAGGGAGCTCCCTCTCGCAGGCTGAACTGGGAAATGTAAGCCGGCAGACCAAACTCTGGAACACTTAATATTGCTAAAGTGTCCACACTAACCAAAATGATCTACAGGTTCAGTGCAATCTCTATCAAAATCCCAATGACATTTCTTTCAGAGAGAGAAAAAAAATCTTACTAAAATTCAAATGGAATCAAAAAGCACCTGGAATATCTAAAAACATCTTGAGAATGATGAACAAACCTGGAGGTCTTACCCTTCTCATTTCAAAACATTATATGGCTACAATAATCAAAAAAGTATGTCACTGGCATAAAAACATACAGACATATTGAATGGAATAGAGTCCAGAAAGAAACTCTCATGTATATGTTCAGATAATCTTCAACAGGGATATAAGACAAAACAATGTGGGAAAATGTTCTCTTCAATAAAGGTACTTAAGGCAAACTGGATATCCACATACAAGGCAATGAGATAAGTTCTTATACCTTATGCAAATATTAATTTAAAATGGATTAAAGATCTAAACATAAAAGTTGACATGATAAAGTTACTAAAAGAAAACATAGGATAAATCTTTTTGTTTTTAATATTGTCTTAGGAGATGATCTTAGATATGACACCAAAAGCATAGGCAACAAAAGCAAAAATAGGCAAATGGAATTGATACCACTGGTTACTGGTGACGAGTTCTGCTCCCTCAATTGGTGAAGTTTGAACATTAGAGAAACACTCCAAGGCAACCATATAAAGCAGGGTTTATTTAAAAAGTGGTAACATAGACTTCTCCCATGAGGTAGAAGGGGGCCATAGCTGGTATTCTGGTATCCCCAGAAGTGAAGTATTCTGCCCTTTTTATATGTTCTAGGCTTCCTTGGTTCGCCTGCCCTTATCTTTCTCCTTCCTGTGCATGTGACTAGGCTTGGGAAATGCTAGGTGGGACGGCCAAAAGGTGGGAAACAGTTGAGCTGAAGGGGGAAGGGCAGGATGGTGCAGCCCAGGACACACTAACAATTTTATAGCTCCCTATAGGGAGGAACAATTCCTGGGACAGGTTATCTTAGGAACAGGTTGGTGCAGGGGCAGGTTCTTGATAAGGGTGGAGGAAGGGCTCTGAAGGAATTAACATTTCAATCCTCCAGGCGAAAGTCTCCAACTCCCCAGACTCACTCAAATTTGGCCTCCTTGATCTGACCAGACTCGATTTACCTATCTGTACTGACTGCCTGTCTAATTATGGCTTCAGAATGACATTAAATTTAATTTTTGCATAGCAAACAATAGTTAACAAATTGAAAAATAAGCTATAGAATAGGAAAAATATTTATAAGTCAGATATTGGATAATGAGTAATTTCCAGAATATATAAAGAATGCCTACATATCAACCACCACCACAACAACATGATGTGATTAAAAAGTAGGCAAAGGATTTGAATATATATTTCTACAAAGAAGGTACACAAATGGCCAAGAGGCCTACAGAAAAGATGCTTAACATCACTAATTGTCACGAAAACCACAGTGGAATATCACCTCACATTCATTATGTTTTGCACTATAAAAAGAAAAACAGCAAGTAACAAGTGTTGGCAAGAACATGGACAAATTGGAACCCTTTAACACTACTGGTAGGACTGCAAGTTAGTGCAGCTACTATGAAAAGCAGTATGGAGGTTGCTAAAATTTCTAAAATGGAACTGACAAATGACCTAATTGTCCTCTTCAGTGTATATATCCCCAAAATTAAACAGGATCTCAAAGAGATACCTGGACATCCAGGTTCATTACAGCATTATTCACAATAGTCAAGATATGGGAGCAACCGAAATATTCATTAACAAATTCGTGAATAAAGAAAATGTGGTATCTATATACAATAGAATATTATTCAGATTTTAAAAAATAAGGAGATCCTGTCATATGCTAAAACATGGATAAACTGTCAGAACATTATGATAGGTAAAATAAGATAGTCCCCAAAGATAATACTGCATGATTCCTTTTATATGAATTATCTAAAATAATCAAACTCACAGAAATAGAAAGTAGAGTGGCAGTTGCCAGGTGCTGTGTGGGGAGTGGGAAATGAGAAATTGTTGTTCAATGGATATAGAATTTCTGTCATGCAAGATGAAAAAGTTCTATAGATCTTCTGTATACTAATGCAAACAGTTAACAATATTATAATGTAAACTTAAAATTAGTTCAGAGCTTAAAATAAAGTTTCAATAATGTTGTAAGACAATGTAAACTTTTTGATACTCCCAGAAGGGAAAGAAATGTTACCTTCAATAATAGCCTTGTAAAACCTTGAATAAAAATTGTTTTGTACTAAAAAAATCCATAAGGATAGTAATTAATTTTATGCATAAACGTTTGGTATAGTTGCTTCCAAATCCTTCCTAAATTCCACATTTAAGTGTTGCAAAGTAATTGATTATGGTAAATAAAGCTCAGACCAATTTTCCAACATATGGGCTCTGCTTGTGTGTTCATTGATGAACCCTACCTAATTCTATCCTAAGATTAGGAGCCATAAAGTTTAAAAAAAAAAAAAAAGAGTTCATTTTTCTGTTTTCCTAAGATACTTATTTGACCTGACCAAACTCTGGGGCAAATCTTGTTTGGAATTCCTGCCTTTGCTTTGAACTCACACAGGCCTGGCTCTCCTTGACCAGATAACAACCCTCCCTAAAACCTCAGTGGCGCCTCATTAATTCCAACAGGCATCTTAACTTATTCCCTAATTATCTTGTAATGTTAAGCCATGTAGATCATTAGCCTGCTATCTGCCTTTGTATCACATTTGCCAAAACCCTATTAGCTGTAAGTTCCCAAGACATCTCCCCCGCCCTTTTTTTTTTTTTTTTTTTTGGTAACTTTCTGTGCTATAAATACCTTGTCTTCCTGGAGAGCGGAGAGCAGGGCTGATCCCAAGCCCAGTGTTTGGGAGGGGCAGCCACTGGCCAGCTCTCTTTGTGTACACAGTATAATCTTGCTTTAATTTGATTTAAAATTGGAGTTGGTGGTCTTTTCTTTGTGTCTTGGATCAACATTCATAATACAGGAGGTTTTGATTTTCTTGGCACTTGTTACTGTTTAGTGAAATTTTCAGGATAAGTGCCAGAGTGGTGTGGACATTTTGTAGGCCCTGATGAAACAAAATTAGATAGTAATACCTTTACAAAATCCTTCTTTATTACATTCACCATAGTGAGAACATTATGGAATCATCGTACCCTATAATATACTGATCATTGTCTGTTGTCAATGACAGGATTTGCCATCCACAGACTTTTTAAAAAATGCACCCTGTTTTCCTAAGAAGGGGTATGCAAATTAAATGTCAACAGATCTAAAGCATAATCTTTATAATACAAAGCAATGAAATAGAGGTCTTATAAGGATAAGCTCTTGTATATTCTATGTCTTATCATGTGATTATTCTCTATGTCCTTACAATACAAAGTCAGGCATAATGCCCAAACAATACTGAGAGTAAAATATTTGATGATCTCAATTCTGTCCCCACGTTCTACCAGGACAGGCTACTTGGGGGCTGCTGAAAAATGACCTTGAAAGATCCTTTCAGGAAGTGTGTAGCAAGTGGTTTGTTTACCATGTAGCCTACTGAACAGCAATTATCATACAATTTATTGTCTTGAGACGTTCAAGCCAGGATAAAAATGATGCTGTGGCCACATAACATTGCACACCTTTAGAAACTTGCACACTTGGCAAGGATTTATATTTCAAACAGAAAAAAAATGAATCATGTACTTACTAATTGCGTCTTTTTTATGTCTAGACATTTCTACCGGCAAATCTTCAGGGCCCGCTCAAGCATCCATTATTAAGGGAAAGGCAGTGCTATTCCAGCATGAGATCAAAAGGTGAGCTGTCAAACTAAAAAAAGAATTATTAGAGTAGAAAATAAAAGTTGATCTCTGCTCACACACATTGCTGCTTAAAAAACATAAAAGCTGGCAAAATATCACATTCAGAAATAATCAAAGAGAAACTGAGGGTGTTTACTGCATTAAAGTAAAGAAAAGCTAAAGGCATTTTGGAAAAAATAATTTGTTAGCTAATCCTCGAGTCTCTATATACACAGCAATCCTATACCTGTTGAAATAATTCTTAATCAGCTACTAAACAAATTCAATAACAAATAAATGATCCTCTGTCGGATGGTTATACAACATTAAACAAGCTGAAGAGAAGTCCCGGAGACAACTATAAATCAAAATTGATTATCATTATAATTGATTATCTAGAACTTATATAAATATCTATATTTATCTATCTATCGATTTTCAAATTAGTATATTCTAAGCTTAAATGAATTAACGTTATTTGTTATTTGGATCTATATCTATCTACAAGCGCTTAATTATTTGTGACGTCACACTAGACAGACGCACATATCTTATTTGTGACATCACATTAACATGAAATTTAGACAAATGCACAGACATAAAGACATATATAAAAGAGAAAAAAAAATTTTGTGTATACACTGAAGAGAGATCCTTGTCCCGGGAGAATAAAATTTAAGTTGTAAATTTAATGGAGAACTCTTTTAAGGGAATCACTCCATACCTTCATTTTGGTCCTCTTGACCTTGCACTTGTTTATTCAATCTAGACTCCTCAATAAACTTCGTCTTGATCTCTTTGACTTTGTACCTGCTTTAAATCTAGATGGTATCCATATTGGAGAGGATTCGTGCTTTGGAAAAAACAACACAAACAGATCCTGGGTCTGGACCCTTCCATGTACCACCATCCTTCCAGTAAACCAAAGGTTTATGTTGTTGGTGTGGGTTCCTGTGTCTATCTCCAGCCGAATGTCCATTAGAATCTAAAGTTAAGAAATTTAGGGTAAACAGGGCAGATCTGTCCTTAGGATTTTTCCAGATCTTTTTGCTTTAGTAACATATTTTTAAGTGTCCGATTTGCTCTTTCAAATTCCTTGTCCCTGAGGATTATAAGCGATACCTGTTTTGTGGATAATATTGAACTTTGTACAAAAATTGTTTGAAGGATGTGGATGTATATGCAGGGCCATTATCTGTTTTAAGCATTTTGGGGATGCCCAATGCAGCAAAAGCTTGCAGACAATGAGATATAGTATCTTTAACTTTTTCTCCGGAATGTAAAGAAGCAAAAATCATGCCTGAGCATGTATCTATGGTGACTGGAATAAATCGTAATTTTCCAAAACTTGGCTCATGTGTGACATCCATCTGCCACAAATGATTGGGCATCAAACCTCGTGGGTTAACCCCATAATGTGGATTGGGCAAAAGTGTTACACAAGATGGACATTCTTTTACAATTCTACGAGCTTGTTCTTTTGTGATTTTAAATTTTTGTCTTAAGGTAGTGCTGTTAACGTGGAAAACTGGGAATGAAATAAAGTAGCTTGTTGTACTGTAGTAAATATAAATATTGTTTTAGTGAGGGCGTCAGCTTTTTGATTACCTTCATGGAGAGGACCAGGCAGATTAGTGTGAGCTCTTATGTGACCTATAAATAAAGGTTCTTTTCGTTGCCATAGGAGATTTTGGATTTGAGAAAACAATTTAAAAAGCTGGAGTATGTGGTGCTATTGGACCTGCTAGCTCCAATTTTGGGACAGCATGTACAATATAATGGCTGTCTGAAAAAATATTCATAGGCTGTTCTTTAAAATTTTCCAGAGCTATTATTATAGCTTCGAGTTCCACTAATTGAGCTGATTTTTGATTAGTGATATGAATCATTTTTTCATTTTGAGTGACCACTGGTGAATCATGTACTGAAATGATGAACTAACATCTTGAACATAACAGCTTCTAAAATTCTACCCTAGTTCCTAACTGCTATTTTTCTCAGATGCCAAGTTCTTCCAAGTTGTTTTTGTGCTACCCCAAATTAGCATTCTTATTCCAATCACCCTGGGTTTTGATCCCAGCAAATAATGAAAAGAAAAATATCCCATTGTGCTAGTTCACCCAAAGGGTGACCTGACAGATCTATTGAATGAAAAGAATTGATAGGCCTAAGGATGGTGACCATGATTCAAATCATGCCACATTCTGATGAGCATTGGTAGTAAAATTAAGAACCAAGTGTCAGCATGTCTCAGTGGTTTTGAGCAGTTTCAGACTCAAACCTCTGGGTTTCTTTGGTCCTCAAATATATCTAGAGCATCACCAGATTAGTAAATTGTCAATAGCTGACCAGTTTGACTATAATTCACCCTTTTATAAGTGCCTTTTTAACTAGTACAGAGGCCTACTAATCCTTTAGTCCTCAGTACTGCATATCTTGTCTGGAACTCTTCCAATTAAAACTTTAAGAATCTAAGCATAAATAAGTAGATTGCTTAAGAATTGCTACTCTCTTTCAATCATTATCTTTTGCATATGACAAACATAGTTTAACTAGAGCCAAAAGCCCAAAAGGAAGCCGGGCGCGGTGGCGCACGCCTGTAATCCCAGCACTTTGGGAGGCTGAGGCGGGAGAATTGCGAGTTCAAAGCCAGCCTCAGCAATGGCGAGGCACTTAGCAACTCAGTGAGACCCTGTCTCTAATAAAATACAAAAAAAAGGGCTGGGGATGTGGCCCAGTGGTCGAGTGCCCCTGAGTTCAATCCCCGGTACCAAAAAAAAAAAAAAAAGCCCAAAAGGAGTTAAAATCACTTACCTATTAATAATATTCACACTTCTGGTTCTGGTTTGGGAGATATTATTGTCTCCTTTTACTGAGAGTCCTTAAGTTGCCTGTTCTTGTTTTTTTTTTTTTTTTTTTTTTTAAACCAGGGATTGAACCCAGGCACACTTAACCACTGAGCCATATCCCAGCCCCTTTTTTAAAATTGTTTTTATTATTCTAACTTGTTATACATGTTTGCAGAGTACATTTCATTTCATATTACATAAAAAGAGCACAATTTTTCAAGTTGCTGGTTTTAAAGTATTTTTACAACATTCACAATAGCACGTAGTAGGAAACTTTGCTACCTTTCAGTTATTGCCAATTTCAACTTAATTCAAATGTTTTCATAGCAGAATCAGGGAAGAAAGGGGTCTCAGATCCTTTTGTGAAACTTTTCATCAATGGCACTGAGTAGGAATTATAAACTCTGGCTGGAAAGAGGTAGATAAAGGAGATCAGAAGAGAGCTGGGAAAGGCCTAAGAAGACTAAGAAAACATTGTCTGTAAATGGAACACATGTCCAGGCTAATTTTCTCATTCTGCCTGTCCATTTCATGTCTATCAGCCTTCCCCCAAACCTACTCTTACTAAAATACCTAATGGATGAAAAGTTAACATCTTCCAAGTGAAAGGTGAGACTAAAATTATTCCCATGCATTTTAACCAGCTAGGAGCAGAAGAAATGTGACAAGATTTTCCAGAACAAGCTGGAGAAAGCTGGGATACCATTTGAAGGATTTGTTTCAAAAGAAATTCCTGGATTTTCTGTTAATATCTTCTTCATGACCCAGAGTTCATGTGACCCTTACCCTGTCCATTACCTAGGTTTGATTTCAAAGTTCTCTGAGGAGCATCCTTTATTCAGTGGTTTCCTATTTATGGCCTTGAGTCTCCATGCACCAAGCAGTCTTAGTAAATTGAATACATATGTAAGACATTTTGTATATTAAATCTGTTCAAAAATATGTTTTTATAGTGAACAAAATACAAATTTCTTAAGAGATTTACTAAATCCAACATAGCTTATTTATAATTACATATTTTGTCTTTGAAATATACTAAAAGTATAATTACTAATATGAATTTATGTGTGTTAAAATGTGTCCTAATGCTGGAAAACAGTAGAGGATACCTATTTTAAATAATCCCATGCTGGGTATGATGGTACATGCCTGCAATCCTAGTGGCTCAAGAGGCTGAAACAGGAGGATCATGAGTTCAAAACCAGCTTCAGCAATGGCGAGGCACTTAGCAACTAAGTGAGACCCTGTCTCTAAATAGAAAATAGGGCTAGGAATGTGGCTCACTGGTTGAGTGCCCCTGAGTTCAATCGCCAGTGCCAAAATAATAATCATAATCCCCATAGATACAACTAAAATATAAACAACTAAAATTCCCCACAATCCATTAATGTTCTACCTATTAGAGTAGTATTTCCTACAAGTATTCTCAAGTAGAAACCATTGGACCATTCTGTGCTATTGAACATAGTGAAATTTCAGCTCTACACACAAAGAAACTAAATGCCCAGGATATGCACATACTTTCATTTTGTAATTATCCACAATACCTAACACAATGTTTGGTACTCAGCTAATAGCCAGTACATTTGTGGGCATTAAAACGATAGAATTTTAAAATGTGATTATATTCTCAGGCTTAGAAAAAAACCAAGCATTTTCATATCAAAACAAATTTCATAAATCAACATATTGAGCATATGGGGGTGTAATTAAATAATTCTTCCACGCATAGATTATACACTATTCATTTTCTCTCCCTTGAGAAATTACAAGAGTCCATTCAAAGAAACCTGAAAAATTACATTTGAAGAGATTTCCCCTGGGGTTAATTTATAGAAGCATGTGAAATGACTTATTTTTTTCATTTAGACAGCTTAATTCCAAAATTAGTGACATGATTAGTTCATTGGCATTAAAAAAGACCCTATAGTTTTCATTAAGAAGGTTCTAATCTACTATATAGCTTAGTATAGAATCGGTATATTACCTTATAAAAATAAACACCCTATTATTATTTTTATGCTTCATTTCTACTGGAAAGATAATTTAGAATTCATCTACACCTTCAGTATTATCCATTTTCCTAAAGTTTAACAATATGAGCAGTGTGTGTATATGCATGTATTTAATAATAATCTATCGATTAAAAAGGCCTAGTATTTCAGTGTAGGCTATTTACTCTGTGTAAATTATGACAAGCCAATCCTCCTAGCTCTTAATTTTTGTGATAGAAAAAATGAAGAGAAAAAAAACTGCTGAATTGTTATCTGCCTAAAAGAAAATTACTCAAAATTTTATGTCTCCATAACAAATTTTCCCTCTGAACTCCAAACCCATATATACAAATGCTTTATCTCCTTTATTCCATATATGCAGTCCATAATTGGACCCACTTAAATATCTGTACAGTCTACCTGCTTCTTGTGAACTTTCATCTTCTCTTGTTCTACAAAGCAAAAACTTATTAATTGGTCAATTTATATCTGTTTTGCTCTTCCTCCAACCTGTTCTCCATAGTCAGAATGAAGCCCTTGAAGGAAAATTCTAAGAACTTCTTTCCTTTGCTCAAAAATCTTCTAGTACTTTCCTTTAACTCTCATGGCAAAGGAAAATTCCTAATATGCTCATCAAGACTTCTGATGACCCCATTCATAAGTATATCTACATTATCATTTGAATAATATATTCTCTCTTATCTAAACATGCTGACCTTCTCTCAGGCCCTCATATTCACCATGCCCCCCCCCCCCCAATACAGGTGGTAACACTGTTGGTTTCCCCAAACTTTTTGTCTTTATCACTCATCATATCTCAGTTTATATGTTTCATGAAGACTAAATGATGTGCTGTCAAAAGACTGTAAAGAACTATATACTTCTTAGCACTCATCTCAGTACCACACTTACATTAATTTATGTGATTCTTGGATTATGACCATTTACTTCAGTTTATCAGACTATTACTCCATGAGGGCATGGGACATACTTGTTATTGTTCTACATTGTATGTTCAGGACGGTAAATGGAACATTTAAATGCTTGACAATATTTAGTTGAACAAATTTATAAAGTGTCTTAAATTGATGTTTTAGAATGTGTCCTAAAGGAAGTTTCATTATTCTTCTATGGTATGCTTTCAAATCTAGAAACTTCCAAAAAGTGATTGGTTGCTCTTGTTTATGTAGCAAACTCAGAGATATAACAAAGCCTGCCTTTCCCAAACAAGAATGAATTCTTCCAGCACTGCCTTTGGAGTCATATTGCAACACTTTTTAGAACCCCAGCCTGCCTGCCTATCCTACAGACTTTGGATATGTACTACTCCCTTGTCAAGTAAGGAAATTCCTTAAAGCTAAGCTCTTTTTTTTTTTGTTTTTGTATACATAGGTATATATGTTTACAACAAAAGAATATGTATATGTATAGCTAGATACAGATATGGATACAGATATAAATATCCTGTTGGTTCTATTTCTCTGAAAAATCCTGCCCTAATAGAGAAGGCAAGAAAAAAATCCACAAAAATTAAGATTTTTTTTGGAAGATAAGAATGTGTATGTACTAGCACCTTTTTTCTCAGAATTACATGAGGCTGACATTTGTTTTTGTTAACAGGCATCAATTGCTTACATAATGAAACATACACATACTAACTATAATGAGATTTAACATCCAAATTGAAGAACACAACTTTATCATTGTATATTATATATTTCCTACTTAAAAATAACCATAATTTCTAACTCTTCTCTTAAACTTATGTGTTAGTCAGCTTTTCATCATGGTGATCAATATATCTGAGAACAACAGCTTAGAGGAGGATAAGTATATTTTGGACTCATAGTTTCAGACATTCAGTCCAGGGTTGGCCTACTTTATTGTTCCAGGCTTCTGGTGAAGCTGAACATCATGAAAAAAAGGTGTGGTGGAGAAGCATTGCTCAGCTCATGGTATCCGGGAAGCAGACAGCGAGGAGGGCATCAGGGAGACAAGATGTAATCCTCAAAAGTAAGCCCCCCAGTGACCTACTTCCTCCAGCCATACCCCACCTACCTACAGTTACCACCCAGTATTCCATGTAAATTATTAATGAATCAAATGAACTAATCTACTGATTTGGTTATAACTCTAATAATCTAATAATTTCACCTCTGAGCATTTCTGCATTAACAGAAGTTTTGGGGGGACACCTCATATCCAATCCATAACAACTTGGGAGAAATACCCTCATATTTTCCTGAGTCAGATGCCAATTTCATTCTCAATCCCAAAATGGGAATTCTGATAAATAAAGTACAGAAAGAAGCAGCATAGTTAGTCTTCATCCATATGAAATACTTCATCCATTTGTAATACCATTTGTAACCAAATGGTAACCTTATCTATACCATTTCCTCCAGTGCTCCTGAACTTTAAGCAGCTGTGATTCTCTTGAGTTTTTCATATTAGCTTTTCTTATCTATTTTATCACTCAGTGTTTGTAGTCAATTCAAACACCCACAACTTTTTCATCTCTGCTATTTCTTTGACTCTGTTATACTCATGCAATACTTAAAAAAGTTGTGTTGGAGTAACAAATTAAAGATCTTTTACCTTTATCCATATTAGATTTCATTTTCAAGTTTCAAGCCATCTTTTCAGACTTTCTTTCTCTTTTTTTTTTCAAATTTATTTTTTATCCTAAGTTGTTAGAAATGAGAGCAGAATACTTGTAGAGCACATTTTTACATATCTCTGGTTGTATACAAAATATATTCACACCATTCGTGACTTCATACATGCACTTAGGGTAATGATGTCCATCTCATTCTACCATCTTTTTCTTCTTCATCTTTTTTGCCCCCTCCCTCCCCCTCCCTCCCCATTGGCCATTCTAGTGTTCCTCTAATCCTCCTATGCTCCCCATCCCAACCTGACTGTGAATTGGCCTCCTTATATCAGAGAAAACATTTGGCATCTGGCTTTTTGGGATTGGCTAACTTCACTTAGCATTATATTCTCTAACTTCATCCATTTACCTGTGAATGCCATGATTTTATTCTCATTTATTGTTGAGTAATACTCCATTGTGTATATATACCACATTTTCTTTATCCATTCAGATACTGAAGGGCATCTAGGTTGGTTCCACAGTTTAACTATTGTGAATTGTGCTGCTCTAAACATTGATGTGGCTGTGTCCCTGTAGTATGTTGTTTTTAAGTCCTTTGGGTATAGACTGAGGAGTGGGATAGCTGGGTCATAAGGTGGTTCCATTCTCAGTTTTCCAAGGAATCTCCATGCTGCTTTCCATATTAGCTGCACCATTTTGCAGTCCCACCATCAGACTTTCTTAATCTATAGAGATCCTGAATTTGAGCGATTCATTTACATTTTTGATGATCATGTCATAAATATTTTCATCCAACTCATTGAAAAGAAAAAAATAATAGAGTGATCTTAAAAGAAACATCTTGAAAATCAAAATCACAATGAGATCTGATATAAATGTCAGAAAGGCTACTGCAAAAAAATAAAACGAAAGACAACAAATGTTGGTAAGTAGGTGGAGAAATTAAAACACTCACATGCTATTGATGGAAATGCAGAATGGTATAGTAGTTACAGAAAACAGTATGAAGGTTCCCCCCCCCAAATGAAAAATTGCCATATGATTCAGAAATAACGCTTCTGGGTATTCATCCCAAATAATTAAAATCAGGCTTAAAGATAAATTTTCTTTCTTATATTCACTACAGCACTGTTCACAATAATGGAATCAACCTAAATGTTCATCAATAGATGACTGCATAAAAATATAGTATATATGTACAACAGAATAATATTAAGCCTTTGAAAAGAAGGCAAATATGAAATATATGACAACATGGATGAAGCTCGAGAACATTATGCTAAGTAAAATAAGTGGGTAACAGATTCTACTTCTATGACATGATTCTACTTCTATGAGGTATCTAAAGTAGTCAGATTCAATAATGGAGTAGAATAGTGGTTGCCAATGTCTGGGGAGAGGGCAGAGAGGGAAATGGTGAGTTACTAAGTTTCAGTTAAGTAAGGTGAATAAATTGTAAAGATCTACACTACAACATTGTATCTATATTCAACAATACTGTATTTCACACCTAAAATTTGTTAAAAGGAAACAAAAATCTTATGTTAAGTCTTCTTTTCTTAACTTTCATGTGTACTTTATTCAGATATATCAATTAATTATATTTTGTTCCATTTGCTTTATCATTTCCTGTCTTTTTGTACACACATACATGTTTTTATTTTTTAAAACATTTTAATAGGTTCTTTTTAGTTATAGAATTTAAAAAACAGAGGGAAGAAAAATGTTGAAAAAAGAGCTTTCAAATGTGCTTTAGAACATTTTTATTAATTTTTCAAATTTAAAGCCAATTTTAATGTCATATTGTCATTTACTTGAGTTTATATTGTACTACATTTAGTTTCAAAGTCCTATCTAGAATTTCTGAAATATTTCATTTTCTTAACAATAAATCCAAATTATTGATCCTTCTGAATTTTAATTTAAAAAGAAATTTCTCTCTCTCTAGGTTAATATCAACTCTTTATCTTTCTTTCGGACTACTCATTCAAATAGTTATAGACCCATTTACTTGTATTTTCATCTAATTCCAATATCTCCTTCCGATCCAAAAGACTATCAAGGTATTTTGGCCAAGGGGTGGGGGAGGGGGGGGGGGGGAAAGGGGGGGGGGGGGGAGGGGGGGGGGGGGGGGGGGGGGGGGGGGGGGGGGGGGGGGGGGGTTTGCAACATCACATTCTCTTGTTTGTCCATGGGATTAACTGGATTGCATAGGGCTAACATGATATCTTGCACTAGTCTCTAGTAATTCATTCCTATACTATCAGCACAACTAGCAAAATAAAGGAAAAGTTTTAAACATTTAACAATAAAATAGCAACCATATTACAACATAAATTTTCCAAAAAGCTTTCACTTATTATTCAAATAAGTGATATTTGCATAAGTGAATAATAAGATAGTTCTTCATTTGAAACACACAACACAAATTTTGCTATTATTATTGCCATTTTTAATAAATGAGGAAACTAAAGTTTTGGATGATTAGTTGATTTACCCAGAGTTACAAACCTAATAAACAGAGAATATAGATGTAGAACATAGACCATCTCACGTAGAGGATTTTATTTCCATAGTATACTAAACTGCCTTACTTAGATAAGATACTTTTGTAGATGAATACATAAAATGATTAAGATTATAAAAATGATAGATTCAGGTGACATAAAATTACTCAAGATTAATCTACCTTTTCTACAATTTTCACAAAACAAGGATCATATGTATCTACTAGTCCCAAATGCTGGGCTGGGGATATAACTCAGTTGATAGAGTACTTGCATTTTATGCACAGGACCCTGGGTTCAATCCCCAGCACCACTGAATAAAAAAGGTGTGCCAAATTCTGTGTTCATAAAATATTGGCTTATTCCTCAATGAAAACAAAGCAGTTTGTCTTTTGTTTCTGCATAAAGTAACATTTTATTAAAATAAGAAAAGAAATATTTATTTAAAACCTTTAGATATTCTAGGACAATGAACATTTTAATCATGTTTTGGAAGCTAATCCACTAAAATTCCTTTCTAAATGCAAAAATTAAAGTTTAGCAAATTTTGGTTTTGAATTTTTAAAATTTTTTTTAGTCATCAGTGAACCTTTATTTTATTTATTTATGTGGTGCTGAGAATTGAACCCACTGCCTCATGCATGCTAGGCAAGTGCTCCACCACTGAGCCACAAACCCAGCCCTTGGTTTTATATTTTAAGGTCCAGCCCTCAATATGTATCCTCTGGATTTGATTCTTTAATCCACTAATTAAGTGAGTTAATGCTGGGGTTTTTAGCTCCCCCAAACCCGGGTTTGGCCTTCTCTGGCCAGCAGAGAAGGCTGGGGGAACACGCCCCAGTGGTAAGGCGGAATCGGGAAGAGGTAAAAGTCTGGTGGCCACACTCAGCCCTCACAAGGGAAGACAATCAGGCATACACCAGGGAATCTGGTCAAGGCACGAGCTCGGTTTATTGAGGAAGTTGGACGGCCTTTATAGAAGACATGGGCCAATCAGCAGAAAGATCATAGGGGCACATAGGGAGCATGAGCAAATCACATTGGCGGAGCCATTAGCCTATCCTAATGGCAGTCTGACCTCTCGACATACATCAGGGGAATGCCCCTTGGCTAGGCCAAGTTCCCGTATCAGGAAGTGGGAGACAGCCAGAGAGTTTCTATCTACTGGCTTGTTCTTAACGTCCCCAACAAGTTAATTTTCATTTTTACATTTCTAATATCAATTTAAAATTGCTTAATTATCATCTTTCTGATTTTTAACTGTCATTGCTATACTATACTAAATTGTATTTCATTTGCTGAGTTATAATTCTCAGGATAAACTTTAGATATCTGAATTGTAGAATACCCAAACATCTGGATAGTTATAAAACTCTGGAGATTAAATCATTTAAAATAATTCTTCTCCTATTTAATATACCATAGACATAACCTTGGTTAGGTCTAGAGACCAGTGCTGAATCACAATAGAACTTATATTTCACCACAATTAATTGGTAGGAAATGTGTATGTATTCCATGAATAAGCTTGTTAATTCTCTAATGGGTCAGAAATCAGAGATCTTGCCAGTTTCCAATGTGCAAGAAGGAAACCTAGTTAAATATGCTTAGTATGCTGAGGTTAATCTAAAACATACAGTCAAGGTAGAGGAAATAACTTACCACCACCTTCATCACCACCAATATCAGCAGCAGCTTCACATACCTTATTTTTTTTAATATTTATTTTTTAATTATAGGTGGACACAGTAATTTTATTTTATTTTTATGTGGTGCTGAGGATTGAACCCAGTGCCTCATGCATGCTGGGTGAGCACTCTACCTCTGAGCTTAAACCTCAGTCCCACATACCTTATTTTCTATACTGATGATCTTCGTCCCTAGTGTTCTCCCAGTTTAGGATTCCTACCTGTCTTAATTTAAACTTGGGGATGTGTCTCTATTATCTTACTTCCTACTTACTATTTATGGATTCCTAACTTCTCCTCTCAATAAACTGGTACTTTGGCCCAATTCCTGATCATACTGTTTTGCAGTTTTATTTTGATGTTCTTGATCCTGGACCACATTGTGTGATAATGATACATTATTACAGTAATTTGGCAGAAGAACCTTAATCTAAGTAGCTGTTACTTCATCATCATTTCCTGAGACTAACTAATGATTATTAAGTAAAAAGTACATTTGCCCAAGCTTGGTCTGAGAGAGTTGGTTCTCATTAGAGTTGCAAATTCTAAAACCATCTTTACAAATGGGAAATTGCTACCTTTTTGTACTCTATTTTATCTCATTTACTTAAATACATGCTATTGCAACATAAGAAAAAAAATTTGAGTTTACGTATTTTATTTAGTTATATAGTTGATGAAGTCAGCAGCAAATGTTAGACACAGATAAGAAAAGGGAACTGGAAATCTTTCATTGAATAACCTTAAAATGGTTAGAGTCATCCATCTTTTGAATAGTTATGGAGTGTAGCTAGAGTGAATTGGTAACATTTTGAATTTTCTCCCAGCCTTATGATTCTATTACCCTATTTGTTTTGTCAATGGAAACAGTCTTGTGTATATAAATCAGATTGTCAGCACTGTCCACTTTAGTGCAACATAAGCAATATAATTCATATCTCATCACAAATTGAAGGTGTGCAAAAAGACAAAATCAATGCAAAGACATTTAAGCAGATCTTCTGCTTATAGCAAGGAAAACAACTATTATTACAAAAAGCAAAGTATTAGTGCTCTAGAGATTCATGCAGCAAAACATAGCCAGAGTAAACTTTGGATTTCCATGAAAATTCAGATGAAGCATTGTATCTGTTTTCCACAGAGATAACAAAAGTAATATGATATTTTGAAATATAGAATTTCTGAGATAACTATCTGATTAAAGTGTCAGAGATAACTTCTTGTTTATTTTTACCTTAGTCATCTCGTTGGTTTTGTTTGTTTCTGTCTATTTTCAAAGATCAAAGTTCCTGCATGTGAATCACAATTTTGTTTGTATTTATGTCTGAAAAGTTTAAGGGCAAATGACGGTGTCATTTTCATCTGTCTATTTATATTACATTGAACATATGATTTAGTAAATATGTTTGTTGAATAAAAGTAAAATTAAAGCCAATAAAATTAAAACCCTATTCATGTTATTAATAAACTTCTGCCATGTTCTATTTGCACTAGGTATCTTGAAGGATATTAAAACAGTATTCAATAGTTACCACCACCAAGAGCTTATCCTATTTAGAAAAATACCTTTGTTGAAAGGAGAAATTTCGACTTATCTTCATATGTCAGTATAGTTTTCTTGCATTAAGTTAGTCTTATTCTCTAAAAATGGACCACAATGACCTTTATTTATTTCAGTCCCCCACTCTAATCCATTCATTTCCTACCTTCCGTTATCCTTCAGCTTATTCTAATAACTATTTCTTATCCTGTGGATATAGAAGCCTACAAAGTTTTGTAGCCACTGAAAATTAGGAAATTTCATGGAATAAACACTATCCTGATGTCAGATTATGTTTCAGAAATGCATTCCTGGAGATCAGAACCTGTTGTTTG
This sequence comes from Tamias sibiricus, assembly GCA_025594165.1. Taxonomy (NCBI): domain Eukaryota; kingdom Metazoa; phylum Chordata; class Mammalia; order Rodentia; family Sciuridae; genus Tamias; species Tamias sibiricus. The sequence continues at coordinate 104,134,039 of CM046667.1, read as the reverse complement.
ATATTTCACAGGGAATTACTTCTTAAATTAGGAGGTCACAGTGGCATTGTTGCCTCTCCAAACAGGACTTTATCTTGCTACCTTTAATTCTTCATATGTACCTTAGTTTCATTGTTTGGTACTTGTTTTCAGGTTCTGTGTATCCTTGAGATTTAAAACTGTTCTGTTTTTCCTTACTGTACCTGTACAAACCCTAACACTAACCAGCTGGTCATTTTCTTGCCCTTTAAAAATTTCTTCCAATGATCCCTGACTCTGTTTTCTTCTACTTACTCTTCTTCCTCCACAAAGGACACAGGATAGGAACCTGTGATGAATCATGTCAGGATTTCTTTTCACTGAACTGAATGCAAGGAATTGGTGTTTGCAGCTCTAAAAATGATCTATAAGTATGCAATTTCCCCACCATCCCTTCAGTCTCTGCGAGAATTGAAAACTGTCATATTTTTCAGGAAAACTGCAAAAGGAATGACAAAATGAAGGTTAATATGGGATGTGAAGGGTTACTCTTTCAACCCTGATGCTTTGGAACTTCTTATCTTAAGCCTAAAAGCCAAAAAAAAGCAAAGAAAACAATAATTACACATAAAATGAGAAACATAAAAGCCAGACTGAATTGTAGCTTCTAGCTCCCTATGACCTTAGTTATACAACATACACTTGATGTAACTGGGTTTTGCAAACCAAAAATTGAGACAAATGCCCTGTCAAGAAGTAAGAATATTTGAAATTGTAACTGTCTCTGAAAATCCATTCCACAAAGAATATAGGACAAGTATTATTTTTGCCATTTGTCAAATGAGAAAATGGAAACCTAGAAAAATTTAGTGGAGAAAGCCTAGGAAAAAAACAGATCCTAGGTGATAGAGTCCACATGTCCTGTCCACAGGCCAAAGTTCTGTATGCCTAGTTTTTGCCTCTCATGAACAAGCCCTTGAAAACTAGATAGCTAATGAACTTCCAACTCACATCTCTCTTTTTAAATGCTCATTAAAAATTCCTAAATCAAAATGCATAATTATATTACAGAAATAATTAACATTATGTGGGAAAAGTCATTACTCTAAAAGTTTCAATCAGTGATAATTGAGCTTTAGATAAACTTCATGAGCTATGATATTACCACTGAACAAGAATACATTGAAAGTTGATACAAAAGAAAAAAATTGTGTAAAAACCACTTGAATCAGAAAAATTGTGAACAGCATTTAATACAGAAATTTTTAATACAGTAATTTACTACTTCCCATACTCTTGTCTAATCTTTAATAAAGTGAATTAATTGTGTAGCTTCTAACTTTTAAAAACGTGACTTCCCTAGTTCTACCTAATAAAATCTTTCTCACCTTGGTGAGTATCTCTGCTTAACCTTTTTCTGACATTTGAACAAATACACAGCTTGACTATGAGCAAAACAACAGCAAGTGATTATAATGTCATCTTTGAGAATCACCTTGGAATCTAGACAGGAGGATGGACTATTAAGTTTTAGAAAGAGGAAGGAAGTTTCTTAAATAGAACTGAACTACTGAGAGCTGACAGAGATTCAAATGGTCAAAACCTTTGCTGATGGTTATTTTTTAATATTTGGTGCATGTGATTTCCTTTTGCATGGTTTGTATGCAATGTTCTAACAGGACATCACATTCAGCCTTCTTCAGAACATTCAAAGAGTCAGCTGTGGTTGGAGTATGGAGTGTCGTCTATGGCAGTAGCACAGGAAAGAATTAGGTGGAGTATACCTGTGAACTTGGCCTTAGCATCTTGTGCTTATATATCAGAGTTCTAAAGAAACCATTGCATAAGTAAAGAAGGAGGAAAATAATGAAGTCATTTTTATGTACTTTAAAAAAATTTTGTAGTTGGATAGCATGAGTTCATTTAATTTGTTTATTTTTTTAATGCAGTGTTAAGGATGGAACACAGTGCTTCACACATGCTAGGCAAGTGCTTTGCTACTGAGCTACAAGCCCATCCCTTTAGGTACTTTTGTATCATACTTAAGACTGCAAATGGTAGATAAAGTAATGGTGTGAGAGGGAGTAGGAAGAATGAGTTTATTACTCTTTCAAGGAACTTATTGCTGAAATAATGAAGATTAGGTGAGCAATATTCTGAGAGAGAAACAGAATTAAGGGAAGATTGGGAGAGTTATGATGAGAAAGACTTAAGACACATACACACACACATATATCTACCTATACATATATATATATATATATATATATATATATACACATATATGGATTTATTGAATAGGCTCATATGATCACAAATGCTGAAAAGATTCATGTGGTCATTATTAGCATGGTTCAGTGCAAGAAACTGGAAGCTTCAGAACCAAGAAGGTCAATGATATAGCCCTCAGTTCAAGGCTAAAGTCCCCAGAGCCCCCATGGATGGGGGGCATTGGTGCAAATCATAGAGTCCAAATTCAGAAGAATCTAGAGTCTGATGTCCAAGGGAAGCAGCAGCAGAAAACATACCCACTCCAGAAAGAAGAGCCAGAAAGAGAGAAAGAAAGCAAGAGAGAATTTTTCCTACCTCCCTTTTGTTCCATTCAGCCTAGTCAATTGAATGGTGTCCATCCACATTCAGGGTGGGTGTTCCCCTCTCAGTTTCATGACCTACCTACCAATCTTTTATGGAAACACTCTCACAGACACAGTCAGAAGGAATGGTTTACCAATCAGCTAGGTATACCTCCATCTAAACAAATTGACACCCAAAATTAACCACCAAAGAGATATCAGAGAAAAAGACATTAAAAGCACAATAGAAAAAGAAATTGATGACATCTAAGACTCTCGGGACCTTACACTGTCTGCCAAGGATATGGAAAAGCTCTGGCTTTCTGGCTGTTTGCCACATTATCATGCCCTGTTACTTGACCTAGGCTAAGCAGGGGGCATGGCTGTGAGAACTGAAACCACCCCAAGGATAGGCCAATGGCTCTGCCAATGGCATCCGCCCATGCTCCTTATGTGTCCCTATGATCTTTCTGCTGATTGGCCCATGTCCTCTATAAGACCGTCCAACTTCCTCAATAAATCGAGTTCCAGCGCCCACTGACTGGACTCCCCAGTATGTTTCTGTGTCCTTTGAGGGCGGGGGAGGGAATATCGGCGGCCTTCGCTTTCCCAATCTAGTCTCTTCATTGGGGTAGGCCTCTCTGGCCTCTTTTGCTGGACAAATGAGGTCCATCCCGGGTACAGGGGGGCTAAAGACCCCAACCCCTTATAATATCCCGACAAAGTGGCGCCCACCGTGGGGCATGAACTTCTCGGCAGATTGGGGTAATCGTTTAAGCCTGATAGGACCTTGCGAGTGGAGGCATCCTCTAGAAAATGAGGCAACCATACATCTCTCTCTCTCTTTCTCGTTCACTTTCTCTGTCTTTCTTCCTCTCCCTTTTCTGGAACCTCTGCGCGGGTAAACCTGCAATTTTTGTATGTGCCTGAAGGACACGCCAGCCTGGGTGCAGAAAAAAACTCAGAGTGGGCCCAAACTTAAGAACAAAGAACAGCTGCCCTCTGCAGCACCATGCGGGTGGCGACCATATGGGGTTGCTAGGGGTGTACAGACTGCGTGTGCTGCTGCCGCCACCATGTGGCCCGGGGTTTTGTCCTGGGTGCATGGCTCCCGCCATCACCGGGGCTCGCAGTTCCATGGTTCCGTGAAAAGAAAAAGTGTACCGCTGCATGGCCCAAGCTTGTGACTCAGCCCGCCTGGCATGCAGCTTGCAGCTTGCGTCCAAACTGCTGGGGGTGGGGCCAGGCGCGCATGGGGCCTCACCTGCTGGGACTCCACGGAACAGCCCGTTGCACGGCGGGGTGCAAGGCGGAGCGAAGGCGAAAGTGCCGCCGCCCGCAGTCGGAGGCAAACGAAATCCAAACCGGAGTTGCCCACGGGGCCAAACGCACGCAGGTGCATCCAGTTGTTGCCTGGCAACGGGCTGCCAATGGCTCCTAAAATGGCCGCCGCTACTGCCGCCAATGTGTGGTTTGGGCTCAGGCTGCTTGGATGGTGCCGCCTGCGGGGCCCCCGGGCTGACGCCAAGGCGTGCTGCGCACTGTCGGGGGCAAAACCCACATTCGCACCGCTGGAAGACCAGAAGGAAAAAAAAAACGGGGACAAAAGCACCGCCATGGTCGCACCGTTGACATCATCTCCTGCACTGCGCATGGCGGAACACGCTGGCGGCCAGCACAGCTCAGCGGGACCAGCGCAGCATTCGCGCTGCGCGCGCTGGCTTCCTCGGGGTTCCTGGGGTGGGGGTGGGGGAGCAATGGCTGGGGTGGCCTTTGGGACAAGCCAATTTGCTATAGCTGGGGCGCCGGCTTTCTCCTGCCCGCGCAGCTGCCAGCGGCCTGCGTTCTTTGTCTGAGCCCAGCAGCTGCAAACAGCCTGTGTCCTCTGTATCCTCTCACTGGTTGGCTACACCGGGAACAGACTTACGCGCTAAAGCAACTTGCCCGAGCCCTGAGCCTGGGCAGCCTTGCTCAATTCTCCATCACAAGAGGTTTTCCCCTCCGCACATCTCTGCCCCTCCCCGCGTAGTTGTGCCCCCCTCCTTGCCTCCAGTGAGCCTTCCCCCCTGGCGACCTTCGCGGATGCGCTGCCGCCCCCGCCCAGGCTCCTACCGGACGTGGCAGTGGGCACGCTAGATGGGCGGTTGTCACTGGGGACGTTCATCACGGTGTGCTGGTTGAGGGTTGGGGGCGCCCTGCCGCTTGCGACGGTGGTGGGACAGTGTGGGGGCCCTTTCCCCACAAGGACCCGCCCAGGAGGTTGGTTCCCGAGGGCCCCGGCCAGCTCATCCCGAGCCACACGGGACCGCTGCTGCGCCTGGGGGGCGCTGGTGGTGATGATATCCCGTGTGCCACCCTGGGTTCAGTGGGCTGGTGTGCCCGCGGCATCCAGTCTCTCTGAGCATGGATCCCCCGGGCTCTTGTGTCTGCTTTCTCTTTTATTTTGGGACCCTGTGGGCGTGGCTTGGCGAGGAGTAAACAAATCATAATGCATTTAAAGATTGTACCAGAGATTTAAAAAAAAAAAAAGTGCCTTAAAGTTTGCTCAGAATTACAGCTTCCCACCCTTCCAGACCTCAGCCAAGATTTTTCTAAGATTTTTGAGTTCATAATTCTAATTCTGTGCACCCAGATTGATGTTTTGGTTGTGTTGTGTGTACACTTGTGTTCTGTTTGTGTGTTTATGTGTGTGTAGACTGAGTGCTCATGAAAATTTAAAATATGGATCCAAATACCTTTAACTCAGGTGATTTAAAAGTTCTTTACCATCACAAATTCTAAAGCTGGACCTTCACTCTAGAACTCCAGATAGAATGCCATCCAAGGGGATGCACACCTTGGAAAGTTCCAAGGCCCCAAAATGTGCCTTCTGTCCTTTGGATTACTAGAGTGAACTGCCACATCAAATAATAATAATAATAATAGTAATAATAATAATTCCTAGTTCTTGCTCCCTTTTGTCTTGTCTTGTATTCTATGGTTTTTCTGCCTTTTTATTGTGTGTCTTCTCTGGGGTAAATGTAAGTTAATTTAAGCCATCAAATGTTATATTTACTTTTCTAATAATTCTGTGCATGTTAAAGAGTTATATTCCCAAATAAAGGCCATGTCCATTCTGGCCTTATTATAGAGATAACTTCTCAGCCCTCACATCTCCTGGTGAGAAATTATTGACTGCTACCATGTTCATGTTATACATTGACATGTTCCAGATGCTACAACATTTATTCAGCACTAATTTTCTTTGTTTCTCTTTTAAAATCTTCCATCCTTGATAAATGAAGCCAAAGTCTATTGGGCAGTCAGTATAGATGGGTCATTTTGAGTGAGTCCAGGAAAAAATTGAAACCTGTTGAGAAACTGTCCACTGAAAACCCTTGTAAAAACCCTGCCGCTGTCCCAACATGTTCCAGAAATTGCCCCTTCCAAGAGGAGCTTTAGGACTTTCAATATCACCAGGACCAATTAATAAAACAAAAAGGGGGAAGCAGCCCCCATCATCAGTTAAAAACAGTGATGCTTAAATTTTTCCAAGCATCAACCTTTGACTGCCTTTCAGAGACATTGGTCTAACCAGACACCCTACCTATGTGTCTTTCCAATTGGAGAACCAAGCCCTATTTGGGTACCTGCTAGGGACCTCAAATACTGCCAATTAGAACAAAATGACTACCCAAGAGCACATGCTCTTGAGGGGTGATTTTTTCCCTTTTTCCGCAGGAATGAAAAAACCATGATGGATCCTCTGTCTTGTTGTGATTAGACTTCTCATCATCTCTATCCTGATGTTTATCAGGAGCACTGTTGCCTTGGACTCTCCCTTTGTCAGTATTTCAACTCTCTGCGACAAGAGAAGAGGGACTATGCCTATTCCTGGGAGAAAAGTGTTATTGCTGTGCCAACTGTTCGGACTTTGTCCATTACAGCTTCCTTTGGTCTGGACTAAATGAGTGCTTCCCATACCTCTCCTCTTTGTGAAACCCCTGACTGTCATTTTCCTTGTGTTCACTTTTGGGCCCTGTGTAATCAACAAACTTGTTCAGTTCCTTTATGACTGGACTAAATTGGTACAACTTGGTGGTCTGCCAATAATATGTTGCTTTCAGCGATGCTGAGCGGAAGCCCTGCAAACTTGGCCATGGTCCTTAACAGGATGCGGAGGTCTAAACCAGCCATCCTTGAAAAGCTTTCCCAAAGGTGACTGTTCTGTCCCATGTCCTTCCCCTGGCCACTTGCTGGCCCTGGGTATGTCCACCTGAAGTGCTAGGGTGGTAGCCAATGATGGGTAAGAATTTTCCAGAGAGGAAAAACAACCTATGACAGGCATACTCTCGAGTAAGGTGGACACCCCATTTTTGAATACAAAATGGGGGAGCCCCATTTTGAAAAAAACAAAACGGGGAAATGTCGGGACCTTACACTGTCTGCCAAGGGGATGGAAAAGCTCTGGCTTTCTGGCTGCTTGCCACATTACCATGCCCTGTTACAGGACCTAGGCTAAGCAGGGGGCGTGGCTGTGAGAACTGAAACCACCCCAAGGATAGTCCAATGGCTCCGCCAATGGCATCTGCCCATGCTCCTTATGTGTTCCTATGATCTTTTACTGATTGGCCCATGTCCTCTATAAGACCGTCCAACTTCCTCAATAAACTGAGTTCCAGCATTGACTGACTGGACTCCCAGTATGTTCCTGTGTCCTTTGAGGGCGGGGGAGGTAATATCAGCAGCCTTTGCTTTCCCAATCTAGTCTCTTCGTTGGGGTAGGCCTCTCTGGCCTCTTTTGCTGGACAAAAGAGGTCCATCCCAGGTACAGGGGGGATAAAGACCCCAACCCCTTATAACTTCACAACATAAGACTTAACACTTATTTTATCTTCCTAAACCCTTTTCTTTCTTCTCACACTATTCTCAAGCCACTATCTCTCCCACCTTATAAAATACCAGCCTTAGGCTAGGTTTGGTGACACATGTTTAGAATTCCAGCAACTCCGAAAGCTGAGGCAACAGGATCAGAAGTTCAAGGCCAGCCTCCACAACTTATCAAAGCTCTATCTCAAAAAAAAAGTAAATTAAACTGTAGCTCAGTGACAGAAAAGTTAACTAGCATGTGTGAGGCCCTGGATTCTATCCCCACTATTGCAAAACCAAACAAAGCCAAAGCAAAACAAAATACTTCATCCTTCCAGTTTTCTAGTTGCTCAAGTAAAAAATCTAGAAGACATGCAATCCATTATGAAGTCCTGTCCACTCTATCTCCAAAAGAAAATTCAAATCCAAATCTAACCACTCTATACAACTAATCACTCTCATCCAGGCTATCCATGTCTCAGACTTAGACTGAAAAACTTCCTAATTGGCCTGCCTGTTTTTTTACTTTTTCACTCACTCATAAATCATTTTCCATATTGGGACTAAAATCATGCTTTAAAAATATCTCAACTTTAAAAAGCAATCATGATATTCATCTGGAAAACATAAGAAACCTAGAATAGCCAAAACAATCCTTAGCAAGAAGAGTGAAGCTGGTGGCATTACTATCCCAAACCTTAAACTATACTACAGAGCAACAGTAACAAAAACAGCATGATATTGTCACCAAAATAGACCTGTAGATCAATTGTACAGAATAGAGGACACAGAGACTAACCCACATAATTACAGTTATCTTATATTAGACAAAGGCACCAAAAACATACATTGGAGAAAAGATAGCCTCTTCAACAAATGGTGCTGGGAAAACTGGAAATCCACTTGTAACAAAATGATATTAAAACTCTATCTCTCACTGTGCACAAAACTCAACTCAAAGTGGATCAAGGACCTAAGAATTAAGCCAGAGACCTTGCACCTACTAGAAAAAAAGTAGGCCCAAATCTCCATTATGTCAGATTAGGCCTCAAATTCCTTAATAAGACTCCTGTAGTGCAAGAATTAAAACCAGGAATCAATAAATGGGATGGACTCAAACTAAAAAGCTTCTTCTCAGCAAAAGAAAAAACCAGTGAGATGAATAGAGAGCCTACTAATTGGGAACAAGTTTTTACCACATGCACATCAGATAGAGCACTAATCTCTAGGACATATAAATCACTCAAAAACCTTAACACCAACAAAACAAATAGCCCAATCAATAAATGGGCCAAAGAACTGAACAAACACTTCTAAGAGGATATACAATCAATTAACAAATATATGAAAAAAAATGTTCAAACATATCTAGCAATTAGAGAAATACAAATCAAAACTAAGATTTCATCTCACTCCAGTCAGAATTGCAGCTATCAAGAATACAAACAACAATAAGTATTGGCGAGGATGTGGGGAAAAAGGCACACTCATACATTTCTGGTGGGACTGAAAATTGGTTCAGCCAATCTGGAAAGCAATATGGAGATTCCTTGGAAAACTTGGAATGGAATCACCATTTGACCCAGCTTTCCCACTCCACAGTTTATAACCAAAGGACTTAAAAACAGCATACTAGAGGCACAACCATATTAATGTTTATAGCAGCACAATTCACAATAGCTAAATTGTGGAACCAACCCCAATGCCCATCAGCTGATGAATGGATAGGGAAACTTTGGTATATATACACAATGGAACATTACTCAGCATTAAAAGAGAATAAAATCATGGCATTTGCAGGTAAATGGATGGAATTGGAGAATATAATGCTAAGTGAAGTAAACCAATCCCCCAAAACCAAAGGCTGAATGTTTTCTTTGATATGAGGATGCTGACTCATAATGGCGATGGGGGTGGGGAGCATGGGAGGAATGGAGGAACATTAGATAGGGAAAAGGGGAGAGAGAGGAGGGGAGGGGGCAAGAGGGTAGGAATGATGGTGGAACAAGTTAGACATCCTTACCCTAAGTACATATATGAAGACATGAATGGTGTGCAAATACTTTGTGTACAACCAGTGACTTGAAAAATTGTGCTCTATATGTGTAATATGAAATGAATTGCATTTTGCCATCATGTATAACAATTTAGAATAAATAAATAATTTAATAAAGAAAACAAAATCTCAACTTTGGGCTGGGGTTGTAGCTCAGTGGTAGAGTACTTTCCTCGCATGTGTGTGTGGCCCTGGGTTTGATCCTCAGCACTACATAAAAACAAATAAATAAAATACAGGTATTGTGTCCATCTACAACTAAAATATCAAAAAGTATATCTCAACTTCAATGCTTTTCTAAAGCACAACAAATGAAATCCATATGGTCTGCAGAGCCCTATCTTATAAGGTCTCCACTGATCTCTTCAACCTCACCTTGTACCACTCTCCCATGCCTTCACTTGAATGTACTGGCATTATTTTTTTTTTTAATATTTGTTTATTGGTGCCAAGCACTCCACCACTGAGCCACAACCCCAGTCCTGTACTGGACTTCTTTCTGTTTCTTTAATGTTGAGTTTATTTCCACTCACGTCCTGTGTATTTGTGATTGTTCCACCTCTTCACATATTTATCTCCTTGGTTTCAGTTCAGATGTCACCTCTTCAAATGGACTTTTCCAGATTAGCATATCTAAAATAGACCATCAATTCCATATTGGTTTTGTATATCTTCTTATTTCCTTCATACTTACCACAAAGTGAAATTATATTGTATATTTATTTCTTTTCTTATCCACTACCTTTTATTATCCATGGAAGGAAATTTCCATGAGAAAATGATCCTTGTCTATCTTATTTGTCACAATGCCTGAGAGATATATATCTATTGAATGAATAAGTGAATGGATGAATAAATGAGTAAAACAAACTAATTGATCAAACCAAAACCATATCACCAATAGAATAGAAAGGAAAATTTCTTGTCACCTGAGGTAGAAGAAATGAAGTTAGAATGGGTCCACATAGATCTGGAGATAGGGGGTTCTTGCAAATATTATTTGAAGAAGGGCCAAGGTCATCAGCAGAGAACAAGTGGGACACCTTTTCATTATTTTCTGAACAGCAATGTATAATCTATTTGCAACATTTTCCTAATGTATTTTCCCTGACATAGCCAATGTTACCAGCAATTCCAGGTCCAGATTTTCTGTACCAGTTTGTTGCTCACCAATTAATTATTCCCCTCCTCTTATGTCTGCTATATACTTTACAGTTTACAGAACTTCATTTGAAGAAGGTGACAAGAGAGCTGACATAGGAAAGACCCCTTCTCTGTTATCTGCTAAAATCACACCATCTGCCCCATGCAGAGGGCCTAGCCCTTTTCATCTTGCATCTGTGAACATAGGAGAAAAAGCTGCTTTTCTTGTCTTTGGCACTGTATATAAGCTTGTATTTATTCTGGACTTTAATCCTCATGAAAATCCAAGCACTCATTGAACACAGCCTTCATTATGTACTACCACCACCAATCTCACTCCATCTGTTCTTTTCATGTTCTCTTGATCTAAGCTCAACCATTCTGGCTTCCTTTTCTTCCTCTTTTATTTGCATAATTTACAATTTTCAGAATTTGCTAACCCTTTTGAGCCATCTTCTATTTTCATAGTTTCTGGCCATGAGATCATACCTAGCTTGTCTCTCAACTTTCTGAAAACTCCTTTCACAGAGTGTATATCAGTATCGTTTGCTTGTTATTTTGGCCCTTTTACCCTCAGTTTCTATCTATTGTTGACAACAGATTTCCAAATTCCTAATCCATTACTATTGTTACTATATGTTCAAGGCAAAAAGGATTAATATTTGTAGGAGTAACTCCCTGAATTTTCAATAAATTTAGGTTCTAAAAGCAAACTGCTTCTTATATCACCACACTGTGGATTTTCTGAGCAGAAAATAAGAAAATATATGTGTGGATAGATGATAGATAAGTATATAGGTAAATGTTAGATAGATCAATAACTCTCACATCTCAGGGGTACTTCAACCACCCACAAATTCAGTGATTCACTGGAAAGATTCACATGACACAATATAAAGGTATATTCAGAAAAGGACATAGTGCAAGAACACCAGCAAAATGATATCCATGGGCAAAGTATAGTGACATTTTTTTTCTCCAGGTGCAAACCACAAGAACACTTGAAAGATGTCTTTGACCAGGGAAGCTCTGGTCAAACTATCTTAAAATTCACAGTTCTTCAAAAGAGCTGTTCATGTAGACTCATATCAGGTGGTCCTGGATTGGACCCCAAACCAGGCAGCAGGAGCACATTATAAATGTTCATGTTTACTTTAGACATGCCCACAACCTGGTTCATCTTGACCCACTACTTCAGGAGTATACAGTAACATTGTTACCTGGTAACATTGTGAATATTTTAATAGTTTAGTTTTCTGAGTCATTGCTAATTATTACAGAGATCAAAGAAAAGTAAGAATGAACTTAAATAGACCTCTAAGCTAAGTCATATGAAAGAGTTTATATATATAAAAAGGGTTAACTCAGAGGTCTATGCTCAGAAATTATATATACGTATATACACACACACATATATGTGTATACATATATATATACACGCACATTCATATGCACACACATACATATATCTCTCACATATATGTAATATAATATATAACAAAAATCTATAGCATATATTATATATAGCTATATATGTAGATATCTATAGCTGATAATAATGTAGATACATTACATTATAGATACATAATTTCTAACCACTGAACTCTATATGCTTCACATATTTCACAATCCTTAATTGTCACAACAATTCTATGAAATGGACACAATTATTCCTGTTTTGCAGATGAGAAAACTGAGGCACGAAATCTTAAAGGATAAGTAATCAAGTAATCATCTTTTAGAGGTGAAATTTATGCTCATGTTTTCTAAATCCACACATTTCAAGATCAGATGGAATTGGAGCAGGTAAATGAGGATGGGTCAAATTGAATAAAGGCATAGATTTTAAAATATTCTTTGTATCCAATGTTTTTGTAGAACCTCATGGGGTTCCCTGAAACTCAACTGATATTAAGTGGAATGCTACTCAGAGTCACTGATGAAGGATTGAGTTTGCTTTTCCAGCAAAGACATTTATCCTGTCGTTCAGCCTTCATTTAATTAGGCTACTTCAAGAAAAACTCAAAAGAGGCATTTTTTTTTTAGAGTTGCATTGTTCCTCCTAGAGTGCAGCATTGTACATGGAGTTTTCTAAAACTGCCTTTAGGCTATGAAACAAGAACCAAGTGAAGAAGGATGAAAGAGCTAAGGAAGTGCTTATTTGTTCACGTATTTGGTAAAACTGGGTTATATCCTGAGTCCATCATTGCCTGATTACAGCATATTGTTCCCAGGCTTTTGTTTTTATGTCAGAAGTCAGCTAGCTGCAGCCTAGGCCAAACCCGCCCAGCTTATTTTTGTAAATAAAGTTTTGTTGGAAAACAATCACCATTTGTTTATGTTTTGTCTATGGCTGCTTCTATGCTATTGAAGAGAATTGAGAAGTTGGGGACAGATACTGTATAGTCCTGTGAAATCCAAAGTATTTACTTTCCAGAAAAAGATTGCCAATCCCTGGAGTAAAGGAACAAAAATTTCTTCTTGTGGGTTGGGGCTGTAGCTAAATGGTAGATCACTTGCCTAGCACATGTGAGACATTGAGTTCAATCCTCAGCACCACATAAAATAAATTTAAAGAAAAGTATTATGTTCATCTACAACTTAATTAAAAAAAATCTCTTCTTGTGTATATTTGTGGTACTGCTTCCTAAGGATCTCAGCCTGTGAAATAAATTTTTCAGAGGTTTCAAGACATGTTCTTTGTATTTGATTGGCTGTCTCTTGGTTTTTAAAGTTTCTTTATTAGTGCATTTTAATTATATGGAATAATTCATTTCCTTGTGGCACAATACATTCAAATAACATACTTTGATCATGTGATCATGTCCACTCCACCCTTGCCCTTTTCTTGCCCTCCGTCCTCCTTCAATCCCCTCCCTGTACTTTTGTAGTGTCCTTATTATTTTCATGTCCTCTTTTTATTTTCCCCCAGATTATACATGTGAGGAAAAACATACTACTCTCATCTTTCTGAGTCTGGCTTATTTTGCTTAACATTAGGATCTCTTTCTTAATTGCTTTAGTCTGCTTAGAAAGCCTTTGTTGAAGAGTTCTTAGGGATATTTTATAAGCTACTGAAAATGTGCTTCTATTTACTTTGCTTCTTATAAATTTCATCTGAACTTTTAAAATAAAACTTTACCTTTTCCTCTTTTTATATTACTTTAAATAGGGTTTTAAATGGGGCAAAAATCATAGTTCTGCATAGGTGCCTTTAGCTGTTCTCCCTCAAAAAAAGGAAAACAGTATTGTCATTATATTCCAGTTTAAATGGGAGGAGATTGTGCTATGATTTGGAGAAAAGTTGCCCTTATAAATAATTTCTTATACTTGTTTATGACTGCCCATCCAGATATTTAGCACACTCACTCAAAGTTTGCCAATGAGCATTTCTTCCTCTGGAAAGTTACACCCTCCCTGGCCTTCACATTACCTCTTTTTATCTTATGATGGCACCAGTGCAATTTTATCATCACAGAATTAACACAGCCTTGTCAGGGTCAAAGCCAACCACATCAGCTGTAACAATCCAGAAGCACTCCGTATCTTTTTAATTCTGTTGGAGTTTATGTCCACAGTTATTATCATAGAATGTAGCATTTTTCCATCATACTGGTAAATACGTTCATATTTCATGCAGATGCTAGCTTTGCTGGCCTGTCTTGATCATTTTGGCAGCTGCAAGGAATTTCTTATCATTCAGCAGAGTTCTGTGCAATTATCTCAGACACTTCCCTTTCCCTTGACAACCATTTTAGGGAGGCTAAGAACTTCTACATCTACTTCTTCTAGTCACTACTTCTTCATCACTACTTCTAGTCACCTCAAGAACTTACAAGTTAAAGTTTTAGTTCCACAAATTAATAAGGTCAAGGAACCAACTTAATTTTAGGGTTTTTCAGCTCCTGTAGGAGAAAATACACACAAAGTCATAGTTTCCAATATTTGATAACTTTAACAATTAAACCAAGCTACCATTCATGTAATTATAGACTGAAAAGAAAGAAGTACAGAAATAATAATTAGAAATAGGCTTATAATGTAATCCTTTTGTGTTCTTAATTCTAGACCATTTTATAAAATTTTATGGAAGAAAGCAAAATGAGGTTCTAAAATAAAAAAAAAAATCTGAGACAAATCTAATTCAATTGGTTTACTTTACATTAAGAGAAGATTTCAAAAGCCTTCTCTTACTATTTTATTATTTTTAAATTGCTTGTCTTAATTAGTTTTAACTTCCTTTGTGATAGAGGCAATTGGTCTTCTCAAATTATCTTTTTACAAAAGATAAAGCTAATTCCTACCCCAACTCCTAACCTTAAAAATACCCCAGAGACTCTTCAGAAACAATCTACTAACTCAGCCTATTTTGAGCTAAAATCTCTGGAGAAGCCTTGTAGGAGCCAAATGGATCTGGAGACGGAGTTTACATATGACTGAAAAATTCCATCGAACAACTGGCCATTGAAAAAACCCACTAGTAGCTGGGGGTGTAGTTCAGTGGTAGAGCACTAGCCTAGTATGTGCCAGGCGCTAGGTTATATCCCCAGTACCACAAAAAAAAAAATGTAAAACTAACTAGTAACTGAGTACAAGAATCGATACAAACAGCTACTACCATTTTGGCTCTTTTTTGCCCTCCAAATTAGTTTCTGCAAATACCTCATAGCTCTTCAGGGAAAATATAGTTCAACTAATTTTCAGAATTTGAGCTACATGCCTATTTTTCTGTTTAGAACAACCAGAATCCATGAGGGGTTTTCATTTATTTAATTTAGTTCATATTTTGCACAACCAATGTGTGAGGATGTCTATACTAAAGAGATGAATAAACCTAATGCCTTGTCCTAACACATGCAGAAGATCTGCTTTCTGCCCTTTTCCATCAAACCAAATGCAAACATAAACATAGGAGTTTGATCTCTATTTCCATAGAAACCAAGAAAAACACAAGACATACAAGATCATAATGTCAAGATAAGAAGGAAAAACAAAGGATTTGAGAAAGCAAATACTAAATCTGAAAATGTCTAAAAGAAAATTAACCACATTTCATCATGTTATTTGTCTTTATTTGTTTAAAATCAAAACAATGCAACACAGAAGTCCATTTCAATGTTCAAGTTAATAAAAGACAAAAGGAATTTCAAATATTTATGCTAAGAATCTATCTGAAGGTATTTAAACTATTGCAATTATATCTTAGAGAAATTTATGAAAGAAATAGATGAAATTTCCAACATAATTTTGATGTTTTCCTATTAAGGATATGTCCAGTTAATGTGAATAATATATTTAAAGAATCTCATATTATTATTATAATTGTAATGAGTGTATTGTGCGTTCATGGACTCCCATAATCTTACCTACAAATAATGTGACTAGTTTTTGTTTTGTTGTTTGTTTGTTTGTTTGTTTGTTTTTTTTGGTACCTAGAATTGAACCCAGGGGAACTTAACTACTGATCTACATCCCCAGCCTTTTTCTAATTTTATTTTTTAATTTTAAGACAAGGTCTCATTAAGTTGTTGAGCAACTCACTAATTTGCTGAGGCTGGCCTCAAACTTGCAATCCTCCTGCCTCAGCCTCCCAAGTTGCTGGAATTACAGGAATGTACCACCATGCCAGCTAGTATGTAACTTTGATATGTAAAATAAATTAATATTTTAGTTGTGTTTGTGCATGTGTGTGAATGTACAAATGTGTATGTGTGTAGAAAGATGGGTGGCTGGGCCAGATCAAAAAAACAAGACAAGTTCTGTGCTTTCAAGGAAAAAAGTATTCCTTTTTTTTTTAGATTATTTATTTACTTATTCATAATGCACAAGTATATCATCTTTTTATATACAACTGCTTGTATACAAAGTATATAAGTACCATTCAGATCTTTAATCATGCATTTAGGATAGTGATATCCTAAATTTGAAATCTTTCCAAAAAGTATTTCTTGAATGTGAAAATTTGCCCACATGAAAGAGTGAATGATACATGTGTAAATGAGTAGTATACTAGTGATGAAGAAATCCACATGAGCCAGGGTCAACTAAATGCTGAGGGACAGATAAGATTTGAATAAGCACAGAAGCAAAAATGGGCACTAAATGTTTATAGACAATAAGGACTCTGAGTTGATGATTTCCTAACATTTGGAAATGCTTCAGTGGAACTACAGTGAAAAGACAGGTATGTATTCATTTACAAATGTTGAATTAAAAGGAAAAAATTATTTCACAGACACTTCTTATAGCCATGAGGAGTCTTTGAAGGCAAAAAACTCAATCTTTTTAATTGTTTTTCTCTTTTCAAGGGTGTCTAATTCAAACTCTGACATCTTGATGCTTCCCCTAGTGAGAAAAGCCAGTCAACTCATATCACAAAAGGCTACCCTTAGAGGACACAGCTGGTATTTGTGACTTAGTTCTTGAGAGTAATTGTGAGTCAAATTGCATTCAAAATTCATTTTAATGACAAGGCTCTGAGACCAAATCAGAAAACTGGAAGTTTAGCACAAACTTTTTATTGCATTTAATCAGAATCTTGAAGCTGTGATAAGATTTCAAGTAATGTGCTTAGCATTATTTATTCAGAGCAATAAAATAAGATACTTTCTTATTCATAATCTATGAAATAAGCTACAGTATACAGAGATGGGGTCAACAATAGGTCTACCTTGCTATAATCTTTGAGTTTATCCAGTACATCATTTTTATTGAGGCCATAGTTTTCACAAGTTTGAGAAACAATTCCAAATTCTTTAATAAAATACTATATATTGGATTTATACTTACAATGTAGAAAGTTACAGTTAAGCCATTGCTCGCATCCTAACAATGAGAACATTCAAAGTAAGTAGTAAAATCATAATTTTTATAATTCATCAGAGAACTGAGGATATGAATGAAACTAAAATAATCTCCAGAAAATGATAAGTACTTCCTTAGAAAGAAGAAACTCATAGGCTGCTTTTATTGAAAGCAGGCAGGAGGTGACAAACAGAATCAGACAATGACTACAGAAGGGAAAACCCAGCAGAACTTTGAAAAAACTTTTGAAGGCAAAGTACAGGTGGACATGATAGATGAGCGTCTCTTGCAAGCAGCAACAATAGAAAGCACACTTGCAATCATGTCCTATTCACCCAGCAACTCTTTCCCATGGGCCTTCCCTGATTACACAGAGGAAGTATGCTAAAGGCAGGCTCAAAGCCAGAGAGCTGTAAACCACTTTGATGCACTCTGGCCCTTCACTGAGTGCACCAAAGTGAAGGTTGGCAGCAGATCAGCCACATAAAGATCCCCCACAGTGCTGAAAGTAAGGGGGAGAATTGTAAAGAAAAGAGAACTTCCCATAAACTCAAAAGACTGTGAGCAAAACTGTAAAGCATTAAGAGAACTCCAGAGTCACACCAGTGCACACTTTTCAGCAATTCTGAGGAAATGGATATAACCCCACCCTGAAAACAATTAAATCCAGTGACAAACTGAATCTGAATGAATTGGAAACAAAGCCCAACACTCAGTCTAACAGAATGAATATACCATTTTCCTATGCATAGAGATTATTTACTTCAGTCATTATTTTTCTTAAACATTTGGTGTCTAATAACTAGCAAAAATTAAAACAATTGAAAAAACAGAAAAAGCTGACACATGGATGAGAATACAGATACTTAAGGGCAACAAATGAAATGATGGACAAAGTGTTGAAATTAACACAGAATGTTTCCAAAATAAGTAATATATTAAAGGATCTGGTAGAAAAGGTATGTGACATACATTAACAGAGGTGAAACTTCATTAAATAGATATTATAAAGTCAAAATCTGGGCATGGTGACACACACTTGTAATCCCAGCAGCTCAGGAAGCTGAAACAGGAGGATCATGATTTCATACCAGCCACAGCAACATTGTGGTGTTAAGCAACTCAGTGAGACTCTGTCTCTAAATAAATTACAAAATAGGCTGGGGATATGGCTCAGTGGTCGAGTGCCCCTGAATTCAATCCCTGGTATGTATGTATGTATAAATAAATAAATAAATACATACATACATACATGGCTAAGTGAAAATGCAACCTTGAAAATTATAATATTGGAGGTCTTCCTCCAAGTTTTCTCTTCATTAAATTTGATAGATAGGCTTGGGCTGACAGGCCACCTCTCCATGGAAATTTCCATTAGGAGCAACCTGGTTTCATTTTCCCCAGGCAGAAGCCAATCAGCTTAAAGGTCGTTCTGTTCCCCAGGCAGGATCCAATCAGGAAAAGAGCCAGTAGCGTTAAAGGTCACTCAGGCACACACCCTCTACCAGAAATCCCTACTTAAGTCCCTGCCTGCCTGGAGCTCGGACAACAACAGCTCGAACCTGTGGAGAGGAAGCAGCCACTGCAACAGCTCCAGACTCACTGTCTCCAGCCCTACAGTAGATGC
Source organism: Tamias sibiricus (assembly GCA_025594165.1). Taxonomy (NCBI): domain Eukaryota; kingdom Metazoa; phylum Chordata; class Mammalia; order Rodentia; family Sciuridae; genus Tamias; species Tamias sibiricus. The sequence continues at coordinate 104,115,030 of CM046667.1, read as the reverse complement.
TCCAGCCGATAGCTCCAGCCACCAGCCCAACGGCAGCGACCCCAGCCAACAGCTCCAGAGACCACAGCTGGCATGACCAGGCACCAACCCTCCATCCAGAGCTTGCACACTTCCCTCTCCCTGACTCCTCTCTCCCAGTACTTCTTCTACCTCTGATCAGCCATAAAGGCTGGTGAATAAATCTCTTGGCTGCACGGTTGTTTCCGGTGTGATTTTTGCCCTTCAAAATTCGGTGAGTTTTAAAGACAACCTGCTGGATACAAAGGAGGAAAATTGTTAGTAAAAGATGGCGCCTAGGGTGCTTCTCTTTCTAGAGAAAATTGGCGGGCTTGAAGCTGGTGGGCTTGAAAATTGGTGGGCTCCAAAACCTTCGGGCTCCCCGCTAGGGACATTCGGGTTGGCAGGAGGTGGCATAACCAATCCCTGAGAGCCTCACTATCCTTCCTATCTGGTAACGTAACCTGGCCCCAATGAGAGAAGAACACCCCAGCTCTCCCCATCAAATACCTCTCCACCCACTCCCCGTCCAGTACCCCTTAAAAACCCCGACATTTCTTTCCCCGATTGCTACAGCCACCCTGCTGCTGTAGCCAGACACTTACCTCGCCGAATAAAATCTCCAATGGTTATTGGTTGCCTGCTGCATTTCAGATGGCACTGGAGCCTTCAAAAATATCATTGAATTGCAACAAAAGTGAAACAAAAAGAGCCAAGCACATGAGATCTGTAGAAGTAACAATGTGTGATATAATACATGTGTAATTAGAGTCCCAGAAAGAAGTAGAAAGAGAGAGAGAGGCAAAAGAAACTTGGGATGAGAAAGCAGCTAAAAAGCTTTTTAAAATAATGAATGGTATCTAGTCATAGAATTACAAATTTCAGCTAATCATGTGAAGGATCAACACAAAGTCCACACTGAAGCATTTCAAAGTCAAACTGATTGAAACTAAACATAAAGAAATTCATTGCTAAAAAGTCTCATTTATATTTGACAAATACTAATCAGACATTTCTTGGGTGTAATGTGATATTTTTACACATTGTATAATGATCAAAGCAAGACAAATTCTTGATAGCCATCAGAATATGGAAAAAGAAATATTGCATAAAAGGATATCATGACAAGAATGCTGGCTGACTTCTAGATAGGAATGATCAAGCAGAAAACAAAATGAAGTAACATTAGGTATAAAGTGCACAGGGAGAAAAGAGCTGCTAACCAAGAGTTCTATATTCAGCAAAAATGTCCTTCACATATGACAGCAAAATAAATACATTTTTAGACAAAAACTGAGATAATCCATCTTTAACAGACATACAAGAAATGCTGAAAGAAGCACTTCAGGCTGAATGGAAATGACATAAAATTATTTGAAATCCTGATCTGCAGGAAGAAATTAAAAGCAGCAGAAAATGTAAAAATGTGGCTAATTAAAAAAAAAACTTTTAAAAATTTTCTTTATTATACATACATATTACATGTCTTTAAAAGACTATTAATTCAATAAAAGGAAAAAACTGTGTTGGAAGTTTAGAAAATACATAAATATAATACATTAATAAAATACATGATTTTAAGGGCAGAAAAGTAAGAGAATTTACATGGAATTATCCTATTGAAAGGTACTTGCATTTTTCACAAAACAGTATTTAATTATTTGAAAGTAGGTTGTAATAAGTTAAAGATTCATTCTCTAAACTCCTTAAGAAATATTAAAATAATATAAGAATAATAAAATTAAGGATTTAGGGGTATAGGTGAGTGGAAAAGCACATACGAAGCATGCTCAAAGTCCACAGTTTGGTTCTCAGAACCAAAACAATAATAATAATAATAATAATAAAATTAAGTTAGTAGAGGGAATAAAATTAAACATTTGAGGAATGCCAGAAAAGAAGGAAAAGTAGACAAACAAAGAACAGATGGATCAAATAAAAATGAAATTCTAAAATGGTAGACTGATTCACAAACATATGATAAATTATAAATGAATTGATCACTATAATTAAAAGCAGAAATTGTCAAAGTCACTAAAGATAGACTCAATTATATGGCGTTTACAGATGCACCCTTGAAATATAAAGACACAGACAGGGTGAAAGTAAAAGGGTGGAAATCTTCATAGGATACAAACTTTAAGCACAAAAATGCTGATAAGTAAATATCAAAGTGTACTTTAAGAAAAATCCCATCATCATAGATAAAGAGACTTCCAATTATGAGTCAAATTATCAAGAATGTAAAAAAGATCTCAATGTAGGTCCATCCAATACCCAACAGGTCTTCAAAATATATGAAGCAAAAAATGTAGAGAATTAAAGGGTAAACTAGATGGACCCAGCAGCTAGGGAGGCTGAGGCAGGAGGATTTCGAGTTCAAAGCCAGCCTCAGCAAAAGTGAGACACTATGCAACTCTGTGAGACCCTGTATCTAAATAAAAATACAAAAATAGGGCTGGGGATGTGGTTCAGTGACCTAGTGCCCCTGAGCATAAGGAGTAATTTCTGTGACTACAACCATTCTAAATTTAGAAATCAATAGACAGGAGTGATATCAGCAGGTATGGCAAAATAAAGACCCCCAAATATCCTACGTTATAAAATCCACAAGATCATAGGCAAAAATTTTTTAAAATCAACATTTTCAGTTTTTTGGAAATTAGCAAAAGAAAAAAAATCCCAGGAGCATTTGTTTAAAAGAAGAAGCTGAATCTCAGTAGAATAGCAGGACTGGTGCTCCCCTAATCCTAATCATCCTCTCTTCTGCCCTGTGAGAGCCTTGAAAACCAGTAATGACACCAGAAGGGTCAGAATAGTATTTCCACCAAAGGTTGATTTCTAGTTACTTGACAGTATTAGTCCTTTGTGGGAGTTATTTAGAAAATTGTAGTCACAAGGCTTTTTAAAATTTGATTTTTCCCAGAGGTCTCAACGTTCAGGAACTGTCTTTTTCCCTAGGGGTGTTTCTCAAAAACTGTCAATGACTATTGTTTCGTTTTGCAGCTGCCTAAAGTGGGAATAACCATTGGGACAAACAGCTAGCCAGAATTCTTAAAAATAAAAGATGAAGAATGAGACATTCAGGAGGGCAATGAAAAGCTTTAGCCTATTCTTGGGCATCTAGAAGGCTATGCAGACTATCCAGCAAGTTGTGTTTAAAATTCACCAAATTTAAGGAAGAGTAAACTTGGAGGAAGATCTCCAATATTATAATTTTCAATATTGCATTTTTCACTTATCTATGTTTTTGTTTTGTTTGTTTGTTTGTTTAATTATTGGTACTGGGGATTGAATTCAGGGACACTCGATCACTGAGCCACATCCCCAGCCTATTTTGTATTTTATTTAGGGACAGATTCTCACTGAGTTGTTTAGCGCCTCAATGTTGCTGTGGCTGGTTTGAAATCATTATCCTCCTTTGTGTATATTTAGAAAAGACCTGAGATGCCCCCAAGCTCTCATACCTGACTAGTGTTGAGATTATACACAATCAGGAAGTAAAGAATAGAGGTAGAATTGTAAGTTGCCTGCCTGTGCATTGAAGATGTGCCCCTACACAAATACTAAGACTCTGCAGAGACTGGAAGACTTATTAGTTCCGAAGACTTAAGGACAAAAATTAGTACCAGGATAGAGGCCTCAGGAGAAACCAGTTTTGCTGGCACCTTAATCTCAGGCTTTGGAATTGCGAGAAAACGAATTTCTGTATTTAATCCAGCCTATCTCTTACATTTTGTTACATCAGCCCAGGCAGACTAATAGGATCACCTCTAGTGAATTTTTCATTACTGTTGCTGTACTTATTTCACTTAACATAACATCCTCTATGTTCATCCATGTTTTCACAAATGACAGGATTTCTTTCTTTTTATATCTGAATTTTATATATATATACCATCTATATATCTATCTATCATTTATCATCTACCTAACTCAAGGGACACAGGTTTTTTCCATATCTTGCCTATGCTGAATTGTGCTACAATGAACATGGGGATGCAGACAATCTCTGTGATGTACTGATTTCATTTTCTTTGGGTATACCTGGCAGAGGAATTTTTGAGTCCTATGGTAGTTTTATTTTTAATTTTCGGAAGAAAATCTATACTGTTTTTCATAATGGCCACACCAACTTACATTTCCACCAATAGTTCACAAGAATTTCCTTTTTTTCCACATCTTTGCCAATAATTATCTCTTGTATTTGTGGTAATAGCCATCCTCCTGCCATTTTTTTTTTTACATCGTAGTCCACACGAGAGCCAAATATGACTGCTTTCAGTTCCTAGAACACATAATATTCTCTCTTGCCTAGAGATCTCTACACATTCTTCTTGCTACTTAAAATATTATCCCTGACCTTCCTTCATCTAGTTAGCTTCTTTTTATTTTTTAAGTTTCACCTTAAACATTCTTTTCTTGGGGAAGCATTTATGTGCTGTTTAGTAGGTTAAGCCCCTGACTGTGTGTCATTACCCTAGATTTACCCTCATATGTTATTTTAATCGCATGTTTATTGCTGGTCTCCACCAATAAGTTGCAAACTCCATGAGATCAGACCCTGTAAATGTCCTATTGTTCATTTCTGTATACCCAGTGTCTAGCACAGTGCCTAGCATGTGGTAGGTATTAAGATGCAGGAAATAAATGGTAGAATTATATCATACCTCAGAAACAATCCTATGTCAGGATTGCTGTTCACTTGCCTAATAAGAATTCTCAATGAATGGTAACTTTACATACATCATCATGTCTTGATAGCTTAGAGAGGAATATTTTTTATTAAGCAACATTGCTACATATTATTAGTGGTAGCAAAAGAGCATACATTTCCCCTAAGCAGTTTCTTTGGTGCCTTGGAACCCAAAGACTAAAAAAAAAAAAAAAAAAAGACTCAGGAGAAAACTGGATATAATTAAGAATGAAACTCATTTCATTCCATAAAGCACCATACACTTTGAGTAGAATGATTATTTCACCTATATCCTCTTAAATTTCAGGAGGTACCCTAAGGGCTAATTCCAGAATTTTCCATAAAAGCACAGAGACAAGCTGAAGGCTGAGCAAGGGACGCAGATGCTTCTTAGAAACATCCAAGTTAGAAAAGGCTGGTCTGGGATCCCACTGCTCTTTTTTTTTTTTTTTTTTTTTTTTTTTTATTAAAAAGAAAATTAAGGGTGTTTCCTAGGAGCTTCTGTTTGGATAATCAAACTCAAGATTTCTAAGTATATCAGAATCACTGGTGTTTGGGGAAAACAGTATTTACTTTATATTTACGTTAATTTTGTTTCATATAAATTTGACAAAAATCCCTACAAGTTTTCATTTTGTGTTTTAGGATGTAAGAAGGGGCTTTGCCTTCCACTTGAGAAAGTCTTTTAAGTATTTAAAATGCTCTTTATAACTCTGGTTCAGATAAAGAATGTATTGTTAAGTGCTTTGGGGAAAATATTACTGTCATTGCCATTCTTCTCCTGTGTAAAAAAAATAATAAATTCTTATCACAGCTGTAGTGTTTATCTACTAACTTGTGAATTTCCATAATTCTGTAGACATTTTTATTCTTGATGAACATGCCTAGAAAGTTTGCCATCTACTTCATTTCCTCCCTCATATAGCCAACTTTGTCCAGAGCTTACTTTCTGATATTATTTGTTCAGGCACTAGGAAGGCCAGCTCTTTAATATAATAGCTATATTCCCTTAAATTAGAGATAGATAAAATAGCCAACGACCACATCAAGCAACAATGTTACAGTCTAGACTACAGATAATACAATTTCTATCCTTTTGTGGTATTTTGCAATATCAAAGTTTTTCTCAGAAGCTGGAAAAAATAGAATTAAATCAATGCCTTAATATGTGTGGTTTACCTGGTTAGAACAAAAAGAGCATGTAATTTAGTGAAGAGGCAGAAATAAGAAAGGACTTATTCAAAGGATTTTTTTAGATATTGAAAAAGCAGATTAAAGCTAATTTTGAGCAATATGATTTTTCCACACTGAATATTAAACTGGGCCTACTTTAGGACAATGACAAACAATATTTTTTTTCTTTATGTTCTAGCACTTTTAGATAAGCCATAGACACAGCATCCATAATGAATTCATAAAATGGTTCTTTGCTCAAAAAGCAACGCTTTGACTTTATTCCCTGCTGTGATTATGTGTCTTCACCTTTATTTACATGAAGGTTAAAGTAAATGTCTAAATTATTGCCAGAGTGAGTAGCAAGCAATAGGAGAGAGTAAAGAGAATGAAGAATAAAAGAAGAAGGAGGAAGGTGAAAAGACTGAAAAGAACAGGTAATAGAAGGGACAGAGAGGAACTAATGTAATGGATGGGAAACATAAGAGGGAAAGTGCTGGATCCTTGCTTTTACACTACCTTTAGAATTAAAGCTATAAGAGTACACTGTAAGGACGATTTTTAATAGTAAGAAAATAGTAGAAATTGTTATTTTTTTTCCAACCTTATTCTGGCAAGACGAGTATGGTGAGCTTCCTACTCTGGCACTGCGTTATTTTTCATTTGTTTGAGAGCAAAATTCACAAAAATGTCCTTTCTCTTACATTAACGCCACTGGCCATCATTAATTCTGTTTCCTCAGCTTTTCATATGAAACTATGGCAATCAATTTTGTAAACCATCCTATCCCTGTGCTCCTATCATACACAATAGTTAATAATAATGCAGATATTATTGCTAAAATATATCATACTTTTTTGCTGTATTCAAGTTATACTATAACAGTATGCTGTAACCAATGATGCCAAATTATAAAGGGATATATATTTGGATCATTTGATCAATTGTACAATTTTTCTCACTTATATTTAAGAATTTACTCTCAGTCTGTCTGTGCCCTAAACTTTAATAATTTTATATAAACCAGAAGTGACGTGGCTAAAGCCACCTAGCATTCTACCAAATGTCAGAGTTTGTGCTCAGTGTTTCACAGGATGTGCAAACACCAGACTTCATCTAAAGGATTCCAGACGTGTAATTAACAAAAGACAAAAGAAAAACCCAGGCAAACTACCTATAAAGGAACTGAGAAGCAAAAAGCTATAGGATACCTCTATCCTTTCTTTGAGGTGAACAAAAAACTGCCATACTTTGGATTCATACTAAAAATATACTGTCCTTGCTAGGCAGTAGGCAGAGTAACATTCTTCCCTTTTCTTTTTAGATCTCTACCTATATATGCTTATCCCATACAATTTACTAGATCCCCAAGATCCTAACTGTTAGGATTTCCCTTATCTTTACCTGCCCCAGTTACCAGTGCCCTGACTCCAAACTTCTCTCTTCCCCCAGTCTCAATCTTCCAACCCCAAACTCCCTGTTCTGTGCTCCAGGGTGAGAAGTAAAGGAAGGAGCATTTACAAGGACAGATATTCTTCTTTGAGATCAAAGTGATTCCAATTCTTAACAGAGGAATCTTAACAAAATGTGCATAATAAAACCTTAAATAAAATCCTAACAGCCTGCCACTGATGATCTGATCATGTCTAGCCTGCTTATTTAAAGCCATTCAAATAAGTCTTTTAAAGTCATTTATAATCTGTCCTCAATGTTTCCTTCAAGAGGAAATCCTATTCCTCCAATTCACAAAGGTTTCTGCTTTCCATGCTGTGCAACCAAGGCACCAGGCTTTTTCTCACTCTTGATGTTTTACTCCATCTTAACATTATTTCCTCTTCTAAGAACTCTCTCCCAGTTGCTCCAGCTCATGTTGACTTGGTCATCCACCAAGCTTTCATAGTTAATATCCAACATGTATCTTCTTAGATTGACACATACATGGCATGCTTTATCATTTCTCTGTCTCTAATGATACTTAATCTCTTTGAGAGAAATAGCCTTGCTGTCAACTATATGTTGGACATATCGATAAAGTTAGCAAATACCTGTTAGATTGAATGAATTAGTATTCTACTACCATAGTATAATCTTTTCTATACCTATGCCTATGTTGTTATCATTCTTGCCTTTCTGTAAACAGATAGCAAGAGATTATAGTTACAAGATTTCTATATTGGTTCTCCCACCATATATGTAGACCCAGTTAGATTTTGTTAATTCATAAATGATGTCTGTTCTCATACATATATCCTTTCACTCTTCCTCTGAAGAAAATAGAGGAACCAGATTTAACTTTGAGGCAAGAAAAATAGATCAGTTCAAAGGCCAGTGTCTTAACTGTCCATTCATATGGAAGTTCAAATTGAATATCATTTTTAGATTAAATAGAGAAAAGCACCTGGAAAATAATGTATCCTTAACTGGCATGATGTAAGGGAAATCTGTGTCATTTAATTTGCTATTAGAGCACTGGAAACTATAGTCATTTGGAAGACCTTTATGGATTTTGTAAATGTGCTGAAGCCCTGATGTAGTACTAAATCAGCTGCTACCAGACATGAATTTTATTTCCTTATTTTCATTTCAATGAATAATTTCCATTGAGTAGTAACTAATGGAATCATAAAGAGAGGTCATTAGGCATTGGTTTCAACAAATGTCACTTGATATAATAGACTTTTGAACACATTAGCAGGGAGATATACTGTTTTTAATAAATACCAATGTAAGTTTTTCCAGTTATCAAATATATCTGTATATATGCATGGAGTACCACAACTTTAAAGAAAAGGCTAGTGCACAATAATAAATTGCAAAGGGTATAAAAAGAAACTTCCAAAATCTATCTTGTTTTGTTTATTTTAAAGATAAATTTGTGTTCCTTTTTCTCTCTAAAATGAATGAAGATATTACTTGCCAATTGAGTTTTATAACAAGTTTTGGTTGCTTTGTGGGGCTGAAATGCATCATTAAGTAGAGATGGAACTATCAATTTTACTTACAACCTTGTAACAATTTTGTTATATTTAGATAAAAATGGAGAAAAAAATGAATTTGAACAAAGTCTTTATAGTCCCAATAAAATGCATGTTAAGTGAAATGACTCAAGTAACAGACAACAAAGCAGGCCTGCTTTGACTTTAAAATATTCAGATAAGTTATAAAAGATAATTCATAATTCTTTTGCTTAAAATGTTCCCAGTAAGTGTGACTTAAGTTAATAATAATGGTGTGGCCTATTCCTCTCTTTTGGGAACTGTGAGTAACAAACTATCTTCCAATGACAATTGTCTTCTGATCTGTTTACTTCATTACACCTGAATGAAACAAAAATCCCAGGTACATTTTCAAAGAAGATATAACTTTTATTCAACATTAATTGATTATATTATATTTATTTGTTTAGATAGTATGTCCACAGATCTTCATTATTATGCTTCACATTTCACAAATACATTTCAGATATTCTTTTTTATATATATATATATATATCCTTCAGAAGATATATATTTGAATATATATATTAATATATGTCAAATATTACAAAAATATAATATTAATGAGTTGACTATAAATCCTAATTTTTACAAAAGCAAAACAAAAAACACATACAAAAAAAGTGAATGATGACAAGTGCTGAAATTAATGAAATAGAAAAGCAAAAAATAATAAAAAGAATTAAAAATACTGCTACAGCCCAGTGCGTTGGCGCACGCCTGTAATCCCAGCACTTGGGAGGCTGAGGCAGGAGGATCGCGAGTTCAAAGCCAGCCTCAGCAATGGCGAGGCACTTAGCAACTCAGTGAGACCCTGTCTCTAATAATATACAAAAAAGGGCTGGGGATGTGGCCCAGTGGTCGAGCACCCCTGAGTTCAATCCCTGGTACCAAAAAAAAAAAAAAAAAAAAATACTGTTACATTAAAGAAAAATATTAAAATAAATAAACTGTTATCAAAAATAAAAGAAAAATAAAAGTAAACATTGCAAATGAAAACAGTATAATTTTAAAGTTACAATAAAAATTTATAAATCATATAACATATTAATAAGTTCATATCAACATATTAAAAAAACAGATGTAAGGGCAATTTATCAGATAAATATTTCTTGCAAAATGTAAAAAAGACCCAGAGATAATCTAAATAGATCTGTAATTATTAAAGAAGTTAAACCATAATTTCAAATAGCCTGTTAACACCCACAAACATTCCAACAAAAAAAGGCATCAGGGCCATGGAATTTTTCAGGTTAGTCCATAAAGCTAATAGGTAATCCCTATATTAATTATTGTATTCTAGATAATTGAAAAGGTGGGAAATCTATGTAATACAATAATTTTGATGTCCACCTGGAGGTATTTAAGTAGATAGATCCAATGTATGGATAGATGTTAAAAGATACATTAGGTAGATAGAATATACTCAAAATGCAAGCATAATAAACTTTAGAAAATCTACTAATACAAATTATCATATAAACAGATTAAAAAAAGTATTTTAATAGATGCAGAAAACAGAAATTTAAAACTTATTCTTGATAAAATTTATCTGCAAATTAGAAATCTATGGAGATTTTCTTAAATAGATGAAATGTATCTAACAAAATAAAACATAAGCACCATACTTAATCACACATATTCTTGTTTTAGATATGGAGAGAAGGAATGCTAAAGTCCTATGTAAGTACACAACCTTGGAGATCAATTTGAAAACATGTTTCAAGGATGAATATATGAATATCATGTTATATAACAATTGCACTTCTATTTTTATCTCCATGAGAAATTTGTGCACATGGGAACATGAAAAACATGTACAAGTATGTTCAGTGCAGTACTGATTGAATTAAGAAAATATCTGAAATAATCTCTTTCAAAGAAAAAAATGGATATTCAAAAATTTCCATAGTCATACAATAAATTACTAGAGAATAGTTTAAGTTAGTGAACCATCCATGCTTGGATCAACCAAGTAAATCTCAAAAACAAAATTATATTGCAAAAGAAAATCAAAAAACATGTCTATATAGCATACCATTTAATTTTGACAGCATACAACATGCTGTCATATATTGATGTGTCTACATAGTAAAATTAAAAACAAACAAAAAACAAAAGAAAGATACAGACCAACTTCAGTCTAGTATGAAGGCAATGGACACTAAATATGTATACTAAGTTCTAATATCACTTATGAATCTGTTAATAAGGTTTGGGTCACTGTGACCAAAATACCCAACTTAGAGAAGGAAAAGTTTGTTTTGGCTCATAGGTTCGGAGCTTTAGTCCATAGTCAGCTGAGTCCACTGCTCTGGGCTCAAGGTGAGGAAGAACATCATGGTGGAAGGGCATTGTGGAGGAAAGCTACTCAACTCATGGGAGCCAGGAAGTAGAGTGGAGGGGATGGTGGGTGAGCACAGGAAATATGGACCCCTGTAGGGCATACTTCCAGTGAGCCACTTCATCCAGCCATGCCCCCCCTGTCTAAAGTTACTACCCAGTCAGTGCATTCAAACTAGGATGACTGATTAGTTTATAGCTCTAATAATCCAATCAGTCTCTGAATAGTCTTTCATTAGCACAGGTGCTCTTGGGGGACACATCATTATCCAAACGATTACATAATCCTAGACTCACACATCCAATTGCTTAACCTATGCTTCCACTTGAATGTCTAGTAGGAATCTGAAATATTAGAGTACAAACAGAACTTTTGCTCCCACTTCCAGAATTGTTAACTCCTACAGCGTTTCTCATCCTATTAGATGGGACCACAATATACCCACTTGCTCATGCTGAAATTCTTGGCAACAATTTGATTTGTCTTTTTCTCTGACTTTGCATATCGTCCACCAGAAAATCTGGTCCTTTCTATCTCTGAAAATTGTGCTGAATGCAATTACTTTTCACTGACAGAATTTGTTGACAAATTAGATGAGGAGGTGAGAGAGAAATTGAGAATAGCCTCATGATTTTGAAGCTGAACAATTGAAATTGTCATTAAATGAAATGCTATTAATTCAAGTGAATTTCATTAACTCTGATGTGAAAAGAGCAGTTTTTACCAGGATGAGGGCTGGACCTAAAGGGAAAATATCCCTGAAAAGATAGGAGCAGATGTTGTACTGAAGGAATTAGCCTTGAAAAAGAGAACAAAATCTTTGCATAGAGCAGGAAAAAATGAAGTTAAGATTCAGGAAAGTGTGGAAATATAGTTGGTGATTTTCCAAAAGATAGACTGTCCTTTTGAAGTATGAGGTAAAAGGAAGAGATGATATAGAATCATGAAAGATAATCACTAAAGCTTGGAACAGTCACATAAAGCATCATTAGGCTGACTAGGAATGAAATACGATGATCACCAAACAGAGGGCCAAGAAGAGGCTAGAAAACATAAATCTGCAGGAGAGATAAGCCTTTTTACCTCGAAATGAAGGCTAGTCAAAGGCTGAAGTTAAAGAGGAGACTTTTGTTAGCAAATACATTCACCTTTAGAAATCCATAAAGGTAACCACCAGGCCAAAAAGAAGTGAAATAAAACCCTTTCTTCCTTCCACATTACTAAAGACACTACCAGATATAGGTAGATTAGGTAACCACTGATGTTTTTTGAGTTTATTAGCCACAGACATGCTGTTTCAGAAGAGTTCATTCACCTGGTGCAACAGACCCCTATATTTCCACCAGAAGAAATTCATATCAATAGACTAAGTCATATCTTTCTTAGAAATCCTTTGATCCTTTCCCAGTAAGGGAAATCGAAAACTTAGCCATCACTATAACAGTGAAATGAATTGTTCATAACATTTCTTTACATTGATCTCATAGCCTAAGGACCAGCTGTGTTATAGGGTGAGTGGCATCAAAGACACCCTTCCTTTCCTCCACGGATTTGCTACAACCAATAATGTGTCCCTAAAACTTCCCATCAGTTCACAGAGATTACAAAGCAACAATTGCCCCTATTACCCACTTTCTGCTTTGTCCCATAAATGTGTCTTTGCATAGATAATTCAGGAATTATGAAATCTTTCCTATAAGGATGAGATACATATAGTTTCCATCTGAGGGGTTTCTAGGACTTTGCAGAGCACACTTTTATATGTAAAAGGTTTCTATACCAGTAAGTATTGCTAAGCCTTATGTAATGGAAAATCCAAACAACATTCTTAAGCACATGTTTCCTTTTCTCATAACAAGAATTATAGACACAGCTATTAAGGACTGTTGTGGCAGTCTCTACTACGTCATCAGGAATCCAGATTTCTGTCTTTGTGTTAATAGAATGGTTGCAGAAAAGACGGAAGGGAGAGTGGCAAAGAGGGGGAGTGGCCAGTTGAGTCTAGTCCATTTTAACAACAGTTTTAACAGGAGCTCCAACCAATATAAAATCCATATATATCTCTTTGGTCAGAATTGAGTCATATAGCTGATCATAGCTGCAAGGGAACAAGTGGAGTCAAGTTGCTTTGGGCCAGAGACTTTGATATTCTGAATTAAGTGGGAATTATACAGTGTTTTGTTCAGCTTTTTCACTGCTGTGATTAAAAGGACCCAATCAGAACAACTGTAGAAGAGGAAAAGTTTAATTGAGGACTCACAGTTTCAGAGGTCTTAGTCCACAGAAGGCTGGCTCCATTCCTTGGGGCTTGAGATGAGGCAGAACATCATGGCAGAAGAGTGTGGCAGAGGGAAGCAGTTCACATGATCAGACGTCAGAGAGAGACTCTAATCTCCATTTACAAAATATATATCCCATAGCCACGCCCCTAATGAACCACTTCCTCCAGCCATATCTCACCTGCTTCCAGTTAATCCCATCAGGGACTAATTAACTGATTAAGTTAAGGCTATAACCCTCATTTCTCCTCCAAACCCTCTTGCATTGTCTCACACATTAGTTTTTGGGGGGACACCATATCTGAACCATAACGTATAGATAATGAAGAAAGAAAATGAACAATGAGTATGCAATTAGTAGTGTCTACCACAGGAAATAGAAAGGCTCTTTCTAAAAACACAAGTCAGAAAAGAAGAAAGGTCTAGAGAACATTTAAGGGTGGTTAGATCTGAGGTTGAGAAAACATGTAAAGTTCATTTTTTTAGTTTATTACAAGGATAAATAATAATTTTTAAAAATCAGGGTTTAAAGACTTAAACCAACAAAAAGCGTAGACAGTTTACTGACTCTGCTGGTGTAACAGTCCTCTGAGCAGCTCATATCAAAGTTTATCAACACACTTAGATCTCATCTCACATAAACCAATTGGAATTTTTATTTTATTTTAATTTTTTTTATGTAGTGTGTGTGTGTGTGTGTGTGTGTGTGTGAGAGAGAGAGAGAGAGAGAGAGAGAGAGAGAGAGAGAGAGAGCACTGGGATTGAACTCAAGGCCTTCTATATGCTAGGCAGGCAAGCATTCTACCACAGAACCACATCCTCAACCTCCAATTGGAATGTTTGATGTGATGTATAATCACATTACCAGCCCTTCTGGGTTTGGTGAAGCACAGATGTATTTTATAAGTTTGACATGACAAAAATTCTTAAGTGAGATCCATTACATTCAACTCTGATTCTAGACCAAATCTACCTCCATGTGACCAAGAAAATTAACTTGTTGGCAACAGAGCAAGCTCAGATTCAGCAACTACATCATCTTTCAATACCATCACATTACCCTCACTTTCAAGTTAAAACATATACTGTTACAATTCCAGAGCAATTTCCCATTCAATATCTTATCTGAACCTATGAGACAGCATCAAATGATGAGAAAACTGTTGCTTAGAGAGATTAAGCAGTTTTCCTATCACAGAATTTATAAGTGATAGAGCTTGGAGCAAAGGGTGAACACAACCCAGAGGTCTGACTCTTGGGTTAGTTGGTATTTTTGGCTAAATTTTTAAGAATGACAAACTTAGCTAAACCACAGTTACTGAACTACGTTTTTCTTAATGGATGGTTTACATGGCTACTGTGAGCTAGATTTTTAATGTGTGTCACAAAATGGAAAGGGCAAAGAACTAAGAATAGTGTCATTGGTTGTCCCCTTCTTTAAAATCCCTCATTTTCCTTCAGCAAGATTCCACATAGAGCTGGGCGTGGTGGTACACGCCTGTAATCACAGTACTCGGGAGGCTGAGGCAGGAGGATCAAACCCAGCCTCAGCAATGGCGAGGTACTTAGCAACTCAGTGAGACCCTGTCTCTAATAAAATACAAAAAGGGCTGGGGATGTGGCCCAGTGGTCAAGCACCCCTGAGTTCAATCTCCAGTACCAAAAAAAAAAAAAAAAAAAAAAAAGAAAGAAAAGAAAAGAAAAAAAAAATATTCCACATAGGATACTAGAGCCTGGTAACTATAGAGACTAATGTTTGATTAGAAACTGTCTTAATTCTGTTTATATGAAAATATCCTTTAGATTTACCATCTTCTTTGTTCTTTACAGACTTTTAAAAGAGCTACCAGGCCAATAACTCAGTCTATGGAAAACTAGCTTAAGAAAATAAAGCTAAAAGGTTTTACATTTTTCTAATTAATACATGATCTAAAAGTAAACAATAGTATACATAAAAATATATACAATAAGCTAAAATATTTACATAGTTGCAAAAGTTTCTATTGTAATGGCACCATTGAGAAGGAGATGAGAGAAAAGATGAATTCCTTCAAGTACATTCAAGCAAAAATAATGAATCATTTTCAATACGCCTAAACTGAAGGAAACTAGAAAGTACTTTCGTAATCAATGATCCATTGAGGTTTGAGGACAAAATTTCCCTCACAGGGTGGTATTTGTAAAAGTTGCAAGATTACTGACATTTTATTTATGTTTTCCTCCACACATGCAATAAATATCTTTCTGTTTGAATTACTTATCAGCATGAGAAAAAGGAAGCAAAATCAGACCAGTAATGTTCAGATAATCGAAAATGAAAATGAATAATAAGCAAAATGTTTGCAGAACAAAAAGCAGTCTGCAGAAAACAGAAGTCTTAACTGCTCAATGAGGCTTAGTCCTCATATGTTAAAAGATATAGTCTAACTGATCAGAATGTGTTTTTCCCCCAGTCACATCACATTATTTCTCTAGGAAACTGCAGTGACAAACCCCTTATCTGAAAAAAAATAACTTTGCTATCTATTTAACTTAGCTTTTGAAAAGGAACACAGTCAGCCTGTGAAAGAAAATCTCAATTTATCCATGTTTCTTCACATTTTTGAACAAATTCCATAGGATGGATAGGATTAATGAAAACATAAGAATATTAAAGGGGACCACAGAGGGAAAACTCCACATCTGGTTAAAGTGGGGGTTTTGTAACATTTTGGAAAATGCTAATAATATATTGCAAAGTTGATTAGGCCAAATCCAAACAAATTTTGACTTTTATTTATCCTTTGATCAACTGAGCAAGCATATAAATATCACTACTATATACAATAGTCAACACAACTCCGAGCTTGTCCCCACACTGGGCCATTGCTGGAAACCAGACAAAAGGGAAGGACAAACGTGACGTTTAAAAAGAAAAGCTGTTGTGTAGGCAGACTTTTAAGACAACCCCCCATGATTCCTTCCTTCTTGTCTTTATATCCTTGTATAACCACTTTCCCTTGAGAGTACTTCTAACAAGAAGAATACAGAAAAAATTATGAGATGTCACTTCTACATTTGTCACTTTCGTCTCACCATCAGAACTTCACCATCATATTCTCACATGTCAGTCTGTGAGAAACTGAAGCCTTCACTTCAAAAACTTAGGTGACAGAATCGTGCCAACAACCATGAAGTAAGTAAATCCTTTCCCAGAGAAGCCCAGGCCAGCATCTTGATTTCAGCCTCTTGAGAAACTTTAATTCACCTAAACTATGGGGGAAAATATTATTCAACAATAGATAGCTAATAAGCTCTAATTCTAGGGAAATACTAAAATCTATAAATTCTCAATGTAGAACCTCAGAGAATATCACCAAGAAATTATAAACCAAGATGAGAAGAGTAATTTAACAAGATTCTCATGCCAACTGCACACATTGATCAGCAATCAGTTATTCTTTTTTTATTTGTTCTTTTTAGATGTACATGATAGTAGAGTATATTTTGACATATTATACATACATGGAGTATAACTTATTCTGATTAGTATTCCATTCTTGTGGTTGTACAGGATGTGGAGTTTCACTGGTTGTGTATTCACATATGAACATAGGAAAGTTATGTATGATTCATTCTACTGTCTTTCCTATTTCCGTCATATTCCCTTCCTTCCCTTAATTTCCCTTTGTCTAATCCAATGAACTTTTATTCTTCCCATCCCCTTATTGTGTGTTAGCCTCTACATATCAGAGAGAAACATTTGACCTTTGTTTTTGGGGGATTGCCTTATTTCACTTAACATGATAGTCTCCAGTTCCATCCATTTACTGGCAAATGCCATAATTTCATTCTTATTTATGGCTAATATTCCATTGTGTATATATACCACAATATCTTTATCCATTCATCTGTTGAAGCGCACCTAGGTTGGTTCCATTGCTTAGCTGTTGTAAACTGAGCTATTATAAATATTGATGTGGCTACATCACTGTAGTAGCAGCAGTGACTCCATATGCAGCCTTCCCTCCTATTACAGTGGTTGAACTATCCAAATTCCTAGCTAAGACCAGTCTGCCACTTGGTCACTAAATTCCATCCTCTATCACTCAAAGTCAATTTATCCATGTTTTTTTTTTTCTCTCACTCCCCACTGATTTTTTACTCTACCACATCATTTCATGAATTTAAATACATTATTTTTACCATGTTAAAAGCAATATAAAAATAAATAACAATAACAAAAACACTCTCTTGGTCCCACCTGTCCTTCTATTCTTCCACTTGTAAACATATTTGCTAAACAGTGTTTCAGACTATCTTCTTCCTATCCTTTCTTGAATGTATTTATTATGAGTTGAGTTGTGTCTCCTCAATATATTGAGGTCCTAATCCCTAAGCCTTATTTGGAATATGGCCTTATTATGGAAATAATGTAATTATAATTAAGATGAAGGGATTAGGGTGCACCTTAATCCAAAATAATTTGTACCCTTTTAAGAAAGGTAGAAGAAACAAAGACAAACATACAGTGGGAAGATGACAGAGAACACAGGGAGAACACACCATAAAAAGTGGAAGCAGGGATTGGATTGATGCACTACCAGCCAATGAAGATCAAGATTGCTAGCAAACACCAAAAAACTATGGGAGAAGCATGGAAGAGATACTTCCCTAGAAACTAAAGAAGGAACAAATTCTGCCTACACATAAATTTTGAACTCTCAACCATCAAAACTGTGAGAGGATAAATTTCTGTTATTTTAAATCACTCAGTTTGTAGTAATTTGTTATCGTAGTAGCCCTAGGAAACTTAGTACATAATTCAAACTGGACTTTCACCCATGTAATTCCACTGAATCTGTTCTTGTCAAGGTTGTAAAAGTTTCTATGCTAAATCAAAAAATCAATTCTCTGTCACCATATTAAAATATGAACAGCAAATGAGAGAGTTAACCCTGAAGTGGCTCCATCTGATTCAGTCTCAGAGGAAACCATGTATAGGACAAACCTTTCTCTTGCTAATACTGATCAACTCTTCTGGCAATTCAACATAGTTCCATTGTAAAAATTCAACTAAGAATAGAAAAGAACATCTTAGTAAAAAACATCTATGAAAACTCACACTTAACATTATACTTAATAGTAAAAAAATAAAAGCTTCAGCCCCCTAAGATTAGGAACAAGACAAGGATGCACATTTCCTCTGCTTTTATTCAACACTGGAAGTTATAGCCCAAGCACTTAGGCAAGAAAAAGAAATAAAAGGCATCCAGATTGGAAAGGGAGAAGATAGAGTATTTCTATTTCTAGGTGACATGATCTCATTTATAGAAAATCTTAGATAATCCATCAAAAACCTATTAAATGTGATAATTAGATTCAGCAGAGTTGCAGGATATAACATCAACACTCAGAAATTGGTTGTATTTCTATATAGTAGTAGTGAATAACCCAAAAGGTAATTAAGAAAATAACTTCATGTCAATTGCATAAAAAATAGAAATAAATTTAACAAGGAGGTACAAGACTTGTACACTGAAATCTATAAAACACCTCAGAAAGAAATTAAAAACCTAAATAAATAGTAAGACATACTATGTGCATGAACTGGATGTTAGAATAGATAAAATGACAAACCAAAGTCACATAAATCAAATTAGAGAAAAACCAAGGACCCAGTGCAGTACTGGGAAAGAGCTTCCATATAAATAGCAGATCATTTGGCTCTATAAAAGACAAAATATTGTCAATTCTTAACCTTTTCACTTCCAGTCCCTATGAAAGCAAAATTATACTTTGCTTTTCTGTCCTTGCATATCTAGAAAATTTCCCACTTGTGTCCTTTGTTTTATGGATCACAGACTGGTTATCCACATGTTACATTCAGCCCACAGATGTGTCTCATTTAGCTTTACACAGTTTATTGTGTTTTTTTTTTTTTTTTTTTGTCCAACATTTACTCATTTACACAAGTTGTAAAAAAATCAAACTGAAAAACTGGACTATCTGGCAACACTGAACATACATTCATGCACGGCAGTGACTGACTAGAGGGAGTATTGCCTGCCTTCTCTGGACAGTCCCCATTACTACCCAATGCCACACATAGTCCTGCTTTATTTATCTGCCTGACCTTTGTTTTCTACATTTGTTAAATCTATTTTTTAACATGAAAGGAGTTAAAAGGGTTTCTGTTCCTTTGAAGGGAGTAGGGTATCTGTTCTTCATTCCAGTTTTATCTAAGCAGTCCTTCTGGGGTGTGCAAACAGGAGCAATAGTTGCAACTGAGGACAAGGCTCTATCAACATTGGGGATTATAGTTCAGACGTAGGACTAAAACCTCAGTAAAGTTCTTACTAATCCTCACTAATCCTGATATCTTTTATGATAAAAAAAATTCTTGTTTGGTGGCTTCAGTGACATCTGTCCCAACATTTTTTGCCTTAAATCTTCATTTTGCCACAACCTACCTTGTGCTCTTGTCTTGAGTTGGGTAAATGATCATTCCCTGCATTTTTTAAAAACATGATTCCATAAACACTTTCCTAAAGCATATCTCTTTCTACACCTGAATTCCTGTTCAGGCTCTGTCATATACTAACTGACAGTCATTGGCTAAATGATTTGTATTCTCTGGTCCAGAGTGGCTTCATGTATAAAATAAAATCATTAGATAACAGCTCTTAAATTCCACATTTCTATTGTAGTCATACTTGATTTCAATCATCCAACTACACTGACAGAGCCCCATCTTTAACCTTCTTCCTATGTAGATCATTTACCATGTATGTATTCTCTTCATGTATCTGCTACTATCAATTTAACTACTTTTTAAAATGTATCTACTATGCTTTATTTTTTAAAGGCACCATTGGCTTTGACAATCCAAAATATCTGATAACTACAAGTATTATTAATTGAGACCCAGAATTAATGTATTCATTTTCCCAAATATTTGCATTCTTTTTTCAATTTTTTGTTGGTGCTTTAAAGTATACATAATGATGGGATTTGTTGCTACATATTCATACATGCATACAATATAACTTAAAATTTGATCAATATCATCCAAATATTTGCATTCTGAATTTCTAGGCTATAAACCACACAATCTTACTCTAAAGCACAGAATTGAAACCAACAGATGAAATTTACAATAAAAGATATATTTTTAGCTCTATAAAAGTAAAACTTTTGAGAATTAAATGGTTCATATGAGATGTTGCTTGCTTTACAAGGGAGGAGTTCTCTCATCACTGAAAATGTTCAAAGACTAGGTAACTGGGGCTGAGGATATAGTTCATTGCTTAGTAAACATGAGGCCCTAGGATCAATTTCCCAGCACCACAAAAAAAAAAATAGAAAAGAAAAAAGAAGGATGGAAGGAAGGAAAGTGAAGAAAGAGAAAGAAGGAATAATTATTTACTAGAAGGTGATATAAAATCAATGCCTATGTAATACATAGAATAATCATAAAGAACTTAAGTACTATAAGTTCCTTTCAAATGAACATTCTACAAATCTTTTTCCTTAAGTTGTGCTAAAATTATCTTGTTTTTCCTGAAACACACATCAGCTAACTAAGAAAGGAGCTCTTCCAGAGGCATATAAAGTAAAACAGGCAGGAACCCATCTGTATAAAAACTGACCATGAACAAATTTCAGAGTTGATAATCATGGAATGATCATCCTGGCCACACATTGAGCTACCTTGATATTCTGTCTTAAGAGTATATACTGGAAGATTTCATGTAACAAAGATTTCTTTGGAATAAGTCACTGATACTTATTTCCCTTATATTCTATTACACTATAAGTTAAATATATAAGTTACAGTGTAACTTACAAAAATTAATAACATATTATCCACAGTGAATATCAACTAATAATATATTTGGGTAGGTTTTAGATATGAACTGATTTTGAAGGCATCATTCAATTGATTAACATAACCCATGCTCTTAAAATTAGGCAGGTAAGATGCATGGATATTATAGATTGAGTGGGCATCATATGATTTTATTTTTAGTATTAATGATTATAATAGGTTGATAAACAGAATAGAACATAAGAGAAGTGAGATGGATAATTCAGCACAAGCCACTAATAATGTATCAATAGCCACTTTGGAAAGTAAATGCATCATTCAGAAAAGTTTGGAGACACCAAAACCTCCATTTGGAATGACCTCAAGGAGTCAAAGAGGATGTGATTTTAATTTACTTAAATGGAAACATAATAAACTGAATTTTATCCTGTTGGAAACTTAATGAACTGTGTAGTACACTATTAAGAGAGAGACTGGGAAAACAGTAGAATCAGACTGGTGAGACCCAGAAAGCCATAGATATTGTCTAGGGCAGAGAGTTTTCTGAGGCACACCTCCATGTTCTAAGCCCATGCTCATTCCAAAATTTGTCAATCTGATACTGTGGCTTGGTTATAGTGAGAGACTACCTAGATGTTGTGGCATTTTCTATTGCATCTTAGTGGCATCTTCCTTGAGGATAGGGCAAAATCAGTACAGCCTATGGTGGTCCGCCAATGATATGATGCCCTCAGCAATGATGATTGGGAGCCCTATGAAATAGGCCATGGTCCTTGACAGGATGTGGAAGTCTAAATCATCCATGGGAAGCCTTCCCAAAGGCGACTGTTCTGTCCCATGTCTTCCCCCTGGCCACTGCAGCTTGCTGGCCTTGGGTAAGTCCACCGGAAGTGCTAGGATTGCAGCCAATGACGGGTAACGTCCCCAGAGGGGGGGAACCTAAGACAGGCGCATTGCGAGTATGGTGGTCTCCCATCAACAGAAAAAGGTGAAAAGAAATGTTGTGGACATTGTGTACACGTCAGCCAAAAACATGACTTCCTGATATATGGACTTGGCCTGGCCCAGGAGTGCTGCCCTGACTTATGACGAAAATCAAACCATCACAAGGATTGGCTAATGGCTGTTACTCCAATGTGATCTGCTCATATTCTCTAGGCTTCCTTGTAACCTTTCTGTTGATAAAGCCCTCTCATTTTTCATGAAAGATATCTTGGTGCTGAAAGAGTTAACTTTTCCTGTGTAAGTTCTTCTATTTACTCACTGTTCAGTTCTTTATTTACATATATGGCCACCAGGTATCGCTATTTCAATTATTTAGATCCAGACTAAGACTAACTCTGTACATTTATCTTTTCTTATATTTAGAAAAGAGTAACACAAATCTTTTTCTATAAGTACTTAATTTCTAGTTAATAAGCTTCAAGAGTCTTTTTGTGATTAAAAATAAATTTCTCTTACTTCTAAAGTAGATATAAATCCCTTAGAGCAAAAAGTCCTTCATGAGCTAACATTCAGCCTTGCCTCCCTCTTTTCCCTGCTTCTAGGTTTTATAAACAACTGCTATAAAAGAAAAACAATAGTGCTTTGGAATCCCAGACTGAGAAAGCTGACTTTTATCAGACAGCCTGAATGGTGTGCAGAGAAAAAAACAGTTTCAGGGAATCTGTGAGAAATAAATTTTCACCCAAACTAATTAGATAAATAATGATAAAATTATAATATGCCCAGGCAGTCACGTACAGGGCCTTGAAAAGGTGCAAGTGACCTCAAAACCTTGAAATATATATAATAAGAAATTTAATATGTCTAAAATGTAATCTATAAATTAAGTCATGTCTGTAATGAAATCACCAAAGAAAGTATAAACAATCTGTACTGCCAAAAATTATGCTTGAAAACCTACAACAAAGTGAAAGTAAAGAGAGAAGATTCCACAACCTGCCTCATGTGTCGGTGTGTTATTTTCCCCATCGCTGCTTCTCTGCTTTCGTACTTCGTTGAGCGCTCACGTTGTACCCCCTGTCTGGGGCTGGCCCCCAGCAACTAGATCTGGTGAAATAAGCATTCTAGCCCTCTTGATGGTTTCATTTCCACAATAAATAGACATTTGCTTGTCTCTGATACCTTGGTTAATATAAATACAAGTTCCTGTCCATCTCCGCCCCAAATAAGAAACAACTACATTTAATGTGCTGAGACAATCAGATTTCTAATGGCCAGACCCTAAACTACAGTGAATTTATTAAGGTAAACAGTATCATGTGAAGACTTTTAGCATTTAACTAAGACTCCCTTTTGTGAAAGGAAGTGATAACAACTAAATTCATAAGTATGGTCTTGTTTACAAACCTCTCACTAGCTGAGAATATTCACCAGCTAATCTTTTTAAAAATTTTTAAAAATATCTTTATTTCGTTTATGTATTTTTATGCAGTGCTGAAGATTGAATCTGATGCCTCACATGTATGAGGCAAGCTCTCTGCCACTGAGCCACAACCCCAGCCCTCCTCAGCTATTCTTGAAAATAAACTTACTCTCTGATTCTTCAATATGGAAAAAAGTGACACATTACCAAAAAAATTGCTGAATTCAACTACTGATTCCATTATAACTGTTTTCCAAAGCTTCATTTCAAATCGAGGAATAGAAAGGGCAGTTTTCATTTTCATGACATACTCAGAATTATTTTGAAAAAAAAAAAAACTTTTGAAGAAGAGGAAATGAACCTCTTTTAAAATTACAAGAATCATTCATATTTTGTTCGTCTTTTCTAACAGTTGATACTTAATATTGGAGGAGATATAGGAAAAAAGTTACTGACCTAGAGAGCAGCTAGCATCACTGCATGCCAGTTTGACAGCTAGCAATACCAAAAGATTTATCAGAACAGGATAGTATCCTTCAAATTTTGGGATCCCTCAAAATATGGCTGACTTTTACTAATAGTCAAAATAATAAATTTTAAAAACAGGAATATTGTGATGAAAGTGCTATTTTATAGCTTCTCTATTGCAGGTATTTAGACATGTAATGCAATAATATCTAAGCTGTTTGGAACTGAATTCTGCAGCAAACCAAATTATCCATTACAGAGCTGAGAGCCAAAGGACAAAAAATTAATTGCTTCACTCAGTGAAAATAGTCCATGCACTAAAAAATCACATATTCCATTCAAAGGACAACTAGTCCGTCCTCTATTCATAGCTTATGTCTCTACAATTCTAATAATCTTGGTTACATGATTTACCAATTAGAGTTTATATATTAGACTGAAGGAAGGGATGCTGATCCAGGAAGTCACACTCTGCAAGAAGTGACAGATGACAGAACAGGAGGAGACAGAATATAGAAGTGGCAGATGTAGCCATCATTTCTCCCCCACAAAGATAAAAAATAT
The DNA here is from genome assembly GCA_025594165.1 of Tamias sibiricus. Lineage (NCBI taxonomy): Eukaryota > Metazoa > Chordata > Mammalia > Rodentia > Sciuridae > Tamias > Tamias sibiricus. The sequence continues at coordinate 104,090,335 of CM046667.1, read as the reverse complement.
TCTTCTTTTAAGTCACTTATTACTGGAGTGAATAAGTATGCACATTTAATGAAGTCCAGAGGGTATCACTACATTCCAATATAATTCAAGTTTGATGCTAGTAATGATGGTCCTGAGTCATCAAAAAAAAAAAAAAAAAAAAAAGAGAAAATAAATAATAGATTATATTCTATATAAAGTGATGGAAAAGTGTGACACATATTATTAAAATATTTGCTAAAATATTTTAAGGGAAGGTTTTTAAAGGAATATTACAAATATACAAGGAAAATTCCAATATCTAGAATAGCTCATTTTCAGAGACTTTCTAAATTGCCCCTTTTACTGCCATGGCACCTAAGACTAATGACAATCCAGGACTTTTAGAAAAAAATCTTTAAATTAAAGGAAAATATCATCATATTTATCTCTACATATAAACATATTTTCAGAAGTCACATATTCTTTTTTTTTTTTTTTTTTTTTTTGAGGTACCAGGGATTGAACTCAGGGGCACTTGACCACTGGGCCACATCCCAGCCCTTTTTTGTATTTTATTTAGAGACAGGGTCTCACTGAGTTGCTAAGTGCCTCGCCATTGCTGAGGCTGGCTTTGAACTCGCGATCCTCCTGCCTCAGCCTCCCAAAGTGCTGGGGATTACAGGTGTGCGCCACCGCACCTGGCAGAAGTCACATATTCTATGCCCAAGGTTTTCAAATAAGAGTTCAATAAATTTCTTCAGAAATAACATTGTAGAAGTCTTTGCTTTGATTTCTGTTTTACTTGCTAGACTTCTAAGTAAGAATTTACTTGTAGAAAAGATCTAATGTATTTGGGGCTGAGGTTGTGGCTCAGTGGCAGAGTGCTTGCCTCACACATGTGAGGCATTGGGTTCAATGCTCAGCACCACATAAAAATAAATCAACAAGATAAAGGTAATTATCTACTTGTAACTTAAAAAATATAAAAAGAATGAATATTTCAATAGTTTTACTGTGTGCAAGGGCCAAAATGCAAATTGCACATTTTAAAGAATAAATTTGATAGATCCTGACATATACATGCCTGGGAAACCAACAAAGCAATCAAAATTGTAACCATATCCATCGCCCTTAAAATTTTATTTATAGCACATTAAAAGCCCTCCCTTCCATAAACCCCAACCTAAAGCAATGGATGATCATAATCCTGTCACTATGAATTAATTTCCATATTTTAATTTGCAATTTCATATAAATTGAGTAACAAAACTATGTACTCTTAGTTTTCTGTCTTCTTGCACTCCTCCAAATTATTCTGAGTTTAATTCACATTCTGGTATGTATCATAAGTTCATTCATTTCACTGATGAATAATATTCCATTTTGTGACTATAGCACAATTAGCTTATCCATTCAGATTTTGGGGGACATTAGGTTGTTTCCTGCCTAGTATTACTACAGATAAAATTATGAATATTTGTGAAGTCTATGCAGGAGAAGTTCTTTCTTCCATCTTGGGTAAATGCCTAGGAGTATATGGTTGGATCATTTTAGTGTATGCTTCACTTTTTGAGAAACCACCAAACTGTTTTCCAAAGTGGTTGTGACATTTCACATTCCCACAAGAAATGTGTCCCAGTTGATCTACATCCTGGCAACCTGACAGTCAGTCTTTAGAATTTTAACCATTTTCATAGATGCTTAGAGGTTATCACATTGTGATTTATACCATTAAGCATTTTTTCATGTGTTCATTGTCTGTCTGTATATATTCTCTGGAAAAGTATCTGTTCAAATATTTTGCCCACCTTCTATTGGGTGGTATTCTGATTAAGTTTTATGAATTGCTCATACACTCTGAATGAAAGCCCTTTATCAGATATATGCTGAATGAATATCTTTCTCCTAGCTGTGGCTAGTATTTTCAATTTCTTGATAGTGTCTTTGAAAGAGAATATTTAATTTGGATGAGGTGCATTTTTTTGTTTTGTTTTTGCAGTGCTTGGGATTGAACCTAGGGTCTCACGTAAGTACTATACCACTGAACTATAATCCCAGCCCCTTCAATTTTTTGTGCTGATCATTATCTTCATGTCATAAGTAAGAAATTTTTGCCCAACCCAAGATCATAAAAATCATCCTATATTTTCTTCTATAATTTATATTGTTTTGGGTTGTACATTTTGGACTCTAATCTGTTTGGAATTAATTTTTTTTGTTCATGGTGTGAGATATGGATTGAAGCTCATTCTTCTTTGTATATGGATGGACAATTATTCTATTACTCTTTGTTAAAAAGATTATCCTTTTTTTCTAATAAGGTACCTCAGTCCTCCCTGTGGTGTGCCTGGATAGTTTCTTAGCACAGCATGTCGGAGTAATCATGGGTCTGAATTCATTTATTTTCCATCTCTCTGGGGTTATTGCCATTCATTTCCTAATGTCCACTGTCTTAACAACTATGTTTTCATATGTTTTGTGTTTAGTTTTTTTGTTTGTTTAAAAAAAATTTTTTTTGGTTGTTTCATACAACAAGGTAAAGCTGTTTTTTGTTTTTTGTTTTTTTCCATTTTAGCTAGAATCTGAAATTCGAATGCTTTATTAAGCAATTTGAAAACTCCTGATACAGGAAACACATTTAGTAGAAAATCTTAAACAAAAACAAGAAATATTTTCAATCCCTAAAAGGAATTATTAATTTGTAATTTTGATATGCCCTTCACATAGAAAAAAATCCCCATTCAAATTCCTCTAAGCTACCTGTTGATTTGTAAATCTTTTACCTCCCATGTCATGCGGCTTATATTTTCTCTGACCACTATTTATGAAGATCTGAGTATTATCACAGTAGTATGCCAAAATGTTAAAATATGGTACACGAGAATATTGAAATCAGTGGCATTTTCTCATATTAGAAGGTAAGTGGGATAAGTAGAAGCAGTCTTTTTGTTATGTATTTTGGTTACCAAAAGATTCGTTTATGTCTCCTTAGTTGAGTTATTTCAACCAAGATATGAAATATTTGGAAAGTTTGTAAATATATAAATTGCTAGGAACAACTTCAGACCTAGTAACTGAGAATCTGGGAAACGGGAGTGGGGGTTACTGAATTTCACTTTTTTAAAGGAGCTCCTCAGATAATTGTTATGGATGTTAAATTCTGAGCACCACCTGTTTTGTAATAGACCCAATCTCTAGTTCCTATATCTGATATTTGATACATCAAGTTAAGACACAGTCCCATTTTCAAAAACAAAATTAATATATTGGGAGATATATAGATAGATGATAGATACAGATACATATTACACAAACATTAAAACAGAAATATGTACAAAGTGATGAGTGAAGGCCCTGGGTACTGAGTCACATGTGATCAGAGTCTTAAGAAATTAATAGGAATTCTAGCAGATACAAACAGAAGAAGAAAGGCACTGCCAGTCTGAGGGATGAATATATTTGCAGAGTCCTGGCATTGCAAATTTTCAAGGAACATTTGAAAGAATAAGGAGAAATTTGGTGAAAGAGAATAGTACAGTGTTTCTGAAAATGGAACAAATGAATCTCTTGGGAATCTAAAAATTTAGATTCCTTGAACTGCTTCTTATTTCCCTTAATATTTATATTAAGTCATATTAAAATGCTAGTAAAAGGGTTTTTTATATTTATTTTATGTGGTGCAGAGGATTGAACCCAGGGCCTCACACCTGCAAGGCAAGCCCTCGACTACTGAGGTATAGCACCAGTAAAAGGTTTTTAACTTGTTTTCAGCATAATTTTTACCAAATGTAGTTTAAAATACATTGATTATAGTAACTCATTCAAAAATAGAACAACATACAGGGGGAAAGGAATTTTAAACAAATATAGATTCAAGACAGATGTTGGTTGTGTTTCTAAACACACAATAAACTCACTTTATACAATAAACTCATCTCAATATTTTTAGTATCCATTTTACTCTCCACTGGGGAGTTTAGGCCTTTCAAATGCAATTTTCAGATATATGCCATTTAGTTAAATTTGATAAAAATGTAGTCCTATATTTCTGCACTTTCTAAAAATATCTGGTCATTCTACAAGATATACACCTAAATGCCTTATTGTAATAATTATTTTATTTAAAATACTTAACAGTCCACTATTTTGATAGAAATATTCAAGCATATGTCAACTAATAGCTGCATTCAAATTAGCATGTGTCAGACACCATCATCTGATTTTAGACAATAGTGCCTAAAACATACATTGTAGAAAATATCACCTCTTTTTTCAAATGGTTCTGGGAAAATTGAATATCCATATATAAAAGGATGAAAACAGATCCCAATATCTCATTCTGCACAAAAGTCTATTCAAAATGGATCAAAATCCCATGAGTTAGACCAGAAGCTTTGCAAATACTAAAAGAAAACATAGGCTCAACACTCCAACATATTAGCACAGGCAATGCCTTTCTCAATAGGACTGCTAAAGCCTTAGAAATAAACCAATAATTAATAAATGGGATGGCATCAAATAATAAAGCTTCTGCACAGCAAAGGAAACAAGAGTATGAAGAGAGAGCCTACAGAATGGGATAAGGTCTTTGCCAGTTGCTCTTCTAACAGAGGATTGATATCCAAAATATGTATTTAAAAAAATCTCAAAAAACACCACCAAAACAAAACAAAAACAAAAAACAAATAAATGAATAACCCAATCAATAAGTGAGCAAATGAACAAAACAGACATTTCTCAAAAGAATGAATACAAATGGCCAACAAACCTAAGAAAAAAAATTCAGCATCTCTAGTAATTAGGGAAATGCAAATCACTCCAGTTAAAATATCAGTTATCATGAATACAAATAATAAGGGTTTCAGCTATAGCTCAGTGGTATTTGATCCTCAACAGCACCACACAAAAAATAAATAAATAAAATAAAAGTATTCTTTACATCTACAACAACAAAACTTGTTAAAAGAATATAAATAATAATAAATGCTGGCGAGGATGCAGAGAGAAAGTAATATTCTTACACTGTTGGTAAGATTGAAAATTTGGACAACCAGTATGGAAATCAGTATGAAGATTCTTCAGAATGGAATATAACCATAATATGGCCCATCTTTACCACTCGTAGGTATTTATCCAAAAGAACTAAAGTCAGCATACTATAGCTGTCTTCACCCATGTGTATAGCAGCACAATTCACAATAACCAACTTATGAAATCAGACTAGGTGTATATCTACAGATGAATGGATAAAGAAAATGTAGTATGTACACACAATGGAGTTTTACTCAGCCATAAAGAAGAATGAAATAATTATTAAAATCTCAAGAAAATAGATGGACTAGAGAGCATCATATTAAGTAAAATAAACCAGACTCAGAAAGTCAAGGGTCATATGTTTTCTCTCATATGTGGAAGCTAGAGAGGAAAAATGGTGGGGTTGGGGGAAGGATCTGATTAAAACAGAAAGGAGACCAGTAGGGTAGAGGAAAGAGATGAGGGGGAGAGAGAGGAGGAAAGGAAAAGGAGAGTACTAGAAAACGAAAATGACCAAATTTTTTATGTGCATGTATGATTATGTCACAGTGAAGTCTACTATTATGTGTAGATTATGCACCGATAAAATTTTTAAAAATAGTACATTTGTTTTATTTTCCTGGAAAAAAAAGTATTCTGTTCTTTACTAGGAACCTCAAGGAAATCCCCCCACACCCACTCCGCTTTTTAGGCTTTTAACTACTTAATAAACTGGCAAAGTCAGTTTGAAAAAATCAGGAAAGCTTAATTGTACTTTACCTTTATTTAGGTTTCAGACAAAAGAAAACATGTTACTACAAAAATCACTATGAATGATAGCCTGTTTTTTATTAATTATAGATTATAGGTCATTAATTAAAGATAATAAATAATATATGACTTGAAGGTGAAACATAATCCATATAATTATGGTTAATTCTTACTCATCATCAAAATGAGTTATGTATTTAAGTTAATAACTGAATAAAACAGAATTATCAAATCTCTGTCTATTGCAATTAACTAATGTTTTGTATATTTGGCCTCTCCTGGAATCTACTGGTACATTTATATATCAAATATGTTTTCAGGACCACATTATTTGGAGGCATTACGTACAAGATGCTATTCCTGTATTTGAGTACATAACCTACAGAAAATTACCATATATTGAATTCATATGATATGTTTATGTGTCTAGGTGCTACGAGAGGTATGAACTGCATACCATGAAAGCAAAAACATAGGAAAATTAAACCAACTATTTCCTTCCAGATTAATAGGTAGCAGTTCATTGAAAATGGATAATTTAAATAGGAAAAGGGAGAGGTGCATTGCAGGCAAAAAGAACAGCAATGCAAAGCATCCACGTATATTTTAGGATTGGCTAGTGTCTGGTATTATGAGGGAATGGAGATGAACCCTTGGTATCATTAATGATACTTAGGATAGCAACATGAAGCCATTGAAAGCATTCAAGCAGAGTCATGATGACAATCATATTTGTATTTTCCAAAGCTCACTGTGATTTCAGAGAATGGATTGAAGGGAAGAAAAATGATTTCACTTCCAAACATGTTAAATATGAAGTGTCTGCAGTTATCAGGGAGAAATATTTAGTGTACAGTTAGGTATAAGAGCTTAGGGAAAGGAGGCTACTGTAGATACACATGCCTGCAAACTCTATAAAAATATGTGGGGTTACCCAGAGAATATACATGTTAAAAAAAGAGAAGCAATGAAAACAATGACTTTGAAACCAACATTAAAATGTTGGGTAGAGAAAGAGAAGCCATCAAAAATGACAAAGGACTATTAAGAAAGGTAAAAGATATAGAAAAGAATGGAGTCACAGAAGTCAAAAGAGAAGGTGTGTGTGTGTGTGTGTGTGTGTGTGTGTGTGTGTGTGTGTGTGTGTGTGTTACAAAGACACCAAGTATGATGAGGAACAAAGAAACAGAATTCTTTATTTGGCAATTTCAGAGAAATGGTGGTTATGGATGAGAAAATAGAGGCAACAAGTATAGATTGCTCAAGCAAGAAGTTTACCTATGAAGGGACAAATCTGAATATGTGGCACATAAAAGTTATCCAACAATTCTTAGTGCAAATGTGAAAGGGAGGGAGAAAAGAGGAAGCTTGAAGATTGAAGGATGCATAAGAAAGTTTCCATAATTTGAGGATCTTATCAAAAATTGAAATGAGCTTACCATATTACCAAAAGAAAGTTGGTTCATTTTGATATACTTTACCAATGATAAGTTAACAGAGCCTGTTTACTTCTTTGAAAATAATGAGCAATACACAAAATTATGACTAGAATAGATATTGCATGAATAAATGACTCATTTAGTTATCATTCTAGACCTTAAGAGCAAGGATCATGGGGCCTTTCTATGCTGCTTCCTATACTTGAGATGCCAGTTCCTCAGAGAAGTATTCTCTAATTTTCCAGAGGAGACCATATTCTCTCCATGCAACTACATCTACTATGGTCCCCAATTCTTTCCCCTTATAACTCATGCCTCTGTTTGTAATTACATATTTATTTATCAGATTGTTAATTTTCTGCCTGCCTTGTTTGACTACAAACTCTATGAGAGTATGTGACATGTCCATCTATGCTCATCAATGTATTTTCAATGCCCAGTATATTGCCTGGAACATATAAGTAGTCACCGAATATTTGCTGAACAAAGGACCAAAATAAAGGCATACATAATGAAAGAATTTCTGAATTCAGAGCTTTGCATAGGAAAAATGCACTTCCTGTTTGTCTCCATTTTGGGAAGAAAAACCAGATAAAGTTCAATCGAATTGAGATAATTTATATCAGCTTGTTAATGCACATGAATAACCCACCCAGATCAGGAATTATTATTATTTTCTTTTACATCTTTCACATTTACCTGAAATGTGAGCACTCCTTTTTGGTTAGTGTGCTTCCTAATTATTTCATAGACCGTTTTCATGCTAATCTCCATAATTTGGCCTTTTAAGACCTCTATCCCAAGAAGTATCAGGAGTTTTCTATAAAAATAAGGAGAATACGTTTTAGGGATGATTTCTAGAGACATGGAGACATCAATGAGCACAGAAGTCAGGTGTCCTGGTCCAAATCCTAGCTTTTTCTACTGAGTTTGTAATCTCAACAAGTTTCTTAATCTATCTGAGACTTAGTTTCTTCTGTGAAATATGAATACCAATATTACTTAACCAATAGTTATTTTAAAAATTTATCTAGTTAATATATGTAAAGGACGTAGAGCACTGCCTATTGCATAGTAATTGCTCAGTTACTTACTATCTACTAGTTTCTGTTACTAGTTATATACAAGCAATTATTGCATGTATGATTGGCCTTGCTCCAATATTCAGTATTCAAGGTCCATAGAACAAATGGCCTAAACCTACATAGGAATGTGATCCATATTTGCTAGTTTTACCCTTCAGCAGCTTTTTGGTTAAAAGAAATAAACTTACTTTCCAAGACTTTTACCCCTATTCCCATTTCAGTAACTTAAAAAAAAAAGCGCTTGCGCACTCACACACACACACACACACACACACAAAAAAAAAAAAAAAAAAAAAAAAAAAAAAAAACCTCTAGCTAGCTTAGCCTCTGTTCTCTTCTTCACTACAACTGTCCCAAGTTTCTCCCTCCCGGGTCTCATCCTCAGGTTACATCTCAGATATTTTTAAAGCAAGGATTTAGTTCTAATGTGTCGCCTACAAGCACTGGCAAGACCCACTGACAAGTTTCAAGTAAATAAGATTATAGAGGCCACCAACATAGGTTTGTTTAGCTTGAAACCAATTCATTCTATTTACCTGAAAAAACAAAAACCTTTGGTCTTTCCCAGCTGTGTTTGCATCACTTTAACTCCCAGTGAGGTTAAATTTTTCAGATGAAAAAAAAAAAAATCATTCCTTCTGGATTATATTCACTGAGTACCCGTCTGTAGGTCAGGCCATGCAGAATGTCACCATGACAGAGGTGGGCCAAAAGATGCCTTTGTATGTTGAATAGCAGGGGCCTCAAGGTTAACCCCTAGTGATTTTGATGAAAATTCTTAGAGACAGAAGGACAGTTGCTAATGAAGGATATGACATTATGCATGCCACAGAGAAATATCAACAAACAGTTTGGACTTCATAACCCAAAGCAAACTGTCACCAGGTCTTCTTGCATAGTTTCTTTTTTATATACCGATTCAAAATGACAAATCTTGGATCCAAAATATGCTTTCTAATAGGAAGATTTATGCTACAAACCTCTACATTTTTTTTCAGAGAAGGCTTTTCTCAAAAAGACAAACACCACACATTGCAAAAAAAAAATAATAGTAAAGAATGCACTGGTCTTATAATATAGTAATGTTCTTATAAGTATTCTTCCAAGTCATATGCAAGCTTTGGCAAGTAAGCTTATCTCCTTGAGCCACTGTTTCTTTTTCTTTGTTTTTTTTTTCAAATTTATTTTTTATTCTAAGTTGTTAGAAATGACAGCAGAATGTATTACATTTCATATTATACTTGTAGAGCATGTTTTTACATATCTCTGGTTGTATACAAAATATATTCACACCATTCATGTCTTCATACATGCACTTAGGGTAATGATATCCATCTCATTCTACATCTTTTTTTCCTTCACCTTTTGCCCCCTCCCTTTCCCTCCCTCCCCAATGGCCATTCTAGTGTTCCTCTAATCCTCCTGTGCTCCCCATCCCAACCCCACTGTGAATTGGTCTCCTTATATCAGAGAAAACATTTGGCACTTGGCTTTTAGGGATGGGCTAACTTCACTTAGCATTATATTCTCCAACTTCATCCATTTACCTGTGAATGCCATGATCTTATTCTCTCTTATTGCTGAGTAACACTCCATTGTGTATATATACCACATTTCCTTTATCCATTCATCTACTAAAGGGCATCTGGGTTGGTTCCACAGTTTAACTATTGTGAATTGTGCTGCTATAAACATTAAGGTGGCTGTGTCCCAGTTGTATGCTATTTTTAAGTCCTTTGGGTATAGACCAAGGAGTGGAATAGCTGGGTGATAAGGTGGTTCCATTCCAAGTTTTCCAAGGAATCTCCATACTGCTTTCCATATTGGCTGCACCATTTTGCAGTCTCACCAGCAATGTATGAGTGTGCCTTTTTCTCCACATCCTCGTCAACATTTATTGTTGTTTGTGTTCTTAATAGCTGAAATTCTGACTGGTGTAAGCTGAAATCTTAGAGTGGATTTGATTTGCATTTCTCTAATTGCCAGAGATGTTGAACCTTTTTTCAAGTATTTGTTGGTTGATTGTATATCTTCTTCTGAGAAGTGTCTATTCAGTTCCTTGGCCCATTTTTTGATTGGGTTATTTGGGTTTTTTTTGTTTTTTTTTTTTTTTTTTTTTTTTTTTTTTTTGTGTTAAGATTTTTGAGTTCTTTATATATTCTAGAGATTAGTTCTCACAGAAATAGAAAAAGAAAAGCAGTCATGAAATTCATCTGGAAAAATAAGAGACCCAGAATAGCTAAAGCAATTCTCTTAGCAAGAGGAGTGAAGCAGGTGGCATCACTATACCAGACCTTAAATTATACTACAGAGCAATAGTAACAAAAACAGCATGATATTGGCACCAAAATAGGCCAGTAGACCAATGGTACAGAATAGAGGACACAGAGACTAACACATATAATTTCAGTTATCTTATATTAGACAAAGGGGCCAAAAATGTACATTGGAGAATAGATAGCCTCTTCAACAAATGGTACTGGGAAACCTGGACATCCATATGCAATAAAATGAAATTAAACCTCTATCTCTCACCATGCACAAAATTCAACTCAAAGTGGATCAAGGATCTAGGAATTAGACCAGAGACACTACACATAATAGAAGAAAAAGTAAGCTCTAATCTCCAACATGTTGAATTAGGCCCCAAGTTCCTTAATAAGAATCCTGTAGCACAAGAATTAATATCAAGAATCAATAAATGGGATAGATTCAAATTACAAAGCTTCTTCTCAGAAAAAAAAAAAAATTAGTGAGGTGAATAGAGAGCTACTAATTAGGAACAAATTTTTACCACTGTTTCTTTTTCTGAAAAACAAGAATAACTACAGATGCTCAAACTTACATGTTTTTATGGGAATCAAATTAAATAGATATTAAAGTACTTTGAAAAAGTTTCAGGTTCTCTACCACTGTCCTGTGTTATTACAATTGAGATTGACGTCAAGGAAAAGATTTGTGTAACTTATAAGTATATGCTATTAATAAATTTTATGACTTTCTAATTTTAAAAGATCATGCATACCAACTTCTTTTCCTAGAAATATTAAAGAATGGAAAACTCAAAAATATCTATTAAAAATACCAAGAAAGTCTGGAACGAATTTAACTATGCAATTAAATTCATAGCTAATCAAAAAAAAGTTTAAAATTTTATGTATAAAATCCCAAAGAAGCAAACAAATTTTTTTAGCAAGGAGGGGAGAGGAAGGAGAGAGAGAGAGAGAGAGAGAGAGAGAGAGAGAGAGAGAGATAGCAAGATTGCTAGAAATCAGAGGGACCAACTGATTATGAAGTTATAGCTGCTCTGAAGAGATTTACTGATATCAAAAAACAACATGAGGGCTGGGGTTGTAGCTCAATGTTAGCGTGTTCTCCTAGCACGTGTGAGGCACTAGGTTCAATCCTCAGCACCACATAAAAATAAAATAAAGATATTATGTTCATCAAATTAAAAAATAAATATTTAAAAAATAACATGAGTGATAGAAGTAGAGAATACAATGGTGGTTATCAGAGGCTGGAGTATGAGATGGATGAAGAAAGACTGGTCAATAGTTACAAGGTTACATTTAGATAGGCATATAAATTATGGAGTTGTATTATATAGCCAGGTTATATAGTTAATAACAATGTATTGTACGTCTTTTAAAAAACTAAAATAGAGGATTTTAAACCTTCTCACCACAAAGAAATGATAATTTCTTGAGATTATGGGTTGTCATATGGCTTGACTTGATCATTTCACAAGCTACATATGTATTAAAATATCATATAGTACTCCATAAATATGTAAAATTATTATTTATAAGTTAAAAATTTAAAAAAAAATTTTGGCAACTAACAAAACAAATAAAATAAAATAAAATAAAGATGCTTGGCTTACTAGTCAAATAAAGAAAACCAAAAAAGCTTGTATAGAGTGGAGAATGGGAATTGAGACACCACATAAAACTGGGAGTCTCAAAAGTTCTACATTCTAGTGAAATGGGGGAATGAGAAAAAATATCTACTTTTAACAAAAACAGATGAAATAATATCTCCACTGATAATTTATAATCACAGGCCTTTAACACAGGTTTGTGGTTTAATTTATACTTTTGCATAGTCCTGAAAAGCCTAAACTTAGAAATTAACTCAAGGTGGTCATAAATTGGTAACACTCTGATGTGAGTAGCAGAAGCAAATTAAAATTTCTGTAAAAGAATGAACCATAAACCATCCATGGACTTCTATAGATTAAGTCCCATGCATGTACCTACATCATCCCAAATTATAAGACATATGATCAAATCAGCCACCATACTGAGGTAGCAGATAAAATGAACATGCCTGTAATCCCAGTGGCTTGGGAGGCTTAGGCAAGGGGATCTCCAGTTCAGAGCCAGCCTCAGCAAAAGCGAGGTGCTAAGAAACTCAGTGAGACCCTGTCTCTAAATAAAATACAAAAATAGGGCTGGGGATGTGGCTCAGTGGTCAAGTGCCCCAGAGTTCAATGCCCAGAACCCCTCTCCAAAATAATAATAATAAAAAATAAGTAAAAGATATTCTCATCCATTTTGCTATATGCAATTCTTACTCACTTTCACTGCTATAGAGTATTCAAAAATATACCATGTTTTGTGTATGAGTGACTTATTGATTGACACCTTGCATGGCTTCTAAATTTTGTCATTAAAATAATACTATTATGAAAAAAAGAAGTAACAAATATAATCAAACTGTAAGCAATAAAAATGACATTAGTTTAAAATTATATACATATATGTGCACACATGTACACACACACACACACACACACACACACACACACACATATATATATATATATATATATATATATATATATATAATAATATTTATACTGCAGTGCTGAGGATCAAACCCAAGGCCTTGTGCATTCCAGACAGGTGTTAGATCCCCAGATGACATTATTTGTAAAGGCTATATATATTTTAAAACCAAATAAAACTTTGAGGAATGAAAAAAAGGGAGCAAAAATATTAAATTTTTATTAACAGATTAAATAGCAGGGGAGATCTGGGAACTAGCAGGTAGATCTGAAGAGGTTACCCTCCCAAAAGAAAACAGCTCAGAAAAACACTGAAATGGAAAATATTACAAGAGAATCTTAGAGACACTGAAATAGAATGAGAAGGTCCAAAGGGCATACGGTAGAAGTCCTGGATGAAGAGAATTATAAGAATGGGGGAGAGACAAGAGTCAAAGATGCAGTGACTCAACCTTCCTGTTGAGAAAAGAGAATAAGTCACAAACAGGATAAATTCAAGTAATTCCACATCTGGCATGTCATAGTGGAACTACAGAGCATACATACACACACACACACACACACACACATACACACACACACACACACACACTTTATAAATAGAAAAGACAAATACCTTTAAAGGACAGAATATTAAACAAACAGTAGAATTTTCCAGAATAGTAATGGAAAACATGAGAATATAACAATAACTTCAAATGCTGAAAGAATCTCTTTATTTATAATGTGACATTGGAATCAGCTTTCATTCAAAATTAACTTTTCTAGTAAAAAATTACATAGAACAGACCCTCACTGAACTAATTTTATTCCTTAATTACTTGAGGAAGAAGGAAAATCATAGCAAAAGGAAGGCTTAAAACACACACACACACACACAAATGAAAGATAAGAATGTGCAAAAATGTTTAAAATGTTAACTGGTCTAAAAAATCTTATTAGGGATGTAAAGAAGAAGATAAGACAAAACTATGAGATAGTAGTAACATCTAAACTAGGAAAGGGGAGATCAGAGTTAAAGCATTTTAAGTCCTTGGAATGTTCAAGAGGAACATAGAAGTGGTGACTAACTTTAGATTCCATTAAATAAGCATCTGAAATTTTTTAAAGTAACCAATAAGAGAATGGAAATAAACTGTATTTCCTTCCAAACTGTTAGAAGAAGCATGGACTAAAGAGGTCTGAAAATGAATTAACTAAGGGACCAAATAATGAACAATTTAAACTTTGAGGACCATGTAGAGTCTCCCAGCTATTCAACTCTGCCTTTGTGACAAAAATGCAGCCCAAACCAATACATAATGAATAGGCATGGAGTTGTTCCAATAAATCTTTGTGTATAAAAAGAGGTGGCCTGCTTGATGTGGCCTACAAATTGTAATTTACCAGCTCTTACTTTCAGAAATCTTTACGTTTAGGTCTAAGATCTATTTTGTTTGGGATGGTTTGTTTCCTTGTTTTTTCATAAGTGTGTCTACCCATCTATTTTTTTTAATATTTTTATTTATTTGCTTTAGTTGTACACAATGCATTTTATTCAATGCATTTTATTTGTACGTGGTGCTGAGAATTGAACCCGGGTCGCCCACGCGCGCTAGACGAGCGCTCTACCACTGAGCCACAATCCCAGCCCTACCCATCTATTTTGAATAAAATTTTAAATGTACTACAAAGTACATATTGATATTTATTTATGTATTTGTTTGTTTTGGTACTGGGGATTGAACCCAGGGTCTTTGCATTTTAAGCACGTGCTCTATAGTTGAGCTATACGCTTAGTCTTGAAGTTCAATTCTGTATATGGATATCTGAATGTTCCAGCTCCACTTGTTGAAAAGACTCTCCTTTGCTCAATGAATTGTCATTGCACCATTGTTGAAAATCACTTTTACTATCTTTTGTCTGTTCAGTTGCTGTAATGTAATACCATAAACTAGGCGATTTATAAACAATTGACATTTATTTTATCAGAGTTCTGGAGGGTGGGAAGTTTAAGACATTACTAGATTTAATGGCCATTGAAGGTACATGTTCTGGTTCATAGACAGTGCTTTTGAACTGTGTCCTCATATGTAAGAGAGGAGAGGGGTGTCCCTTCAGGCTTCTTTTATATGGACACTCATTTATGAGGGCTCTACCCTCATGACATATTTATATCCCATGGACTCCCTCTCTTAATGCCATCACATTGATAATTAGGTTTCAACATACAAATTGTAATAAATAAGCCAGCCACAAAAAGACAAATACCTTATGATTTCATTTATATATGGAGTCTAAAATGTTGAACTCATAAAAGCAGACAGTAAAATAGTGGCTACTAGGGCCTGGGAGGGCAAGGGATTTGGGGATATGTTGGTCAAAGGATAAACATTTTATTTTAGATAAGTGGAATAAGTTCAAGAGATCTATTGTACAACTTGGGGACTGTAGTAAATAATAATATATTGCTTGAAAATTGTTAAGAAACTGAATTTTAATTGTACTCACCATTAAAAAAGAATAGATGTGTGATGCAATGAGTTTTTTCTTTTTTTCTTTTTTTTTTTTTTGTACCGGGAATTGAACTCAGGGGCACTCAACCACTGGGCCACATCCCCAGCCCGTTTTTGTATTTTATTAGAGACAGGGTCTCACTGAGTTGCTAAGTGCCTCGCCATTGCTGAGGCTGGCTTTGAACTCGCAATCCTCCTGCCTCAGCCTCCCAAGTGCTAGGATTACAGGCGTGCGCCACCACGCCCTGCGCAATGAGTTTTTTAATCAGCTCAATTTGTCATGTAACAGTGTATACAGGTATGAATGTATATATATGTATTTATCAACATATACCATATCGAATACCATAATTCCACAGTTTTTATTTATCCATTTTAGAAAAGTAACAAATGAGAAAAAAGGGGGACACGTTTACACCATAGCATTTACATATATGTGTGGATATATTTCTGGACTCTTTATTCTGCAACATCATCACACCAATACCACACTACCTTTATTGCTACAGTTTTATAATGAGTCTTGGAAACAGGTCCTCCAACTTCTCTTCTCTACAGAAATTGTTTTGTCTACTCTAAGTTCTTCACATTACCATATGAATTTTAGAAACATTTTATCAATGTCTGCAGAAAAAGCCTGCTGGCATTTTAGTAAACATTGAGTTAAATATGTAGGTCGATTTTTGGACAACTGACATCTTTACAATTTTGAATTCTCTGACCAATGTACTGTGCCCACCAAGAATTATGCTGTCTAAGTCTCCTGCTCATAGTGCTTAGTTGACCAGTAGCCGCAGTTGTGGGTCCACTGCCATGTTTGGGTAAAGGCCACACTCCCACCCAAACTTTAAGCAAGGTAGAAAAACATGTGCAAGCCTATTCCTGCAGGACAATGATCTTCTCTAACAACAACTTTGGGTCAAAGAATATTCACTGACATGGCTAATACTTTGTTAGAAGTATACTACAGTCTGAGACATTTCCTATTTTCTTTGCCCTTTCCATCTAAAGGGGTCAGACCCACACTGTCATCTGAAGCCTTTCAGTGACTAGTCCTGGTGCATTCCCTTTGTCCTTCATAGACATTTCCCCCAATAAATCCCTTTCACGTCTAATCCTGTTTTGGTATCTGCTTCTTGAAGGATCAAAACTAGCACGTACCAGGAAGAAGATTTGTGGTTTATTCTTCTGCTTAGTCAAAGCTGGACACTGTCTTAGAGAGCAGGAAATATTTGAGTGGCAGAATCATTTTAATAGTAGGCATAGCTATTTTGTCAAATCCTTATATGTATGAATGTGATATATTATTGCATAAAATAGTTTCATTTCAAAATAATGGCCAGCATATTTCTTTTCTTGTTTGTCTTCCTGTTACAATTTGAGTTCTTGAGATACTCACAAATCTAGCAGTTGTGCATGTTGGCCAAAGAACATTTTGCATTATTAAACAATTCATATTCTTCCTAAAGTTATACACATATTCATCTAGGCATGACATAGGAGAAATGAAATACCAATTATTGTCTTTGGCTGTGTCCCTGTAGTATGCTGTTTTCAAGTCTTTTGGGTAAAGACAAAGGAGTGGGATAGCTGGGTCATAAGGTGGTTCCATTCCAAGTTGTCCAAGGTATCTCCATACTGCTTTCCATATTGGCTTCACCATTTTGCAGTCCCACCAACAATGTATGAGAGTGCCTTTTTCTCCACATCCTCTCCAATATTTATTGTTGTTTGTGTTCTTAATAGATGCCATTCTGACAGGTATGAGATGAAATCTTAGAGTGGTTTTGATTTGCATTTCTCTAATTGCCAGAGAGGTTGAGCATTTTTTCATGTATTTGTTGATTGATTGTATATCTTCTTCTGAGAAGTGTCTGTTCAGTTCCTTAGCCCATTTTTTGATTGGGTTATTTGTTTTTTTTGGTGTTAAGATTTTTGAGTTCTTTATATATTCTAGAGATTAGTGCTTTATCTGACGTGCATGTGGTAAAAATTTGTTGCCAATTAGTAGGCTCTCTGTTCACCTCACTGATTGTTTCTTTTGCTGAGAAGAAGCTTTGTAATTTGAGTCTATCCCATTTATTGATTCTTGGTTTTAATTCTTGTGCTACAGGATTCTTTTTAAGGAATTTGGGGCCTAATCCAATATATTGGAGATTAGAGCTTACTTTTTCTTCTATTAGGTGTAGTGTCTCTGGTCTAATTCCTAGATCCTTGATCCACTTTGAGTTGAATTTTGTGCATGGTGAGAGATAGACTTTTAATTTCATTTTATTGCATATGGATTTCCAGTTTTCCCAGCACCATTTGTTAAAGAGGCTATCTTTTCTCCAATGTACGTTTTTGGTGCCTTTGTCTAATATAAGATTACTGAAATTATATGTGTTAGTCTCTGTGTACTCTATTATGTACCATTGGTCTACTGGCCTATTTTGGTGCCAATACCATGCTGTTTTTGTTACTATTGCTCTGTAGTATAATTTATGGTCTGGTATAGTAATGCCACCTGCTTCACTCCTCTTACTAAGGATTGCTTTAGCTATTCTGGGTCTCTTATTTTTCCAGATGAATTTCATGACTGCTTTTTCTATTTCTATGAGGAATGTCATTGGGATTTTGACTGGCATTGAGTAGATGAATGGATAAAGAAAATCTGGTATATATACACACAATGGAGTATTACTCAGCAATAAGAGAGAATAAAATCATGGCATTTGCAGGTAAATGAATGAAGTTAGAGAATATAATACTAAGTGAAGTTAGCCAATCCTAAAAAGCCAAATGCCAAATGTTTTCTCTGATATAAGGAGGCCAATTCACAGTTGGGTTGGGATGGGGAGCATAGGAGGATTAGAGGAACACTAGAATGGCCAATGGGGAGAGAGGGGAAGGGAGGGGGCAAAAGGGTGAAGAAAAAAAAAGATGGTAGAATGAGATGGATATCATTACCCTAAGTGCATGTATGAAGTCATGAATGGTATAAATATACTTTGCATACAACCAGAGATTTGTAAAAAATGTGCTCTATATATGTAATATGAAATGTAATGCATTCTGCTGTCATTTATAACATCTTAGAATAAAACATTAAAATAAATAAATAAATAATTATGACAGTGAAAAAAATTTAAAAAAATAAAACATACTTCAACTGCATCTAAGGAAAGGAGAAGCGTTTTGTACAGCGTGAGACAAAGACTTGAAAGAAGAGTAGCATAATGGTGCAAGCTGAACACATGGACAGGAGGTATCAGAGAAGATCCCAAGGGAAGAATTTCCACCTGGAAATTCTCCATTCAGAGAACTTCTCTGCTTTCATTCAAAAAGGTTCTGTATTCTCATTGCACAATACAATCTACTAACCTGTGTTGATATTTGTAGGCAATGGCTTTTTGTATGGATGGGATTAAGAAATAACTCAGAAAACTGCTAAGACAGGTACAAGATATATTGTCTTCTGCATTGAAAATCACTAAAGTAAACAATAAAAACTAGAAATGTGTGCTAAAAAAAAAGAACACAAACAACAATAAATGTTGGCAAGGATGTGGAGAAAAAGGCACGCTCATACATTGTTGGTGGGACTGAAAAATGCTGCAGCCAATCTGGAAAGCAGTATGGAGATTCCTTGGAAAACTTGGAATGGAAGCACCTTATGACCCAGCTATCCCACTGCTTGGTCTTTACCCAAAGGTCTTAAAAACAGCATACTACAGGACACAGCCACATCAATGTTTATAGCAGCACAATTCACAATACCCAAACTGTGAAACCAACCCAGATGCCCTTCAGTAGATGAATGGATAAAGAAAATGTGCTATATACACACAATGGAGTATTACTCATCAATAAGTGCAGGAGCCCTGTTTGGGGAGATGGCTCGAATTGCGGTTGACTATGAGCCGTGGAGATTTGGGCATTGTCGCCTTCCGTAGTCTCACGGGACTTGTCCCACGATCTCGAGTGACTTGGCCGAAATTGCTGATCGGGTCAGCGCCATTTTGGTGGTGTGTGTGGCGTGTGTTAGTCGTTGTTAGAACCAGAGAGAAAAGTTATCAGAATAAAAAGCTGTTTGTCTCCAGTTTGCCTCTGAACTTCTTCCAGCGGCACCGTTGCTCCAAGCGCTTCAGGCGGCAACAGGTGGCGGCCCGTACGGGGAACTTCGGAGCGGACAGGTAAGAACTGAAAGGTCTCTAAAGATGGGTTCGAATATAACTGAATCCCAAGTGATAGAGGCTATGCAAAGACTCCTTGATATACCTGACTCTGTTCTCAGTGAGGAGTATATAGAAAAAAGTGAAAGTGATCAAAAAAGCGTAGCTTCCACTGGGCCAACTAAGACCAGTAAAGAGAGTATTAGAAGAGTCCCAAAAATGACAAAAATCCAAGCTATTAAAGCTATTTGGGAGTTATCGGTGATAGCTGAAGGATACTTGCTCTTAATGGAACCTGGGCCTCAGGATATTGCTGTCAGTGAAATTAGCAGTGGTGAGGAATCTAGTAAAAGTGATCCTGAGAAAATGAGGAAACAGAAACTAAAAAAGACCGAGAAAAAGGACTGTCAGGTAGAGGAACCACTTGTGTCCTCTACTCCCCCATGGGTGGAATCCATTACAGAAAATATGAAGGGTAGGCATTTGCATACCCTAGAAACAGAAATAAAAAGTCTTTCTGATCGCTTATGCGCTCTCGAGGACAACTCACAGATACATTGGG
This sequence comes from Tamias sibiricus, assembly GCA_025594165.1. NCBI lineage: Eukaryota > Metazoa > Chordata > Mammalia > Rodentia > Sciuridae > Tamias > Tamias sibiricus. The sequence goes on along the minus strand of CM046667.1, from coordinate 104,070,063 downwards.
AACCGCCAGCATTTGAAAAGAAAAATGGACAGAGGGTCCATCAGTCAGTAGATTTCAAAACAATAAAAAATCTCAAAGAGGCAGTAATGACTTATGGGCCCCAAGCTCCTTTCACGTTGAGTATGCTGGAGTCCCTTAACACCTTTAGCTTAACCTCCTCAGACTGGAAAAGTCTATGTAAAGCAACATTAAGCGGGGGGCAATTCTTGGTTTGGCGATCGCAATTCCAAGAACTTTGTATAGAAACGGCTAAAAGAAACGCGGCTGCAGGGTTTGAAAACTATGATATAGACATGCTCACAGGAGAAGGGCAATTCGCAGACTTACAGGCTCAAACAGATTATGACCCAGATGTATATGCTCAGATAAACACAGCTGCCTTAGAGGCATGGAAAACTGTACAAGGACCTGGGGATCTACAAGGTAGCTTGTCAAAAGTAATTCAAGGACCTAATGAGCCGTATGCTGACTTTGCTGATCGACATTTGAGAACTGCAGGTAGTGTGTTTACAGATGTTGACCAAGCTATGCCATTAGTTGTTCAATTAGCTTATGAAAATGCTAATAAATGGTGCCAAGCAGCCATCAGGCCATGGAGAACTAAAAAGGATCTTTCCATATATATACAACTATGTAAAGATATAAATGACGCCTTAGTCACAGGAAATGTGATTGCAGCCTCAATGAGAGGTGCTTCCCCTCGAAATTTCACAAAGGCTAAACGTAGACATTATAATCAATCAGGATATTCCAGGCAAAATTATCATAATCAATCAGGCTATTCTAGGCAAAATCCCAAAAGAGAAATAAAACCAAGCTCATCAGTGCCCCAGGCCGCTGCCCCAGGTGTAAAAAGGGAAATCATTGGGCCAATAAATGCCATTCAAAATTTGACATCCATGGAAATCCTTTGTTCAGGAATTCAAAAAACGGGGCACGGGGCCCAATACCCCGGGGCCCACAAATATACGGGGCATTGCAGGAGGAGTATCCTCAAGCATCCACTCAGATGCTTCCCCGACACAATCCCTACTACCCATCCACTCCCTCGCCAGAGGAACAAGAGGAAATGCAGGATTAGACCTCTGTTCCACCGCCCGAATAGTGTTAACACCTGAAATGGGGGTTCAACTGATTCCCACAGGAGTCAGGGGACCTCTTCCCTCAGGGACTGTAGGACTTATTATCGGGCGTAGTCCTAAAAGCTTATTAGGTTTGCAAGTGACCCCAGGTGTAATAAACTCAGACTACAAAGGGGAAATAAAAATAATGCTTAGCTCACCCCAAAGTATAAGTTCTGTTAATCAAGGAGATAGAATTGCTCAGTTGCTTCTCCTTCCCAATTTACATAATTCATTTAAAATGGGTATGCCTCAAGAAGGGAACAATAGAGGATTTTGTTCCACTGACTCAAGACCCATGGCTTGCTGGGTTCGAGACTGTTCAAGGAGGCCTATGTGTAAAATAAAAATCCAAGGAATAGAAATGGAGGGATTAATAGATACTGGAGCTGACTCTTCCATTATTAATTTACGCCAATGGCCCAAGCACTGGCCTCTGCAAAAAGCTTCAACCAGTTTAAGAGGCTTGGGATATAATAACCTCCCAGATAAAAGTGCGGTAATTTTAAAATGGGAGGATGATGAAGGCCATAAAGGAACATTTCAGCCTTATGTTTTACCTAATCTACCAGTTACTTTATGGGGAAGAGATATTTTGCAACAAATGGGAGTACACCTTGCAACCAAGCCTGCAGATGTTAAATGTGAAAACCTACAGGGTAATCTTAACCATAAAAGAACTCATTATCAAAAAGTACAGAGTAATCTTAACCCTAAAAGTAATCATTATCATAAAGGAAAAAGATATTTTTTTTTGGGGCCACTGAGAAAATAATTTTGAAAATACCATGGCTTTCTGATAAGCCAGTGTGGGTCCCTCAGTGGCCCCTATCTAAAGAGAAATTACAAGCGGCCCACCTACTAGTTCAGGAACAATTAGAAGCAGGTCATATAGAACCTTCCACCTCTCCCTGGAATTCCCCCATATTTGTGATCAAGAAAAAGTCAGGAAAATGGCGATTGTTACATGATCTTAGACAAATTAATAAAACCATGCAAGTTATGGGCCCTACTCAACCTGGACTTCCTAGTCCCGTAGCTATTCCAAAAAATTTCCATCTTATTACTCTTGATATAAAGGATTGCTTCTTTTCTATTCCCCTACATCCTCTGGATGCCCCCAGGTTTGCTTTTTCACTTCCTTCTATTAACAATAATGGCCCTGATCAGAGATATCAATGGAAGGTTTTACCACAGGGAATGGCTAATAGCCCCACCATATGCCAAATATATGTGGACAAGGCTATCCAACCCATTAAAAATAAATATCCAAACCTCATGTGTCTACATTACATGGATGATATTTTATTGGCCCACCCTAATCAAAAAATCTTATTTAATATATTCAGTGACGTGGTAGAAAATTTAAAAAAATATGGATTATATATAGCAGAAGAAAAAGTTCAAACCAGATCTCCCATATTATATTTAGGATTTAAAATCATGGATACCTTTGTTAGACCCCAAAAAATTCTAATAAATAAAGAACATTTGACCACCCTCAATGATTTCCAAAAACTACTGGGAGACATTAATTGGCTTCGCCCTACACTAAATCTCACTACTGGCCAACTAAAACCTTTATTTGACATCCTTCGCGGAGACCCTGATCCATCTTCACCACGAACATTGACTCCTGATGCTAGGAAAGCTTTAAAGTTAGTAGAAAAAGCCATCGAAGGAACTCATTGTGATAGATTTGATTTAACTCAACCGCTGATGTTGATTATTATTTCTTCACAATATACTCCCACAGGAGTATTTTGGCAACAACAAGGGCCTTTATTATGAATACATTTGCCCGTCTCTCCTAAAAGTATAATTGAATCTTATACCTCCATGGTGGCTAAACTTATTCTTCAAGGACTTAAGACTTCTACTAAAATATTTGGCATTCACCCTGCTACTATTATTACTCCCTATTCATCATCACAGATTGAATATTTATGCTTCAATGATAATGATTGGGCTATAGCTAAATGCTCTACTTCTGCAAATTTTGATAATCATCTTCCTAAGTCCCCTATATTATCTTTTTGTATTAATCATCCTATTATATTTCCACAGGTAATAAAAAAAATTAACCTATTCCTAAGGCATTTAATGTATTTACAGATGGGTCTTCAAATGATACTGCTACAGTAGTCACTAAAAAAGAAAATATGACTTACATAACTGCACACAAATCAGCTCAACTAGTGGAATTGGAAGCTGTGGTAAGAGCTCTGGAAAATTTTAGGGACCAGCCCATAAACATTTTTTCAGATAGCCACTATATTGTACAAGCCGTCCCAAAATTAGAGTTAGCAGGACCAATAGCACCTCATACTCCAGCCTTTAAATTGTTTTATCAAATACAAAAACTTTTGTGGGCAAGAAAAGAACCTCTATTCGTAGGCCATATTAGAGCACATACTAATTTGCCTGGTCCCCTCCATGAAGGTAATCAAAAGGCTGATGAACCTACAAAAACAATATTTATACTTTCAGTGCTACAACAAGCTACTTTATTTCACTCCCAGTTTCACGTCAACAGCACCACCTTGCAACGTAGGTTTAAAATCACAAAGGAGCAAGCCAGAACAATTGTAAATGATTGTAAATCTTGTATGACACATTTGCCCAATCCTCATTTCGGCGTTAACCCTAGAGGATTAATGCCCAATCATTTGTGGCAGATGGACTTTACTCATGAGCCAAGTTTTGGAAAATTGCGATTTATTCATGTTACCATAGATACATGCTCAGGCATGATTTTTGCTTCCTTACATTCTGGAGAAAAAGTTAAAGATGTTACATCTCATTGTTTGCAAGCTTTTGCTGCATTGGGCATCCCCAAAATGCTTAAAACAGATAATGGCCCCGCATATACGTCCTCATCTTTCAAACAGTTTTGCGCAAAATTCAATATATCTCATAAAACAGGCATCCCATACAATCCTCAGCGTCAGGGCATTATTGAAAGACCAAACCGAACACTGAAAATTATGTTATTAAAACAAAAAGAAGGAAATTGGAAAAGTCCTAAGGACAGATTGGCAGTTGCCCTGTTTACCTTAAATTTTTTAACTTTAGACTCTAATGGTTATTCTGCTGGAGACAGACATTGGAATCCACACCAACAACATAAACCTTTGGTTTACTGGAAGGATGTTCTTTCAGGTACATGGAAGGGTCCAGATCCAGTATTAATTTGGGGAAGAGGATCTGTTTGTGTTTTTCCAAAACACGAATCCTCTCCAATATGGATACCATCCAGATTAATAAAACAGGTACCACATCAAAATGATCAAGATGACGTTATTGAAGAATCAAGATTAATAAAAAAGGTACAAAATCAAGAGGACCAAGATGAAGGTATAGAATGATTCCCTCAAAAGAGTCCTTCAAAATATTTCACAACTTAAGTGTCATTCCTCCTGGCCGGGACGAGGAGATCTCTCTTTAGTGTGCACACAATTGTATTTTTTTTTTTTTTTTATACATGTCTTTATGTCTGTATATTTGTCTACATTTCATGTTAATGTGACGTCACAAATATATGTTTGTATGTTTGTGCATCTGTCCAGTGTGACGTCACAAATAACAAGCGCTTATGAAAAAAAAAATATATATATATATATATACATATGGATCCAAATAACTTTAATTCATTCTAGGTTAAGAGTATTCAATTAAAAGTAAATAATTTTATAAATGAAGGTATTTTCAATTTTGATTTATAGGTGTCCCTGGGACTTCTCTTTAGCAAACAATATGACTAGTGCTATATAACCTGATATTTTGGTGTTTTGACATAAGATTGTTTATTTGTTATTAACTTCATTTGTTTAATAGCTCATTATTTTCAATTATCTCAACAGGTAAAAGATTGCTCTGTATACAGAGACTCAAGGGTTCCAGCTAACAAATTATTTCTCTAAAGTGCCTTTACCTTTTCTTTAATCTATCTTTAATGCAGTAATTACCCTCAGTCTTTCTTTGTTTTGTTCTAAATATGATATTTTTCCAACTTATGTTTATAGAAGCTCAACCAGCGATGTATGTGAACAAAAATCAACTTTAATTTTCTAATCTAATTATTCTATTTTGTAGTTTGACAACTCGCCTCTTGACTCAGTGCTGCAATAGCACTGCCTTTCCTTTAATAATTGATGCTTGAGTTTCTAGGTAGCGGGCCCTGAAGATTTGCAGGTGGCATTGTCTAAACATAAAAAAGACGTCTGCTGCTACAGCTGCAGGGATCGCGGCCACCGCAAGCATCCCTGCTGCTCAAGCATCAAACAACCTCACTAACAGTGTGGCCTCTGCTCTACATGCATGGGGCCTCCTACATCAACATGTTATAACAAATGGACATTTTGATCTTTCATTGTTTGGGACTTTACGGGACAATGCCTTGTGGGTATTTGTCTAGAGAATTCAGTGTGTTACTTGATGGAACTTAGGGCAGCTGATTTGTTTAAACAATTTGATATGCTATGCAATTTGGCTCATCACCAAAAGGTTTGTCGCCTTAAAGCCGCAACATCTCCTCACAATTGGACGGCTGTTAGTCATCATACACAGTTGATCCTAAAGGGCTCCAGGGGATGGCTGGTTAGCCAATGACGGGTAAGATCCCCAGAGGGGGACAACCTAAGACAGGCACAGTCGCACGGGACAGTCTCATGTGGCCGACATATCAACCTAAGACAGGAGTCAAGGGCACAGCCTTGATTATCCGATGATGGGTAAGAATGTTGGTTGCACATAGACGTCCTAAAGCATTACCTCTTTTAAAACAAAAAGGGGGAAATGCAGGAGCCCTGTTTGGGGAGATGGTTCGAATTGCGGTTGACTATGAGCCGTGGAGATTTGGGCATTGTCGCCTTCCGTGGTCTCACTGGACTTGTCCCAGGATCTCGAGTGACTTGGCCGAAATTGCTGATCGGGTCAGCGCCATTTTGGTGGTGTGTGTGTGGTGTGTGTTAGTCGTTGTTAGAACCAGAGAGAAAAGTTATCAGAATAAAAAGCTGTTTGTCTCCAGTTTGCCTCTGAACTTCTTCCCGCAGCTCCGTTGCTCCAAGCGCTTCAGGCGGCAACAAATAAGAGAGAATAAAATCATGGCTTTCACAGGTAAATGGATGGAGTTAGAGAATATAATGCTAAGTGAAGTTAGCCAATCCCAAAAAGCCAAATGACAAATGTTTTCTCTGATATAAGGAGGCCAATTCACAGTAGGGTTGGGATGGGGAGCATAGGAGGATTAGAGCAACACTAGAATGGACAATGGGAAGGGAGAGCATGGGAGGGGGCAAAACAGTGAAGGAAAAAAAAAGATGATAGAATGAGATGGATATCATTACCCTAAGTGCATATATGAAGTCACGAATGGTGTGAGTATACTTTGTATACAACCAGAGATAGGTAAAAATGTGTTCTACAAGTATAATATGAAATGTAATACATTCTGCTGTCATTTCCAACAACTTAGAATAAAAAATAAATTTATAAAAAATAAAAAAATAATAAAATTAACATACTAAAATTTTTTCATTCTTTTTTTTTTCTTTTTTCAAAGCACAGTTTCATAATGAAATCACCTGGTAAAGGCAAAAATCCATATTTATGAGGATAAACAACAGTTTAAAGTTCTGGTCATTTCATTAACACTTTACCAAATATTTTAAGAAAGATTTTATGTAGCTCTTACTTCCTCTCAACCAAAATATTAATCTCTAAAAGCAGAATTGCAAATAGAACACAGCTTATGTCAAATTTTTGATTATAAAAACCTAATACTGGTAAGAAAAATATATTTAATGGCACAAATATATACCAACTTATGAATTACATATGTATTTATTTTATTACTCACCTAAACATCACCAGAGTATAAAGAGGAGGACAGATATGTAAAATAATGATTAAATTCAGTAGTTTTGGGCTGGGGCTATAGCTCAGTTGGTAGGGTGCTTGCTTAACATGCACAAGGCCCTGGTTTCAATCCTTAGCACCACCAAAAAACAATATAATATATATATATATATATATATATATATATATATATATATATATATATATATAAATTCAGTAGTTTTGGGGCCTTTTACTAACTTTAGGACAGGAAATAGAATATTGTTTAACCTTACTTAACTGATAGAACATTTTTCTTAATATTTTAATTTAATATTTTTAATGATTTTATTAGTGCATTATAGTTATACATAATATTGGGGTTCATTTTGACACAATCACAAAAGCATGGAATATAATTTGCTCCACTTCAATCCACAGTATGTCCTCTTTCCCTTCCCTTCTCCCTCCCCCAATTCCCCTTCCTCTACTCTACTGAACTTTTTTCTAATTATGTATAGCTATTTTTAACTGGTACTTTGTTGATAAACACAAAGGTTAAATTCACTATGGTATATTCATATATGCAAATATCATAATTTGGTAAATTTCATTCTTCCATTTCTCACTTTTCCCATCCCTCCTCATTATCCCTCCTATCCTTTCCTCTACTTCACTGATCTTCCTTTTATTTTCATGGGATTCCCCGCCCACTATTTTCCCCTTATTTTGGTCTAGCTTCCACATATGAGAGAAAATATTTGACCCTTTACTCTCTAAGTCTGGCTTATTTTACTTATCATGATGTTCTCCAGTTCTATCCATTTACTAGCAAATCCCATAATTTCATTCTTCTTTATGACTGAGTAAAACATCATTGTGTATATTCTATCCATTTCCTAGCAAATCCCATAATTTCATTCTTCTTTATGACTGAGTAAAACATCATTGTGTATATATACACCAGATTTTTTTAATCCATTCATCAAATCAATTGACATGGGCTCTATATATTGGTTATAGTTAGTTTTGCTTCTATAAACATTATTATGGCTATACCACAATAATATGCTGATTTTAACTCTTCAGGATAAATGCCAAGGAGTGTGATAGCTGGGTCATATGGTGATTCCATTCCTATTCTTTTGAGGAATCTCCATACTATTTACCAAAGTGTTTGTTCCAAAGTGGGCTGCCGTTCCACCAACAGTGTATGAGTGACCTATTCCCCCACATTTTTGCTACATTTATTACTCTTTGTACTCATTATTTACATTATGTGGTGCTGAGGATTGAACTGAGCACCTCCTCACATGTGCTAGGCAAGTGCTCTATTACTGGGCTACAACCCAAGCCCTATTATTTGTATTCTTGATGATTGACATTTTAACTGAAATAAGATGAAATATGTTTTAATTTACATTTCTGATTGCTAGGGATATTGAACATTTTTTCATATATTTGTAGTCATTTGCATTTCTTCTTTTGAGAAATGCCTGTTCTTTCGCCTACTTATTAATTGGGTTATTTGCTTTTTTGGTGTTACGTTTGAGTTCTTTATATTCTGTATATTAATCCCCTGTTGGATGAACAGCTGACAAAGACCTTCTCCCATTCTGTAGGTCCTCTGTTCATGTTCTTAATTGCTTCCTTTGTTGTTCAGAAGCTTTTTAATTTGATGCCATCCTACCTATTGATTCTTTGCTTAATTTCTTTAGCATTAGCCGTCTTGTTAAGGAAGTCAGTACCTAGGCCAATATGTTGGAGTGTTGATCCTCTATTTTCATCTACCAGTTTTAAAGTTTTTGATCTAATTCGTAGGTCTTGGATCCACTTGGAGTTGAGTTTTGTGCGGAGTGAAAAATAGGGATCCAGTTTCACTCATCAATGTATTGGTTTTCTCAGCACAATTCATTTAAGATGCTATCTTTAACATTTTTGGCACCTTTGTCAAGTATAATATGGCTTCTAAGTACGTGGGTTTGTCTCTGTGTTTTCTATTATATTCCATTGATCTTCATGTCTGTTTTGATGCCAATACCATACTGTTTTTATTACTATATCTCAGTAGTATAATTTAAAAACAGGTATTGTGATGCCTTACTGGTTTTTATGGCCTAGACTGAAAAATCAGTTGAAATTATAATTGGCTTATTTCTAAATATAACCTGCTATTTTTCTTTAACATTTTTGGCACCTTTGTCAAGTATAATATGGCTTCTAAGTACGTGGGTTTGTCTCTGTGTTTTCTATTATATTCCATTGATCTTCATGTCTGTTTTGATGCCAATACCATACTGTTTTTATTACTATATCTCAGTAGTATAATTTAAAAACAGGTATTGTGATGCCTTACTGGTTTTTATGGCCTAGACTGAAAAATCAGTTGAAATTATAATTGGCTTATTTCTAAATATAACCTGCTATTTTTCTCTTGGAGTTTTAAAAATTCTTTCCTTTTTTCTGTATATTAGGCATTATAACTATAATAAGCCTTGAAAAGGATCTTTTCAAAACATTTTTTAGTTATAAATGGATCTTTTGTTTTATTTATTTATATGTGGTGCTGATGATAGAACCCAGGGCTTCACACATGCCAGGCAAGTGCTGTATGTACCACTGAGCCACAACTCCAGCCCAAAGAATATCCTTTTTGATCTTGCCTCCTTGGGGCTCTAAATGCTCCTTTTATTTGTATTTTCATTTCATTCCTAAGGTTTGGAAATTTTTGATATTTTTTCGTTGGAAAGTTTGTGTGTTCCTTTAGTTTGTATTTTGTCTATGCCACTGATTCTGAGATTTGGTCTCTTAATGTTATGCCAGATTTTTAAAATATACTGGTCATGGTCTGAACATCTTTTCTTTATTGTCACTTTTATTTTCAAGGTTATATAGTTTGTTTTCAGCACCCAATAATTTGTATTTTGTGTAGTCTAATCTATAGGTGATGCTTTTCACCTAAATTTTGAATTTGATTTATTGGGTCTTTCATTTTCAGAATTTCAGTTTGGTTCTTTTTCATAATCTCTATATCTTAATTAAATAATTGTTTACTTTCTGTATTGCTTCAGTTCATTCTTTATATCTTCTTTTATCTCATCAAACATTTTAATTATGAACTTTCATTATTCTTTCAAAAACATTTTTTTGTATTGTGGTGTCAATGGGATCAATTGTTGAAGTGTTGTGGGATGTTTGGGGATGGTTTGTTCCCTTGCTTTTTCATATTGCTTGTATGTATACCCTTCTGCTGGATTGATTATATCTTCTATTTTTATGCAAGGGACTGTTTAGTGAGATTCTTTGTCTTAAGGCTACAGGTATCCATACTCTCATTCAATGTGTATCCTCCCCTGTTTCATGTATCAGCTCCTCTTTGAGAGAAGATACTGAACCCTATTAATCACAGTCACTCAGAGCAAAGACATGTCATAATAAACCTTAAGGGGAAAAACTTGTTGAAAATTTTCTCCATAGTTTCTATAATCCAGGTATAAAATGTAGTGATGTTCTGGAATAGATTGAGACATGAATTATTAAAAATAGTAAAATTGCTATTATACTATATAGGGACTGAAAACGGAAGGACAGAAAAAATAACCAAAGAGGGGAAGAAGAAGAATAGAAGCCAAGCTAAAAGGAACAAAAAAAAAATGGGGGTAGGGGATTTGAGGCAGGAGCAGGTAATGTAAGAGGTAAAAGAGGGACTAAGAGCAGCAAGTATAAATTTGAGCTAGGAAAACAAAGAGAGAATGATCCCACTTAATGCTTTAAAACACTAGAAGAAATACAATACAATGGGTTGAGGGCACAATATCAAATAGTAAAGGAACAATTATTAATTCAACATAAAAAGTAACATATGTAAGATCAAAATTGACATTAGAACTATTTATAATAATCCATGCTGAGGTAGAGAAATTTTCTTATTAAATCTTGATTTGGATTTCATCAGGATTTCAAACCTTTAGAAGATGCCCATCACTCTTCAGTTTTACTTGTATGTTTCCCTTGGTTTGGAGATAGTGATCATACCAGCTTACCTCTAATAAATTCTAGGAAGCCTCCTGTAATCTTCAGTATGCCTAGGTATCTAGTCACTTTCTGTTAGGTCAGAGGAAATGGTTCTTATTTGTGACATAGCAGCACAGGTTTTCCCTCTTGGGAGATGTAGTTTCACATGTCCTCCTGAAGAAATGTTCTGTGTATCCAGTCCTGCCAAGTCCAACGTGAGCTACCCCATGCATATTTCAGAGTGTGGGCACAATGATCTAAGGTAAAGGTATTGTAGTGAATTTGGTATGGTACTGGGTGGCCCATGGGGGGCGGGAGAGGTGCAGGGCTGTTGCATCCTCTGAAGGGTATAGGTCCCAGATCATTGGGCTCATATTTGGGCATACTGGTTGGTGACTGATGTATGTGTGGTGCTCATTTGTAAGCCCCTTTGTAGAGGATATTGCCAGTATGCATGCACAAGTTTCTCAAGAATTGTTTTCTGCTGCTCTGCGCATCTGAATGAGAATTGAGTTAACTGGCAACACTGGGATTCACAGCTGGGATCCTCCTAGAGGTGCTGGGGCACAGGAACTACTTTCTTGGTTGCCATGGATTTCTTGACAGCCCGTTCTTGTACATCAGCCCAGGGGGCCATTCCTGCATGCTTGGAAGGTGCTGTGCTGTATCTGCTGGCTGCTTCTATTGGGTGTGGCAGCACATGGTGCAGTGTTCTAGACCATCACTGACTGTTGTTGGATGTTGTGCAGCCACTCCCCTCCATTAGGCCTTCTTTAAAGTTGCATAGAGCTTGGGGACTGTCTGCAAGTGGAAACCTATGATTGCTGAGTCTCTGTGGATCAGCCTCCACCCAGGTTGACATAGATCACTTGGGATACCGTCCCTGTGACTGGGGTTAGAGTGTTGGTTGGCCCACCAGCACCTGAGCTTCCACTGTCTCATTGGTGCCTGTTCCCTTCTACTGGGACTTCTACAGAGTAGTCTTATCTACATACTTGGTGGCTGTCTACAACTGTAGGGCTTGTGGGTATAGGCTTTCTGTGGGCTTTCTGTGGTACAGAAACCTGTGCCCTGGTTGGTGTAGCTTACCAAGGTTTTACCTGTCACTGTGATGGGGGTAGGATATCTATTGGTCTGTCTTTGCTTTAGTTCCTGTAGAGACAGCGGGGAACACTGGGTTGGGTTTAGCACTTCCTGAGTGTTATTTGCTTTCAGGTAAGGTCCAATCTATTTCCCTTTTCCACAGCTGGGGGGAGGTTTCAGTAACTTTCAGCAATCAGCAGTCCCTTTACAACTTCCTTCTAGATGGATTGCTGAGACCACCTCTTTCAGAGGTATTCCTTCTGTTTTTATTTGCTACTATCTGAAGGTGGGGAGAAATGTTTATTTTATTTCTTCTAAGGGAGTTTGACTTTCTGTGGACTCTACAAAATGACTGTTCTGCCAAGAATAGCTTTCAGTCCACAATTTGGGCTAAACTGTGTGCTTTTCTTCACTGTCTTTGCTGCTCCTACCATGTTTTAATTTGGTCTGCTTTTCTTTCCAACTATTGTTAAGGAAGTAAGGTTATGGGCTTTTACTCCCCTTCTTTCTGTCTTTGTTATCCCCTTCCCCCTGACTCCACCCTTGTCAGGTTTTGGTGTCAAGTAATTCTACCATTATTTTTCTGCTATAGTAACCAAACTACAAGTCCCTCCAAATTTCAAACTGTCTAAAAACTGAGTTTTATTTACTCTGTCATCCACTTCTTTGGTCAGTTATTCTTTGACTACTCCCTTTCTGGACCATGGAGGGGTTTAGGGTTGCTTCCTAGCCCCCTCATCTTCTACCCCGAATCTTTAATTTATTTTTATTCTTTATTTGCAGGCACTTGCTTATCTCTGGACCAGAAGAAAATTTTTTGATCAACAGGATCTTTTGATGCAAGTGATCAAATTCTTTAAAATTGCAATTTAAAAATACATATAAATATGTCAGATGGATTTCAATTGGCATGCTTGCTCTGGACCAAAGAAATTTGCATAATAGTCTGACTTTCAGCATATGCTTGAGCATAGAAAGAATGAGAAAGTGTCATTTCAGGATCATCTAGAACTGAAACCTCCTTTTCACTCCTTGACGGAGGGGGTTGCCATAGATATTTCTGGGAGCTAAGACATAAAAGGAGCTAGAGCCCAAGGGCTGCCCTCATGTAGCTTTAAACAAACTCCAGCCCCAGACAGTTTCCTAACCCCTTCTCATCTTTCTTCTGTGATGACAGAGGTGGGGATCTCCTCCACAGCTTCTGACTTCTTCCCGTGAATTTAGTGCTGTCTCTGTACAAGCAAGAATCTGAGACCCTTTCATTCACTGAAGTCAAGTTTTAGTGACGTCTTTTGAATCTAAAACTGGAACTCAGTTGCTCTTGTTGCTTCACCACCAAGCATGTTTCCATTCTATTTCTGGTCCACAGATTAGATTATCTTTTTGATCATGACTATGCTTTTCTAATTTTATTTTTATTACCATTTTTATGTATCTAAATTAGGGGAAGGGAAAGATTAAAGCATAAACTCATGATGCATTTTTCTAACATTTTTAATCTATAAAGATAAACCTTTTTGTATGTTTATTTGAATTAAATTTGTTGTGATTTTTCCATTCATTCCCATTTTGTTTGAGTGTTATATTGTGTCTATTTTTTTACACTGTCATTGGTTTGCAAGTTTTCTTTACACTTTAAGTCCATTGGCACCTTCTCTGCCATATTTTTGCAAAATATTTTACCTAAATTTTCATTTGCCGTTAAATTTTATTTGTTGTTCATTTAGATGGAAAGTTGTTTCAATTCTATATGTTTATTTTTACATTGTACATAGTCAAATTGAAATGTTTCTTTTGTTATTGTCTTCTCAATTTATACTCTATAAATTTCACATATTCTATGGTTCTACTGTCACCATTTGTCTTCCTTTAATTTCACTTGTCAATATTAAGAATACTTTGTTTGAAAGAGTTTTGATGTCTGATTCCCTTTAAATTGTGGTAAGAAATTAAAAGCCTATCAATTTCTACCTGCAGTGCATGTTGAAAAGCTCTATAACATAGATGCATTATTCTGAATCCTTACTTATGACTAATTGAATTGACATGCCAAAAAAAACAATTTTCACAACAGCTGGAGAATTAAAATATTAAACTCCCACTGCTGATTGCTAATTATTTTCCTTCTTCCTTGGTGACAGACCTCAAGTTGTCAGAATGCAAAGGCAATGTACATTACAAATAGAAATGACATTACTGTGAATTCAATTTGCACACATTATTATCAGTGAAAGGCAATAATCATAACCTACCAAACAAAACACTGTAGACTGAATAATTTGTGTTTAATCCCTCTTGATGCAAAGAATATAGAAATGCTTCTGAAGTTTCTACAAAGAACTCTCTCCATGTGAGAGCTAGCTCATATCTGCTTGCTTGCTTCAGTTGGATCCTTTACTGAAAATAACCATCAGAGCAAGATGGCAGCCAAAATCACCTGTCAAGATCTCCCCACAGAAACAGGTTGAACAGCTATTCATGCACCAAACTATCAGTACAAGAGCTAAAGAAATCAAATGAGAAAACATAATGACTGCTTTTAGTGTAACAAACAAAAAGATGCACAGCAAAGAGACAGATGCTTCCAACTGGGGGGAGGGAGAAAGAATTAAGGCCAGATCTTATACTTAAAACCAAGTGCCAATCAAACCCAAAGCCCCAAGAGCTCTACCACCAGGCTAATACCTTCAGAATGAGCTGCACACTTCAGAAACAACATTAGACCAGGAGGCAAAGAGACTGCCTCCATCACCTCTCCTCTATCATCATGCAGAAGAGCAGGGAATAAGACTCAAACTACTGGGAAGCAGGACACTAAAGCTAGCACAGGGCTTTGTCTCAAAGCCAACTGCCAGGTTTGTTTCAGTGAGGCCAAACACCTGGAAGAAACTTGAAGGACTCATACTCAGGCCAGAGCTCACATACAGAGCCCCTAGATTACATCTGTCATCTGGTAGACATCTGTACACTTGTGGTATAGACCCAAATTTCTGTCACACCAGTTTTAGGCTAGGAGTGGACTTGGGAAACACCCACTCTCTTTCTCAAATATACAGACCCCTGAAGCTGTGAGACTCAGATTCTACCCACCTTGGCACCAGTTTTGCTGGTCAGGGGACTGTCTCCTTCACACATCCCCTAACCTCAGGCAACACATCTATCACCAGACCAGAACTCACAGATGAGGCTCCAGAATACCCTGGCACCAGGCAGAGGCCCATGCACCAGTAGGACAGACTGGTGTTTCAGCCTGCATCATGACCAGTTGTGTTATAGGCCCCAGTGTACCTCTGAGACTGTGAAGGTACCTGTAGCTGTGAGACATAAGCATGGTGGCCAAGGGTCTGGCTTCACCAACACTAGCCAAACCTCAGGTAACATAGCCTAGCATAGAGCTATAAGGAAGACACACCACCATAACATATTAGATGTCTTTCCAGCTAGCATTACCTGTGGCTGGTTCCATCAGTCTTGGGCCACAACTCCACATCAGCAATAGGCAGCCCATATAAATGCGGCATCTAACACATAGAGGTGCCCCAATTCAGTTGACAGCTGACTTCTCGGCAGAAACATTAGAGGCCAGGAGAGAATGACCTAAGATTTTCAGGGTTGAAGAAAAAAACCTGAAAACTGACAATACTGTAAACAGAAAAGCTACCCTTTAGAAATGATGCAGGAATAAGGATTTTTCTAGAAAAAAAAAAAAACCTGAAAGAATGTATCTCCACCAGGCCTGTTATACAAAAAGTGCTTAAAAAGTTCTTCAAACTAATGCCTTATGAATATTTCCTATTTTGTCATACAGATTATTAAAAATACATGTATGCAAGGTTCAAAATTGAGTAAAGTGAATACTCTTTACAGCTTCATTAAAGATGTTCTTAAGTGAAAAAAAAAGTTCTTCAAACTGAAAGAGACATTAAAGGGTAAGAAGAAAACAGAAAGGTATAAAAACCCTACAGGTAAGAGTAATTATATTAACTAATTCAGAATTCTTTAATACTGCTAATATGGTGAATGATTCATTCATACCTTCAGTATGAAAAATAAAAAACAAAAAATTAAAAATAATAACCATATTAATGTTAAGCAATAAGCAATAAGGAAGTCTATAGCAATTAATGCCCACATCACAAAAGTAGAAAGATCTCAGATAAACATCTTATTAATTATCTCAAGATATTAGAAAAATAAGAACAAATAAAACCCCCAAATTAGTAGAAGGAAATAAATAATAAAGACCAGAGAAGAATGAAATGAAATAGAAATTAAACAACAAAAAAAAAGTCCACAAAAGATCAATGAAACAAAGAGCTAGTTCTTTAAAAGAACATTATATTGACTCGAGATCTGGAACAAAATAAGCATGCCAACTTTCACCACTTCAATTCCACACAGTGGTAGAAGTCCTAGACAGAGTAATTGGGCAAGAAGTAAAGGACATCTGAATAGAAAAGAAGAAGTCAAATTGCCGCTGCTTTCAGATGACATGATTTCATATATAGAAAACCCCACCAAAAATGAATTAAAATGAGTAAATGAATTCAGCAAAGTTGCAGACAATAAAAGTGACATTAAAAAATCAGTAACAAACCAGGTGTGGTGGCGCACTCCTGTAATCCCAGCACTTGGGAGGCTGAAACAGGAGGATCAAGATTTCAAAGTAGTTCAATTTTATTGTCTGCAACTTTGCTGAATTCAAAAATCTAGCTATTGTGAATTATGCTGCTACAAACATTGATGTAGCTGTGTCCTTGCAGTAAGCTGTTTTTAAGTCTTTTTGGTATAGACCAAGGAGTGGGATAGCTGGGTCAAATGGCAGTTCCATTCCAAGTTTTCCTAGGAATCTCCACACTGATAGATGGGCTACACCTCTCCCCTGGAAGTTTCTGTGCCCTGAGCAAAGCAACCTTGTTTCCCTTCCCCAGGCAGGAGCCAATAGGATTAAAGGTTACTCTGTTCCCTGGACAGGAGCCAATAGGCTTCACCACCAATGGTTTCAATGGACAACCTAATGGTCCAGGGGGGCATAAAAGTGGGGGGGTCAGATGGAGAGAAGCACACACTACAGCTCATCCCTGCTGAGAGGAGGCAGTTCAGACCCACTGCCTCCAGCTGGAGGGTAGCTGCCCCGGCCAACAGCTTCAGCCTCCAGCCCTACCAACTGCCCCAGCCAATAGCTCCAGAGACCACAGCCAGTGTGACCAGGCACCCACCTTCCATTCAGAGCTCACACATTCCCCTCTCCTTGACTCCTCTCTCCCACTAGAGCTTTCACACTCCCTCTCCTTGATTCCTCTCCCCCTGTTCCTTTTCTACCTCCCTCCACCCATAAAGGCTGGTGAATAAAGCCCTTGGCTGCACGGTTGTCCCTGGTGTGATTTTTGCCCTTCACATACTACTTTCTATTTATATTTTTTTTTTATTTTTATAATTTTTAATATGTACAACTCATAGTGCATATATTTAGTATCTTTTTACATACAAATGTTTGTATACAAAGTATATTCGTACAATTAAGGTCTTCCATCATGCATTAAGGAAAATGATATCCTTCTCATTCAACCACCTTTTTTTTTCTTTTCTCCCCCTCCCTCCCCTCTTGCTCCCTCCCTTACCCTCCCTTCCCTTGACCATTCTAGTGTTCCTCTAATCCTCCCATGTACCCCCATCCAACAATACTTTGAAATAACCTCCTTATATAAGAGAGAACATTTGGTACTTGGATTTTTGAGACTGACTAACTTCACTTAGCATTATGTCTTCCAACTTCATCCATTTACCTGCAAATGCCATTAATTTATTTTCTTTTATTGCTGAGTAAAATTCCATTGTGCGTATATACAACATTTTCTTAATCCACTCATTTACTGAGGGACATCTAGGTTGGTTCCACAACCTAGCTATTGTGAATTGTGCAGCTACAAACATTGAGATAGCTGTGTCACTGTAATATGCTGTTTTTAAGTCCTTTGGGAATAGACCCAGGAGTGGGATGGCTGGGTCATAGGATGGTTCCATTCCCAGTTTTCCAAGAAATCTCCATACTGCTTTCCATAACGGTTGCACCATTTTGCAGTCCCACCAGCAATGTATGAGTGTGCCTTTTTCCCCACATCCTCTCCAACATTTATTGTTGCTTGTGTTCTTGATGGCTGCCATTATGACTGGAGTGAAGTGAAATCTTAGAGTAGTTTTGATTTGCATTTCTCTAATTGCCAGCGATGTTGAACATTTTTTTTTTTTTTTTTTTTTTTTTTTTTTTTTTTGTGGTACCAGGGATTGAACTCAGGGGCACTCGACCACTGGGCCACATCCCCAGCCCTTTTTTTTTTTTGTATTTTATTTAGAGACAGGGTCTCACTGAGCTGCTAAGTGCCTCGCCATTGCTGAGGCTGGCTTTGAACTCGCGATCCTCCTGCCTCAGCCTCCCAAAGTGCTGGGATTACAGGCGTGCGCCACTGCGCCTGGCTGATGTTGAACATTTTTTCATGTATTTGTTGATCAATCGTGTATCTTCATCTGAGAGGTGTCTTCTCAATTTCTTAGCCAATTTATTAATTGGGATATTTGTTTTTTTAGTGTAAAGTTTTTTGAGTTCTTTATATATTCTAGAGATTAGTGATCTATCTGATGTGCATGTATTAAATATTTGTTCCCAATTAGTTGGCTCTCTATTCACCTCACTGATTGTTTCTTTTGCTAAGAAGAAGCTTTTTAGTTTAAATCTATCCCATTCATTAATTCTTGGTAGTAATTCTTGCGCTACAGGATTCTTATTAAGGAACTTGGGGCCTAATCCAAAATATTGGAAATTGGAGCTTACTTTTTCTTCTACTAGCCGTATTGTCTCTGGTCTAATTCCTAGGTCCTTGATCCACATTGAATTGAGTATTGTGCATGGTGAGAGATAAGGGTTTAATTTCATTTTGTTGCATATGGATTTCCAGTTTTCCCAGCACCATTTGTTGAAGAGGCTATCCTTTCTCCACTGTACATTTTTGGAGCCTTTGTCTAATATAAGATAGCTGTAATTATATGTATTAGTCTCTGTATCCTCAATTCTGTACCATTGGTCCACCAGTCTGTTTTGGTGACAATACCATGCTGTTTTTGTTACTATTGCTCTATAGTATAATTTAAAGTCCGGTATGGTGATGCCCCCTGCTTCACTTTTCTTGCTCAGGATTGCTTTGGCTATTCTGGGTCTCTTATTTTTCCAGATGAATTTCATGACTGCTATTTCTATTTCTGTGAAAAATGACATTGGGATTTTGATTGGAATTGCATTAAATCTATATAATGCTTTTGGTAGTATGGACATTTTGACAATATTAATTCTACCTATCCAAGAGCAAGGTAGGTCTTTCCATTTTCTGAATTCATCTATAATTTCTTTCCTTAGTGTTCTATAATTTTCGTTATAGAGGTCTTTCACCTCTTTCATTAGGTTGATTCCCAGGTATTTTATTTTTTTTTTTTTTTGATGCTATTGTAAATGGGGTAGTTTTCATCATTTCCCTTTCAGAGTCTTTGTCACTGATGTACACAAATGCCTTTGACTTATGTGTATTGATTTTGTATCCTGCAACTTTGCCAAATTCGTTTACTAGTTGTAAAAGTTTTCTGGTAGAATTTTTTGGGTCTTCTAGGTAGATTATCATGTCATCAGCAAATAGTGCTAATTTGAGCTCTTCTTTTCCTATCTTGATCCCTTTAATTTCTTTCATCTGTCTAATTGCTCTGGCCAGAGTTTCCAGTACTATGTTAAATAGCAGTGGTGAAAGGGGGCATCCATGTCTTGTTCCAGTTTTTAGAGGGAATGCTTTCAATTTTTCTCCATTTAAGATAATGTTAGCTCGGGGCCTTGCATAAATAGCTTTTATAATGTTGAGATATGTTCCTGATATTCCTAGTTTTTCCAGTGTTTTGAACATAAAGGGGTATTGTATTTTGTCAAATGCTTTTCCTGTGTCAATTGAGATGATCATATGATTTTTGTCTTTAAGTCTATTGATGTGATGCATTATGTTTATTGATTTCTGAATGTTGAACCAGCCTTGCATCCCTGGGATAAACCCCACTTGATCGTGGTGCAATATCTTTTAGATATGTTTTTGTATCCGATTTGCCAGGATTTTGTTGAGGATTTTTGCATCTATGTTCATTAAAGATATGGGCCTGAAGTTTTCTTTTTTGGATGTGTCTTTGCCTGGTTTGGAATTAATGTGATATTGGCCTCATAGAAAGAGTCTGGAAGAGCTCCCTCTTTTTCTATTTCTTGAAATAGTTTGAAGAGCATTGGTATTAGTTCTTCTTTGAAAGTCTTATAGAACTCAGCTGTAAACCCATCAGGTCCTGGACTTTTCCTTGTTGGTAGCTTTTTGATGACATCTTCTATTTCTTCGCTTGTAATTGATCTGTTTAAATTGTGTATAGCCTCCACATCCAGTTTAGGCAAATCATATGACTCTAGAAATCTGTCAATGCATTCAGTATTTTCTATTTTATTAGAGTACAAGTTTTCAAAGTAATTTCTAATTATATTCTGTATATCTGAGGTGTTTGTTGTGATATTCCCTTTTTCATCACGAATGTTAGTAATTTGAGTTTTTTCTCTTCTTCTTTTCAATAGCATCGCTAAGGGTCTGTCAATTTTATTTATTTTTTCAAAGAACCAACTTTTAGTCTTGTCAATTCTTTGAATGGTTTCCTTAGTCTCAATTTCATTAATTTCTGCTCTGATTTTAATTATTTCCTATCTTCTACTGCTCTTTGTGTTGGTCTCTTCTTCTTTTTCTAATGCTTTGAGGTGTGATGTTAAGTCATTTATTTGTTGGTTTTTTTTCCTCTTAAGGAATGAACTCAGTGCAATAAATTTTCCTCTTACTACTGCCTTGATAGTGTCCCAGAGATTTCTATATGATGTATCTGTGTTCTCATTTACCTCTAGGAATTTTTTGATCTTCTCTTTGATGTCTTCTTCAACCCCTTCTTCATTCAGTAGCATGTTGTTTAGCTTCCAGTTGATGGAGTAGTTTTTCTTATTCCTTGTTTTGTCATTGATTTCCAATTTCTTCCCTTTATGGTCCGATAGCATGCAGGGTAGTATCTCTATTTTTTTATATTTGCTGAGAGTTGCCTTTTTACATGATATATTGTCTATTTTGGAGAAGTAGCCATGTGCTGCTGAGAAAAATGTGTATTTGTTTACTGAGGGATGAAATATTCTATATATGTCCGTTAGGTCTAAATTGTTAATTGTTTTGAAGAGACTTAAAGTTTCTTTGTTTAGCTTTTGTTTGGATGATCTATCCATTGGTGAGAGAGGTGTGCTGAAATCCCCTAGAATAACTGTGTTGTGGTCTATTTTACTCTTGAACTTGAGAAGCGTTTGTTTGATGAATGTAGGTGCTCCATTATTTGGGGCATACAGATTTATGATTGTTATATCCTGTTGATGGATGGTTCCCTTAAATAATAAGAAATATCCATCTTTGTCCCTCTTGATTAGTTTTGGTTTGAAGTCTACCTTATTTGATATGAGAATGGAAACCCCTGCTTGCTTCTGCTGGCCATGTGAGTGATAATACTTTTCCCAGCCTTTCACTTTCAGTCTGTTGATGTCTTTTTCTATGAGGTGTGTTTCTTGGAGACAGCAAATTTTTGGGTCGTTTCTTTTAATCCATTCTGATAATCTGTGTCTTTTGATTGGCGAGTTTAGGCCATTAACATTCAGGGTTAGTATTGAGATGTGATTTTTATTCCCATCCATTTTTATTTGAATTATTGTCTTTAGCTTGATTTGGTTTCTCTTCTGGTTGGTATTTCCTTTTGTTTAATATCACCCTTTGTTGATTTTCGTTATCATCTTTCTCTTCTTCTTCATGAAAAATGTTGCCCAGGATGCTCAGAAGTGCTGGCTTTCGAGTTTTGAAATCTTTTAACTTTTGCTTGTCGTGGAAGGTATTTATTTCATCTTCGAATCTAAAGCTCAATTTTGCTGGATATAAGATTCTTGGTTGACATCCCTTTTCTTTCAGAGCTTGAAATATGCTATTCCAGGATCTTCTTGCTTTTAAGGTCTGGGTTGAAAAATCTGAACATAGTCTGATTGGTTTCCCCCTATATGTAATTTGCTTCCTTTCTCTTGTGGCTTTTAGTATTCTCTCCTTGCTCAGTGTATTAGGCATTTTCATTATAATGTGTCTAGGTGTGGATCTGTTGAGGTTTTGTTTGTTTGGTGTTCAGTATGCCTCTTGAACTTGGTTTTCCATTTCATTCCTCAAGCTTGGAAAATTTTCCGTAATTATTTTGTTAAATAGATTACTCATTCCTTTGGCTTGAAACTCTGCCCCTTCCTCTACGCCGATCACTCTTAAGTTTGGTCTTTTTATGCTGTCCCATAATTCTTGGATGTTATGTTCTTGATTTCTAACAAGTTTTGCTGTATGTTCTAAATTCTTCTCTAGGACATATATTTTGTCTTCATTCTCTGAGGTTGTTTCTCCAAGTGGTCTACTCTGTTGGAGATGCTTTCAATTGAACTTTTATTTTGGTTTATTGCTTCTTTCATTTCTGGAATTTCTATTTGGTTTCTCTTTAGAGCCTCTATTTCCCTATTGAAGTAATCTTTTATTTCCTGTATTGTTTTTGGAGTTCTTTGTTAAAATGATCTTTTGCCTCCTGTACTTGCTCCCTCGTCTCATTTTTGAGTTCATTCTTAGGTTCCATAAACATTTGGCATATGTAATTTCTAAATTCCATCTCTGGCATTTGACCAACTGTGCTTGCCATGACATCTACCGATGAGGTATCTTGATTTGTTTGTGTCATTTTCTTTCCTTGTTTTTTCATGTTGCTTGTGTGTCTCTTCTTCCTGCACTGTGGGACCTTGACTATTTAGATTTTACCTTAAAGCCTTATGTTGTTCCTGTAGTACAATGCTATCAGATCACCTTATAATTCCTTTACACTTTTAAAACCTAACACTTTCTATTCAGAAAATCCAAGTTTGATCACAATGTACAGATTTGGTTAACTCAGATATTATTTCCAATTTACTCTGTACGCTTCTGATGGGGTTTTATAGCTTCAAATATTGGATACAGAGGTGTTATGTTTAGGAAGAAGGAAGTGTCTTGAATTGTTCTTTCTTGGAAAGTATGAAAAGAGATATCTATTGAAGTGGTTTAGTATCAGTAGACGAGGGAAGAAAGAGAATGGAGTTGACAATTAGGTGTAAAGACCAATTTATATATAAAGTAAGTTGGAAAAGAAAAAAAATGATAAAAGAGTAGGAATTGGTGTAAGAGAGAGGAGAGAGAGAATCAAGGAAATAGAGAGTAAACTATATATAACTCTGCTTTGCTACCCAGTTCAATTGCTCCGGTTCTAGAAATCCCAAGTTCTGCATATAACTTGTTTTTGCCTCTGTTTAGTATGCACTGGCAGGATGTAAACATGAAAGATGAAGGAGGAAGAAAAGATGCAAGAGTGAGAAGGAAGAAAGGAAGGAAAGAAAAAAGGGGTGGAAGCAAACAAACACACTGACAATCAATGTGGAAGGAAAAAAAAAAAGCAGAACAAAACAAAGCCAAAAGAAGAAAAAGAAAAATAAACAAACAAACAAACAAACAAAGAAACCTCCCCGCAATCCAACAAAACAAGCAAACCAACAAAAAAGAAAAGAAAAAAAAAAGTCGAACCCCAAGTCTTAGACAAAACGGGCCCTGGGAAGCCCCCCTCTTTTTTCCTTTCCAGTTCAAACCAATTGTTATTGGATCACGTCTAGACACTCTGTGATCCTGTTAGTGGAATCAGGGCTGCATCTTAGGCCAGTGGCTGAATGGTTCAGTGAAGGAGTGGCCCAGGGGTTTTGTGTGTGTCAGCAGATGAATGGCACCAGAAAGAGGACCCTCCAGAAGGCACCCCCTCCCCAAGCCCACCCACAGTTGCAGGTTCTTGTGGCCTCTGCGCTGGCCTCAGACACGCCCTCCCCTGCTGGCCACCAGAGCCTCACCCAAGTGTGCGTTGTCTTCAGAGAGCTGGAGGGTCCCTGGATGGCTGCAGCCGTCGCTCTCCATCTCCTCCCCTTTGTCTGGGTCAGCCACTGCACCTTTCAAAGATGGCGGTGCTCTCCTTCCAGTCAACTGCAGCTCCGCAGACTCCCGTGTCCTCGCAGATCGATTTCAAAGCCGTTGGGTGGATGTCTCCCTGCCCAAGTGGCACCGGGAAGCCACAACTGTAACTGTGGCACAGACAGTGCTGCTTCGGACTGTGGCCCGCTCCACTCTGCCCCTGCTTGCTGTTCGCAGGTCTCTGCGCCGCTCTCTCCGGGGCCCTATTGCTGAGGGTCGCGTCTGGCCGAGTGTGGATTCGAACTGGTGTTGTCGACCCGCGGTCTCCCATGGTCCCCCAGCACCAATTCCGCCGGCTGTTATCGCTGGTTTTTATCGCCGGTTTCACACTGGTGTGCCCTGAGTGTGGCTGGGGTTGCAGTCGCAGCGAGGTCTCCCCACACTGACTTTGTTTCGCACGGCCTGTGCACCACCCAGGCGGTTTAGAAGAAGCCTCACGGCTCCAGCCGCTGCAGACAGCTTGTCTCTTTCTCTCTCTGGTAGTGGTAATCAAACCATCCAGGAGATCGGTATTTTCAGCCTACATATATATGATGAAAGGCAATTTATCTGCTTTGTTGGATTCTTTCCACGGAGTTGCCCTGAAGTGCGGCTTCCTCTAATCCGCCATCTTGGATCTGCCCACACATACTACTTTCTAGATTGGCTTCAACAATTTGCAGTCCCTCCAGCAATATAAGAGTGTGCCTTTTCCCCCACATTCTCACCAGCATTTATTGTTGTTTGTATTTTTGATAGCTGCCATTCTGACTGGAATAAGATGTAATCGTAGAGTTGTTTTGATTTGCATTTCTCTAATAGCTATAGATGTTGAACATTTTTTCATATATTTGTTGATTGATTGTGTATCATCTTCTGAGAAGTGTCTGTTTAATTCCTTGGCCCATTTATTGATTATGTTATTTGGGTTTTTTTGGTGTTAAAATTTTTGAGAGCTTTATATATCCTTGAGGTTAGTGTTCTATGTGATGTGCTTGTGGTAAATATTTGTTCCCATTCTGTAGGTTCTCTATTCACATCACTAATTGTTTCTTTTGCTGAGAAGAAGCTTTTTAGTTTGAATCCATCCCATTTATTAATTCTTGGTTTTAATTCTTGTGCTTCAGGGGTCTTATTGAGGAAATTGGGTTCTAATCCAACATGACAGAGATTTGGGCCTACTTTTTCTTCAATTAGGTGCAAGGTTTCTGGTTTAATTCCTAGGTCCTTGATCCACTTTTAGTTAAGTTTTGTGCATGGCGAGAAAAAGAGATTTAATTTCATTTTATTACATGAGGTTTTCCAGTTTTCCCAACACCATTTGTTGAAGAAGCTGTCTTTTCTCCAATGTATGTTCTTGGCACCTTTGTCTAACATAAGATAGCTGTAGGTGTGTGGGTTAGTCTTTGTATCTTCTATTCTATACCATTGGTCAACTGGTCTATTTTGGTGCCAATACCATGCTGGTTTTGTTACTATTGCTTTGTGATACAATTTAAGGTCTGAAATAGTAATGCCACCAGCTTCACTCTTATGGCTAAGAATTCCTTTGGATATTCTGGGTCTTTATTTCTCCAGATAAATTTCATGATTGCTTTTTCTATTTCTATGAGGAATGATATTGGGATTTTGATTGGGATTGCATTGAATCTGTATAGTGCTTTTGGGAGAATGGTCATTTTGACAATATTAGTTCTATCTATCCTTGACCAAGGTATATCTTTCTATCTTCTAAGATCTTCTTTAATTTCTTTCTTTGGTGTGTTGTAGTTTTCATTGTAGAGGTCTTTCAGTTCTTTTGTTAAGTTGATACCTAAGTTTTTTTTTTTTTTTTTTTTTTCCCCAAGGCTATAGTAAATGGGGTGGATTTCCTAGTTTCTTTTTCTGGGGATTTGTCGCTGATGTACAGAAATGCTTTTGATATATGAGTACTGATTTTATATCCAGCTACTTTGCTGAATTCATTTACTAGATCTAGAAGATTTCTGGTGGATTTTTTTTTTATTTTCTATGTATAGAATCATATCATCTGCAAATAGTGATAATTTGAGTTCTTCTTTTCCTATCCGTATCCCTTTAATTTCTTTCATCTGTCTAATTGCTCTGGCTAGGGCTTCAAAAACTATGTTAAACAGGAGTGGTGAAAGAGGGCATCCCTATCTTGTTCCAGTTTTTAGAGGGAATGCTTTCAATTTTTCTCCATTTAGGATGATGTTGGCCTGGGGCTTAGCTTAATAATTCATATTTTTTTCTTTTTTAATCACAAAAAGACCATTTTAGGAAAACCCAATTTTAAGGGAAATAAAAGAATCAGGAGACTTTATACTACCTGACTTCAGAATATACTACAAAGTGATAGTAATCAAAACAAGAATAATACTGACATAACAACAGATGCATAAACCAATGGAACAGGGTAGAGGGCCTAGAAGCAAACCCATGCACCTACAGCTGACTGATTTTGGACACATGTGTTAACACACATTGGAGAACAGTTTTTTCAATAAATGGTGCTGGAAAAATTGGATATCTACATGCAGAAGTATTAAACTAGAATCTTATCTCTCACCAGTTACAATTATCAAGTAAAAATGAATTAAAGACTTAAAAGTAAAATTTGAAACTATCATACAACTAAAAAATAAAAGTTTCTGCACAGCAAAGGAAGCGATCAACAGAGTACAGAGACAAACTAAAATGGGAGAAAATATTTGCCATATATACATCTGACAAGGGGTTGATATCCAGAATATATGAAGAACTCCAAAAAAATCAATAGCAAAACCAAAACAAAGCAAATAATCCTATTAAAATGGACAATAAGTGTAAACAGACACTTCTCAAAAAAAGACATACAAGTGGCCAACAGATATATGAACCAAAATGCTCAACATCACTAAACATCAGGGCAATGCAAATCAAAACCACAATGATATATATTAGTTAGAATGCTATTATCAAAAAGACTAAAGATATATGCTAGCAAGGATGTGGAGGAAATGGACCATTTGCCCATTGTTGGTGAGAATGCAAATTAGTATTGCCATTATGGAAAACTGTATAGTCAGGCACAGTGGCATACACCTGTAATCCCAGGGATTCAGGAGGCTGAGGCAGGAAGATCACGAGTTCAAAGCCAGCATCAGCAACTTAGCAAGGCCCTAAGCAACTTAGTGCAACCCCGTCTCAACATAAACTATAAAAAGGGCTGGGGATGTAGCTCAATGGTAAAGTGCCCCTGGGTTAAATCCCTAGGGAAAAAAAAACACCCTAACAAACAAACAAACAAACAAAAAAACAGTATGGAATTTCCTCAACAAATTAAAAATAGAACTACTGTATGATCCAGTATCCCACTACTAGGCAAATATACATAGGAAATTGAAATCAGTAATATTAAAGAGACATCTGCACTCCCACATTCATTGTAGCACTATTCCAATAGCCAAGGAATAGAAATAGCCTAACCATCAATAGATGAATGAAGAAAGTATATGTATCACATATTATTCAGTCATAAATATTATTCAGTCATAAAAAGAATTAAATCCTGTCATTTTCTGTAACATGGGTAGAACTGCAGATCATTATGCAAGATGAAATAAACCAGGAACAAAAGATTGCTACCAGGCTGGGGCTGTAGCTCAGTGGTAGAGCTCTTGCTTAGTATGTGAGGCCCTGGGTTCAATCCTCAGCACCACATAAAAGTAAATAAATAGAATAAAGGTGTTTTGAAAGAAATTATTTTTTTTAAAAAGATAACTACCATATAATCTCATTCATATGTAGAATCTAAAAATACTGGTTTTATAGAAGGTGAGAGTAAAATGGTGTTTGCCAGAAGCTGTGGGATGTGTGGAGGGGGAGACAAGGTGGATCAATGAGCACTAAGTTACTGTGGGATAGGAACAAGAAGCTCTGGGGTGCTATTGATGGTATGGTTACTTCAGATAATAATTATGAATTATATATTTCAAAAAGGTTAGAAGAAAGGACTTTAAAGCTTTCACCAAAAAGAAATGATCTTTGAGGAGACAAATATGTTAAAACTGACTTAAACATTATATAATGCATTACCCATTAATATGTACATATTTTATGTTTCTGTGTATCAAAAAAATTTAAATTTTAAAAAGGAAATCATGTTACTTAACTAAATCCAATGATTCCCTCTCAGATTGTTTGATTCTTAACTGATTTATCATTTGCACTTTTCATTATTCTATTTCTGTTCCTTTCCAAGGTTTCCCTTACTTTTCAGAGTATAATAAAAAAAGAAATGGATTCAGAGTCAGAAATCAAGCATTAGAATCCAAGCAATCAATTTCCAGCTGTGTAACTGTGATCTACTTACATAATCCTTCTGAGCATTAGTATTATCACAAAGCTCTTGTGATAATTACATGAGCTATCATATGTAAAACAGTAAGCCTAGAACATAGTGCCTAATCACTAAATGGTGTTGATTACAAATCTGAATTTACCCATTGATTTTTGGGAGGGCACCTGCTTCAGTATTAACCTCTCTCTTTTTTTCCCCCTCTAAATGCATTCACTCACATGATTTTACATAACGTATTTGCAAAGTGTAACTGAGACTCATTTGACCACTTTCTGAATTGCCCCCACTAGAGGGTCCCACTGTTAGTAGGGGCCCAACTTATAACAAAATCAAACTGCATTTTTTGATAGTTTGCTTGTTAAATGTTTCCCATTATTTATGTTCAGTAATGCTGAGTCATGATCAACATTTTAAAAGTAAAGGCCATGTCTCCCATTTTTTGCAGAAGAGTCTGTAAGTGTCATACAATGAGTGAGGTGCTTGCTCCACAGCATGTGCTTTACATGTCCTTCATGAAATAAATGCTGCAGCTTCTCTGTCAACTTGCAAATATGATAGAACTGGTAGGATAGTCTCATTAATCTGTTAGAAATACAGAGGTAGCACAAGAAATCAAATATGCTCGAAAGTGGGTGGGCAAGGCAAACTTTACTCCTGCCAGAAAGGCATGCTACCAGAACCTGGCTAGCAAGCAGCCTGATTGGACAGTATGCCTGCATACATCCTTAATTGCAGTGCTGCCCTTGGCCCTGTCTGGAGAACTCAGGGGTACAATCTACATGATTGGTTAATTTTTAAATTGGGGCAGGCAAAGGAAGGGCTATAATTAAAAATGGCTACAATTGGATGCAATTAGGGCCATATTCTAAAAATGGACCACCTGACTTTAAATTTCTCACAAATCAAAGATGATGAAATCATTCTGCTTTTTCAGTAGCTTGATTGATGTAAAAGTCTACTTTGCATGCTGTGACCATATGCACAGGAAAAGCCATTGAACTCTGGAAAGGAAGGATAAAAGTGGAAGTAAACTAACCTAGAGAGGCATTGTTGATCA
This sequence comes from Tamias sibiricus, assembly GCA_025594165.1. Classification (NCBI taxonomy): domain Eukaryota; kingdom Metazoa; phylum Chordata; class Mammalia; order Rodentia; family Sciuridae; genus Tamias; species Tamias sibiricus. The sequence continues at coordinate 104,040,486 of CM046667.1, read as the reverse complement.
GCAGGAAGTGAGAAAGGAGACAAACAGTGGAAGAGAAATGGTGAGTAGGGAAGTGGACTGACTTCTTATTTTTACAGTTCTAATAAATAAGTGACAACACTTCATGCTCATTTACTGATTTATCAGCAATTTTTCTCCATGAAAAATCATATTTTGACCTTTACACATCATATACGTGGGCCTTCACCTTGCTGCTTCACCTCCTGCTGCTTTGGCAGCTGTTAATAAGCAGGAATTGCTGTTTCCTTAGCAGCATGTCAGAGGAGTAATAGTAAAAAGGGAGGGACTGAAAGAGGTTTAAGGAATATGAAATCTAGGGGAATGGATGGAGGGTAAAGTCAAGGAGCAAAGACTGGAAAGTTTGAGGGAGTATGGAGTAACTGGAGGAATGAAAAAGGTAAGAGTATACGGATCTTAAAGATCTTTTGTGCTAAGTACTTGATTTTCTGAGTTGTCCACAGTGGTTGAAGGAGGCCCATTCCCAGGGTCTGACCACATCTCTTCTTTGGAGATAGTAAAATTGCAGGAGGATTTCCAGGAGATCGATAATGAGGCTGACAAGTTTCTTCTCCAATATACACTTGCCAGCTTCTCCACCTGTCATTCTTTCTCCAACCCTCTTCCTTCTAACCCATCTCCCCAATTTCACATTTTTTCCTACCTCTCTACTGAATTGTTTGTGAAAATGCTCTGAAAACTGTAAGGGCAATGAGGCAAATGCACTATATTCTCCCTTTCTCCCACAGCCATTTTCTGAATTTGAGCACTGAATATATTATGAGGTAAGCTTTATTGGACATGAGCTCTGTGTACCTCATGCCTAACTTCTGATCACTTAAAATCTATAGGGTTTGTCCAGACAAGTGTAGTGAAGGTGAAGATAAGAATCCATCTGCCCTGAGTATAAAACTCAAACATAATTAGTTGGAAGAGATTGGCTTATCTTAAAAAACTGAACATATACTATGTAAAGTACATATAAAATGACCCAAAATAAAAGTAGAAGAGAAAAAACACTATAAAAAGCATATATAAATACTTGTTCCTTAAAAAAAAGATTTCCTTAGTATACAAAAAGTAGGAGTATTTCAATAAATGTTATTCTTAATGTCAATCTTAAATTTCTGAATACAGTTAGATTTTTCCCTTTGCCTCCTAAAGAACAATTTTATTAAACTGATAGCAAGAATTATAGCATCTAAGGCATAAGTGATTATATACATCAAAGAAATGGCTATTGACTTCATAAAATATTATGTTCCTTACCCAGAAATGTGAGGACACATCAGTCAGGTTTCACAAATGAACTATACTAGAAATAACACTGCAACATAGAAATGCTGAATGGATTCTGATCTGGACAGAGAACAATTATTATGATGATATAGTTTATACGAATACTCCAAAGGGAACAAGTGAATAGAAAACCATTTCCTCATGCTTAATTTATCCAAAACGTCAAATCAAATGAGCCTAAATAATTGAACCTACTTACAATTATAAAGGCTTCTAAGAGCAGAGAATACTAGAGAATTTCGAATGCAAAAACACAAACCTGGATAAGTGCACAAGTTAATAACTATTGACAGTTATTGAGTGCTAACCCTATATTAGGCACTTCTTGAAGCACTATATATCTAGCATCTCTTATCATCATCAGAACAATCTGTGGTAGACACTCTTGATAGTTTTATTTTATAGAAGGAGAAATTAAAGCACAGAGAGAGATTAAGTAATTTGTACAAGGTCATGCAGTAAGTGGTAAAGTTAAACACTGACACCCTGATTCTGGAGGTTAAGTCATTAACTGCTAAGCTCTAGTTTCCAAAAGGGAGCTTAGAAGAGGAGACGCAGTTAGGAAGCCAGAGCCTAAGAGGCATGAATGAGTTCTTAAAATAATGATAGTTGCATTAGAATTTAAATGATTTATAGAGAGCCGGTAGAAGAAAGATTTGAAAATTGATTATATTGAAAGGTGAGAAAGAGTTGTTTAAGTCGACTGGGGTTTCAAGTCTGAGTAATTTGGTGGGGATATTAACAAACCTAGGAAAAAGGAATTGTAACTGATTTCAGGAAAGAAGAATTCAATTTCAGGTATATGAAATTGACATATCTTAAGGATATATTATGTACTAATAAATACCCAGGAGGCAGAAGAAAATATAGGCCTGAAACTTTGATAAAAAGTTAGTGACATAATTTGGGGGCTATATACATATAGAAAAATGATCTTAGGAGTAAAGTTTTGAAAGGCTCTATAGTAAGTAGATAGAAGAAATGACTCAGAGTATAGATGTAAGAAGAGAATCAGGAGAGTTCAGTCTTTTAGAAACCAAGAAAAAGTTCCAGCAGGAAGATGCATGTGAAAGTATATATAATGTTACAAAGGAACTGAGCAGGATGAGAACTGAGAAGATGCCATTGTATTGTCAGTTAGAACAGTTTGAAAGAGCACTTTCATTAAAGTGCTGAGGGCAAAAGACATTACTTTGAGAACAGAGAAATGTTAGTGGAGATAAGAGATGATATACAACTCTTTCAAGACATTCATTCAGGGAGGAAGTGTGAATAATAAAGCACAGGAAGAAAAGGGTCAAACAAGGACTTCTTTAAGCCACTGACTTTCAGCATACTTGTAGACAGAGATAAATGAGCCAATAGAGAGGCATTAAAAATAAAAGTTGGAAGAAGAAATTTACTTCCTTTACCAAGAATAGATGAGGGTACAACTAAGATCATAAGAATATAAAGGCATAAGATGATGTCATCAAGATCCATACTTTCCAAATACCAGTTCATAAACTGATTCCAAAAAGACTGAATCAGAATCACCCCTGGAACTTTTATTTCCCAATTTTATTGAAGTAAAATTGGTATATAAAAACTGAATGTAAATAATGCTTACAATTTGATGAGTTTGGACATACCCATACACATGAGTTAATATCACTACAATCCAGGTAATAAACATATCAAACACATCCAAATGTTTCCTTGAGTCTCATTTTGTTCTTTTGGTGGGGTGAGTACTGGGGATTGATCTCAGGGACACTAGACCACTGAGCCACACCCCCAGTCCTATTTTGTATTTCATTTAAAGACAGGGTCTCACTGAGTCACCATTGCTGAGGCTGGCTTTGAACTTGCAATCCTGCTTCAGCCAGCCAAGCTGCTGGGATTACAGGAGTGCGCCACTGTCCCTGGCTTGCTTGCTTTATTTTTGAACTATAAAATTACTAGATGAAAACGTAGGGCAAAAGCCTTCTTATCATTGGTCTGGGCAATTAATATTTGGATACAATGCCAAAAGCACAGGCAACAGAAGACAAAATAGACAAGTGGAATAGTGTCATTGTTTTTGCTTCTAAACAGCAACAGAAGCAATGAACAGAATGCAAACCATACACCTAACAATGGAATAATTTCCAAAATGTATAAGGAACTCCTAGGACCCAAAGCCTTATGAATAAGATAAATCTCTTGGCTAAGCCATGACAAGTTCAAACTGAGCAGACCTTAGTTGTAGCTTATAAATCCAGATATTGAAATAGCTAGTCATGCAACACTGTTGCACAGTTATAAGCACTGGTCTTCACCTCTATGATATCAATCTCTTCTTGCCTTAAAAATATTTTATAATTCCCTCTTTATGATCCCAAAATGAAAATCATAAAAAATACAATTCATTTGTACATAAAATTTCAGAAAATGAACATAGTCTCCTAAATAAAATATAAGATAGGAATATCAGGAAAGGGTATCAGAACAAGACAATATGCTTTTCCATATGCAAATATTTGGGCACAAATATAGTAAAAGACATATGAAGTACTCAGATGTTTGTACACATTTAAAATGAAAATGTATGGATTTAAAGTGAGTAAAACAACATTAAATTAAATATCACTACTTAATATTTAATACTTATAAACAAGGACTATAGAAATATATCCATAAAATTATTACAAATGGGAAAAATTACCTCATATGTGACCAGTACAAAGGCAGATGGATATGAGAGTGTTTTTTTCAATTTTATTTTTTAATCTAAGTTGTTAGAAATGACAGCAGAATGTATTACATTTCATATTACACTTGTAGAGCACAAGCACATTTTTACATATCTCTGGTTGTATACAAAGTATATTCACACCATTCGTGACTTCATATGTGCACTTAGGGTAATGATATCCATCTCATTCTACCAACTTTTCTTTTTCTTCACCCTTTTGCCCCCTCCCTTCCCCTCCCTCCCCATTGGCCATTCTAGTGTTCCTCTAATCCTCCTATGCTCCCCATCCCAACCCCACTGTGAATCGGCCTCCTTATATCAAAGAAAACATTTGGAATTTGGCTTTTTGGGATTGGCTAACTTCACTTAGCATCATATTCTCTAACTCCATCTATTTACCTTCGAATGCCATGATTTTATTCTCTCTTATTGCTGAGTAATACTCCATTGTGTGAATATACCACATTTTCTTTATCCATTCATCTACTGAAGGGCATCTGCGTTGGTTCCACAGTTTAGCTATTGTGAATTGTGCTGCTATAAACATTGATGTGGCTGTGTCCCCGTAGTATGGTGTTTTTAAGACCTTTGGGTAAAGACCAAGGAGTGGGATAGCTGGATGAGAGTGTTTTAAGGAAAACTCAGTTATCACAAATGGACTTTGGCACTGAGGACATGATATTTTGAAATGGTAAACAATCATAGATGAAATTCTAAACAAAATAAAATAGAACCTTTTCTTGACTTTACACAGTAGTTACATTTACATTCATATGAAATGGAGCCATATTCTAGGCCCAGATAATTTTATGTATTTCTCTCCATGTGGGAGGCATTTGGAAATCTTGTAGGATATAGAGAAAATTTCCATATAATGAAGATACTAAAATATTACAAGATTTTTGTAATAATTAAATCAGATTAAGTATGCAAAATGTTTAGTATGCTGTTGAACCATACTAAGCACTGAAGAAATGGATGCTACTACTATTCTTTTAATAGTAATAATATTATCACCAACAAAAGGTTTACCTGACAGACACGTGAAATATGATATATAAATGTAATGTGTTCAAATTTTTATAAAATATCTTCTTCCCATTTTAGAGAAATTTTTGAAATGTTTAAAGCCATTATATTTGTATTAGTTATCTATTGTTGTGTAACAAATTACTCTAAAACTTATCATCTTAAAACTACAAACATTGATATATTATGAAGGTTTTGAGAGTCAGAAATCTAGGATCTGCTTAGCTGGGTGGTTCTAACCCAGAGTTCCCATGTGACAGCACTTAAGATATTGAAAAGGGAGGTACTATCTAAAGGGGCTGAAGTAACCATTTACAATCCCACTTATGTGGTTATTGCCAGGAAGTTTCAGTTCTTTGCCATGTGATCTTCTCCATAGGGCTGCTCATGATAGAAGATGTGATCTGAGAGAGGATGGGGGAAAGGGAGAGAACACCAAAGATAGGATCCACAGTCTTACGTAACTTTCTCTGATGTGACATATCATCACTGCTGACATATACTATTGGTCACAAAACCTATGCCTTGTATAACATGAAGAGAAACCACAAAAGTGTGCAAATACTGGGAAGCAGGGTTTATCACTGAAGACCATTTTCAAAGCTGGTTATCAACAAAATTTGTTGAATATTTATCCTCTTCAAGTAAATTTTTAAGACAAATGTAGGAAATTTTCCAGACATAACTAATTATCTCTCACTGCCCACCATGAGATTTGGTTTAACATTAACACAATTCTGAGGAGTCATCAATCTTAATGATAACTGGCTCCAGCATAATTATTAAATCATACTTAAATATTATAAAAATATAACACATTTTTACAGTGTGATCTTTAAAGAAACTAAAATTCAGTAAAGTTATTTTAAATGTAACTTTCGTTTCTACTAAAAAGCATTTGATTTTTTTCTAGAAAAAGTTATTTCCTTTAGTTAGGCCTTGTTATATTCTAAAAAGGAAGGCAGGATTCCTTTTCCGAGGATACAATCAGATAGTAATAAAGCATTAAGACTTCAAAGCTAAAAATCAATGAGTTTTGATTAGCATAAACCTTTTCAAAGATGATGCAAGTATATTGTGAAATGTCAATATTCTTAATGTCAAAAATTTGATGAACTACAATATATTAAAATAATTACAAATAAGATTTTAATAATATAAAATGAAGTTTCTTATTCAGATGTTAATGAAAGTGAATAAGCAAAATCAAATGGGAGAATCAATACTCCATCTTAAAAGATGCACTAAGAAAAACACACTTATTTCTGGGGCTGGGCCTATGGCTCAGCGGTACAGTGCTCTACTCATGTGTGAGGCCCTGGGTTTCATCCTCAGCACCACATAAATAAAATAAAGGTTTTAAAAAAAAGAAAAACACACTTATTTCCAATATGTCATCTTATTTAGGCAAATATTTGTACCTATTTTTAAAATTTAATTTAATATAAAGTGTATTTTGTCCTCCATATTATACATTATATATTTCAAATTTGCTCCTGCATTCATTTATATTTTCAAAATAATAGATTGGTTTTAGTCTTTGGATAATATGATTTCTATCCTTCTCTCCCCCAACGCTTGCTGTCTTATTCTGTACTTCGTAGTTTCCACATCTGTCCCATTAAGATATTTTCTGACACTCAAACAGAGAGACCTAAGTAACTGATAACAATTCAAAAGTCCTACCCACATGTGCACCTCTTATTGGATGACATACATAAACTGCCTATCATAATTCCTGACATCCAGTAGGTGATTAATAACTGCATTTTCTTTCTCTGCAGCTTTGCTTTCAATGCTCTTTTAAGTCAAAGCTACTAATAATAATAACTCACACTTTTAGAGAATGCTAACTTGTTGACAGTCACCTTCTAAATGGTTATATTTGCATTGCCTAATTAAATCATCACAACAACTATGCACACGAAGTCCTTTCATCATTGTTTTCCAGTTGAGGAAACTGAAACTCAGACCTTGTCACAGCCAATAAATAACTAGTGAATCCAGAATCAAGATGAGGTCTATTGATTCTTGGATCTGTTTTCTAATCCCATGTCCTTTGTGCTGCTATTCAGAGAACACCTGCTGGGGTTATTTGAGAGCTTTGCTCATTCTTTGGCTCTTTTCACCTCTTCATTCACTATAAGTGTGCAAATTCATCATAATACCACATAAGTGCAAGTGTAACTGCAGACACACACCAAAGCAATATATATTATACACAAACTTTCTTCAACCATTTTGTTTTCCATTGCAAATTACTCAATATCAAGTTCACAAATGGCAAATATTTCCATTGGCAACATGATTTATGATCTATAACTTAATGCCTTTATTTCTTCCTTTCTTTTTGTGCTGGGAATTGAACTGAGAGGTGATTTACATCTGAGCTACATCCCCCGCATCCCCAGCCCTCTTTGTTTTTCGTTTGTTTGTTTGTTTGTTTTTGAGACAGAATCTCATTAAATTGCTGAGAGTCTCACTAAGTTGCCCAGACTGGCCTTGAACTTGTGATTCTCCTGCCTCAGTTCCCTGAGTCACTGGGATTACAAGTGTGTGTCACCGTATCCAGCCTATGCCTTTCTTTCTTATCCAAGAAAGTCTACAGAAATACAAATGTGACAGAGTCTGCCAGTTGTCCAATTAAATTAGTTATCCCCATTTCCAGAGAACAGGAACAGAAATAGCTTGATATTACATTTTCCAAACCTCCCTGTGGCTAGCTGAAGCCATTTGTCATTGACTGATTCTGGTCTGTTAATAAGTGAATTAATGTGATATGTGTAACTTCTGTGTGATCTACAACATAAAATAAACCCTGGCCCCTCCCCTTTCCCTTAAAATCAATCAAGGATCTGTTAGGTTGATCATTTATTGAACATAAGATATGTGAGATCCAGTTTGGGCTATGCTGATAAGGACAAATCTCTTGGGCAGAGGTGGGAAAACTTTTTATGGAAACAGAAAGATAGTAAATATTTTGGGTTTCAAGGTCCACATGGAGTCTTATTGTAAATACTCAACTCTACTATTACAGCAAAAAAGTTCCCAAGACAACACCTATACAAATGAGTGGCTGTCCTCCAATAAAATTTATGTACCAGGAGATATAGAAGGAATGGTTAATGGATTCAGGGTGCTGTTGGGTACATGGGATAACTTTTAATATACCATAGTACAGGAGGGTAAATATGATTGACAACAATCAATTGAATATTTCAAAACAACTAGTAGAGAGCATTTTAAATATCCCCATCACAAAGAAATGATAAATATTTGAGGTGATAGATAGGCTACTTACACTAATATGACCAATTCTTTATTGGGAAGGACATGTTGCAGAACAAGTTTACTTGCATGGAAGAGACTGTTCCTTCCACCTTGATGGCATCTACTTCATCACGTAGAGTAGAACCTAAATCTAGTCATACATCAAAATTGCTGAAAATAATGGATTTAAAATGCATATTCTCAAATATTGCTCTCAAAATTTCTTTTTAATAAATCTAAATATGGGACTTGGAAAGTATGTATTTATGAAATAGGTAATATGTTGTATCCAATGAGGCACTTATCCCCAAACCCAGTTCACTAAACACTGACCTAGAAAATTACAGCAAATGCTATGTAGTTTAGTCCAAGTATGATTCTTACATAGAATATTTGTTACAACTTTTTCAGACACTAATCTATTAACTTCAATAAGGTAGAAAAATTGCTGAAAATTTTTCTACCTTAAGTCTTCTTATTTTTCCTACTTAATCATCACTATTGTATGAACTACTGGCCTCTAATTTTCTCAGTCTTTTAAGTGTTGACTCTTTGTTCTCTGCCTTTTGCATTCAAACGATTCCTGAAGTTCTGCTGCTCATGTACATCCAGTTCCTAGAAAAAAGGGGGTGTTTTTTTCATTCCTTTATCTCCAATGACCAGTATAATGCTTATACCCCCAGACAACAGAAATAACAATAATGTTTACAATCATATATCTGGTAGGAGCTGATATCTAGAATATAAAAAGGATTACTATAAAATACAAAACAGCTGAAATGGGAAAATAATCTAATAGATGTTTCTTCAAAAAGATATATAAATGGCCAGCAAACACATGAAAATGGTGACACCATTTGTCACCAGGTAAATGCAAATTAATACTATAATGAGAAACTACTTAACATCCATTAGGATAGCTATAATAACAATGATAAAAGAGAGACAATAATAAATGTTGGCAAGGATGTGGAGAAATCGGAGGTCTCATACTGCTTGTGGGAAAGAGAAATGATTCAAGTGCTTTGGAAAATTACCTGGAGAGTCAGACAAAATGTTACTAACATATATGCGGCAAGAGTTTCGCTGTTGGGCATATTCCCAAGAGAAATAAAAACATATGCCTACAGAAAATCTTTTATATCAATATTCATGGCAGCATTTTTCATGGCTGTCCCAGAACAGTTCAGTTACCTTCCTATGGGTGAATGTTTAGCCAAACTGTAGTTTGGAATACCATGTAATATGACTCAGTAATAAAAAGGAATAGTACAAACCCAACTTAAATGAATCTCATGGGCATTATGTTGAGAGAGAAAAGACAAAGCCATAAGGTTAAATATTGTATGGTTCCATATATTTAACAGCTTTGCAAATAAAAAATCATGGTGATAGAAACAAAGATTGGTCACTCCCAGGGGATATGGGCAGGATAAAGATGTGACTATAAAGGGGATAGTACAGAGAAGTTTTTGAGTTGAGCAAATAATCCTGTACCCCAATTGCAATTGTAGTTGCACAAACCAATGCATGTTTGTGTGAAACTCCATAAAACTGTACACCAAAGGGGGAAAAAGGCAATTTTGCTTTGTGATAATAGTCGCTATGAAAAATGTGTATGCAAAAAAGACTTAAATGTTCATTAATGAGGAATTGGTGTTATAACCAAAGTGTATTATAAGAATAAATTATTTTGCAGTCATGAAAAATTATAATCTTAGTTGAATATTGAAAGATATCAATTAAAAAAATTTAAACATTTTAGGTAAATTATGAAATAATATTTTTAATATTATTTTTTGTTAAAAAATAAGGTTAATATATGTATACATTGAATAAATGCTGGGAAAGAAATAAATCAAGATGTTAACACATTTTTTCTTCAGGTAGCCTGAGTATATCAAACTTTTTGCTGTTTTTATTTACATTTCATATATTAAATGATGAAAAAGTATTATTTGATAATTTAAAATGCAGTTTTACCATCTAACACAAAAATGCAAACATTAACAAATAATTTTTCATTAATTTATCTCTGTCTTTTGTATGTTAAATCTAAGTACTAAAATTATAACAGGAACCAAGTAGCTTTTAAGCTTTCACAATTAAAAATAATTTTGTGGAGATTTAACTTCTAATTATAATAAAATATTTATCTAAAATCTCTACAATAATAATCTCATAAAACTTCATGAATATTATCTTGATTTTATTCTTGCAGCTTCCAAATGAAATATTATAGTTGTCAGCCATTTTGTAATAACAAATACATTGCTAAGTATAGCTTTTAAAATAAAGGTGACCTATTAAAATAATAAAATGTAATTTTAATATTATAAATTGCTAATCAAGGACTTGAAATATACTCTATCAAATGTGACATTATTTTCCTATTTTGCTCCCAAGTTATCTAACTTTCATTGAAAATTCACCTGAACTATATTTGCAGCACTACCAAGCAATGTGGCTTTCATCCTTCAACATGTTTCAATAGCTAATCCCTTCCTCAAAATGTTCTTCATGTCATCCAGCATATCCTAGGTACTTCGACCTTATTTCTGCTAACCTTCTTGCCTTGCTTAAATCGGAATGGAAAACATTTCTGTTTAATTTTGTATTTAAGTTCTGTTGTTAGGGAAGTAACCTCTTAATGTTTGAAAAGAGTTAGTATTTTTAGCCATATTTTAGTAGTTACTAATGAAATCACCTAACTGAAGAAAGGGCACACATCTCTGGATACAGATGAAGTTCTCCAAAATTGTAGTGATGAAAGTCTAGAATGACAACTACTCAAAGCACCCCAAGGCAGAAGGATTACAATTTCAAGGCCAACCTGATCCATTTAGTGAGATCCTGTCTCAAAATAAAACTTTCACAAGGGCTGCAGATACAGCTCAGTGGTAGAGCACTTGCCTAGCATGTATAAGGACCTGGGTTCAATCTCTAGTACTGAACAAAAAAGTCTAGAACAAGGATACAATAGTACCCCTACTTTGCATAATCTGTGCAATTGTGAGTCGTCCAATTGTGAGGAGATGCTGAGGCTTTAAGGCGAAAAGCCTTCTGCTGACGAGCCAAGTTGCATAGCATAACAAATTTTCTAAACAAATCAGTTGCCCTGAGTTCTATCAAGTAACACACTGAGTTTTCTAGACAAATACCCACAAGGCATTGTCCCGTAAAGTCCCAAACAAGGAAAGATCAAAATGTCCACTTGTTATAACATGTTGATCTAGGATGCCCCATGCATGTAGAGCAGAGGCCACACTGCTGGTGAGGTTGTTTGATGCTTGAGCAGCAGGGATGCTTGTAGCGACTGCGATCCCTGCAGCTGTAGCAGCAGCCGTCTTTTTTATGTCTAGACAATGCCACCAGCAAATCTTCAGGGCCCACTACCTAGAAACTCAAGCATCAATTATTAAAGGAAAGGCAGTGCCATTCCAGCACTGAGTCAAGAGACGAGTTGTCAAACTAAAAAATAGAATTATTAGATTAGAAAATTAAAGTTGATTTCTGCTCACACACATTGCTGCTTGAGCTCCCACAAACATAAACTGGAAAAATATCATATTCAGAACAAAACAAAGAAAGACTGAGGGTATTTACTGCATTAAAGAGAGAGTATAGAAAAGCTAAAGGCACTTTGGAAAAATAATTTGTTAGCTGAAACCCTCGAGTCTCTGTAACCTTCCCTGAAATTATCTGTTGAAATAACTCAATATAATCAGCTATAAAACAAATAAAGTTAATTACAAATAAACATTCCTATGTCAAAACACCAAAATATCAGGTTATACAGCACTATTCATATTCTTCGCTAAAGAGAAATCCCTGGGACACCTATAAATCAAAATTGAAGGTACCTTCACTTATTAAATTATTTACCCAAATTGAATACTCTTAAACGTAAATGAATTAAAGTTATTTGGATATATATATATATATATATATATATATATATATATATATATATATATATATTTATAAGCGCTTTGTTTTTTGTGATGTCACACTGGACAGACGCACAAACCTACAAACACATATTTGTGACGTCACATTTACATGAAATTTAGACAAATGCACAGACATAAAGACATATATAAAAAGAGAAAAAAAATACAATTGTGTGCACACTGAAGAGAGATCTCCTCGTCCCGGCCAGGAGGAATGACACTAAAGTTGTGAAATATTTTGAAGGACTCTTAAGGTAATCATTCCATACCTTCATCTTGGTCCTCTTGATTTTGTACCTTTTTTATTAATCTTAATTTCTCAACAACTTCATCTTGGTCCTTTTGATTTGGTACCTGCTTTATTAATCTAGATGGTATCCATATTGGAGAGGATTTGTGCTATGAAAAAACACAAACAGATCCTCTCCCCCAAATTAATACTGGATCTGGACCCTTCCATGTACCTGAAAGAACATCCTTCCAGTAAACCAAAGATTTATGTTGTTTGTGTGGGTTCTAATGTCTTTCTCCAGCAGAATAACCATTAGAGTCTAAAGTTAAAAAATTTAAAGTAAACAGGGAAACTGCCAATCTGTCCCTAGGACTTTTTCAATTTTCTTCTTTTTGTTTTAATAACATAATTTTCAGTGTGCGGTTTGCTCTTTCAATGATGCCCTGACCCTGAGGATTGTATGGGATGCCTGTTTTATGGAATATATTGAATTGTGCGCAAAACTGTTTGAAAGATGAGGACGTATATGCAGGGCCATTATCTGTTTTAAGCATTTTGGGGATGCCCAATGCAGCAAAAGCTTGCAAACAATGAGATGTAACATCTTTAACTTTTTCTCCAGAATGTAAGGAAGCAAAAATCATGCCTGAGCATGTATCTATGGTCACATGAATAAATCACAATTTTCCAAATCTTGGCTCATGAGTAACATCCATCTGCCACAAATGATTGGGCATTAATCCTCTAGGGTTAACACCATAATGAGGATTGGGCAAATGTGTCATACAAGATTTACAATCATTTACAATTGTTCTGGCTTGCTCCTTTGTGATTTTAAACCTATGCTGCAAGGTGGTGCTATTGATGTGAAACTGGGAGTGAAATAAAGTAGCTTGCTGGAGCGCTGAAAGTATAAAGATTGTTTGGGTAAGGTCATCAGCCTTTTGATTACCTTCATGGAGGGGACCAGGCAAGTTGGTATGTGCTCTAATATGCCCTACGAATAGAGGTTCTTTTCTTGCCCATAAAAATTTTTGTATTTGATAAAAGAATTTAAAGACTGGAGTATGAGATGCTATTGTTCCTGCTAGCTCAAATTTTGGGATGGCATGTACAATATAGTGGCTATCTGAAAAAATGTTCATGGGCTGTTCTCTAAAATTTTCTAGAGCTCTTACCACAGCTTCCAGTTCCACTAGTTGAGCTGATTTGTGTGCAGTTATGTAAGTCATATTTTCTTTTTTAGTGAATACTGTAGCAGTACCATTTGAGGACCCATCTGTGAATACATTTAATGCCTTAGGAATAGGTTGATTTTTTATTACCTGGGGAAATATAATAGGATGATTGATACAAAAAGATAATATAGGGGACTTAGGAAGATGATTATCAAAATTTGCAGAAGAAGAGCATCTAGCTATAGCCCAATCTTTATCATTGAAGCATAAATATTCAATCTGTGATGATGAATAGAGAGTAATAATAATAGCCAGATGAATTTCAAATATTTTAGTAGAAGTCTTAAGCCCTTGAAGAAATAAGTTTAGCCGCCATGGAGGTATAAGACTTAATTATACTTTTAGGAGAGATAGGCAAATGTATCCATAATAAAGGCCCTTGTTGTCAAAATACTCCTGTGGGTGTATATTGTGAAGAAATAATAATCAATATCAGTGGTTGAGTAAAATCAAATCTATCATAATGAGCTCCTTCGATGGCTTTTTCTACTAACTTTAAAGCTTTCCTAGCATCAGGAGTCAATGTTTGCGGTGAAGATGGATCAGGATCTCCACGAAGGATGTCAAGTAAAGGTTTTAGTTGGCCAGTAGTGAGGTTTCATGTAGGGCGAAGCCAATTAATATCTCCTAGCAATTTTTGAAAGTCATTGAGAGTGGCCAAATGCTCTTTATTAATTAATATTTTTGAGGCCTAATAAAAGTGTCTATAATTTGGAATCCTAGATATAATATTGGAGATCTAATTTGAACACTTTCCTTATCAATGTTTAGTCCATATCATTTCAAGTTTTCTGATATATCACTAAATATGGTGAATAAGACTTCTTGGTTAGGATGAGCAAGCAAAACATCATCCATATAATGGAGGCACATAAGCTCTGGGTATTTATTTTTGATAGGCTGAATAACTTTATCTACATAGATTTGACACATAGTAGGGCTATTAGCCATTCCTTGCAGCAAAACTTTCCATTTATATCTCTGATTAGGGCCATTATTGTTAATAGAAGGAACTGAAAAAGCAAACCTGGGGGTATCCAGAGGGTGTAGAAGAATAGAAAAGAAACAATCCTTTATATCAAGAGTAATAAGATGGAAATTTTTTGGAATAGCTACAGGATTAGGAAGTCCAGGTTGAGTAGGGCCCATGATTTGCATGGTTTTATTAATTTCTCTAGGATCATGTAACAATCGTCATTTTCCTGATTTTTTCTTGATCACAACTATGGGGGAATTTTAGGGAGAGGTGGAAGGTTCTATATGTCCTATTTCTAGTTGTTCCTGAATTAGTAGGTGGGCTGCTTGTAATTTCTCTTTAGATAGGGGCCACTGAGGGACCCACACTGGCTTATCAGAAAGCCATGGTATTTTCAAAATTATTTTCTCAGTAGCACCGAAAAAAAAAAAAAAATCTTTTCCCTTTATGATAATGATTTCTTTTCGGGTTAAGATTACCCTGTACCTTTTGATAATGATTTCTTATAGGGTTAAGATTACCTGTACTTTTTGATAATGATTTCTTTTAGGGTTAAGATTACCCTGTAGATTTTCACATTTAACATCTGCAGGCTTGGTTATAAGGTGTACTCACATTTGTTGTAAAATATCTCTTCCCCATAAAGTAACTGGTAGGTTAGGTAAAACATAAGGCTGAAATGTTCCTTTATGTCCTTTATCATCCTCTCATTTTAAAATTACCACACTTTTCTCTGGGAGGTTATTATATCTCAAGCCTCTTAAACTGATTGAGGTTTTTTGCAGAGGCCGGTGCTTGGGCCATTGTCGTAGATTAATGATGGAAGAGTCAGCTCCAGTATCTATCAGTCCCTCCATCTCTATTCCTTGGATTTTTATTTTACACATAGGCCTCCTTGAACAATCCCAAACCCATCAAGCCATAGGGCTCGAGTCAGTGGAACAAAATCTTCTATTGTTCCTTTTTTGAGGCACACTCATTTTAAATGAATTATGTAAATTTGGAAGGAGAAGCAGCTGAGCAATTCTATCTCCTTGATTAACAGAACTTATACTTTGGGGTGAGCTAAGCATTATTTTTATTTCCCCTTTGTAGTCTGAGTTTATTACACCTGGGGTCACTTGCAAAAAAAATAAGCTTTTAGGACTTAACCCGAGAATAAGTCCTACAGACCCTGAGGGAAGAGGTCCCCTGACTCATGTGGGAATCAGTTGAACCTCCATTTCAGGTGTTAACACTATTCGGGTGGTGGAACAGAGGTCTAATCCTGCATTTCCTCCTGTTCCTCTGGCGAGGGAGTGGATGGGTAGTAGGGATTGTGTCGGGGAAGCATCTGAGTGGATGCTTGAGGATACTCCTCCTCCAATGCCTCATACATTTATGGGCCCTGGGGCATTGGGCTCCGTGCCCCATTTTTTGAATTCCTGGACAAATGATTTCCATAGATGTCAAATTTTGAATGGCATTTATTGGCCCAATGATTTCCTTTTTTACACCTGGGGCAGCGGCCTGGGGCACGATATGAGCTTGGTCTTATTTCTCTTTGGGGATTTTGCCTAGAATAGCCTGATTGATTATGATAATTTTGCCTGGAATATCCTGATTGATTATAATGTCTAGGTTGAGCCCTTGTGAAATTTTGAGGGGGAAGCACCTCTCATTGCAGCTGCAATCACATTTCCTGTGACAAATACATCATTTATATCTTTACATAGTTGTATATATATGGAAATATCTTTTTTATTTCTCCATGGCCTTATGGCTTCCTGGCAGTATTTATTAGCATTTTCGTATGCTAATTGAACAACTAATGGCATAGCTTGATCAACATCTCCAAACACTCTACCTGAAGTTCTCAAAAGTTGATCAGCAAAGTCAGCATATGGCTCATTAGGTCCTTGAATCAATTTTGACAAGCTACCTTGTAGATCCCCAGGTCCTTGTAAAGTTTTCCATGCCTTTAAGGCAGCTGTATATATCTGAGCATATACACCTGGGTCATAATATTTTTGAGCCTGTAAGTCTGCGAACTGCCCTTCTCCTGTGAGCATTTCTATATTATGGTCTCCAAACCCTACAGCTGCATTTCTTTTAGCCGTTTCTATACAAAGTTCTTGAAATTGCAATCGCCAAACCAAGTATTGCCCCCCACTTAATGCTGCTTTACATAGACTTTTCCAGTCTGAGGGGGTTAAGTTAAAGATGTTAAGGGACTCCAGCATACTCAACGTGAAAGGAGGTTGGGGCCCATACGTCATTACTGCTTCTTTGAGATTTTTTATTGTTTTGAAATCTACTGACTGTTGGTCCCTCTGTCTATTTTCATTTTCAAATACTGGCAATTCCCAATGTATCTGTGAGTTACCCTCGACAGCGCATAAGCACACAGAAAGACTTTTTATTTCTGTTTCTAGGGTATGCAATTGCCTAGTAATACCCTTCATATTTTCTGTAATGGATTCCACCCATGGGGGAGTAGGGGACACAAGTGGTTCCTCTACTTGATGGTCCTTTTTCTTTTTTAATTTCTTTTTGTTTTTTTTACTGGAGACTGTGCTCCCAGAATCACCTTTTGATTCCTCTTCACTACTATCACTTTTACTGGTATCCTGAATTTCAGCTTCTAAGGAGAGTACATAATCTTCGGCTAATTTCAATAAGTTTCTGATGGCTTTTGCAGCTCTTACTTTTGAATTTACACCACTACTCTTCTCACTGGTATTAACTGACTCAGAGGCTCTGCTTTCTTGACCACTTTCCTCACTATTCACTGAGTCCGCGATATCAAAAAACTCATCCATGTCTTTTATAATCTGACCTTTTGTTACTTTCGCTCCCATTTTCAGTTCTTACCTGCCGGCTGAATTCCCCATATGGGCCACCACCTGTTGCTGCCTGAAGCGATGGCCGCCTGCAGCAACAAAGCCACGGGAATAAGTTTAGAGGCAGACTGGAAATGAACAGTCTCTTTATTCTGCCAGCTTCTCTCTCCGGCTCCAACAACAACTCTAACACGCCATCCATGCTCCTCCAACCACACCACAAAATGGCTCTGACCCCGTCCACAATCTCCCAGGCCAAGTCTCGAGAGATCATGGAAGGTGGCAATGCTCAAATATCTCCACGGCTCACAGCTAACTGCAATCTTAGCTATCTCCCTAATTAGGGCTCCTACAATGAAATATTTCCAGGAATAATATATAGTAGTTCTTCTTATCCATGGGGGATTTGTTACAAGATCCCTAGTGGATGCCTGAAATCACAGGTAGTATCATTCTCTATATATATTTTTTTGTATACATACATATCTATGTTATATTCAATTCTGTACCTAATTTATATATTAGGCATCAAAACAGATAAACAATAATAAATAATATAAAATAAAACAATTATGACAATATGTTTTAAAATGTTATATGAATGTGGTCTCTCTCTCAAAATGTTATTATACTATACTCACATTTTTCATTCTGGTGATGATACAAGATGATCTAATGCTTATATAATGAGATGAAAGAGAAGAATGACATAAGCATTGTGATGTAGCATTAGACTACCATGTAAGGGTTACTTGAACATAAGCACTGTGATATTGCAACCTTTGATCTGATAAACCACTAAGTGACTAAGGGTCAGGTAGTGAAAACAGTGCAGATCACTGGACAAAGGCATGATTTACATCCCATGCAGGACAGAAGAGGACAATGCAAGATTCCATCACACTACTCAGTGTATAATTTAAAACTTATGAATTGTTTATTTCTGGAATTTTACATCTCATACTTTTGGACCAATGTTGAACATGGGCAGTTGAAACCATGGGAAGTGAAATGATGAATAAGGGAGAATACTGTAATGAGCCTCACTCCCATTATTATGTTATTAATCAGTTAACTTTGGAGTTAATTTAAAGGAAGGTTATCCACATGGGACTGACTATATTAGGTGAACCTTATATAAAATTGAGCCCTTCCTGATATCAGAGATATTTAGAATGTGAGAGTGCCTATAGAAGGCACTATGCTGCAAAGACCTGGGAATGGCCTTTCGTACTGTGATCTCTGGCCAACAGCAAATAAGAAACCAAGGAACTCAATCATACAATCACAATAAAAATGCTTCTTCTATTAACTGGAGGAAACATGGAAGCAGATCCTTCCCTATTTAAGGTTACATGGAAATTGGGCAATAAAACATTTGCCTTGTTTTCAGCTGTTAAGTTTGTTGTAATCTATTTCTCAGCAATAGAAAACTAACACAAGATATTTGTAAGAGAATGCTAATGCCACAATTATCTGTAACAGTAAATTATAATAAATAATCTAGTATCTAATAATTTGTTAAATAAGTCAAAGTATATTTGGAATAAAGAATGCCATGATACTACTAAAAATGCTCTTTACATATGAGTATGGGAGTATGTCTTTAATAATATGTTATTCAAAAAATGCCATTGGAAGAAAAATATAATACAAAAAAGGGAAAATTATACAAATATGTATATTTGCATGTATACAGAAAAAATCTGGAAGAAAACACACCAATCTTTTTATAGTAGTTACTGCCCAGAAATTGGAAATGATGAAGTGGGTGGGATGAGAGAGGTTACGAATTGTTATTCTCTACACTTATGCATAGTTTGAATTTTGGTTCAAAGAGCATGCATTATTTTTGTGTTAAAATTAGTAAAAACTAATAATGTCTGATAGTAGTATTTACAAAACTTCCCCCCCCCTTTTCTGCAGATATACACCTTTATCTTGGGATTTAATTATTTTTAAGAAAAGCTTAAAGTATTGCGGTTTTGAACATCTATTTAATGTTTGCAATTTTTTTGGTTGAAAATACATACTTTTACATGAAAAGAATGAAAAATCTTCACTTGAGACTACAAATGCAGAGCTATTATTTTTAGTTTCAGGGAAATTACAGACTATAACTCAACTAATATCACTGATGGCAGGAACCAAATCACAATGGCAGCTTGTGAAGACTGGCATAAGCTTCTTTATAGCTGAAACTGAAGAGATTGACCTCCAGTATATGAAGTGCCTGACACTCTCCACCAAAATGGTTATGACAGGAAAAAATAGTCAAGAGTCCAACGATGAGAGTAATTCCTTCACTCGGAAGTGTGTTGTGCTGCCACTTAGTGTGCAATAGTGGTGGGCTCAGGAGGATATTTAAATGGGCACAGTAAGTGGAAAAAATATAGAGTGTACCAAGTGGCCATCTAGAAAGGGAAAAGGAGGTTTCAAGTCATGCATAGGGATCCAGGACACAAGCAAGTGAAAGATGAAAGCAAAGCCATCTTTGGACCAGGACCACTGCTAGCTAGCTATCTGGTGCCTTTGTGTAATTTATCAGAAGTCTCTTGTTCTTCCAGGCAGTAGAGCCCTGTGCCAGATTCCACTACCCCCTGGTCCCTGTGCTTAAATACAGTGAACAATTTGTACTACTAGATAGGTAGTACTCCTAAGTCAGGCCAAGAAAGCAAGGAATAGTTGGTATTTGAGAGCTGACATATTAAATTTAGTTCTAATTAGGCTCTAGGAGGGTTCCCTACTTCTGATGTGTTAGCCCAAAGCAAGGTGGTGGTGAGACAGGGGTGGTTCTTCTTTACAAAGCCAAGTACACTTTAAGACCTTGTATTAATCTGGGTTGATACATAAAATTAACCATCAGAGGCAATATCAGAAATCTCTAAGATAATAACTATAAGGAGATAGTTCTGTTATGTTTGCATAGAAATAATTAAAGTGGTGCAGATGAACCTGTATTCCATCTAAGATTATCTAGATACTGAAATTGCATAACAATAGAAATCAATAGAGCCTGTCATGACCACCAAAATAAGGCAGTTTCATCAGATTTGATCACATTTTTTATTTTATCATATTACTGACGCTGCTATTCTCCTAAAATTAAATTTTATGCAACACTAATGTTGATGTTGTGTGCCTGCTGGTCACTGACGAGAAGATGATAAATTTAATAAATTTCCTCCATTAATGAGACATCCTAATAACATGTCCTTGAAAGCATTCAAATGTCACATTGTATTCTTAAATTAGCACATAGTCCATGTCATTCTAAATCATTTTTCATCAAACCACATTGATTAATCAGTCACTTAATCAAGTTTCCAATATGTGCCCAGAAGCATGCTAGATGCTTTGAGGAATCACAGGAAATGGAAAAAAGTAATCTTAGTATGTGGTCATTTGAAAACCAGATGAGAGACACACACATAAATTATATGAAAATGTGGAAGGACATATTAAAGTGCTAAAGTCTATAATATCTACATCATGTACAACCAGAAGAATGAGAAGTTATACTCCATATATGTATAATATGTCAAAATACATTCTACTATTATGTATAACTAATGAGAACAAATAAAAAATAAACAACATGGCCCTATTTGCAAAATATATATAATAAATACCAAAAAAAAAGTGAAGAAGGGAGAAGTCATCAGGAAAGGCTCAATCACAGAGAAGAGGGGGCTCAAACTGAGCCTTAGAGAATCAGTTGGATAAGCTGAACTCTCCTGTGCTTAAGCCTTTTTGGTACCACAAAAATTGCATAGAAAAATGTCTTTTTTCCAGTATAAACCAAATGTCAATGCAGGGCTTTCACTTCCAGAGAACACTAATGTGTTTCTAGCCCTCACATGCTTTTTTGAGGAAGAAGGGCAGGACAAGTTCTCTCCTATTGGCACATAAGGCTGGTTTATGCTTTGTTGAAGGAGACAATCTCCTTTGCCTGGTCATTCAGACTTTAGATCTGTTCTGCTTCATTATGGCTGAATATTTTCAGTAATTAGAGCATTCAGATTCTCCATTTCTTTGTGCCATGTCTTTTCTGTCATTTCTGAGGTTATGTAACTCCTTTAATGAAAGCTTTTGGAATGGTTTGAAAATTCAATATGCATTTTCTTTTATCTGTAATAAAAGTTCTTATTCTCTATTTTCTTTGTTTTTGTCAATTATCTATTTATTTATTTATTCAAATTTATTTTTTATTCTAAGTTGTTAGAAATGACAGCAGAATGTATTACATTTCATATTATACTTGTAGAGCACATTTTTAAATATCTCTGGTTGTAATTTTCTTAAAGAGGAAATAACACACAATTTGAAAAGGATAATCAGGGTATTCCATTCTTGAATTAGTTTAGTACTATTTAACCCTCTTAATTGTCATATTTTATGACTTCACTGTATAAGAAATGCTTTCTAATTACTGCAGGGCATTTATGCTTGATTATTGAGCAGTTGTTTAACTGAAGAGTTGTGCATGTGCTGGAGATAGTAATCATTTATTTAAATAACTACAAAGGACAATGATAAATTTCTGACTTCTTTTTATGTCCCACTTTTTCAGTCATAGGTTTTCATTTTCAGTGTTCTTTAGCTCTAATTGTGAATTCCACATAAATCTGTACAAAACTAGTATCTTTCTAGTGCTCCCTATATACTCACAGTAACAGAAAATATCAAAGTTTCAAAACAAAATAGAGATCATTCCTGCTTTTACAGAAGAGATAGGTAAAGATTAGTGCTATGATTTGGATATGGTTTGAGCATATCTCCCAAAGATCCCTTTGTTGAAATTTAATCCCCATCATAAGGTATTAAGAGACTAGAAATTTAAAGATTAACATTAGATATGGGCTTCAGAGTAGAGGCTTCACGATTGAAAACTGGTGGCTTTATAAAAAGAAGAAAAGGCTGAGGATTTAGCTCAGTGGTAGAGCACTTGCCTAGCATGTGTGAGGAAGACTCTGAGTTCAATCCCTAGCAGAAGAGGAAAGAGAAGAATGAGGAGGAGAAGAAGAAAAAGGAGGAGGAGGAGGAGGGTGGAAGTGAAGGAGGAGGAGAGAGAGTACAGGATTCACACACAGGCATGCTGTCTCTCACCATGTGATGCCCTGCACACCTGGGGCTTACCCTAGCAAAAAGACAATCACTTGCCAGGCTCAATGGCACATGTGACTCAGCAATCTTAGCAACTAGGGAGGATGAAGCAGGAGAATGAGAAGGTCAAGGCCAGCCTCAGCAACTTAGCAAAACCCTGTCTTCAAGTGAAAAATAAAAAACTATGGGGATGTGACTCAGTAGTTAACTACCCATGGGTTCAATCTCAGTACCAAAACAAAGCAAAACAAAAACTACCACCAGTTACAGTCCTTCAACATTGGACCTCCAGAACTTTTCATTAGAAGTTATCCAATCTATTGTATTGTGTTATTGGTGACAAAAATTGGAATAATACAAGTGGATAACTAGTTATTGAGAGTCAGGAATGGAATTTATTTCCCTTTATTATTATCATTTTTTAATAAGGGAGATTAAATTGCAAAGAGTACGATTGTTGGAAACCTAGAAAGTACAATCATTAATTTCTTAGGCCTTGTCAGTGGCTATAGGTTTTCAAAACTCTCAAAATCCTGACGCTAATTTAAGGATGATCTTCTGTCAATGCCAAGATACTATGAAACACTTCTTGGCATAGGTTCACAGCAAAGTCCAGTGGTAGATCCTGTGGAAGCTACCTACCTATTTATAAGTTTTGTAAATCATTCTAAAATATGCTATGTTTTCTCTTGTTGTTACCCCCAACTCAGGTCTGCATTCATGTAATACTGACATTCCAAAAGTTTTCCAGGAAGTGTTATTTGAGTTGAACTCCAAGGATGAGAAGAGGGTAACCATGGAACTAGTTGAAGAAAGAGCACTTGAAGCAAAGGAAACAACAAATTCAAATATCTTCAGAAAGAAAATAACTGGGTGTGTTCAAAAGCAAAAGAGGTCAGCGAGTAAATCTCATAAAAATTTACATAATAAGACTTTTGGATTTGTAAGTAATAAAAGAAGTCATTGGAGATTTTTTTTTTGTGTGTGTGGTACTGGGGATTGAACTCAGGGGCACTCGACCACTGGGTCACATCCCCAGCCCTTTTTTGTATTTTATTAGAGACAGGGTCTCACTGAGTTGCTGAGTGCCTCGCCATTGCTGAGGCTGGCTTTGAACTCACGATCCTCCCGCCTCAGCCTCCCAAAGTGCTGGGATTACAGGCATGCGCCACTGCGCCCGGCTTTTTGGAGATTTATTTTTAATAATAATTTCAAACATATATACAATAAAGAGAATTGTATAATAAGCCTCAAAGAGCCATCACCCAAATTTAAAATACCAATATTTTGTCATATTTGCTTCATATATCCTCTTTTTTTAAATATATAAAGCAAAACCTAGACTTCATGTTATTTTGACTTTATATGCATAATTCAG
This sequence comes from Tamias sibiricus, assembly GCA_025594165.1. NCBI lineage: Eukaryota > Metazoa > Chordata > Mammalia > Rodentia > Sciuridae > Tamias > Tamias sibiricus. The sequence goes on along the minus strand of CM046667.1, from coordinate 104,016,470 downwards.
AATGCATCTCTGAAAAGAATGAATATTTTCTTAAATAGGCACAATGCCATTGTCATATCTAGCCTAGATAGAAATAAATCTTCTGTGTCATCTAATAACTAGTCTATAATTAAATTTATCCCTTTATCCAACTATGCTACAAGTGTCTTTTCACCATTACTTTATCAAAATCAGGATCTGAACAAGTTCCCCACAATACATCTGTTGCTATTCCCTTTTCACTCTGAAACAATCCTTTTGTATTTTCCTGTCATTGACTTGAAAAGGAATAAAAGTCTATTTTCCTGAAGAAAGTCCTGACATGGTGGGTTTTTTCCTTATAAAACTATTTAACTTATTCCTCAAACTTGCACATTTAAAAGGAAGCCAGTCCTTAATTAGATACAGGTTCAAATTTTAGACAAAAATACTTCATAGGCTGTGCTATGTGTTTTATTTTAAGGAGACACCCAATTTCTGGGTGTCATTTTTAGTGATTCATCAATGAGTTCATGTGGTTTCAGCCTGATCCCACCATTGTAATGTCCCCCAAAAATCCTTCACTCAATCCATCCATTCTTTAATCATATTACTGTTTTGCCCAAGTCAATGATCTCATTAAATATTGCAAAATAGTAGTTTTTTTTTAACTCTTCATTCCTTTCCCATTTATTAGCCGCAGTTTTCTAAAAAGGAGAAATTTTACTCATAAACTACAGTTATTAGGTGTTAAGTGTGATATGATATGATATTCTTTAAAAAGATGCAGGCCATATGGTATATGCCTGTAAACCCAGCAGCTCAGGAGGCTAAGGCAGGAGGATGACAAATTCAAGACCATCCTCAGCAACTTAGTGAGACATTGTCCCAATAAAAATAGAAAAAAATAGAAAGGGCTAGGGATGTAGCTCAGTGATAGCACTCCACTGGTTTCAATACCGAGTAACCCCCCCCCACCACCATACACACACCTTCAATACCCAGTACCCCCCCACACACACCCCTACACACAAACACACACATAAACCACAAAGCAATAAAAACAAAAAGATGCACTGTGGACTGAGCAGGTAAATACAGGAAAAACAGTTAGAAGGCTACAGTGAATTTCAGCTGAGAGATCATGGTATTCTTAAATAATATTTTAACACTGGAAATGAGAAAAGTGGTCATAAATTAGGATATATTTTGAAGTTAAAACCCAAGAAGACCTATTAAAGAATTAGATTTGAGCTGTTAAGTGTGATATGTAAGGAGATAAATCAAGAAAATCTACTAGATTTTTGACTTAAGCTAGTGGGTGCCAATTACTAAAATGATAAATATTTGGGAAGAATAGAATCTCACACCAGTCAGAATAGCAGCTATTAAGAACACAAACAACAATAAATGTTGGAGAGGATGTGGGGAAAAATTCACACTCATATATTGCTGCTGGGACAGCAAAATGATGCAACCAATAAGGAAAGCAGTATGGAGATTCCTTGGAAAACTGGGAATGGAACCACCTTATGACCCAGCTATCCCACTCCTCGGTCTATTCCCAAAGGACTTACAAACAGCATTCTACAGGGACACAGCCACATCAATGTTTATAGCAACACAACTCACAATAGCTAAACTGTGAAACGACCTAGATGTCCTTCAGTAGATGAATGGATAAGGAAAATGTTGTATATATACATAATGGAGTATTACTCAGCAATAAAAGAGAATAAAATATGGCATTTGCAGATAAATGGATGAATTTGGAGAATATAATGCTAAGTGAAGTTAGCTAATCCCAAAAAGCCAAATACGAAATGTTTTCTCTGATATAAAGAGGCCAATTCATAGTGGGGTTGGGACAGGGAGCATAGGAGGATTAGAGGAACACTAGAATGGCCAATGGGGAGAGAGAGGAAGAGAGAGGGCAAAAGAGTGAAGGAAAAAAAAGATGGTAGAATGAGATGGACATCATTACCCTAAGTGCATGTATGAAGTCACGAATGGTATGAATATACTTTGTATACAACCAGAAATATGTAAAAATGTGCTCTACAAGTATAATATGAAATGTAATGCATTCTGCTGTCATTTATAACAACTTAGAATAAAAAATAAATAAATCAAATAAAGAAATAAAAAGATTTGAAAGTAAGATAGAATTCCATAGTTTTTAAAATCATATTCACTTTGTTATGTCCATTAGATAACTAAGTGGTGGTATTAAGTAAGCAATGATATCTGAAGTTCATCAAGAGTAGAAATATATATTTTAATGCTTTTAATTGTAGTCACATATAAGTCAGGGTATATGCACTTATAATAAATACTGAATTTTAATAAACAAAAATATATTTGGCAAACCGACACCAAAGATCAAGAAGCAGAAACTGAGTATGGGAATACACTCCAAGCCTGTCTTCTTATTTGCAGATAGTAACTACCATCTCAACATCTAACAGCATATATTGGTTCTACCTGATTTGTTCTTTTAGTATGGGGATTAAACCCAGGGTGCTCCATCACTGAACCACATCTCCAATAAGTTTTATTTTTACCTTGAGACAGGGTCTTGCTAGTTGCTCAGCCTCCAAGGAATCACTGGGATTCTAGGGATGTACCACCACACTTGGAAATAAAAGCGTACCACTCCCAACAAGCCAGCCAAGAGTTAATGTTTTTGTTCTTTATATTAATGAAATAATAGAGAATATATTTTGTGCTGGGTTTCTTTGTAAATATTGTATTTGTGAGATCATGCATATCATCATTCACTTTTATTACCACATAGTATTACACTGGTGTATATTCTGCCATTTATTTATTCACTCTACTGTTCATGAGAATTTGAATAATTTTTAATCTTTGGATACATTATTCTGCTACAAATACTTCAGGACAAGTTTTATCTTGAACATTTTTATGATTTCTATTGTTATTTCCTTAGGAATGGAATTACTGAGAGTATTACTCAATTTCATTACTATTACCAGCCAGTTTTACCAACTATTAACACACAAGAATAGTTTTAAAAATTGATGCTTTATATTCTCAGTAATCACTTTTCTGTTTACTCTTTTGGTTTTGTTAGTTTGGTTTAGTCATTCTGATGTATATATGGTATTGCATTGTGGGTTTAATTTGCATTCCTTGATGGCTAATGAATTTGAACAATTTTTCTTATTTTTATTGATCATTAGATAGCCTGTTTTATGAAGGGTCTGCTTAAATATTCTGCTCATTTTTCTATTTTGTTACCAATCTTTTATTGATCTGTGAGGGTTCTTCATACATAATAAGTACTAGTAATTTTTTAGTAATATGCCTCACAAATATCTCCTACTTGGTGATTTACTTCTCAACAAAATTATCATTCTTTTAAGAAATTTTTGTCTACTCCATAGTAAAAAAGTTATTTTCCCATGTTTTCCTCTAAGAGTTTTTATTGATTTACTTTTTTTAAAAGTATTTTTATTTATTTGCTTTAGTTGTACACAATGTGTTTTATTCAATGCGTTTTATTTGTACATGGTGCTGAGGATGGAACCCAGGTTGCCCACGTGCTAGGCGAGTGCTCTACCCATGAGCCACAATCCCAGCCCCTTGATTTACTTTTCACCTACAACATATTTGGAATTGATTTTTGTGTATGGTGTGAGAAAAGGTTAAGATACAACCCCCCACCCCACAAACAATAATAAAGGGATTCTATGAAATTAGAAGGGAGATCAGTAGAGTAGAGTATTAAAACACAAGTTTGAGATTAAACCAGATTCTCTGCTTCTGCTGGTAGGTAGAGTCTACATAAGTTATAGGCCTTGCTGATTTCTTTCCAGCTTCTTGTCTCCTGAATTTGAAGAGTGAAATTCATGGGAAATGAAAGGTGAATACAAAAAGTAGGATTTATTCCAGTGAGAAGAAAAGAAGCAGGGCTCTCCTAGAATGACAGGGGAACTGATAGCAGGTTTTTCATTTATGTGTGCGTCTTTAGGGGTTGATATGACTACGAGGTAGAGTCCGTGGTCAAAAATCTATATTAAATCCTTTTTCAAAGGGTTAATGCTATTGGTTTGGCTGTAAACTTCTGATTGGCTGAGTTCTTTTTAACCCTTGAGTTTGAACATTCCTGTACCTTCTATTCTGATGTGCTCACTTATATGACTAAATATCTATTGAAAATAGATATTTATAGATATCTACTAATGATATACAGATATGTAGGTGTTTTTTACTCCATTCTGTTCCTATAGCAAGTTTTTCTATCCCTATACCTGTTATAAGCACTATAGTTTTATAATAGGTCTTAATATCTAGTAATGTACTACTCCAGCTTTTTCCCACCTGTACTGGAGCATTGAATCCAAGGGCACTTTTCTACTGAGCTACATCCCCAGTCCTTTTGAAAATTTTATTTTGAGACAAGGTCTCACCAAATTGCAGAAGTTGACATCAAATTTGTTATCTTTTTGCCTTGGCCTCTCAGGTTGATATTATTTTTTCTTTATGATTATCTTTGTTATTCTTTAGAATGTAAATTTGAGACTCATTGGTCCTTAAATGATATTTGTAGTTCTGTGACTGCTTTCAATGCACACAGAAAGAAGGAAACTTGAGAAGAAAAGAACAAGGATGCAGCTGTAGTATTGCAACTGTTAGAAATCTCATAGGAAAGGATGATCCAGCAAATCACCCAGAAAGTGCTATCAATGTCATATGAAGAAACCAGGTAAATGGAAGTGGAATCAAGGAAGAAAATTTTTTAAAGAGGAGAAATAGTTATTCATGCCAAATGAATCTGAAAGATTAAGATAATGATAGACTAGATTAAGGGCATTTTTAGGGTGGTATTTTTGTAAGCAATAATGGTAGAAAATAGGCCATTAGCTCTGGCACTGAGCAGGCCATTGATGCCCTTGATAAGAGCTGTTTCTGTACAGCCCTAGAGATAAAAATCCTACAAGGATGACATGAAAAGAGAATAGGAAGTGGATCTTATACTGCAGATATTTTAGAGAATAAGAAGTGGATCTTGCCGGGCGCGGTGGCGCACGCCTGTAATCCCAGCACTTTGGGAGGCTGAGACAGGAGGATCGCGAGTTCAAAGCCAGCCTCAGCAATGGCGAGGCACTTAGCAACTCAGTGAGACCCTGTCTCTAAATAAAATACAAAAAAGGGCTGGGGATGTGGCCCAGTGGTCGAGTGCCCCTGAGTTCAATCCCCAGTACCAAAAAAAAAAAAAAAAAAAAAGAAGTGGATCTTATACTGCAGATAATAAAATAAGTTAAACTCAAAACAAGTAGGAGAGTGGTGCTAGTGCCAAAAGATAAATATGGAAGAGAATAGAAAGCTCAGAAACAGACCAAGTATAGATACTTATTTTAGAGTAAGCAAATAATAATGGTAATCTTTCAAGTCTGGAGTAGGGCAAGGGAACATGTCTTCATACAGGGTGAACCAGAATCTTGTGTCACACACCAACTTGTTTAAAGCAATAGTTCTCAATATATGGCCTGAGAAACCACTAGAGATTATTGAGACCCTGGCAGAGGATCCATGAAATAAATATGACATCTTTTTTTTAAATTATGAAGGCATTATTGGCCAATTTTGTTCTTATTCTCTCATGTTCATGTGATGGAGTTTTCCAGTGACTACATGGTATATTTTTCATTAAATCAAACATGGTAGAGATTTGTAAAACTATAAAATAATGATAGTCTTCTCATTAAATTTATTTTTGTTTTGGAGAAGGTAGTTATTTTTCATAAATGTGTATGTTAATAGGTATGTAATAATACAATTTAATAATATCTTAAATAGATAAATATTGTTAAATGTCTCAATTTTAATCTCAAACACAGCAAACATTGACAAATATAACCTATATAAACAAAAGCTTCTGGGAGTCCTCAAGAATTTTAAAATTGGTCCTGATATCAAAAGTTTTGAGAATCACTGAGTTAAACATTTAATTCTTTTAATTGATAATATAAAAATTCTAGGCAGAAGCATATAATGATGAGAAAGAAAAGTTTTAAAATAAAAATTAAAAGCAATAATATTCATTAATCATTTAAATGTGTTTTGCATGCCTTCCCATCAGATCTCCAAACAACCCTATGACACAGGTATAATTAATACCTCCACTTGCAGATGCAATGCTAAATCTTAAGCAAGTTAGCTAAGTTATCCATTGTCAAAGTTGGTAAATGGAAGAATAGATTATGAACCCAGATCTTTACTCCTGCTATTGCATATTGCCTTTCTCCAGTTTATCATTTCTCCATCCAGTATATTTTTCATATATACATGGTTTTAATTTAAATCTATCCAACATGAATTCAAAGAACATTACTTGCCATATCTTGAATAATAAAAGCCACTTGGGCAGTATCTACAAACTGTCATCTGCATCCTTTGGCACTGGTTCTAGCTCCACCCAGTTCCTAAATAGGGCACCCAACAATGAACTGTGTTGAAGAGGAAAGGGGAAAATATTCACAGGAATAACCCCTACTATGTCTACAAACCTTTCAGATCTCAGAGAAATAAGAAAACTCTTTCAGCTGCAGATCTTTTTGTTGTTATGGTTGGTATTAAAGAGTAGAGAGTAAGCCTCATTTTCTGCCAGCTCAAAAAAAAAAAAAAAAAAACCTGACAGGAAAGAAAAAGAAAACAAAAAAAAGAAAAGAAAAGAAAACTATCCCTTCAGGTTTGAAAACATGAGAGACTTGAATGATCTTTTGGAAAGGAACAAAACTGAGGAAATTGACTTGGCTGACTTAAAGCATTCACAGTATGACTGGTCAGCTTATTCCATTGCTACTATTTTGATCAGGAAGTAAAGTCAAATAGTGAGTTTAGTTCAGCTAATGGTACTTAATGATGAACTCATTCAGCATTTCTTTTCTAAAACAATGCTAGATGATATCAAACAACATATGTACTCAAATAATTATACTTTTGAAAATAATTATGGTATTTTTATCTTGCCAAAATGATGAGGAAACTATCAAAATATTTAAACCAGATTCTGACAATACAATTAAGGACTTTGCAACTTTGTGTTTCTTTCAGATTTATGAATACCAGAAAGGACAGGGAAAAGCATTTTACCAAGGCTGTTTGATTTCAAAGACAGTTTTATTAGATTATACTATTTGTGGCACCTACAATCTGGAGGGTAATACATAAAATAGAAACCAGATCAAGAGATATTGATAGAAAAAATGGTGAATGAATGAACAAAGGAGGAAATGGAAGTCTTCAATATCCATGGAAATATTCTAGCTTCTTAAATGAACATATTACTCTAAAACTAATTTCTAAAGGGATAAAAGAATTTATTTTGAAGTGTCACCTAAGTAAAGTCCTTTCTTTGATTTATGTCCTAGGAATTTCTGTACTCCCAAGCTCTTCCCAGTGGCCTGGTATTGTGGAACTTTGGCATTGGCACTCTGGCATTCACTTATTACAAAGAGTTCCTTGAACTTGTCCCTATACACTTAGCATAATTTCTAACTATTTACCCCATTACCTTCTCTCTTACTCCCATTCCCATTCACCATGTAAAAAAATATAGAGTCAAGTAATGAAACAGAAAATGCCATAAAAAACCTACCGATGAAGAAAAGCCCAGAGCTAGATGGATTCTCAGCCGAGTTCTATAAGACTTTCAAAGAAGAATTAACACCAATACCCTTCAAAGTATTCCAAGAAATAGAAAAGGAGAAAACCCTTTTAAACTCATTCTATGAGGCTAATATTCCCCTGATGCTAAAACCAGACAAAGATGAAGGAGCCCTAATTAGGAAGGGCTGTTGTAGCTAGCTGGAAGCCATAAGTTCCACCTGATATGTATGTGACGCACCTGTAGGCACCCGCAAAGCTGAAGGTATATAACCGGGTGAAAGCGGTCCGAGTTAGGAGAACGGAGAATTCAGTCAGCCGGGCAGTCACTCGGTCGGTCAGAAGAATCAGAGCGGCCAGAACGTAGGCAGAGCGGTTACAGAAGAGAAACCAGATAGAAGACAGAAGAGAAACCAGATAGAATGACTGATCAGAGTTAGGCCGAGGCTCCTGAGGAAGACAGAAGACAGAAGAAGGAAGAAAGAAGAGAGAAGAAAGAAGCTCTAATCTTTCTCTAAGCTAAGCTCTATCTTTCTTTCTACTCTTTCTTTCTACTCTAAGCTAAGAAGACAAGAAGAAAAGCTCGCTCTAATCTTTCTCTCTAAAAATCGTTCTTTCCCTTTCTAAGCTCTAAGAAAGTAGAAGTAAAAGTAGTAAAAGCTTAACTCTGCCTCCGAGATTTTTTCCCGGGTTTCGGTACCAGGTAGCTTACACAAAGACACATCAAGGAAAGAAAACTCCAGACCAATATCCCTGATAAACATAGATGCAAAAATTCTCAATAAAATTCTGGCAAATTACATACAAAAATATATTAAAAAGATAGTGCACCATGATCAACTGGGGTTCATCCCAGGGATGCAGGGTTGGTTCAATATACAGAAATCAATTTACATAATTCATCATATTAACAGACTTAAAAACAAGAATCATATGATCATCTCAATTGATGTGGAAAAAGTATTTGACAAAATACAGCACACCTTCATATTCAAATCACAGAAAAACTAGGGATAGTAAGAACATACCTCAACATTGTAAAAGCTATATATCCTAAACTCAAGGCCAGCATCATTCTAAATGGAGAAAAATTGAAAGCATTCCCTCTAAAAACTGGAACAAGACAAGGATTTCCTCTTTCTCCACTGCTATTCAACATCATCCGTAAAACTCTAGCAAGAGCAATTAAACAAAAGAAAGAAATTAAAAGGATACAAATAGGTAAAGAAGAACTCAAACTATCACTATTTGCTGATGACATGATTCTATATATAGAAGATCCAAAATTTTCCACCAGAAAACTTCTATAACTAATAAATGAATTCAGCAAAGTAGCAGGATATAAAATCAATACTCATAAATCAAACACATTCTTATACATCTGCCATGAATCCAATGAAAGAGAAATTGGAAAACTACTCCATTCACAATAGCCTCAAAAAAAAAAAAAAATGGGAATCAATCTAACAAAAGAGGTGAAATACCTCCACAATGAAAACTACATAAAGGGGTGTTGTATTTTGTCAAATGCTTTTTCTGTGTCTATTGAGATGATCATATGGTTTTTATCTTTAAGTCTATTGATGTGATGTATTATGTTTATTGATTTCCGAATGTTGAACCAACCTTGCACCACTTGATTGTGGTGCGCTATCTTTTTGATATATTTTTTAATCCGATTTGCCAGAATTTTGATGAGGACTTTTGTATCTATGTTCATTACAGATATTGGCCTGAAGTTTTCTTTTTTGGCTGTGTCTTTGCCTGGCTTTGGAATTAATGTGATATTGGCCTCATAGAAAGTGTCTGGAAGAGCTCCCTCTTTTTCTATTTCTTGAAAAAAAATTTGAAGAGCATCGGTATTAGTTCTTCTTTGAAGGTCTTGTAGAACTCGGCTGTAAACCCATCAGGACCTGGACTTTTTCTTGTTGGTAGTTTTTTGATAGCGTCTTCTATTTCTTCACTTGAAATTGATTTATTTAAATTGTGTATAGTCTCCTGTTCCAGTTTGGGCAATTCATACAACTCTAATGTGAAAATGTGAAAAAAGCTGCTAACTTAATTGTATTCTTTCTGTAAATATTTATTTTAATAATTAATGAGGTCTCCCAAAAAGTCAACACTAGGTATCTTCTTTCCTGAAATGCAAGTGTGTTTGGATAACAAAGACTTTATGAGCATCTTCAAGACTACTGTTTATTTCAACCTGAAGAGGAAACAGAGGTGTTGCACCATTGGCAAGAATTAGTGAGACTTCTGACTTAGCCTTTGCCAAATGGATACATTATCTGTGTGCTGTCTTCTAGTTTGTAAATGTATTCCCCCTGACTGCTTTTCTTGGATTACTTTTAACAAAACTCGCTTTTCCATAAAAGTGCAATATGGAGGCATAGAAGTTTTCCATGTAGTAAGTGTTCCAGTTGATTCCCTCAAAAACTGTAAAGACTTAGTAACTGTAAGGTATGTAACAATAATATTATTATCATTGCCAACAAAATTAATAGTGATTATTAGTATTAAGAGCATCTGATAATAAAATATGTATAATTTTCTTTAATTATCAAAAGAGATAGAGGGGGGAATCTGAAAAATTGGTAAGTTTTGAAACAGTGAATTTGAACACTGGAAAAAGCCAGTAGGGACAATAAAAGGATTGTTGACCAGTATTGAGAGCTGAATCTATGTGAAGAAAATACATATTTTGTGGTGTCAAATCACTGCACAATATAATTACAAGCAATTCACCAAGAATGGACTGCTTGAAAAGAGAGGTAAAATCACTACATAATTCAACTGATATAGGCATGAAAATGTGCATAGAGATGAGGTGAATGATAAGACGACACATAGGTAGAGTGCTCATGGGAATGTATACACTTGGTAGACAAGAGTGTGAAATTGAAAGTGACTGATCTGTTAGCATGTAGAATATCAAGGCTCGGTGTTCTTATCAAGGCTAAGGAGCTAGAGAAAGGTAGAAAACTTGAAGAAGTCATAGTTTAAAATTTGAGTTGTACAACCACAAGAATGGGAAAGGGAATATACATACTCCACATATATATATCAAAATACACTCTATTGTCATATATATATAAAAAAGAACAATTAAAAATTTTTAGAGAATTAAAAAGCACAAAAATTGAGTTGGAGCAGTTAAAGTGTAGAGACATGGAATCTGTCAAATACTGGTTCACATCTTTAGCTTCTTCACCTGCATGTCTGTGCTAATTTAATACAGATTTATTTGACTTCACTAACCTGTTTCCTTATCCTTAAAGTGTGGATAACAGTGTTGTTTACTCCAAATAATAAATAGTATATGAGTTGCATAAAATGCTTAGCAAAGACACACAGTCTTATTATGAAATTTTTAGAAGTGTTGAACTGTTAAATTATTATTTTAAGTTTTATAAAAATAGGAAAATACTGGGATGTAACCTTTAAATTGAAATGCTGGACAATCCTACTATTGAATATAGACCCACAAAAATTAAATCAGCCTCTTGAACAGATACCTGCAACAGAATATTCACTGCAGTACAATGCATAATGGCCAGGATATGGAATCAACCTAAATGTTTAATCAGTGGAGAAATGAATACAGAAAATGTAGTGCATCTATAATGGAATACTATTCAGCCATTAAATGGAATACTATTCAGCAATTAAAAATGACATGAAATCCTGCATTTGCAATAACCTGATGGCCCTGGAGGATATTATTTTAATTAAAATAAATCAAGCACAGAATGACAAACACCACCAAATCTCATTCAATAGGTGGAACCTAAAAAAGGTGATGTCCTGGAAATTGAGAATAGAATATTGGATACCAAAGACAGGAGGTAGAAGATGTGAGCTGGGTGAATTGGTCAAGAGATATAATGTTACAGTTGCATAGAAGGCATTAATTCTGGTGTTCTACAGCACAGAAGGAATATAGCTAATAATAATGCATTTACATTTCAAAATATTTTTTAAAAAGATTTAAAATGTTCTTTAAGAAATAATAAAAGTTTAAGGTGATGGATATGCTAATTACCATGAATTGATCATTACACAATGTAGACATGAGTGAATATGTCATATTTTACCTCATAAAAATGTACAAACAATATGTACCAATCAAAAAATTTAATTAATTGTTAAAAATGGGTTAATGGAGTGTAGGAGAGGTGGTAAACTATAAAGCTGAGTGAGGTATTGAATAAGTCATCTATATGGTTACTTACATTGTCTCATTTAGCCCCAAATCATAAAACATCTCTAGAATCAACTACTGACTGAAAAACAAATCAGAGTATCATTTTAATATAGCTGTAATTTTAGAATATTATATTGCACGAAAACAGGGGAAATAATTAAATGAAAGAGAGGGAAAATGGCAGTTATAAATTTTATTTTTTCCTTTGAGTTAAGCAAAAAACCTTTTTAATTCTTCCTCAGAAGGATTTACTGGTGCATGTAAACATCATCATATAACAACTCTATTAATATGGACTTAGAGTTAAAATAATCTTGAATTTAGCTACTTAAATGGATTCACATTCATTGTACAACCAGTGTCCAGGCACTTAGAAGTGACACATTTGCAATTAGTAGAAAAGTTGGTCTCTCTTTTTTTTATACATTTTATTTTATTTTTTTAAATTTTAACTTGTAGTGTGCTTTATTTTTTTAATTGCTTATTCATTTTTATTTTTTTATTCTAAGTTGTTATAAATGACAGCAGAATGCATTACATTTCATATTACACTTACAGAGCACATCTTTACATATCTCTGGTTGTATACAAAGTATATTTACACCATTCGTGTCTTCATACATGCACTTAGTGTAATGATGTCCATCTCATTCTACCATCTTTTTTTTCCTTCACCCTTTTGCTCCCTCCCATACTCTCCCTCCCCATTGGCCATTCTAGTGTTCCTCTAATCCTCCTATGCTCCCTGTCCTAACCCCACTGTGAATCAGCCTCCTTATTTCAGAGAAAACATTCGGCATTTGGCTTTTTGGTATTAGCTAACTTCACTTAGCATTATATTATCCAACTTCATCCATTTATCTGTAAATGCCATATTTTATTCTCTTTCATTGCTGAATAATACTCCATTATGTACATATGCCACATTTTCCTTATCCATTCATCTACTGAAGGACATCTAGGTCATTTCACAGTTTAGCTATTGTGAGTTGTGCTGCTATAAACATTGAAGTGGCTGTGTCCCTGTAGAATGCTGTTTGTAAGTCCTTTGGGAATAGACCAAGGAGTGGGATAGCTGGGTCATAAGGTGGTTCCATTCCCAGTTTTTCAAGGAATCTCGATACTGCTTTCCTTATTGGTTGCATCATTTTGCAGCCCCACCAGCAATGTATGAGTGTGCCTTTATCTCCACATCCTCTCCAACATTTATTGTTGTTTGTGTTCTTAATAGCTGCCATTCTGACAGGTGTGTAATGAAATCTTAGAGTGGTTTTGATTTGCATTTCTCTAATTGCCAGAGATGTCGAACATTTTTTCATGTATTTGTTGATTGATTGTGTATCTTCTGAGAAGTGTCTGTTCAGTTCCTTGGCCCATTTATTGATTGGGTTATTTGTTGTTGTTGTTTTTTTTGGTGCTCCATCTGATGTGCATGTGATAAAATTTGTTCCCAATTAGTAGGCTCTCTATCTACCTCACTGATTGTGAAAAGTTGGTCTTTATCAGAATAATAACAGCTTTCAGAAGAGAAGGATGGCGCTGGACAGGAAAAGACAGTTCTTAGTGATGCAAATTCAGTTATTCCTACTACTTTCCTTGGTTTAAAAAATAGTACATGTTTTGTGTGGAGAAATAATGTAGGTACTCAAATAAAGGAACATCTGCTCTGTTTTATGCCTAAAAGAGGTAGTCATGACAACAAGAATGTGGAATCACTATGAAAACCCAAAAGATGTACTTAAAACATGCATTTGCTCTTTGTCCACATCTACACACACACACAATGATAAATCATCAACTGACAAGTTCAAATTCTGTCAAGCCAGTTATTTGTCATCATATAGTCCATCAGCAGTCTGAAACAAGCCATTTCATTTTTCTAAATTCACAGCTTTCATTTACAGCTGAATGCTCTGCTATTACATATGATTACTATACTAAGTAAATTTACATAAGAAACTCATGAGATGATTTTATTGGACCTTTTCAATAAAATAAAAATGACAATCTTATTTAATATTTTTAGCTATAGACCACTCATTCATACCAAGCATTTGTCTTTTAATTACTGAATGAACTTGCCATTATACAGATTGTCCAGAAAGGATGAAAATAATAACAAAAAAAGACTCTAGCAAGGCATGGTGGTGCATACCTATAATCCCAGCAACTCAGGAGGCTGAGACAGGAGGATAGCAAGCTTGAGGCCAGCCTCAGCAATTTAGTGAGATCCTGTATCAAAATGAAAAATAAAAAGGGCTGGGGATGTCGCTCAGTGGTTAAGCAATCCTGGGTTCAATCCCTGGTACAAAAAACAAAAACTGAAAACTCCTTAATTTCTCATCTCTTCAGCTCATGATATGTCAACTCCATGAAAAATTTCCCTCATCATTTTTCTGATTGATTCCTATTTATCTTTCAAGTTCCAGAGACAGTGCAATCATCTCAAAATTCTCTCCACCAGTGGGTATGCATTCTTCTTCCTCTTTAGTTCCTATGTGATTTGATGGTCTTTTGGCACTTATATTTTCTACTTAAAGTATTATAACATTTTAGACAGATGCTTTATTTTCTCTACCAGATTTTAAACATGTTTAATAAAAAGAATATGTTAATCATGTTTTATCCCACAGTGCCTGGCTCAGTGCTTCATACATAGCAGATGTTTTAGTTGAACCATGCTAATTATTTACTGAAAAAAAATACAAAACATATTTAATCTGCAAAAATAAGAGAGCCATCACAGAAATTTTGTGCAAATGTCAATGCTGAGAAAGTATAAAGTTAAATTTCAGTTGTATAGGACCTTGTGTCACAGTTACAACTGTAGTTAATCATCTCCTATCTGCCCATCGTATTACTAAATGAGATGATTTATCTTATCTGTGGTCAAGGTAATAGAAAAAGGTAAATAGCTTTAGACATTACCAACCCAATATTTTAATTAATTCCCCATTACTCTATAAAATGTAAGTTCTACCCAAATTGAAATAAAATAATAATGCATTAGTATCTTGTATTACATGCTCCGTGTTTATTTATTCTGTTTCATCTGTTTAAAACACAGTTACGTCAAAATGATGTTAAAGTATTGACCCACCATATTTTAAATACTTCCCTTTGGTGTAAATCTTGATTCCATCAACAAAGAATGGTTTCTATATTTTTTAATTCTCATAGCACTTTACCTGTATCCTTTATTTCTGAATTTTTTTTTACCTTGTGAAAGTATTTTGAAGGCTGGGTGTGGTGGAACATGCCTGTAATCCCAGCTACATGGGAGGTTGAGATAGAAGGATCCCAAGTGCAAGGCCAGCCTGAGTAAATTAACCAGACCCCATTTCAAAATAAAAAAAAATTAAACAAGAACAAAAAAGCTGGGGATGCACCTCAATCATAGAGTACTTGCTTAGCATATACAAACCCTGGGTCTAATCCCCAGTAACACATAAAAATATTGCTATGCATACATTACCTGGCCTACTAAATGACTCCTGCAGACTAATATGACATGGCTATATATGATTTATTTTGTATGTCCTAGGTGCCTAGAACAGTATGTTATACATAGAAACAACTTCTAAAAGGTAGGAACAGGTAGGATCTTTAAGAGACAACAAAATCATGAAGTTTTTGCCTTCATAAAGTATTAATTCATTTGTAGATTAACATATTAACAAGATCATGAGTTATCTTAAGAATGGGTCTATTTTAAATCAGGTTTGGTTCTGTCTTTTGCCTGTACCTTTCTCACCATATGATGCCCTGCATTGTCTCAGCGCGTTGTTGATAGTCCCTATCAAAAAGGTCTTCACCAGATAGGGCCCCTTGACCATGTACCTTCTAGCATCCAGAATCATTAGCTGAATAAAACTTTACAAATTATTTAATCTGTGGAATTCAGTCATATCAACAGAAAATAGGCTAAAACGAGTACTTTTTCAGACCTACCTGCTTTTTCCTTTCCTTCTGGAATTCTAATGATGCAAACATTATATCTTTTTTTCCTTTCAAATTTATTTTTTATTCTAAGTTGTTAGAAATGACAGCACAATGTATTACATTTCATATTATACTCATAGAGCACATTTTTACATATCTCTGGTTATATGCAAAATATATTCACACCATTCTTGAGTTCATACATGCAATTAGGGTAATGATATCTATCTCATTCTACCATCTTTTTTTCCCTTCACTCTTTTGCCCCCTCCCTTCATCTCCCTCCCCATTGGCCATTCTAGTGGTCCTCTAATCCTTCTATGTTCCCCATCCCAACCCCACTGTGAATTGGCCTCCTTATATCAGAAAAAACATTTGGCATTTGGCTTTTTGGGATTGTCTAGCTTCACTTAGCATTATATTCCCCAATTTCATCCATTTACCTGCAAATGTCATGATTTTATTCTCTCTTATTGCTGAGTAATACTCTATTATGTATATATACCACATTTTCCTTATCCATTCATCTACTGAAGGGCATCTGCGTTGGTTCCACAGTCTAGCTATTGTGAATTGTGCTGCTATAAACATTGATGTGGCTGTGTCCCTGTAGTATGCTGTTTTTAAGTCCTTTGGGTATAGACCAAGGAGTGGGATAACTGGGTCATAAGGTGGTTCCATTCCCAGTTTTCCAAGGAATCTCCATAGTGCTTTCCATATTGGCTGCACCATTTTGCAGTCCCACGAGCAATGTATGAGTGTGCCTTTTTCTCTACATCCTTGCCAACATTTATTGTTGTTTGTGTTCTTAATAGCTGCCATTCTGACAGGTGTGAGATGAAATCTTAGAGTGGTTTTGATTTGCATTTCTCTAATAGCCAAAGATGTTAAACAGTTTTTCAAGTGTTTGTTGATTGATTGTATATCTTCTTCTGAGAAGTGTCTGTTCAATTCCTTGGCCCATTTATTGATTGGGTTATTTGGGTTTTTTTTGGTGTTAAGATTTTTAAGTTTGTTATATATCCTAGAGATTAGTGCTCTATCTGACGTGCTTGTGGTAAAGATTTGTTCCCAATTAGTAGGCTCTCTATTCACCTCACTGATTTTTCTTTTGCTAAGAGGAAGCTTTGTAATTTGAATCTATTCCATTTATTGATTCTTGATATTAATTCTTGTGCTACAGGATTCTTATTAAGAAACTTGGGGTCTAATCCAACATGTTGGAGATTAGAGCTTACTTTTGCTTCTATTAGGTGTAGTGTCTCTGGTCTAATTCCTAGATCCTTGATCCACTTTGAGTTGAATTTTGTGCATGGTGAGAGATAGAGGTTTAAATTTCATTTTGTTGCATATGGATTTCCAGTTTTCCCAGCACCATTTTTTGAAGAGGCTATCTTTTCTCCAATGTACGTTTTTGGCACCTTTGTCTAATATAACATAACTGAAATTATATGTGTTAGTCTCTGTGTCCTCTATTTTGTACCACTGGTCTACCAGCCTATTTTGGTGCCAATACCATGCTGTTTTTGTTACTATTGCTCTGTAGTATAATTTAAGGTCTGGTATAGTGATGCCATCTGCTTCACTCCTCTTGCTAAGGATTGCTTTAGCTATTCTGGGTTTCTTATTTTTCCAGATGAATTTCATGACTGCTTTTTCTATTTCTATGAGGAATGACATCGGGATTTTGATTGGAATTGCATTAAATCTCTATAGTGCTTTTGGTAGTATGGTCATGTTGACAATATTAGTTCTGCCTATCCAAGAACAGGGTAGATCTTCCCATCTTCCAAGGTCTTCCATAATTTCTTTCTTTTATGTTCTGTAGTTTTCATTATAGAGGTCTTTCACGTCTTTGGTTGATTCCCAAGTATTTTATATTTTTGATGCTATTGTAAACGGGGTAGTTTTCCTCATTTCCCTTTCAGAGGATTTGTCACTGACATATAGAAATGCCTTAGATTTATGGGTGTTGATTTTGTATCCTGTTACTTTGCTGAATTCATTTATGAGTTCTAGAAGTTTTCTGGTGGAATTTTTTGGATCTTCTAGGTATAAAATCATATCATCAGCAAATAATGATAATTTGAGTTCAACTTTACCTATCTGTATCCCTTTAATTTCTTTCATCTGTCTTATTGCTCTGGCCCACATTTCAATTAAATAGAAGTGGTGAAAGAGGGTTTCCCTGTCTTGTTCCAGTTTTTAGAGGGAATGCTTTCAATTTTTCTCCGTTTAGAATAATGTTGGCCTGGGGATTAGCATATATAACTTTTACAATGTTGAGATATGTTCCTGTTATCCCTAGTTTTTCTAGTGTTTTGAACATGAAGGGTTGCTGTATTTTGTCAAATGCTTTTTCTACATCTATTGAGATAATCATATGGTTTTTATCTTTGAGTCTACTGATGTGATGAATTACATTTATTGATTTCCGTATGTTGAAACATCCTTGCATTCCTGGAATGAACCCCACTTGATCGTGGTGTATTATATTTTTGATATGTTTTTGCATCTGTTTTGCCAGAATTTTATTGAGAATTTTTGCATCTATGTTCATTAAAGTTATGGGACTGAAGTTTTCTTTTTTTGATGTGTCTTTGCCTGGTTTGAGAATCAGGGTGATATTGGCCTCATAGAATGCGTTTGGAAGTGCTCCCTCTTTTTCTATTTCCTGAAATAAATTGAAGAGTATTAGTATCAGTTCTACTTTAAATGTCTTGTAGAACTCGGCTGTGTATCCATCTGGTCCTGGGCTTTTCTTGGTTGGTGGCCTTCTGATGGCATCTTCTATTTTGTCGCTTGAAATTGGTGTGTTCAAATTGTGTCTATCATCCTGCTTTATTTTGGGCAGATCCTACGACTCTAGGAATTTGACTATGACTTTGGTGTTTTGTATTTTGTTGGAGTACAAGTTTTCAAAATAATTTCAAATTATTTCCTGTATTTCTGTAGTATTTGTTGTGATATTTACTTTTTCATCATGTATGTTAGTAATTTGAGTTTTCTCTCTCCTTCTCTTTATTAGCCTGGCTGAAGGTCTAGCAATTTTATTTATTTTTTCAAAGAACCAACTTTTTGTTTTGTCAATTTTTTCTATTGTTTCTTTTGTTTCAATTTCATTAATTTCAGCTCTGATTTTAATTATTTCCTGTTTTCTACCACTTTTGGTGTTGGATTGTTCTTCTTTTTCTAGAGCTTTGTGATGTAATTTTAAGTCATTTATTTGTTGACTTTTTCTTCTTTTGAGGAATGAACTCAATGCAATGAACTTTCCTCTTAGAACTGCCTTCATAGTGTCCCAGAGATTTTGATATGTTGTGTCTGTGTTTTCATTCACCTCTAAGAATTTTTTTAATCTCCTCTTTGATGTCATCTGCAACCCATTGTTCATTCAGTAGCATATTATTTAGTCTCCAGGTGTTGGAGTAGCTTTTATTTCTTATTTTATCATAGATTTCTAATTTCATTCCATTATGGTCTGACAGAATGCAAGGTAGTATCCCTACCTTTTTATATTTGCTAAGAGTTGTTTTGTGGCGTAGTGTATGGTCTATTTTAGAGAAGGATCCATGTGCTGCTGAGAGGAAAGTGTATTCGCTTGTTGAAGGATGAAATATTATATATAAGTCAGTTAAGTCTAAGTTGTTTATTGTATTTTTGACAAACATTATATCTTAATTTATAGTTCCACAGTTTTCTATGGATCTGTTCTCTTTCTTTCTTTCTTTCTTTTTTGGGTACTTGTGACTGAACCCAGATGTGCTTTGCCACTAAGCTATATCCCTAGTCCTTTTCATTTTATTTTGAGACAGGGTCTCACTAAGTTGCAAATGCTGACCTTGAAATTGTAATATTCCTGCCTCAGCCTCTAGAGTCACTGAGATTATAGTCATGTGCCACCATACCTGGCTACGGGTGGAATAATTTCTATTACCTTATCTTATTGTTTATTGATTCTATCTTCTGCCCCTTCTGTTCTGCTATTGTTACCAATCAACTGAGCTTTTCAAAATATAGTTATTATTACTTTCAGTTCTAAAGTTTCCATTTGGGTTCCTTTCTACATATTCTATTTGTTTGCCAATAATTTATGTTCCTTTCCTTAGGTTTTTATTATTTCATTTGTTTTAAACATGCTTCTAGTTGTTCAGTGATATACAAATGTCTTTAACTTTGATAAAGTGGAATATATCAATTTTTTCTTTAGTTATTTGTGGTTTTTGTGTTGTATCTAAGAAAACATTACCTATTCCATGGTAACAAATATTTATGCCTATGCTTTGTTCTAAGAGTCTGATATTTGCATCCACATATTTAGGTCTGTGATTCATTTTGATCTAATTTATATATATGGTGTGAGGTGAGGATCCAACTTCATTCTTTTTCACATATATACCCAGTTTTCTCAACCTCAATTTGTAGGTAAAGTTATTCTTGCCCCCATTGAATGGTTTTAACACTCTTGTCAAAACCAACTGATCATAAATATATGAGTTTGCTATTTTCTTCCGGATTCTCAGTTCTATTCCATTGATATATATGTTTATTCTCAGTGCAACACCACACCATTTGGATAAATGTGACTGGGTCCTCCAATTTTGTTCTTTTTCAAGATTGTTTTGGCTATTCAGAGGCTCAAACATTTCCACATGAATTTGGTGGTCTGCTTACCCATTTCTTAAAAAATATATAATTTTATAGATATTTCATTTATTTTGTATCAATTTTCAGATTTCCCTTTGTTTATATAGGTGTTCTTTATTTCTTCTCAATATTTTATAGTTTTCTGTGTACATGCCTCACACCACCCTGACAATTTTATTCTTTTTGATGTTATTGTAAACCAAATTATTTCCTTAATTTTATTTTTGGATTATTCATTACAATGTGTAAAAATATAACTGATTTTTGTATGTTGATCTTGGATTTTGCAATTTTTATGAATTCATTTGTTAATGCTAATAAACTGGTTTTGTGTGTGTGGATTCTTAAGGATTTTCTAAGATTATCTCCAGTGTGAATGTGAATAGTTTTACTTTCTCCTGTCTAATTTGGAAGACTTTGACTTCATTCTAATCAGATAATATTTTTTAAATATACTTAAAATAATGAACTTTATTTTAAATGATTTGGAGTATAACTATATTTTACAGTAATGGAAAAGGAACATTTTTCTGATAATTTTGTTGAAATGTTTTTTCTTCTCTGACAATTTTACACCTATATGCTACACATTAAATTAACACCTATGTAGCTTAGTCTGTTTACTTATTTTCATTTTTTATTTCTTTGAAGTGGGAGTTTTGCTATGTTACCCAGCCTGGTCTTGAAGTCCTGGGCTCATGCCACCCTCTCAGCTACTCCTAAGTTCAACCTCAGGAGTAGCTGAGAATACAGGCCACTGAGAGTAACCAGTAAGTCTATTTAATAACAGCTAATCTTCAATATTTCTTCTAAATAATAGGTAGTAAAGTGTTTTAGAACAATCACCGAAAAATGAAGATTACATTTGCCATTTTGATTTAAAGAATAATATCACAGAGGAACTTTTGAAAGTTACTGCTCTAAGTGCTGTTCTTGAGGTTGAACATTGGTCTCTGATCTTTCACTATTTTTACTGAATGAGAAATCCTAGTTGCACATTTAACATTGGGAAATAAACTTTCTTAGCCCCTCCAGAAGTTTAACACCAAAATGAATAAATTCCCCCTTTTGTGAGCCAAGATTGATAAGTGGGTTCAGATTCTTTCCATCATTTTTTCTCTAAAGTAATCATTTTCAGTATAAGAGTTCAGAAAGGTCTTTCTTGCTGGTATCATGTCAGGTTCCTGACATGTATTTTTAAAATTTAGTACATGTAATAAGTTTATTTTCTTTGATATGGAATTAACAGAGCAATGAGGCTTCAAACGTGATGAAACTGAAGCATTTGCATATGAAAACTTTCTTTGAAACACAACAAAACCTCTATTGAAATTATCCATTGTAGCATCATAAAATTTTCAATTTTAAAAAATTCGGTATTTGGAAAGTTTCAAAATAGCGATGTTGTTCAAAATTCATAATTAACTGAAGAGAATAATCATTTTCTAGGCCAGACAGGAAGTTTCAGCTACACTGTGATATTGAATAAGTCCATTGTATAAAAAAAACACCTACATTGTGCCTTAATAGAGCTCATAGGTTCCTAATATAACATTTTTGGAATGTACTTAATGTGCCTTATTATCCCCACTTAGGGTTTAATTTACATAAATTCAGTAATGATTATAATATACTTACATTCATTCCCTTAGAGCTATAATGTATTCACTAATATGCTATTGATGTTAATAACATGTTAGTCACAATAAAGGAGAAATCTATGCCTACATAAATCAATGTATGTGATGATAGCAGCCTGAGGTTGGTGATTTGTCATTGACTAATGTTCAAAATAGTAAATGTAAAAATTCAATTGCTTAGAAAGATGATTTTGCCTCACTTATATGTGGAAGCTAAAAAGTTGATCTCATAGAAATAGAGACTAGTGATTACCAGAACCTCAGAATGGTGTGGGGGAGGGCCTGGAGAAAAGGTGGTAAAGGGATACAAGGGTAGAGTTGGAAAGGATGAAGAACTTTTAATGTTCTATATCACAGTAGGATAAATATGGCTGAAAACAATTAATTGAATATTTCAAAATAGTAGAGTAGAATTTTAAATACTCTTAGCACAAAAAAACAATAAACGTTGGAAATGATAGATATGACAATTACCCTGATCCATTCTCTACACATTGAACACTTCGATTGAAATGCTATACTATACTCCATAAATAAATATAATTATTATGTATCAACTAAAAATTTAAAAATATATTTTAAAAACTAAAAACAATTCAAATAAGAAAAAAAAAAAAAACCTCAATTGCTTAGAAAGGAGACTTCTTAAAAGGACATATTGGTGAATACATGCCATCCTACTTACTCTCTCAAGCATTATGCATAATTTTAACCTCCAATATTGAACAGAATTAGTGCCATAATGCAAATATATTTAAGTATCATTGATTCCTTGAATAGGTTAAAGATACAATTGCAAGGAAAAAGCATTGCAACTACAGGTTTAACTTATATTTTTGATATATATCACAATTAGAACATAAAAAGCATACATTAAAGTTATTTTCAGTGACCATTCCTGTTCATTTGCAGCATAGAAAATATTTCTTGATAATATTCCTTATAGATATATCAAATTAGAGGTTTGATTTAAAAATAAGCAAGCAGATTTTGATTCATTAGTTCTAATAAAATAGAACTTAGATTTAAAAAGTTTAAGAGACTTGATTTAATAGAACTCAGAAAAACGTGGAAAATATATTCCTGGAATAAAGCAATCCAAAATCCAATTTTTAGATTTAAAATAATCTCCTGGAACATGCAATCTCATTAAGAGGAAAAAACTATTTTTTTTGACGATGGGTATATTAAAAACTCAATACGATGGCCTATAGACTAATTTCACAGTATTTAATGAGTTAGAGCTAAAGAAAGTTGAATGCCACCTTAAGAAATAAGTTTTTTTTTCTCTATTGAGGAATACCCTTTCTCCAGTGAGTTCAGAGGACTTCATCTAAATTTTAAGATATAAGAACCAGAGAACTTGGATTAATGCCCAGGAACAGGGGTCACTTCTAGTGCTTGAATTTATGGGGAATGTGATTATAGTTCTGTGGAGAAACATCTTATCAGAAAAAAATATTTGGGAAAGGGAAGAAGATTCTGTTTTCATGATAATGCTATATCTATAAATCATTTTTTCTGTTAAGAAATATAAAACCTATACAATTTAAACAGAAGTCTTAATACTTTTTATATGTGAATTGCACAGGTCTGTTAAAAAGTACTGATTACAGACATTGGTAACCCTAATAATAAACAGAGACCTTAATTTAAATCCATACATGTTTTTGACTAATATTTGCTATATTTTGCTTTTATCCTTATTTAATCCTTTAATCAACTCCCTTTGAAGTATTATACTTGGCATCTAAAGTTTGTTATAATCTGATATCACTGTACCTACACAACCTTAATTTTTTCTCCTCCTTGCATCCCCAATTTTCCTTGGGAATTCCACTAACATGCAGCATAAATCCTACCTCAATCCTTCTCATCTTTTAGATTCTAGTTCAAGACCCACCTTTTCTATGAAACTTTCCTTAATTATTCAAGTCTTCATTGATTTAATTTTTAATTTTATAACATTTTACATATATATATACATATAATTCATCTTTAGTTTGATATGAGTTTATATTGGGATAACAATTTTATGTGAACTCAATTGTCATTTATTGGATATGCTTCCGAACTATCTGGTACTATGCTAAGCACTCAAGAGTGCATAAAATATGGCATCTTTCCTCAAGAAATCTACCAACTAAAACCACATAAAATATGAGAAGTAATATTAAAGGGTTATATGAAAACTTTTATGGCAGCATAGAGAAAAAAATCAATTCTATCTTACAAAGAAGTGTATGGTATGGAAGAGCAGGTTTTACAGTAGATAAAACATGAGCTGGCCTGTAAAGGCTAAGTCAACTTTCTGTTGGTAAGAAGGGAAAAAAGTCTTTTAGAGTTTCTACTTCCAAGTATAACTTAAAAGATGCGCCCCTTCCCTTCCTCATGCAAAAAGCAACTATAAAACATCAATATTCAGGAAAATGCAAAATAGTTAAATATGAAAGAAAAACATTTAAATACGTGTTGTGACAAAGTTTTATATAGTGCATTAACAGCTGTTCTTCAAAGGTAGGTTTCATAAAATCTATTTGAAATAAATTGGGAAACAATTGATTAATAGTAGACTTTCTCACTGAAAAGAATTTAGAACTTTTAGCACACTAATATATTGCATGCATTTCTAAGAAGGGAATACAATATTCAGTACTTTCCAACTTATATAACCATGGAAACTTTTTCCCAGGAGCAAATGAAATTAACATTCTACAGAAAATATGTCAGAGAAAAAATTAGACTACATTATAATTTGCATTGTGGAGGGGATAGTAATGATGTAACTAGAAATAGATGTCAGGATCAAATTTTAAAGGATTTTAAATAACTTTCCAAAAATATCAGATTTATTTTTTGTATAGAAAAATGAAAACATCAAATATTTTATATAAGAAAGTTTTACAATCAGAATTACTATGTAAAGAAAGATTAGGCAGCAAATAAAAGATGAATTTAAGGAAAGAGTTTCTGGAACCAAGGATATTATTTGAGATGTTACTGTAATGGGAAATAAGTTGAGGGCCTGCACTTGAATAACTGTAATTAGAGAACTGTTAGTGTATTCAATCGAATGTCAATTTATTTGAATGCTAAAACTATGCTCAATGCAGTGTTAGTTAGTTTTTTTGTTGCTGTGTTCAAAATATACGACATGAACAACTTAAAAAAAAAGGTTTATTTTGGCTTATGACTTCATAGGTCTCAGTCCATGGTTGGCTAGCTCCAAGGCCAAAACATCATGGTGGAAGGGCATGGTAGAGAAAAGCTTCTTAGCTTATGGCAGCCAAGAAACAGAACAAGAGAAAAAAGACCAGTGACAAGCTATAAAGTTGTAGTCCAAAGGACATGTCCCAAAGGACCCATCCTTCATCTAAGTCCTGTCTCCTACAGCCACCACCACCTCCCAATAATGCCATCAAATTATTGATCCATTAATGAGGTCAGAGCCCTTATGATCCAATTGTTGCCTAAAATCCTCACCTCTGAACATTCCTACATAGGGGACCAAGCCTCCAACACATGAGACTTTGGGGGACATTCCAGATCCAAATAATAAACAAATGTTATAGTTCTTATAACCTCTTCTCCCAGAGGATCTATCACAATGCTGATGATGTCATAAGTTACAACTTTTTAAAGTGTACATATATTAGATATCATCTGAGAAGTAACTGTGGGCTCCTGGGGAATACTGAAAAGAAAATTCATTTTTCTTTAAATTAAGATCTCTGTATAAATTCCATTTCCCAGGTGATTATCCTAGGACCATTGTTGGATTCAGCCTCCAAGTTAGCCCCAATGACCTCTCTCTTCTAGTATTAAACACTTAAATTTTCTTAAACCAATAGTCCCAATTGATTTGTCTGTGTGACCAATAGAATATAACCCAAAATGATGGTTATGTCGCATATGAGATTAGGTAATGAAATCTGTCTTGTATGCTCATACTTTTTCCCTCTTGGATCACTTACTCTTGGGGAAGCCAGCTGGTGTGTCACAAACAGCCCTATGGAGATGCCCACACAGTGAGTAACCAGACTAAGCCAACAGCCATGTGAATAAGCTTAGAAATTGATCCATGCAAGCAATGAGCATAAGAAACATAGAGTACCTATACTAATATCAAATAAATACATTTTAAAACAAAATATATTACCAGAGATGATGACATTATTATTATAATAATGAAAAGGTCAACTCAATAGGACAAAACACTCATAAATATATATTTATGCAGTAACAAGATTTCAAAATGTATAAAGTGAAACTGACAAAACTAAAGTGAAAAAACAGATAATTCCTTAATCACACTGAGGATTTTAATATTTTAGAAACTGACAGAACAAGCAAACAAATCAGCAAATGTTACATCTCAACAAAACTATGAACCATTTCAATTTAACTGATATTTAAAGAATGTACAAAACAATGACTGAACACATATTTTTAAGAGAATCTAGTATCTTTCGTACTCATATAGTAAACCCATATGTGACAAATGTTTCAAGGTAATTTCATATAGAAAAGATAGCCTTCTCCACAAGTGATGCTAGGACAAGAATTATTGCTGTATAGAAAAAAATGACTTTCCATCGAATGTATATATATATATATATCACATTTTCTTTATCTATTTCTCTACTGAAGGGCACCTAGGTTGGTTCCATAGTTTAGCTATTGTGAACTGAGCTGCTATAAACATTGATGTAGCTCCACCACTATAGTATGCTGATTTATGTCCATTGGGTCTAAACTGGGGAGTGTGGAGAGTGGGATATCTGGGTCAAATGGTTCCATTCTGAGTTTTCTGAGGAATCTCCATACTGCTTTCCATAATGGTTTCACCAATTTGAAAAAAAAAAAAAAAAAAAAAAAAAAAAAAAACCTGACCTGTCCAAATGTAAGGACTATATTAAATTCAAAGAGAATAGGAGAGCAATTCTGTCAGATCAAAATTTTTAAATAGGACACCAAAGACACAAAACAAACAAACAAAAAAGATTGATGAGATGGACCTTATAGCAATTAAGAAAATTTGTTGTGTTGAAGATATATCAAGAATATATAAAGGAGAGAGGAGACTTTTGGGAAGATGGCCGACAGGAGGGAGGTGCTCTCTGGACATAGTTACTAAAAGATGCTTAGTGGGAAGTTTGAGTGCATTTCTAGCAATTCTCTTGCAACTGAAAGAGAGCTGAGACATTCGTGCACCTCTAGATGGTGAAATACAATGATCTCCAGACCACAACGGGCAGGGGCAGAGTTGGAGCGGTCCACAGCCTGAAGCAGCACTGTCGGCGCTGCAGGCACAGCCGCCCGATAACCTTGTGGTAAGGGGACTATCCACACAGCGGCTTTGAAACCGATCAGCGAGAAAGGATAGAAAGGAGACTAGAAGCGCGAGCGGTGTCCACGTAGAGCTCTTTCACACAACTTGCCAAGCCGATCCTACACGCTCTGGAGTGACACAAAGGTCTGCAGAACTGCTGTTGAGCGGGAAGAGAGCACCACCATCTTTGAAAAAAACAGTGGCTGACCCAGACAAAGGAAAAAGGCAGAAAGGAAGAACAGCTGCAGACATCCAGGGAGCCGCCAAAGCTCAGAAAACAGCGCACACCTGGGTGAGGCTCAGGCAACAGGCAGGGGAGGGCGTGTCTGAGGCCTGAACAGCGGCCCCAAGAAACTACAACTGTGGGTGGGTGTGGGGAAAGGGTGCCTTCTGGAGGGTCCCTTTCCCGGTGCCATTCATCTGCTGACACACAACCCCCTGAGCCACTCTTCCACTGGGCCATTCTGCCACTGGCCAAAGGTGCAGCCTTGACTCCACTAACAGGATCCCTGACTGTCTAGACATGATCCAATACAATTGGCTTAAACTGGAAAGGAAAAAAGGAGGGCTTCCCATGGTCCGTTTTGTTTGAGACTTGTTCCTGGTTTTGACTTTTTCTTGTTAGTTTGCTTGTTTTGTTGGTTTTCTGGTTTTATTTTTCTTTTTTTGGTTTTGTTTTGTTTTGCTTTGTTTTTTGCATTGATTGTCAGTGTGTTTGTTTGCTTCTGCTCCTCTTTTCTTTCCTTCTTTTCTTCCTTCTCACTTTTGCATCTTTTCTTCTTCCTTCATCTTTCCTATTTACACCCTGCCAGTGTATACTAAACAGAGGCAAAATTGAGCTTTAGATTCGAAGATGAAATAAAAACCTTCCACGACAAGCAAAAGTTAAAAGATTTCACAACTCGAAAGCCAGCACTTCTGAACATCCTGGGCAAATTTTTCATGAAGAAGAAGAGAAAGATAACAACGAAAATCAACAAAGGGAGATATTAAACTAAAGGAAATACCAACCAGAAGAGAAACCAAATCAAGCTAAAGACCATAATACAAATAAAAATAAATGGGAATAAAAATCACATCTCAATAGTAACCCTGAATGTTAATGGCCTAAACTCACCAATCAAAAGACACAGATTATCAGAATGGATTAAAAGAAACGAACCAACAATTTGCTGTCTCCCAGAAACACACCTCGTAGAAAAAGACATCAACAAACTGAAAGTGAAAGGCTGGGAAAAGTCTTATCACTCACATGGCCTGCATAAACAAGCAGGGGGTTCCATTCTCATATCAAATAAGGTAGACTTCAAACCAAAACTAATCAAGAAGGACAAAGATGGATATTTCTTACTACTTAAGGGAACCATTCATCAACAGGATATAACAATCATAAATCTATATGCCCCAAATAATGGAGCACCTACATTCATCAAACAAACGCTTCTCAAGTTCAAGAGTAAAATAGACCACAACATAGTTATTCTAGGGGACTTCAACACAACTTTCTCACCAATGGATAGATCATCCAAACAAAAGCTAAATAAAGAAACTTTAAGCCTCTTCAAAACAATTAACAATTTAGACCTAACGGACACATATAGAATATTTAATCCCTCAGTAAACAAATACACTTTTTTCTCAGCAGCACATGGCTCCTTCTCCAAAATAGACCATATGGTATGTCATAAGGAAACTCTCAGCAAATATAAAAAATAGAGATACTACCCTGCATTCTATCAGACCATAAAGGGATGAAATTGGAAATCAATGATGAAACAAGGATTAAGAAAAACTACTCCATCAACTGGAAGCTAAACAACTTGCTACTGAATGAACAAGGGGTTGAAGAAGACATCAAACAGGAGATTAAAAAATTCCTAGAGGTAAATGAGAACACAGATACATCGTATAGAAATCTCTGGGACACTATGAAGGCAGTAGGAAGATAAAAATTCATTGCACTGAGTTCATTCCTTAAGAGAAAAAAAAAAAAAAAAAACAACAAATAAATGACTTAACATCACACCTCAAAGCACTAGAAAAAGAAGAACAGACCAACACCAAAAGCAGTAGAAGACAGGAAATAATTAAAATCAGAGCAGAAATTAATGAAATTGAGACTAAAGAAACCATTCAAAGAATTGATAAAACTAAAAGTTGGTTCGTTGAAAAAATAAACAAAATTGACAGACCCTTAGCGATGCTAACAAAAAGAAGAAGAGAAAACACTCAAATTACTAACATTCGTGATGAAAAAGGGAATATCACAACAAACACCTCAGATATACAGAAGATAATTAGAAATTACTTTGAAAACGTGTATTCTAATAAAACAGAAAATATTGAAAACATTGACAGATTTCTAGAGTCATATGATTTGCCTAAACTGTAAATGGAGGCTATACACAACTTAAACAGACCGATTACAAGGGAAGAAATAGAAGATGTCATCAAAAAGCTACCAACAAGGAAAAATCCAGGACCTGATGGGTTTACAGCCGAGTTCTATAAGACTTTCAACGAAGAACTAATACCAATGCTCTTCAAACTATTTCAAGAAATAGAAAAAGAGGGAGCTCTTCCAGACTCTTTCTATGAGGCCAATATTACATTAATTCCAAAGCCAGGCAAAGACACATCCAAAAAAGAAAACTTCAGGCCCCTATCTTTAATGAACATAGATGCAAAAATCCTCAACAAAATCCTGGCAAATTGGATACAAAAACATATCAAAAAGATAGTGCACCACGATCAAGTGGGGTTTATTCCAGGGATGTAAGGCTGGTTCAACATTCGGAAATCAATAAACATAATACATCACATCAATAGACTTAAAGATAAAAATCATATGATCATCTCAATAGATGCAGAAAAAGCATTTGAAAAAAATACAACACCCCTTTGTGTTCAAAACACTGGAAAAACTAGGAATATCAGGAATATATCTCAACATTATAAGAACTATTTATGCAAGGCCCCAAGCTAACATTATCTTAAAT
The DNA here is from genome assembly GCA_025594165.1 of Tamias sibiricus. NCBI lineage: Eukaryota > Metazoa > Chordata > Mammalia > Rodentia > Sciuridae > Tamias > Tamias sibiricus. Next base: position 103,986,113 of record CM046667.1, on the reverse strand, counting down.
GTAGAAAAATTGAAAGCATTCCCTCAAAATCTGGAACAAGACAGGGATGCCGCCTTTCACCACTGCTATTTAACATAGTACTGGAAACTCTGGCCAGAGCAATTAGACAGACAAAAGAAATTAAAGGATCTGTATAGGAAAAGAAGAGTTCAAATTAGCACTATTTGCTGATGACATGATAATATACCTAGAAGACCCAAAAAACTCTACCAGAAAACTTTTACAACTAGTAAATGAATTTGGCAAAGTTGCAGGATACAAAATCAATACACATAAGTCAAAGGCATTTTTGTACATCAGCGACAAAGACTCTGAAAGGGAAGTGATGAAAACTATCCCATTTACAATAGCATCAAAAAAAAAATAAAATACCTGGGAATCAACTTAACAAAAGAGGTGAAAGACCTCTATAACAAAAATTATAGAACACTAAAGAAAGAAATTGTAGAAGAACTCAGAAGATGGAAAGACCTACCTTGCTCTTGGATAGGTAGAATTAATATTGTCAAAATGTCCATACTACCAAAAGCATTATATAGATTTAATGCAATTCCAATCAAAATCCCAATGTCATTCTTCAAAGAAATAGAAAAAGCAGTCATGAAATTCATCTGGAAAAATAAGAGACCCAGAATAGCCAAAGCAATCCTGAGCAAGAAAAGTGAAGCAGGTAGCATCACCATACCAGACTTTAAATTATACTATAGAGCAATAGTAACAAAAACAGCATGGTGGGGCTGGGATTGTGGCTCAGTGGTAGAGCACTTGCCTAGCACATGCGTGGCCCGGGTTCCATTCTCAGCACCACGTAAAAATAAACACATTGTGTATAACTAAAACAAATAAATAAATATTAAAAAAAAAACAGCATGGTGTTGACACCAAAACAGACTGGTGGACCAATGGTACAGAATTGAGGACACAGAGACAATACATATAATTTCAGCTATCTTATATTAGACAAAGGCACCAAAAATGTACAGTGGAGAAAGGATAGCCTCTTCAACAAATGGTGCTGGGAAAACTGGAAATCCATATGCAACAAAATGAAATTAAAACATTATCTCTCACCATGCACAAAACTCAATTCAAAGTGGATCAAGGACCTAGGAATTAGACCAGAGACAATACGCCGAATAGAAGAAAAAGTGAGCTCCAATTTCCAACATGTTGGATTAGGCCCCAAGTTCCTTATTAAGAATCCTGTAGTGCAAGAATTACTACCAAGAATTAATGAATGGGATAGATTTAAACTAAAAAGCTTCTTCTTAGCAAAAGAAACAATCAGTGAGGTGAATAGAGAGCCAACTAATTGGGAACAAATATTTAATACATGCACATCAGATAGATCACTAATCTCTAGAATATATAAAGAACTCAAAAAACTTTACACTAAAAAAACAAATAACCCAATCAATAAATGGGCTAAGGAATTGAGAAGACACCTCTCTGAAGAAGATACATGATTAATCAACAAATACATGAAAAAATGTTCAACATCGCTGGCAATTAGAGAAATGCAAATCAAAACTACTCTAAGATTTCATTTCACTCCAGTCAGAATGGCAGCTATCAAGAACACAAGCAACAATAAATGTTGGAGAGGATGTGGGGAAAAAGGCACACTCATACATTGCTGGTGGGACTGCAAAATGTTGCAACCATTATGGAAAGCAGTATGGAGATTTCTTGGAAAACTGGGAATGGAACCACCCTATGATCCAGCCATCCCACTCCTGGGTCTATTTCCAAAGGACTTAAAAACAGCATATTACAGTGACACAGCTATCTCAATGTTTGTAGCTGCGCAATTCACAATAGCTAGGTTGTGGAACCAACCTAGATGTCCCTCAGTAAATGAGTGGATTAAGAAAATGTGGTATATACGCACAATGGAATTTTACTCATCCATAAAAGAAAATAAAATAATGGCATTCGCAGGTAAATGGATGAAGTTGGAAGACATAATGCTAAGTGAAGTTAATCAGTCTCAAAAATCCAAGTACCAAATGTTTTCTCTGATATAAGGAGGCAGTTTACAGTATTGTTGGATGGGGGTATATAGGAGGATTAGAGGAACACTAGAATGGTCAATAGGAAGGGAGGGTTAGGGAGGGAGCAAGGGGGGAGGGAGGGGGAGAAAAGATAAAAAAAGGTGGTTGAATGAGACGGATATCATATTCCTAAATGCATGATTGAAGACCTGAATTGTACGAATATACTTTGTATACAAACAGTTGTATGTAAAAAGATGCTATATACATGCACTATGAATTGTAATTATTATAAATTAAAAAAATAAATTTTAAAAAAAGAACATATAAAGAACTTTTACTGTTCAACAACAAAAGGACAACTCAATTACAAAATGAGAAAAGGATTTCAACAGACATTTTTTTCAGAGATATACAAAAGGTCAATAAGCACATGAAAAAATACTCAGCATTAGTCATCAGGGAAATGCAAATCAAAACCAAAAAGATACCACTATGCACACATGAGGATGACTTAAGTCAAACTGAAAGACAACAGTCTTTGGCCAGGGTGATAAGAATGCAAAATGGTCTATCTATTTTGGAGAAGAGTCTGGAAGTTCCTCAAAAGGTTAAGCATTGACTCACCACATGACTGAGAATTTTGACTCCTAGGTATTTACCCAAGAGAAAGTGAATCATATATACACAAAAAACTGTATATGTAACTGTTCATAGCACCTTTATCTTTAAGATTATAAAACAGGAAATAACCCAAATGTCCATCTACATATGAATAAGTAAATTGTGATATATGTATAAATTAAAATACTAGTCAGCAATAAAAAAGAGTGAGCTATTGGTATATCTAACAACATAGATAAGGCTTAAAAATATTATGGTAAAAAAAAATTTAAAAAGTAAAAAAAAAAATATTATGGTAAATCTATATATAGTTCTCAACCAGGAATGATTCATCTCCTAGTGAGTATTTGAAAATATCTGGACACATTTTTAATTGTCATAACTAAAGGATGCTACTAGCATCTACTATGTAGAGGTCAGCAATACTGCTCAATATCCTACAGAGCATAGAATAACCCCCAAGACACAACATGAATTTTCCTGCCCAAATGTCAATAGTGTCAAGATTGAAAAATCCTATAGTAAATGGAATAAGTCAAACAAAATATTACACACAGTATGATTCTATTTAAATAAAATCCTAGAAAAGGCAAAACTATAATGATACAAACGGGTGTGTAGTTGCTTGAGATCAGGGGTGGGGAAAGTGGATCAAATCAAAGGAATAAAAAAGCTTTTTATGGTGATGGAACAATTTTCTGATATTGATTATGGTGGTGTTTACATGATTGCATACAATTCCAAAAGTATTCTAGTTGCACATTTCAAATTGATTTTGAAAATAGTGTATGCATATTAGTTATACTTTAAGTATAAAATATCACAGTGGGGAAGAAAAGCATTGAAAAGGAAGGTAAGGAAATTCCAAAGATGATGCTAATCTCACCTATGTGATTGTGGAGAGCAAAATCTAAACTGCATTAACACTTCCAGGTCACTGAACTATTATTTAGTAGAACATAATACCAGTGTGCTTTGGTACATTGAAAAGAAAGGGTTAAATCAAGTGTCCTACTGAGTTCTTCAAGGAATAGTGAAAAACAAAAATGCTTTACATTCTTTTAGCTCTTTTAATTTTTCAAAGAATATTCCCATTAACAGAAAATCTGGTTCAAGATTACTCCACTAAGAATATGTGAGAAATTATTCACCATGGCTGGCAGAGTAGTATACATTGTACTTCTATGAATTTTTACAACCTTTACTATAGAGTTTTCTCAACACATGAATAAAAGTTTCCTAGAGCTCCTGACGTGAACTTATTCCTTTGAAATTCTGGAAACACTCTCTCTGTCTTCATAACAGAATCCTATCTTTGCCACAAAAAGAATACCAATTACCCTTCCTTAACAAATGATGCTTTGACTATGAGAAGTAAAGAAAGGAGAATTACAGTTGATGAAATTTGATCAACACAATGTGAGAGTTACATGTTCCTTTTGGGTTTAAATCAGAACTTCTCTTTCATTTTGAGTCTTGTTGAAACAGTTATGTAAGAAATAGCCCCTTACCCTGCTACTCTGAGAAGTTATTTTTCCCATTCGTCTCATTAAACCCTTGGAAAAAAATCATCTTGGAAGTAATAAAAATCATTACATTCAGCTCTCTGTAGAAGGTTTCTCATGAAGGCAGAGAAATAGAAAGCCAGGTTGCCCTCTAAAGTCCCCAGAGGTTTCAGAGTTCTGTGTGAATTCTGGCAACCCTACTAGAGCTATAAAGACAGGAGGGAAAACATGAAGGTACAGAAAGCTCTTTCCCAGTGTTTCAAACTCTGAAAAGTGAACATTTTTAATGGTGATTTAGAAATTTGTTAGATTTACTATATTTATCCAAGTGGCTTATTTTCAGTGCTTAACAACCTCAACTTGCATATATTTTAGATGCCTTGTCTAACCTTCTAGGCCTCATTCTATAATGCTGAAATTCTAAGAGTTTTTGATTTGAAGCTTTCAAATAATGACCTGTGATGATACCACAGCTTGGAAGGCAGGAGGTAGGGCAAGATGGCTAGTCTAATGATATATTGCCCATGTTTGGAACTGGAATCACAGTAATATTTTAGCATTTGTTTGAGTCAGACTAAACTAATAAAATAATTAGTTGCTTACACCAAATAAGAAAATACTATTTATGTCTAGGCTTTTATGTTGCATTTCTGGAAACCCTCACAAATTGACCAAGACCTTTCCAGTAAGAAATTCCCTAGTAGCAGGGGGTAGGAAAATTCAGACTTGGTTGAGTTAACCCACTTTCCCCACTCTCTCCACATTCTCTGCCTTTTTGTGTCTGCTTGACACATAAGAGTTTGGTTGGAAGAAGCAGAAAAAAAGGTTTTATAGCTAGGGTAAGGAAGCAGGCTTGCCTGTATGGTAGAACAAGAAAGTTTAGGACACTCAAAGTTTAGGATTGCTCAAACCTTGAATATTTTCTGACTGGGATACAGCTCAGTGATAGAGCACTTCCTAGCAGAAGGCTCAGGATTCATCCCTAACACCAAAGAGAGAGAGAGAGAGAGAGAGAAAGAAACTTAGAATATTTTCAAAATACTACCCAGTAATTAGATTGTATATTTTGCATCAAATTAGTCAAGTTGCCTGGTTATCCTTTAAAAATGTTTTGTTGGAGAGAAATACAGGGGAAATATAGGGCTTGCCTATATTATCACATATGATGTCATCACTGAGCAATAAATGTTCAGAAGTGTTCAATTATTTTTGAATTATACTTTTTGATACCTCAAGTAGTTCCAACTACTCCAACTTTACAACAACGAGGGTGAACACAGCTCTGGACCATTCTCCTTTCATGTAATTTCATGCATTTTTATATGCCATACATGTAAAATGAAAAAAAGAATTTTGGAGAATCAAGCAATATTTTAGCTGCCTATTTGTTTTCTTTGTTATCTATGGCCTCTACTCATATATTGTCCTTTAAATAACCATTCCCTTGGAACACCAAGAAACCATGAAATTCTGTGTTGCTCTTTCACCTTGTCAATAGCCTAAACCTAAGCACGAGAAACTCCTTCATTCTCTCTCTCTCTCTCTCTCTCTCTCTCTCTCTCTCTCTCTCTCCTTTTTTGCTTTTCACTCAGAATTCTCATTATTTTCTAGATCTTCTTCCTACAGGTACTTGCTCTCAATTACATGATATTCACAGAATGCACAGAGCTAATCTTAACATGTACTTAGATGAGGAGAGGCCAGGAAACCTAATGTACTTTAATGCTAATTAAGAATCAGCTCCTCTTTCTATTCAGGTTCATCCCTTCCTTATCAGAATGATTCTAAGCCACAGTCTTCTTTAGAAACTTACTCCAGTTTATCCCACTCATTCTCAAACCTGCCCCAAACAAAACAAAACAAAACAAAAACTCAGCATACTCAAGATATTTCTGTGAGCATGGGCATATAGTTATTGGTTCAAAAAAGCAAAGGTAATCTTCAGAGGTTACTGTGGCACCATGAGAGATCTCAGTTCTGTCTCATAATCTACAGATGTAGGGAGCACATTCTCTTCCTCTATAACCATGCCATCTAATCTACACATCAAAATGAGATTGCTACATACAAGTACCTAGATAATATTTTTCAAGTGAGAAATGGTCTCCTTACTTGCAAAGGGGAAAAAAGGCTCTCAATGAAAGGACAACTCAGCTACTTGGAAAGAATGCTGTAAAGGCAAAATTCAAAAACAAGGGAAAAAAGCTCATTTGGAAAGGATGTCCAGTAATGAGTTGGATAGCTGCCAATTTTCATCTGTGATCACATCAGATTTGGAAGATTCAAACATTAGATACAAAAAGCAATTTAACATCCATAACATGAATACCACTGGGGGCCTGGGGGTTTCTTTTTTTAATGAATAACTATTGCAGTCTTGCCATTGTCTGTGCCATTTATTTTGGCACCTAATCATATACATTCCACATTGCTATTAAATTGTGTGGTTTGTTCATTTTTTGTGTTAATAAATTTATGTTATATGAATAAGACTTTGTCTTTATATAGTCCATAGATTCCTGGTGAGGGTTTTCAATAAGAAATCATTGAGCTGAACTGAATTGAATTAGGGGGAATGATAACATGGATAATGCCCAATTCATCCCTTATTTGGCATTTTGATGTATGTTTTATTTCCATTTCAATAGAGATCTCTCTGAGATATTAGGACATTGCATAATTTTAGATAATGAAGTCACCTTGGGAAGAGGTGATTTTGAAGAAAATGGAAAACAACCTGGTTTATACTCATGCTGAGCACTAAAGCAAGGCACTAAGCCCAGACTTAGGGGCTTTTGACAATTACAGGCTGAATGACTCACATCTTCTCCAGGGAAGGGAAGAATGAATCACAAGCCTATTTAAAAAGACCTCTCCTGACCACTAAGCATAGATGTTTGAAAGCCAGGGAGCTCAGGGTTTAGAGAGGAGCATGCATACCCTAAAAGTTCCCTCCTCTCTAGCTCCTCCTGAGCAGCATATTGCATTAGAAAGGAAAAAAAGGTAAAATAAATTATGATAATGTTGACAAAGGAACTGAAAAAAGAGAAGAAAAAGAAAACTCAGCATGGCTTTGTTCCTTGTACCAATCACTGAGCAGAGAATTTAAAGATTTGTTCCTGATAAGCCTTAATGGAACAAGTGAGAGTTAACTCTTTTGCTGATTCCACAGCCATCCATCACTTACCACACACGGACAAGCAAATCCTCACTTAAAAACACTGCTAGATTAATCTTCTAAAGGCATTGTTTTCAGCATGTCACTCACCTACAAGGACATCCATTTCCTTGCAAGATCAAGTCAAAACTAATCAACCTGGCATTCCAGGTCTACCATCAATTGGCCCCACTCTACCTATCCCTCCTAAACTCCTACTAATCCCCAACATGATCACTTGCCCTGATTCTGTCAAATTGGCCTCCTTAGAGTCACATACCACATTCCTGTCTTCATACCTTCACTCATTCCTCTTCCCTACATCTAAAATGTTTTATTTCCTCCATCTTTACCATTTAAAATCCAAAATATTCTTGAAATTCAGGGCTCAAGATTCATCTTCTCCTTAAAGGCTACCCAGTCTAACTTCATTCCACAGTGACCATTCCCTTTCTTGAAATGCCTACAGCACAAACAGGTATGTCTATAACAAAAGACTTCAACATATACCTTACTGTGCTCAAATATATAACTTGCTTTTATAATTAAATTCTAAGAAAAGGACAAAGCCATCATTTTGTCATCACCATTTAAATTGCAATAAAACAAATAAACACGTGTATCTTAATATTGTTAGTCAATAAATAGAAGCCTATGTTGCTTTGAAGACAATCTGGAGTTAATTTGATGTGGAAATGCAAACACATTAGAACTTTCTCTTCTCTATATTGTTACACAGCCATTTTAAATATCCAAGCACTTTACTGACTGAATTTTTCTACACTGAATTTATTTTCATTTTATTTTCTTTTTAACCCATTCTGTCTCATCAACCTACATATAAGACACCATGAAAATCTATACAATTTCATAAGACACCTTTAAAATTGCTCAGCTTAAGTTTTTATAAGTGTCCTATGTGTAGGATGAGGATGATGTGACAGAATGAGTTAAAAAGAACTTGTTTTTCATGCTCTATTTTTAAAGCCGTGTTTCTGTAGTTTTGTGCTATGGCCATGAACAACCAAAAAGCCTTAAATATTCCAATTGAGGTACTGAAATTTAACCTTTATGCATATTTGTAGCTCAGTAACCTGGATTGATGAAAGGGAAAGATCTATCCCACCAGGAGGCCTCAAGGAAAAGTGTCTATTCTTTAGAATTGAGTTTCACAGTCACTTCCTCTCCCACTTGAATATAAGCTCTCTGTGGAGCCTGGAGGATGATTTCATGACTCAAAACAGATGGATTTCTCCCTTTATGTATTAGTCTTTACTTTGACAGGTAAAGAACAGCTACTTTAATTCCCTTTTTAAGCAAGTGTTTTCTAAACCACACTACTTCTTTTTATCTCTTCTGAGTATATGGTGTTCCAATCCAGAAGAATTAATATTTTATGTTCTTAAAAACTACATTTGGTGTCTGGGGCTGTGGCTCAGTGGTAGAACACTTGCCTGGCATGTGTGAGGCACTGGGTTCAATTCTCAGCACTGCATATAAATAAAGGTCCATTGACAACTAAAAATAAAAATTTTAAAAAACCTACATTCGGGGCTGGGGTTGTAGCTCAGTGTTAGAGCACTAGCCTAGCATGTGTGAGTCACTGGGTTCGATCCTCAGCACCACATAAAAATAAATAAATAAAATAAAGGTATTTTGTTCAACTACAACTAAAAAAAAGTTGGAAAAAAAATTACATTCATTTTCTTGTTCCTTTTAGACAGAGTACTATAGGAAGAATTAAAATCTGAAATGGCAGTGAGGTGACATGGCAGACAGAGATCATGATGGTATGATTTTTTTAAGGGCAAAAAACATTCTAGAAACTCTTCAGTTTAAATTTAATCCACGTGCCTCTTACAGAAGTTCTACTATCTAACTCGTCTCTGGGTATCACCATGTATGAATTATTTAAATGTCCCTGAGAGGAATAACAAAGCAGTCATGTACATTGGATTTATCAAAGATTGGTTTAGCAATTTTTTTCCTTAACTAATAACTAGCTGTCCATTATGGGAATGAAATCTGTAATGATATATCCTCTTAATTAACTACTCTGGAAATATTAGAATCAGCTCTGATTAGCTATATTACCCTTATCTTCTATACCTCCCAATACATACACATTATTTTTCACATTATTTGTGATCATACAAATCATGCACTTTTTAAAAATCACATAATTCTGTGCATTTATCTATGCTGTTTCCTCCTCTATACATTACATTTGATGCCATCATATCTTTTTGTATGGCCCTACTCATGTACCACAGTCCTCAGAATGACTTCTCTTCATGTTTTGCCTAGCAGCATGACTCTTTCATCCTTCTAGCTCTTAGTTCAAGTGCTACCTCCTCTATGGAGTATTCTCTGATTTATCCAGGTTGCTATAAACATTTTTTTTCTTTTAGACTTCCACACTATGCCTTGAATTCCACCTTAGCATTGATCACATTATATATATATATATTTTTTTTTTCATTATATACCTGTCACCTAAAGACCATGAGTTCTCCAGTGGCTTATCCAGCTTTGTTTCCCAGTATACATGTTTCTCCAAATATTCAATATTTTCTGAATGGAAGAACCACAAATAAGCCTAAGTAGAAAGTTAAATAAGATCCTAATTCAATTCTGTAAGAATTATGTAGTTATTCCATCTACCTACTTAACCACAAGCTTTATCAAGGTAAAAGGCTGAGCAGTAACTGTGTGGGTAAACATAATTTTTTTTTTAAAGTTTGTGCTTTATTACACTGAAAGTGAGTTCCTAATACACTTGCCCTGTTGCCCTGTTTGACTTTTGAAATCACTCCAGGTCATCCTTTCCTTACCTGAATTTTCAGAGTTAAATAAAACAGCCAGATGCAGAGCACTGATTGTAAGATCAAACTCATCCATTTATTTGCAGAATAAATATTTATCAAACACCATCTAAAAGACCACCACAGTGAGAAAAAGAGACATAGTCACTGCCCATATGAAATTTACTATCTAGTGTGGTGGATAACAAATTGGACACAGAGAAAAAATATCAGCTAGCAATAAATACATAAGGAAAAACTCAGTAGGATTAGACAATAAAAAGTAATGAGGAGAAATGTGGGTATTGTAGATATAAAGGCTTCTTTGAAAAGATGATGTGGGAAAAATGTAAAGGCAGAGAGTAAATAATGTCACTATCAGGCTGATAGAGGCAGGGTCAGCAAATGGAAACTCTCAGAGTGGCTAGAATGGAGAAGGGCATTGGGAGTCTGGGAAAATATAAAGTCATAGAAATAGCAGGAATCCAGATCACATAGAATCTTGTAGGTCATAACAACATCTTTGGACTTTATTCTAGGTGTGATAAAATGTCATTTGAGAGCATTGAACAGAAAATTTACATAATTTGATTTATATATTTTTATCAACTGCCTTTGTCACCTTGGACTACCATAACAAAATACCACAGACTATTATACAATGGGAATTTATTTCTCACAGTTCTGGAGACTGGAAGTAAAAGATCAAGGTGCCAACAGGGTCAATATTAGGTGAGGGCTCTCTACTTGGGTGACCGAAAGAGAATACACTATCATGAGACAGGAATGGAAATAAGGGAACTAGAAAGAAATCTACTATAATAATCCAGGTGAAATATGATAGTAGCTTAAGCAAGGGTAGTAGTCTTGGTAGTGATAATGGGTGTTGCTATTTTAGGCACATTCTGAAAGGAGAGCCCACAGGAATTTCTATTACAATGTAAGTGGGTTATGATGGGTTATGAAAGAAAATACTCAAGAGTAACTCCAAGGATACTGGTAGAAGGTTGTTCTATTTACTACAATGGGAAAACACTGGGAAAAGAGCAGTATGGAAAGGACTGTTAGCCGCCGGAAAGGGATTGCAGCCTGGAACGGCAGCGCCGCGGGAAGGAGTCCGGAGACAGGATGGAGACGAAAAAATTCTTTAATCTTTCTGTCTCTGTCTCTTGTAATTTCTAACACTACATACACACTCTCACAAGAAACCAAGCCATGTACTCTTACAAGAAACTACAATGTATCTATACAATAGCGATAACCCTGTCCTTTCTCTCTCTGGTCTCATCCCATGCGCCCGAGCAGGAATGGTGCTTGCTCGATCTGCTGAGTCACTCCTCAAATCTCTCGAGATCCTGGGCCAAGTCCCGTGAGACTACGGAAGGCGACAATGCCCAAAAATGTCAATCTGCTGAGTCATTGCTCAAATCTCTCGAGATCCTGGGCCAAGTCCCGTGAGACTACGGAAGGCGACAATGCCCAAAAATGTCAATCTGCTGAGTCATTGCTCAAATCTCTCGAGATCCTGGGCCAAGTCCCGTGAGACTACGGAAGGCGACAATGCCCAAAAATGTCAATCTGCTGAGTCATTGCTCAAATCTCTCGAGATCCTGGGCCAAGTCCCGAACCCAGCAAACCATGGGTTTCGAATCAGTGGAACAAAATCCTCTATTGTTCCTATTTAGAGGCATATTCATTTTAAATGAATTATGTAAATTTGGAAGGAGGAGCAGCTGAGCAATTCTATCTCCCTGATTAATAGAACTTATACTTTGGGGTGAGCTAAGCATTATTTTTATTTCCCCTTTATAGTCTGAGTTTATTACGCCTGGGGTCACTTGCAAACCTAATAAGCTTTCAGGACTTTGCCCGATAATAAGTCCTACAGTCCCTGAGGGAAGAGGTCCCCTGACTCCTGTGGGAATCAGTTGAACCCCCATTTCAGGTGTTAACACTATTCGGGCGGTGGAACAGAGGTCTAAAGTTAAAAAATTTAAAGTAAACAGGGCAACTGCCAATCTGTCCTTAGGATTTTTCCAGTTTCCTTCTTTCTGTTTTAACAACATAACTTTTAGTGTGCGGTTTGCTCTTTCAATAATGCCCTGACCCTGAGGATTGTATGGGATGCCTGTTTTATGGGATATGTTGAATTTTGCGCAAAACTGTTTGAAAGATGAGGACGTATAAGCGGGACCATTATCTGTTTTAAGCATTTTGGGGATGCCCAATGCAGCAAAAGCTTGTAAACAATGAGATGTGACATCTTTAACTTTTTCTCCGGAATGTAAGGAAGCAAAAATCATGCCTGAGCATGTATCTATGGTTACATGAATAAATTGCAATTTTCCAAAGCTTGGCTCATGAGTAACATCCATCTGCCACAAATGATTGGGCATTAATCCTCTAGGGTTAACACCAAAATGAGGATTGGGCAAATGTGTCATACAAGATTTACAATCTTTTACAATTGTTCTGGCTTGCTCCTTTGTGATTTTAAACCTACGTTGCAAGGTGGTGCTGTTGACGTGAAACTGGGAATGAAATAAAGTAGCTTGTTGTAGTGCTGAAAGTATAAATATTGTTTTTGTAAGTTCATCTGCCTTTTGATTACCTTCATGGAGGGGGCCAGACAAGGTGAATTCAACATTGAATACAATGAATTCAACGTTAAATTTAATAAATCTCAGTGTTGGCCATGTTAGATAGGAGTTGTCAAATATGTAGTGGTATATATCATCCCAAAGATCATGGAATGGATCTACGATTGAGCTATGAATTTGGAAACCAATGGAGTGTGTATAATTTTTATGGTCAAGTGGAGATATTGCCTATAAAACAAATATAGATAAAGCAGAAAATAGTCATAAGGTCAGAGTCCTGGTTCACTTCTCAACATATAGGGGCAGGGTAAAAGACGGAGAATCTAGAAAACAAGACCAATAAGAAATAGCCCATGAAGCAACAGGAAAAAACAAAACAGCCAGACACAGAAAGACAAATACTACATGACTTTATTCATATGTGGAACCTGAGCAAGCTGAATCAGTAGAAGTAAAGAGTGTAAGAGTGGTTACAGAGGCTGGGGAGGGGAAGTGGGAAAGAGGGTAGGAGGAGATTGGTCAAGGAGTACAAAGTTACAGTTAGAAAGAATAAGAATTAGTGGTCTATTGCACAGTAGGGTGACTAAAGTTAAAAACATTTTATTGAATATCACAAAATCACTGGTAGAGAGGATTTTGAATGTGCTCAACACAAACAAATGATAAATGTGTGAGGTTATGGATGTGCTTAATGCTGTAATATAAACTTACACATTGTGTATACATATGTATACACACTGTACCCCATGAATATTACAGTTCTTATGTGCCAATTGAAAACAAAACAAAAATAACCTATATTTGAAAGTCAAAACAAAAATCAGAAACATAAGATAGTGTAGTATACTGGAAACCAAGTGAGGAAAATACATCAAATTGGTAAGAGTGGCCATACACCAATGCTGCTGAGAGGCCAAATAAGTGGCAATTGAAAATTGACCATTGGAGTTAAAAATATAAGCTTCATGCCCTTTTCTAATAACAGTTCTCAGAATGTGAATGAACTTGATGAGCAGCAGCAAACTTCAGAAAAAAAGTTAAATGGAAATTGGTTAAAACAGTAGGTAAGATAGAAAAGAGAATTTTATCCTTACAATAGTTTATGGAACATTAAACATTAACAGTGCAAGGTTGTCTCAAAAGCCTTCTCTGGAGATCTATAAAACATGATGGGTAATGATTTAACTGCTAGGGGAGGAATTATTCAACGGTAATCCTGCCGAGAGGTGTAGGCTAGATTGTCGACAGATCATTTTCAGCTTTCAGGAAACTTTACTATCCTTTGTGCAAACCAATGGTTTTCACAGAGCTGCCAATTAACAATGTAGTTCACCTTTATAGATCTCTTTGTGCTTGGAAATGTTCATGAGGTATACCTCACATTAAAAAAAAATAGGGAGGTTCAATGCTAGAAGGAAATAAAAGACTGGGCAGTGGTGTGCAGAGAAAGAAGAGAACTAATGAAAATACTGGGGATTCTATTCCTGGTAATTGCTCATAATGAGATGCTGCCAAGTGTGGAGTGACTCCTTTTGACTCCTAAATGTATTTGCAATTTCTTGGCCCAGGGATGATAGTAGAGTTGACAAAATTTCTTAATAAAAAGGAAAAATAAATGTTTTTGATTAAATGATATTCAAATTAATTGTTTGGTTCAGTGTAACACAGTTGAGGTTAGAGAGAAAACCCAAATTCCTTTGCTTATATACAAAGAATGAAAGAAACTTACAGCCATAAGGTCGTATTGAGGCATTTATAGTTGGATGTCTTCTTATTGGGAGACAAAGCACTAGATGAACTACTCAAATAAAACTTGCTTAAGTAAATGCCCATCATTTTCTAAAAAGTTGAGTGGTAATTTTGCTGGCAAAATGGATTCCTTTAATTGCAAATTTTCTGTGCAGATCATATTTTCCACCCCAGCATGAATTTTATTAAAAAAAATTGTGGTCACATTTGTCTGTTTTCATAAACAAATGAAAACCCGGATAAGGAGTTTTACTTATTGTAAGACATTTAGGTTTTATATGTCTCTCCCATGAAATTTTAGCTTCTGGCTAGATGATTCACCAAGTAATAAATTTTAATGACTAAGAAAGACATGGGTAAAAAAGAAAGTTAAACATTATGACACACCTATTACAATGGCTAAGATCCAAAAAACTGACAGCACCAAATGCTAGCAAGGATGTGGATTAACAGGGACTCCTTCTTTACTGGTGGGAATGAAAAAATGGTAAAGCCATTTTTTAGTTACTTACAAACTACAAAACTACATTTATAGTTTTATCATATGATCCTATAATTTTTGCTTCTTGGATTTACCCTGATGAATTGAAAATGTGTCCACACAAAAACCTGCATGCAAGAATGTTTGAAGCAGTTCTATTCCTAATTGTTAAAATTGGGAAAGCACCAAGATGTTACTTCAACAGATGAATGGACCAGGAACAGTGGCTTATACCTATAATTTCAGCTACTTGGGAGTCTGAGGCAGGACTATCGTAAGTTCGAAGTCAGCCTCAGCAACTTAGGGAGGCCCAGAGCAACTTAGCAAAACCCTGCCTCAAAATTAAAAAAAAAAAAAAAAAAAAAAAAAAAAAATTAAAAGAGCTGGGAATGTAGCTCAGCAGTAAAACATCCCTGGATTCATTTCCCTGTATCCACCAATCAATCAACAGATAAACAAACAGTGGTACATCCATACAATGAGACATCAAATGGTTAAAAAAAAATAACTGAACTATCAAGTTATAAAAACATGATGGAACATTAAATGTATAAATCTAAGTGAAAGAAGGCAATCCAAAAAGGATAATTCCTGCTTGTGACATTCTGGAAAGAGTTCAACTATGGAGAGAGTAAAAAAAAAGGAGTTGTTACAAGAGGCTATGAAAGAAGGGAATGAATAGATGAAACATTGGATTTTTAGGGCACTAATAGTGAAATTATTTTATATGATAATTTAATGGTAGATTAATATCATTGTACATTTTTCAAATCTCGTATAATCTGCAACATAGAGAGGGAACCCTAATGTAAATCCTGGAACTTAGTTAATATTGATGCATTAATATTGGCTCACCAATTGTAAAAATTATATTAATGAAAGATATTAATAATAGGGAAAACTTTTATAGGAACGAAAGTGGATATACGGAGTGTATTCCACACAATTTTTCTGTAAAATTAAAACTTTTAAAATTTTTTTATTAATTTTTTAAAAATCACAAATTTCTGAAACTTATTCAGAAAAAAATAGAAAACCTGGGCTGGGATTGTGGCTCAGCGGTAGAGCGCTCGCCTAGCACACGCATGGCCCGGGTTCGATCCTCAGCATCACGTACAAATAAACACATTGTGTACAACTAAAGTAAATAAATATTTTTAAAAAATAGAAAACCTGAATATATTTACAGCAAATAAAGAGATGAAATTATTAGTTGAAAAACTTTTGCATGAAGAAAATTCCTGGTTCAGTGGCTTTACTAGTAATTTCTACCTAATACTTAAAGAAGAATTAACATCAGTCCTTCACAAACTCTTCCAAAAATAGAACAAAACACTTTATACCTCAGTATGTGAGGTCTTAATATCAAAACTAAACAAAAATATTGCCAAAAAAATAAAGTACTGACCAATCCTCAAGCAAATTAAATCCAGCAACGTGTGAATATTGTCATGTTTTTAATTTCAAATTCTAGTTTTCATTGTTGCCTTATAGAAAAGTAATTGAATATTAAATATTAACCTTGTATTCTACAAATTTGCTATAATTCATAATTCCTTCCCAGAGCTTTTTGCTGATTCCATGGGATTTTCTACATGAACTATCATGTAATCTACAAAAAGGAAAGAAAAAAGAAAAACAAAATTCTGTTTCATCTTTTCCTTTCCAATCTATATACCTTTTATTTTCTCTTCTTATTGCATTCATGAGGACTTAAAAACAGTGTGAAATATGAGATGTGAAATCTTTTCCTTGTTCCTGATCTTCACAGAAAATTAGTTTCTGACCATTAAAAATTATGTAGGTTGTAGATTTTCTGTAGATGTTCTTCATCAATTTGAGAAAGTTCCACTCTATTCCCAATTTGCTGAGAGTTTTTATCATGGATGGGTGGTGGATTTTGTCAGATGCTTTTTTACATCCTTTAATATGATAATATGACTTTTCTTCTTTGTCAATGTGATGGATTACATTAATTAATTTTCAAATGTTGAACCATCCTTCCATACGTGGAATAAATCTCAATTGGTTATGATGTTTAATCCTTTTCAAACAACATTTGATCTTATGTACTATTATTTTGTTGAGGAATTTTTTACATTCATGAAAGATGTTGTTTTATAGTTTTTCTTTCTTATTATATTTTTGGTTTTGGTATTAAGGTAGAGCTGGCCTTGTAGAATGAGATAGGAATATTCCCTTTGATTCTATCATTTGGAAGAAAGAAAGAAGAATCTGATAGATTTTTAGTATTTATTTATCTCATTTAAGAAACTTATTTTTACAGTTTCTTAAAGTAGAAGCTTGGATGATTGATTTCAAGTCTTGCTTGTTTTCAAATATATGCATCCAATGCTACAAATATCCCCCTAAATATGGCTTTCACTGTATCTCAGAAATCTGATAAATAGAACCATGTATGGTGGCACACACCTGTAATCACAGACACTTGGAAGGCTGAAACAGGAGGATGGCAAGTTCAAGATCAGTCTGGGCAATTTAACAAGATCTTATCTCAAAGTAAAAACCAAAAAGGGCTGAGGATATAGCTCAGTGGTAGAACACGTGCTTAACGTGTATGAGGCCCTGGATAAAATCCTCAGTGTCACAGAAAAAAAAAAGGAAAGAAAACAAGAACCACAACATTTGAAAAACTGTATTTTCATTTTTATTTAGCTCAAAATACTTTTGTGTATGCCGAGGACTGAACCCAGGGCCTCAGGCATGCCAGGCAAGCACTCTACCACTGAGCTATATCCCCAGCCTCAAGTTCAAAATAATTTTTAAATTTCTCTCAGGACTTCACACTTGACATTTATGTTGCATGTATATTGTTTCATTTCCAGGTTTGGGATTTTCCAGCTGTCTTTCTCTTATTGATTTTTTGTTTAATTTCATTGTCATCTGATACTTTATATGATTTCTATTCTTTTTTAAAAAGCATTGTGTTGATGGCTCAGAATGTGGTTTATCTTGGTGAATACTCTGTGTGAGCTCAAGAAGAACATGAATTCTGCTGCTGTTGGGTGAAGTATTCTGTACATGTGAATTAGATCCAGTTGTTTGATCCAGGTGTTAGTTCATCTATGCCCTTACCTGATTATTTTTCTGCCTGGATCTGTCAATTACTAGTAGAGGGATGTTAAAGTCTTCAGCTACAATAATGGATTCATTTATTTATTTTTGAAGTAGTAACAGTTTTTCCTCACATGTGATAACATATTGTTGTACGCATGTATACCTTCTGGACTGGTATAACTTCATGGAGAATTAATTATTATGCCCTCTTTATCCCTCACACCTGCCCTGAAGTTTGAATATAATATTGAATATAATAAAATATACATATTAAGTGTTTGTAGATGGATATAGTACGTTTATTTATTTATTTATTTTTATGTGGTTCCGAAGAACAAACCCAGTGCTTCACATGTGCCACTGAGCCATAACCCCAGCCCTTCTAGCTTTCTTTTTATTATATTAACATGTTTTATCTGTCTCCATCCCTTTACTTTTATCTGAGTCTTTATGTTTAAGTGGGGTTACTTATAAACAACACATATATTCAGTCCTCTATGTCTGTGAGTTCCATATCCATGGGTTCAACCAGTCAAGGAATGAAAATATTTTTCAAAAATTGCATCCAAGCTAAATATGTACTTTTTTCTTGTCATTTCCTAAACACTGCTGGATAACAAGTATTTGCATAGGATTTACATTGTACTAGGTATTACAAGTAATCTAGACATGACTTAAGTATATGGGAGGATGTACGTAGGTTATATGCAAACATCACACCATTTTCCACAAGGGATCTAAATGTCTGAGAATTTTAGTATCCACAGGGGCAGGGGTGTTCTGGAACCAATCCTCCATGGACATCAATGAATGACCAAAGTGGGGTCTTGTTTTTATGTCTACTCAGATAGTATCTGTTTTCTAATTTTGTGTATTTAGACAATTGAATTTTTATTGCTATAGTTGGATTAATAGCCATCATATTTGTTACTGTTTCTACTCATTGTCCTTCTTCATTGTTTCTTTTATTTTTACCTTCTACTCTTTTCCATGTTCTATGGTTTTATTTGAGCATGAGTATATGCTTCCATTTTTTTCTCCTCTCAACATGTTGATTATTTGTAATGGTAAGTTTTATATGTGTATTTGAGTGCCCCGTAGGATGTCCAGATTAAGCATTATTTCTGGGTATGTTATGAGGATGTTTCCAGATTACATTAGGTTTAATTAGAGGACTCAGTAAACTTGATTGCTCTACCCAGTGTGAGTGATTATCACCCAATCTATTGAAGGCCTAAATAAAACAAAAAGTCAGAGTAAGGAGGAATTCACTCCCTTTGCTTCCTGCCTGGTTACAGGAGCTAAAACATTGATCTTCTACTCTTAGACTGATATTTAAACTATCAATTCCCCCACTTCTCTGTCCTTTGGATATGGACTGTGTTTAGCTGAGAAGTAGGTTATGTCTACTATTTTCTGTAGCTTTATGTCAAAGACTGAAATTTCTTCTAATGTCTTATTTTTGTCTTCTCTGTTGTCTTTGGATTTCTAGAGAGACTTATTA
The DNA here is from genome assembly GCA_025594165.1 of Tamias sibiricus. Classification (NCBI taxonomy): domain Eukaryota; kingdom Metazoa; phylum Chordata; class Mammalia; order Rodentia; family Sciuridae; genus Tamias; species Tamias sibiricus. Next base: position 103,966,617 of record CM046667.1, on the reverse strand, counting down.
TAAATAATGTCTGAAATGTTCAATTATTTTCATTATATTCCCTTGTTATTATACAAAAGCCCTATTGATGCGATGATAAGATTTAGAGGGAGGCAAAGCATTCTATATTCCTGTTACTAGATCTGAGTCTTTTAGTGAACCTGTGCTCCTGTGCTTGGCCTTCACAAGTTCTTCTCAGTCTTTCCCCACCTTAGAAAAGAGAGGAGGCTAGAGGAGCCTGGAATTGGTATTTCTCTTCCTCCAGGTTAGTTAGCCTCTGGTAATAGTCCAGTATCTTAAACTCTCAAAATAGTTTCCCTTGAAGGTAAGTCTTATTAAGAAGAACAGGAAGCTGGATGTGGCAGTGCACACCTGTGATCCCGGTGACTCAGTCTAGGTATGAGTTTGTCAGTTTTGTAAATTTTTTCAAAGGATAAACTTTTTGTTTTCTCAATTGACTCTATTATTTTTCTATGTGCTAGTTCATTAACTTCTGCTATAATCTTCATTTTGTTTTCTTTGAATTTAGTTTGCTCTCATTTTTATAGTGCTTTAGATGGAAGATATAATTATTGATTTGAAATTTGTGCTAACTTTTTGGAAATGCATTTAAAATACCTGACAGGAACAATTTAGAGAAGGAAGTTTATTTGGGGCTCATATTTCAGAAGTTCAGTCATTGTCAGTCTGACTCCATTTCTCTGGGCCTGATATAAGGCAGGACATCATGGCAGAAGGGCATAGCAGAGGAAAGGTGCTCAGCTCAAGACAGCCAGGAAACAGAGAGAGAGAAAGAGAGAAGCTAGGGACAAAATATAATCCCCAAGAGCACACCCCCAATGACTCACCTACTCAGCCACACTCCACCTGCCTACAGTTACCATTCAGTAATCCATTCAAGTTATTAATCCATCAAATGGATTAGTCTAAAGAATAGGTTACAACTTTCATAATCTGATAATTTTACCACTGAACATTCCTGCATTGCCACATGAGCTTTGGGGGAGATATCTCATATCCAAACTGTAACAGAATTCTTGCTTTTTAATGTGGGTGTACAAAGTCATAAATTCTTCTAAGCAGGGTACAGCCCATAAGTTTTAGTATGTGTGTTTTTATTTTCACTTTCCTACAAAAGATTTTCTAATTACCTTTGTGTTTTTTTCCTTTGACCCAATGATTGTTTAGTCATGTGTTATTTCTTATTTATTCATAATGTTGATCCATTGTGATAAGCAGATACACACTGCATTATTTAAATCCCTTTAATCTCTTGATGCTTATTTTAAGACATGCATGTGATCTCTCCTGGAGATCTTCCACAAGCACGGCAGAAGAATGTGTATTTTGCTCTTCAGAGTATTCCATATATGCTGATTAGGAATGGGTGATTTATAGCATTGTTCATACACTTCATTTTATTATTGATATTTTGCTTAACTATGATATCCACTGTGGAAAATGAAGTACTATAGTTCAAAGCTATTATTAGTGACTTATCTACTTCTTCCTTCAATTCTGTCAGTATTTGCTTTATGTATCTTTTCAAAATTTCATACCAGGAGTTGAACTCAGGGCTACTTAACCAATGAGCAACACCACCAGCTGATTTTATTTTTTTTAATTTTTTTTAGTTGTAGTTGGACACAATACCTTTGTTTTATTTATTTATTTTTATGTGGTGATGAGGATCAAACCCAGGGCTTCACATGTGCTAGGTGAGTGCTTTACTGCTGAGCCACAACCCCAGCTGCCCAATTTTATTTTTTATTTTGAGATAAGTTGATAAGTTGCTTAGGGCCTCGATAAGTTTCTGAGGCTGGCTTTGAACTAGAGATCCTCCTGTCTCAGCCTCCCGAGCCACTGGGATTACAGGTGTGCACCACCACACCCAGCTGTTTCATATATTTTAAACTCTTTTATTAGATGAGAATGTGTGCTTTAGTCTGCTAGGGTTGCCATAACAAAATCCCACAAATGGGGGCATCATAAATAATAGAAATGTATAATTTCACAATTCTGGAGACTGAAAGTTCAAGTTCTAGATACAAGCAGGGCTGTTTTCTCCTGAGGCCTATTTGATTTGCAGACAGATGCCATTTCACTGTGTCCTCACACAGCTTTTTTGCTATGTGAACACTCATTCCTGGTATGTCTCCTCTTCTTATAAGGACACTAGTCACACTTGAATTAAACTTTTCTAAAAACTCATATGTCTTCTTGAGACACTTTGCATGTTCTATTTTTCTAGAAATCTTTTCATGTCATGTCAGGTACCACATATTCTGGCATAAATTTCTTCTTCTTCTCTTTTTTTTTTTTCTTTTTTCTTTGTTACCAGGGATTGAACTCAGGAGCATTTTGCCACTGAGCCATATCCCCAGCCCTATTTTGTATTTTATTTAGAGACAGGGTCTCACTGAGTTGCTTAGCACCTCACTGTTGCTGAGGCTGGCTTTGAACTCGTGATCCTCCTGCCTCAGCCTCCCAAGATGCTGGGATTACAGGCTTGTACCACTGTGCCTGGCTCTGGCATAAATTTCTTCATTATATTCTCTTATAATCTTCTTAATAACAGCTGCAGTTTTTGTTATACGTCCTTTTTCTATTCCTAATATTGTGCATCTGTATCATATATCTTACCTTTTTGTTCCTTACTTACTTTTGCCAGTGATTTGCCACATTTATCTTTTTTCCTGAAAAACTAATTCTTGGCTCTCATTCATGGTCTTTCCTCTGTGTTAGTTTAATTATTTTTTCCCTCTCATTTTCCTTTGATATGTATCAATGGAAATTATCTTGGCCTTTGGATAAATATGAATTCCCTCAAAAATGGATTTGAATTTGGTTCCTGCAGGCACTTGGAAGAACCACTACTCCAGGTTTGCTTTAAGTGTTTTGTTGTTGTTGTTGTTGTTACCACTCAGTTAGTTTTCATTTTAGCTATAAACCCATGTTAGAACTAGCTTGCAATTACAAGACATGAACAGGAGATTGCATCACACTTCTACTCAGATTTGAGGTTTGAGTTCGGTAGTACAGTTTTCTTTACTGCCTCTTGGACAAGCAATAGGTTTATTTCTAGGTAATCTTTAAACTATTGTGTGACTCTTTGGAAGTTTTGTGGAAGCATTTCTAATAGATCCTCCACCCTAGGTGGACCATAAGCTTTGTCTCCTATTCCTTGAACCATGGGACTGTATAAAATAAAGTTCAAGTTTAGTAAATTCAGCAAATACTCCTAATTAAAATTGACTTTGAGGAACTGCTTAGTCCTCTGGAGCTCCTTAGCCCTTTCTCTGCCTTCATTTTGGTTGCTGGATTATTATTTCTCATCAGCTTCTGGTTGCATTCAGGAAGATATATAAAGTACTTTTATTCTACTATTTTGTTGTTGCTTTCAATGAAAGGGTCTGTCAAGACACCTGGTCTGTCAGTTTATTAAAAACAAAAGTGATGGCCAATTTTTCCCTTATGCAATAGTTTACTCTGGTCAGAATACAGTGAGATCAATACATTCCTATATTATTACTGGTGGCCATGTAGATATGCATAATCTTTCTGGGATAACAAAAGACATAAACACCCTAATAAATATGCATATATGTAGGACTAATAATTGCAACATAGGTTTATGACCTAGGGATATAATCAGAAGTGCAGGAAAGCAAATTTCATTTATGGCAGTATGCTTAAAATCTTATACATGAAAACACTGTGGAGAAAGTGTAAAATAAAGCATGGTTTATCCATATAGCATAATATTATATATATAGCAACTACAATTATATTTCATAAAAATATTTGGTGACATGTGAAATGCTCAATATACAATGTTAGGTTAAAAATTAAGATACAAAATTATATACAAATTATCATCTCATGCATAGAAAAAGTGTTGATAAAGTAATTACTTGATATTTTGTGCAACTTTGTTATGTAAATAAGGGTGATTTTAGTTAACTTTTTCAAAATTTTCTGCAGCTTCCAAGTATTTTTAGCAATAAGCTATTATTTTTAAAAGAGAAAAAAATGTTTTCTTTGTTTTTAAACAGAAGTCTTAGACAATAAAATGGTTTTATTCTTTTTCTACTCTGAAAAATTGACCTTCCTTAGTGTTTCAAGAACGCAGTTCATTTTGCCAAGTATATAGTGATTAAGAATGTTCTTTGTGTAAAAGATAGAATTTTTAATGAATGATTTGAAAAATTATACCTGATTAAATGTGATTTAGAAACAGCCTGAAAAATAGTCTGTCTGGTATTTTCAGACATTTTAACAAGCAAAAAGGATTTACTACAAAGGTGATCCCATTGATTATGCAAAAGTGCAATCACTAAGAGGTTGGGGAAAAAACAACATGACCTAAAAATATTTTATTCCTATTTTATCAATAAATTTGAACCGATTTTTCATGCTCTTACCATGCTCCATCTTATCTCTCTATTTCTCTGTGTGTGTGCTTCCCTTTTCAATCTCTCTTTCTCTCTCACTCTCCACCATGGTCTTGGCCTTTCTAAAGCCAAGCTCAAAACCTTGATCTACCAAATGCCATGCCATGGCTTCAAATATCACTCAGTCTTGATGAATCTGTCACATGTGGTGCAACTTAAATTCAGAAAGTATTTAAAACTGACTCACACAAATTTTGCAACGAAAAGTAATAAGAAGTAAACAAGTCCAATCTCTGCAGAGAATTGGTTTTTATGTTGGCCAAAGTCAATGACTGAAAGCCACTAGAGCCTGAAGTAAGAGCTAGAAGTGGAAATTTAGTGCAAAATTCAAGGGAAAAGACAGAAACTCAGAAAATAATCAAGGACTGGTCAAACTGATCCTAAATATTTATTGTTCAGGAGATCATTTGTAGAGCCATAACTTTATATGGGTTGTTGTTTCCCTCATGATACTTTGGCTTCAAACATATTTATTTTTACAAATGTAAATTCCATGAAGAGATAGACTACTTTCTTTACTGCTTTATCCAGGACAAACATTCAGTCAATAAAGGGTTACAGTTCACTGGACTTCATGGGTTCTCATTGATGGAAGCATAGGATGCTCATATTGTATCAATTTTTAAATATCTTGTAGGTCACCATTGGCTGCACTTCCCATGCCTTTGCCTGCCACATACTACACATTCAATGAAATTTTTTCATTGTTGTAGTTTTCACAAATTCTTAAATTCTCCTTTGCTTTCTGTTCCCAATGTCATTGTGGCACAATTCCATGCGTGACTTTCAATGGACTGCATCTTCAGTATCTATCCTTTTCCTAGCCAAGCTCCCTCTACCTGTTGATAGCCATCCTATCACAAGAATAATATATCTTAAGTGCTATATTTGTAATATCTCTCCCCTGATTAAAAAAGAAAGAAAACTAACAAACCTCAAAACACAACAAACCTGACAGCACTTAACAATCCCTGGGGAGCTTTTTTTTTTTTTTTTTTTTTTTTGTGGTACCAGGGATTGAAGTCAGAGGCACTCGTCCACTGGGTCACATCCCCAGCCCTTTTTTGTATTTTATTTAGAGACAGGGTCTCACTGAGTTGCTAAGTGCCTCGCCATTGCTGAGGCTGGCTTTGAACTCGCGATCCTCCTGCCTCAGCCTCCCAAAGTGCTGGGATTACAGGCGTGCGCCACCGCGCCCGGCTCCCTGGGGAGCTTTTAAAGATACCTAATGCTCATGCCCTAATGAAGACCAATTAAATCAGAAGCCTGGGGCTCATCTAGATATCTACTCTCTAGCTCTCTGGGTGATTTGAATATGCAGGAAATGTTGAAAAACTACCACTCTGGACTAACATAAAATTGCTTTTGTATATATTAATTGCATTTACCTTGAGAAAATAGTAACAAATATGTATCATCTACACATTCAAATGAAAATAAGAACATTCTATCATATGTTTGTTTAAAGAAAAAAAAAGTAATATCTTCTAAGGAAATTATTTCAAAATTCTTCATGATAAAGAAATCAGTTTTTAGCCAGGCACACTGTTGCATGCCTTAAATCCCCGTGACTGAGGAGGCTGAAGAAGGAAGACCAAAAGCTTGAAGCTACTCTTGGAAACTTAGTGAGATCTTGTCTCTAAATAAAACAAACAGGTATGAGGATTTAGCTCAGTGGAAGAATGCCTCTGGGTTCAATCCCCAGTACTGCTAATAGATAGATAGATAGATAGATAGATGATAGATGATAGATAGATACATAGGTACATAGATAAATGCATAGATAGTAGATAAATAAAATGAACTCAAATAGTCTGTAGTTCACTGGTAGAGCACCTCTGGGCTCAATCCCAAGTACCACAAAAAGAAGAAAGAATTAAGCCCTATATTTTTATTTTACTACGTTACTAGCTTAGTCTCTCTTGAAACCTGTTTTAAAATAGTGATTTGGACTAGAAGAATCTAACTGAAAATATAGAAGTCAACTGTATTACAAAATACACTCACCTGTCTAAAGCAGTTTTTCTCAATCTCCTCAGGCATCAAAATCCCCTACAAGGCTTGTCCAAACCCAGATTTCTGGACCCCAAGTCCAGAGTTTCTGACCCAGTGGGTCCTGGATGAAGCTCCATACATGAAATTTTTTAATGATTCTCATATTGTGCCAATGGTGTTTGTCAAGAAAACAGACTTTGAGAACCATTGTTCTACATAGGATAACAACTCATAATAAATGTTTGACAAATACTTGATCAATTTTCTGAAGTCAGAATGGTATCTTCTGGAGTATACAGTACATCCCAACATTATAAATATAGATTTATTTTAATATATTACTATTTTTCAAAGTCTTGACCATAAATCACTATATAGAAAACTCATTCCAAGTGCTTAATTTTTGTTTTGTTTTATGATACTGGACATTGAACCCAGGAATGCTCTACCACTGAGCTACATCCTTACCTTTTTTATTTTGAGAAAGTGTCTAGCTAAGTTGCTGAAGCTAGCCTCAAACTTGCAATCTTCCTGCCTCAGCCTCCTGAGTGGCTGAGATTACAGGCATGTGTCTCAGTGCCCAGTTCCAAGTGCTTGTTAAACATTTACATCCCTGGTTCTTGCATTCCATTACAGAGTAATTTAATCAGAATCTCTGTTAGTATAACTCAGGAATCTGCATTTAAACAAAAGTCCCAGGTATTACATGTGTACACTAAGGGTTGAGAACAAATGCTCTGTCTTCTCACATGTTTGTTTACACTATTGCTTCTTTTGGAATGTCCTTTCTCTTCATCTCTTTGGGATTCCTAACCTTTTCTTTGAAGCTCAACCCAAATACAGCTTTCTCTAAGAAGTCCCACCAATGTCATGATTCCCCCACACAATAAATGAATATAGTTTGTTGAATGCTGTGGTATTGGGCAAACTGAGACAGCCAGAATGGAGTTATAGTTTGCACATGAAGTTATACATTAGGGTTTATGCATATGAATGGGAAAACTCTTAAGAGTTTTCAAGAGAGTAAATTCAAAATGTAACACTGGAACTCTAGGTCAAAGTAACTGTATTTGGGTAGCCATGTCTGCACAAGAGAAGGGACATGGAGGAGAGGAGAAAGAATGCTTACACTTTGGATAACTTCAAACTTAGTGGTAAGGGAAATGGCTAATAACACACATTCAGGGGTATTTCCTAATCCAAAGAGAGAAAAAAGGAGGCAGCTACCATACTGAGTTGGTCTTTGCCTATGATTTGGAGATGAAGGACAGGAAGTATTTAGAGATCAGGTTGACAGTGATATCCAAGAGAATTGAGAGCTACACGTGGAGCTAATTAATAAGTGACAGTTAAAAGTTCAACTCTGGAACTTGGTTAATGTCTATAGTAGGATTTCTAAGTATGTTATCTCTTCTACTAATCAGAATTTGCATCTATAGCAAACTTTCTGAATGATTCTGATGAAGGTTAAACTTTCAGAACTACTGATCCACTATACTGGAAATATGTGTGTGGTGATTATCTATACTTGGACAAGTTCTTACAGCTGCCTTTCTTTAAGTGGCTATTAGAGATTGCACCGACCAATGAGAAATCAGATGATACACATTTGGAAGAACAAAAGGGACCCTCATGACTAAAATCAGGTAGTTTCTTCTGCTTTGTAGTCTCAACAGTCTATGTAAAATCATCAATTAATCCATCAACAAGTACTTATTAATTCTTTTGACATACATGCTAACAGTGAGTGGATAATGGAGTTCATGATTTGTTGTCTTAAATCTCTCTGACAATTAAAGAAAAGTATCACCAAAACAGTGGAATTTTTTCCTGCAATGTGACAGAATGATGGAAGGGAATTGGACACTATCTACTCCAAACATTGAATCTTTTTTTATTTGTTCTTTTTAGTTATACATTGCTGGGGTTTCTAGCTCCCCCTAACCCAGGAGGCTGGGGGAACACTCCCCAGAGGTGAGGCAGAATCTGGAAGAGGCAGAAGTCGACTGGTGGCCACACTTAACCCTCACAAATGGAAGACAATCAGGCATACACCAGGGAGTCCGGTCAAGGCACGAACTCGGTTTATTGAGGAAGTTGGACGGCCTTTATAGAAGACATGGGCCAATCAGCAGAAAGATCATAGGGGCACATAGGGAGCATGAGCAAATCACATTGGCGGAGCCATTAGCCTATCCTAATGGCAGTCTGACTTCTCGACATACGTCAGGAGAATGCCCCTTGGCGAGGCCAAGTTCCCGTATCAGGAAGTGGGAGACAGCCAGAGAGTTTCTATCTACTGGCGAGTTCTTAACGTCCCCAACAATACATGACAGAAGAATGTATTTTGACATATCATACATACATGGAATATAACTCCCCATTCTTGTGCCAACCATTGAATCTTAACTACATAGAACTGAGTGAAGCCTAGAGAAGTGAACATTAATTTAAGTCCCTACACTATGGATTGACAGATCCAGTGACTAGATCACCAGTCTCCTTCCTGACAGTCAAGTGATCTTTATTACACATGCCAGGACTTAGTAAATATTCTAGCAGTTAAGTCAGTGAAAATGTCAAACTCGATGATTCCAATGCCATTTAGATTTACATATACTGGTGCTGGCATGGGGGTGTGGCTTCCAAAATTCACAGCAATGTACATTTTGCAAACCCTTCACAAAAAAAAAAAAAAAAAAAAAAAAAAAAAACTAAAGACAGGAAATACTATAACAAACTTTTTGTTGCCCAATTTTATAATAGTAAAATAATTTAGGCATAAAATTTTTAGGCATAAAATTTATTTACCACACCATCAAAACTTGATTGCCAGATTATCTTGAAAGCTAAAGAAAAACAAACCATTAAGTTTAGTAGATCAGTACATTCTCTGGATGATATTTATTCTCTTCATTTGACAATTGCCTGATCACATTGCTTTCATCTCCATAGCGTGTGCATGGAATTTTCTTCTATAGGAAAAGGCCGACTCAATGTTCAATTAACCCAACTGCTGCACATCTGTTTCTGGGTTGAATAAATGTGGCAGTTTGCCGGTAATTACTCTTCTGATAATAATTAAAAACTTCCTCTTTTTATTGTGATATTCCTTTATGTCCTCCATCCAAACTACCTTAATGACTTTGTTTGTAATCCAGAGATTCCAAAATATCTCCAACTATTTCTGATCTTTGGAAAGTAGAAAGAAGTCTGTCATCTACATTTAGTGATTTGGAAGTTTACAGATGTTATTTCAGCATATCCCACTGAACCTCAAAATAAGAACCTAGACTAGGTAATAAAGGTCTGACATTATTCTGCCCCCAAATATGATTATTGACCTGCTGTGAGTACCTAGGTAAATTGAACTACAGTCTTGTAGCTGAGATTTCCAATATATACTATATGCGGGAAGACTGGGTTTTTCATTCTATTTTACAAATCTTTTAGAACATAGTTCATGGCTATAAATTTTTCTGGGGCAGCAACTCTGTCATGGTAATGGCATGCCCTCGAAATTTGAGATATATAAATCTACCAATATAGCTTTGTTTTTCTTAACAAATACTAAATATTATCATGACATTTACATAGCACTTTGTATTATTCAAAAGGATTTCAAAAAACAAGGCTCTTATTGAGTATTTGCTCTGTGCCAGACACTGTGCTATGTGCTAGAACTATAAAGATGATTAAAAACCCAGTCCTTTGATTCAAGGGTCTTTGAGGCAGCCCAGTAAATGAAATGTCCCTTTCCTGTTTAAGTTCTGAACCAGCTGAAATGTAGTACATAATAGTACTGTAAATATATACAGAAATACAAACTTCATTGCTAATAAAACCAACATTAAAAAGTATGATAAATCTAAGGACATGTGAATTTTTTTTTTACTTAATTAATTTAATTTGTTAAACATGCTTTTAGAGTGAAATTCCTTTCATATTACATATAAAGAGCACAGTTTTCCAAGTCATTGGTTTTACACAAAAATATTTTCATACCATTTGAGTTTTTATACATGCACTTAGTATATTGATGTCAAACTCCTTTTGCCATTGTTTCTATCCCCTTCCCCCTTTCCCTCCCCTCCCCCCTTTTTTCTATTTAACATTCCTTCATTTCTCTCATCCTCCCTCCCTTGCCACTATAATTCAGTATCATCCTAGCAAAGGAATTAATCAACGTTCGGTTTTCTGGGATTGGCTGACTTCAATTAGCATTATTTCTCCAATTCCATCCATTTACCTGCAAGTGCCATAATTTTATTCTCTTTTAGTGCTGAGTAATGTTCCATTGTGTATATATACCAAAGTTTCCCTATCCATTCGTCAGCTGATGGGCATCAGTGTTCTTTCCATAATCTAGCTATTGTGAATTGTGCTGCTATAAACATTGATGTGGCTGTGTCCCTGTAGTATGCTGTTTTTAAGTCATTTGGGTATAGACCGGGGAGTGGGATAGCTGGGTCATAAGGTGGTTCCATTCCAAGTTTTCCTAGGAATCACCATATTGCTTTCCAAATTGGCTGCACCAATTTGCAGCCCCACCAACAATGTAAGAGTGTGCCCTTTTCCCCACATCCTTGCCAGCATTTATTGTTGTTTGTGTTTTTGATAGCTGCCATTCTGACTGGAATAAGATGAAATTGTAGAAAAGTTTTGATTTGCATTTCTCTAATTGCTAGAGATGTTGAACATTTTTTCATATATTATTTGTTGATTGATTGTATATCTTCTGAGAAGTGTCTGTTCAGTTCCTTAGCCCATTTATTGATTGGGTTGTTTGTTTTTTTTTTTTTTTTTTTTTTTTTTTGTGTAAAGGTTTCTGAGAGATTTATATATCCTTGAAGGTAATGTTCTGTCTTGAAGTTAATGTTAATGTGGTAAAGATTTGCTCCCATTCTATAGGTTCTCTGTTCACCTCACTGATTGTTTTTTTTGCTGAGAAGAAACTTTTTAGTTTGAATCCATCCCATTTATTAATGTTTGTTTTTAGTTCTTGCACTATAGGGGTCTTATTGAGGAAGTTGGGGCCTAATCCAACATGGAGATTGGAGATTTGGGCCTACTTTTTCCTCTATTATGTGCAAGGTCTCTGGATTAATTCCTAGGTCCTTGATCCATTTTGAGTTGAGTTTTGTGTATGGAGAGAGATAGAGGATTGATTTCATTTTATTACATAAGGATTTCCAGTTTTCCCAACACCATTTGTTGAAGAGGCTGTCTTCTCTCCAATGTATGTTTTTGGCACCTTTTTCTAATATAAGATAACTGTCAATGTATGGGTTAGTCTCTGTGTCTTCTATTCGGTACCATCGGTCTATTGGTCTATTTTGGTGCCAATACCATGCTGTTTTAGTTACTATTACTTTGTAATACAATTTAAGGTCTGGAATAGTAATGCCACCAGCTTCATTCTTCTTGCTAAGAATTTCTTTGGCTATTCTGGGTCTCTTATTGTTCCAAATGAATTTCATGATTTCTTTTTCTATTTCTATGAGGAATGACATTGGGATTTTGATTGGGATTGCATTGAAATTGTATAGTGCTTTTGGTAGAATAGTCATTCTGACAATATTAGTTCTACCTATTCATGAACAAGGTAAATCTTTCCATCTTCTAAGATCTTTTTTTAATTTCTTTCTTTAGTGCATTGTAGTTTTCATTGAACAGGTTCTTTCACTTCTTTTGTTAGGTTTATTCCCAAGTTTTTTTGTTTTTTGTTTTTTTTTTTTTTTTTTTTTTTTGATGTTATAGTAAATAAGGTGTATTTCCTAGTTTCTCTTTCTGAGGATTTGTTGCTGATGTACAGAAATGCCTTATATTTATGGGCATTGATTTTATATCCAGCCACTTTGCTGAATTCATTTATTAGATCTAGAAGATTCCTGGTGGAGTTTTTTGGATCCTCTATGTATAGAGTCATAACGTCTGCAAATAGTGATATTTGGAGTTCTGCTTTTCCTATCCATATCCCTTTTATTTCTTTCATCTGTCTAATTGCATTGGCTAGGGTTTCAAGAACCATGTTAAATAATAGTGGTGAAAGAGGACATCCCTGTCTTGTTCCAGTTTTTAGAGGGAATGCTTTCAGCTCTTCTCCATTTCAGATGATGTTGGCCTGGGAATTAGCATAGATGGCCTTTACAATATTGAGGTATGTTTCTGTTATCCCTATTTTTTCTAGCGTTTTGAACATGAAGGAGTGTTGTATCTTGTCGAATGCTTTCTCTCCGTCAATTGAGATGATCCTATGATTTTTATCTTTGAGTCTATTGATGTGGTGAATAACATTTATTGATTTCCTTATGTTGAACCAACCTTGCATTCCTGGAATGAACCCTACTTGATCGTGATGTACTATTTTTTTTATGTCTTTTTGTATTCGATTTTCCAGAATTTTATTGAGGATTTTTGCATCTATATTCATTAGTGATATTGGTCTGAAGTTTTCTTTCTTTGATTTGTCTCTGCCTGGTTTTGGAATCATGGTGATATTGGCCTCATAGAATGAGTCTGGAAGGGTTCCCTCTTTTTCTATTTCATGGAATAGTTTGAGAAGTATTGGTGTTAGTTCTTCTTTAAAGGTCTTGTAGAACTCGGCTGTGTATCCATCCGGTCCTGGGCTTTCCTTGGTTGGTAAGTTTTTATGGCATCCTCTATTTCTTTGCTTGAAATTGATCTATTTAAGTTGTGTATGTCATCCTGATTTAGTTTGGGCATATCGTATATTTCCAGAAATTTGTAGATGTCTTCATTATTTTCTATTTTGTTGGAGTATAGATTTTCAAAATAATTTCTAATTATCTTCTGTATTTCTGTAGTGTCCGTAGTGATGTTTCCTTTTTCATCACATATATTGATAATTTGAGTTTTTTCTCTCTTTTCTTAGTTAGCATAGATAATGGTTTATCAATTTCATTTATTATTTCAAAGAACCAAGTATTGGTTCTGTAGATTTTTTCAATTGTGTTTTTTGTTTCAATTTTATTCATTTTGGCTCTGATTTTAATTATTTCCTGTCTTCTACTGCTTTGGGGGTTAATTTGTTCTTCTTTTTCTAGGGCTTTGAGGTGTAATCTCAATTCATTTATTTGTTGACCTTTTCTTCTTTAAAGGAATGAACTTCATGCAATGAATTTACCTCTTAGTACTGCCTTCAGAGTGTGCCAGAGATTTCAATATGTTGTATCGGTGTTCTCATTTACCTCTAAGAATATTTTAATCTCCTTCTTGATGTCTTCTGCAACCCATTGATCATTCAATAGCATATTATTTAGTCTCCAGGTGTTGGAGTAGGTTTTGTTTCTTATTTTATCATTGATTTCTAGTTTCATTCCATTATATTCTGATAGTTTGCAGGGTAGTATCTCTACTTTTTTATATTTGCTTAGAGTTGCTTTATGGCATAACATATGATCTATTTTAGAGAATGATCCATGTGCTGCTGAGAAGAAAGTGTACTGACTTGTTGATGGATAATATACTCTATATATATATCAGTTAAATCTAAGGTATTGATTGTATTTATTGAGTTCTACAGTTTCTTTGTTCAGTTTTTGTTTGGAAGATCTATCCAGTGGTGTAATTGGTGTGTTAAAGTCACCTATAATTATCGTGTTGTGGTCTATGTGGTTCTTGAAGTTGAGAAGGGATTTTTGATGAATGTGGATGCTCCGTTATTTGGGGCATATATATTTATGACAGTTATTTCTTGTTGATGTATGATTCCCTTAAGTAGTATAAAATGCCCTTCCTTATCTCTTTTGATTACCTTTGGCTTAAAGTCTACTTTGTTTGATATGAGGATGGAAACCCCTGCTTGCTTACATAGTCTGTGTGAGTGGTATATTTTATCCCATCCTTTCACCTTCAGTCTGTGGGTGTCTTTTCCTATGAGATGTGTCTCTTGAAGGCAGCATATTGTTGAGTCTTTTTTTTTTAATCCAATCTATCAGCCTATGTCTTTTAATTGGTGAGTTTAGGCCATTAACATTCAGGGTTATTATTGAGATATGATTTGTATTACCAGTCATATTAAATTTTATTATTTCTATTTTATTTTTGGTATTTAGCATGACTTGATTTCTCCTATGGTTAGTTTTCCTTTATTGTTGTTCTTCCCTTTGAAGGTTTTCATTGTTGTTTTTCAACTCCTCTTGTGGAATATTTTGCCAAGGATGCTCTGTAGTGCTGGCTTTCTTGTAAATTCTTTAGCTTTTGTGTATCATGGAAGGTTTTTATTTCATCATCAAATCTAAAGATTAATTTTGCTGGATATAAGATTCTTGGTTGGCATCCCTTATCTTTTAGAGCCTGGTGTATGTTGTTCCAGGCTCTCCTTGCTTTGAAGGTCTGGGTTGAAAAATCTGCTGTGATGCAAATTGGTTTTCCTCTATAGGTTATCTGATTTTTCTCTCTTATGGCCTTTAAGATTCTATCCTTATTTTGTATGCTAGTGATTTTCATTATAATGTGCCTTGGTGTAGATCTGTTGCAATTTTGTACATTTGGCATCCTATATGGTTCTTGTATTTGGTTTTCAAATTCATTCTTCTTGTTTGGGAAATTTTCTGGTATTATTTCATTAAAGAGATTTTGCATTCCTTTGGATTGATTCGCTGTACCTTCCTCAATTCCAATAAATATTATATTCAGTCTTTTGATGGTATACCATATTTCTTGGATATTTTGTTCATGGTTTCTTACCATCTTCACTGTGTGGTCAACTTTATTTTCAATATTATATTTTTTGTCCTCATTGTCTGATGTCCTATCTTCCAAGTGATCCAATCTATTAGTGATACTATCTGTTGAGTTTTTTAAATGGCTTATTGTTTCTTTCCTTTCAAGTATTTATGTTTGTTTTTTTCTCAGACTCTCTCTTTCTTTTTTTAATATTTATTTATTTACTTTAGTTGTACACAATGCAATGCATTTATGTTTATGTGGTGCTGAGGATTGAACCCGGGCCGCGCATGTGCGAGGCGAGCGCTCTGCCGCTGAGCCACAACCCCAGCCCCCAGACTCTCTCTTTCTTGAAGTAATCTTTTGCTACCTGTATTCTCTGATCTCTTTGTTGGAGAGATCATTTTTTTGCCTGTATTTGCTCACTTAGGTAATTTTTTAAATCCTGAGTCATTTTAATTATGTATGTTCGGAACTCCTTTTCCGACATTTCACCTACTGTGCTTTCTATGGATTCTATTGCTGTAGTATCTTGGTTTGTTCGGGGCATTTTCCTCCCTTGTTTCTTCATGATATCTATGTGTTTTCTCCTCTTGCAGTGTAAGTCTGAGGTATTACTGTTTCTGTCCTATTGTCTTATATCTTCCTACAGGTTACCCGATGCCTCACTTTTAAGGGAAAGATCAGTATTACAGCATTCAAAGTATCCAACGTATTGCCATATATCAGTTACTTTCTAGTTTTCTATTTACAATTTTGACACTTTAACCATAAATGATGAGTTCAATTATCTTCTACCATTTAGTCAGTATTTTTGTGGTGTGGTTCATAGTATCTAATGGTAGAAGGGGGGACTTGTGGGTTGGCTAAAACATTTGTGAGGTGGGATGTGAGAAGATAGAGGTATTAGATTATTTGACTACTGAGAGGGTAATCATGGAAACTAGGGTGTTAGTAAAACTAGGTATCCCCATGTAATATTCCCTGTTCCTGGGCCCAGGGCCTGTTCCCTGACCTGTAGGCAGAGGTGGAGAATATCTGTGGCTCCTGAGTGGGCGAGCCGAGCTGGGAAAGCATGCCAGAGGGCCTAGCTGGAACTCTTTCAGGTTGGGGCTTGTACCCCTGCTGACCTGAGTAGGGATGGTATCTTTGAGGTGGGTGGGCCTAGCTGGGAAAGCACACTGTGGGGCCTACCTGGAACTCTTGCAGACCAGGGCTTGTTCCCCTGCAGACCTGAGCCAGGATGGAGTCTCTGAGGTGGGCGGGTCAAGCTGAAAAAGCATGCCTGGAGGGCCTAGCTGGAACTCTTGCAGGCTGGGGCTTGCTCCCCTGTAGACCAGAGCCAGGATGGAGTCTCAGATATGTGGATTTATTAAAATGAATTCCAGAATTATAGACTTAACTATTCAGCAGAATTAGGCCTGAAGAAACAGTGTCAGTCCCTGGAAAATAAACCACTACACATGCTCCCTGCAGGCAGCTAATCCCAAGGATGCAGAAGAAAAGAGAGCACTATACTAGGCATGCTTAATTT
Organism: Tamias sibiricus; assembly: GCA_025594165.1. Lineage (NCBI taxonomy): Eukaryota > Metazoa > Chordata > Mammalia > Rodentia > Sciuridae > Tamias > Tamias sibiricus. The sequence continues at coordinate 103,949,964 of CM046667.1, read as the reverse complement.
CTCTACCTAAAGTCACCAGTCAAATAATGCACTTTTCTCCCTTTCCTTGTTTAGAATGAGTAAGGAATAGACCAAGACAAGGAGTGTTACACTAATGGATGCTTTTCTACCTGGAATAAAACATCAAAATTAGAAAGGAAATCTGGACATGGTGGTACATATGTGTAATTCCAATAACTTGGGAGGCTGAAGCAGGATAATTGCAAGTTTGAGGCCAGCCTCAACAGTGTAGTGAGATCCCATCACAAAATAAAAAGGGCCAGGGGTGTAGCTCAGTGGTAAAATATCCCTGGGCTCAATCCCCAGCACAACAACAAAAAAAAAAAAAAAAAAAAAAAAAAGGAAAAGAAGTATCTCCCCTAGCCCAACCCTGGCCCTCCAGGACCCCATCTCATTGATGTTCACAGCAATCTTGAGAGGTAAATAGGAAATTATTTTTTTTTTACCTAGTTTAAGAGAAGTTGAAATCTAGAAATAGCACAACTATGCTGAAACCAAGATGGAATAATATCACAATTCTTTATGGTATGAAGTTGGACATTTTAAGCAATGAATTAGATGATAAATTACTCTATACAATGCCTCATTTTTTTGCAAGTAAAACAGTCTTTGATTCCAAATGGTTTTGTGACTGAGGTTGTGACAAGAGCATCTATCCTCTTGTGTGTAGTTGGGATTATCTGCACATTCACATCTTCTATCTCTCTTTAAAAAGAGTTAGAAATAAAAGTTCTCTTAAGAAAAAAAGCAAAAGCAGATAAGCTTTAAAAAATCAAATATCACCATAGTAAAGTTTTGCAGGGAAAGCAGCCAGGCAAAGGTGAAGCAAACAGATAAGAGAGAGAAAATAAAACTGGGCACGTATCCAATGCTCAATATGAGAAAGAGAGCTTAATTTGATCATTTGGCACCCTGTTTCTATAATATTGATTAGAGTCATGAACACACTGAGCCTTTTATACATTTTTGTTTCTCCATTAAGTTTATATATAGTACCACATATATAAAGTGCTATGTAAATGTTTGTACAAGGAAGTTATTTCTCTTTTTTTCATATGGGAAAACAGACTTATTTAGATCATGTGACATCTCTTTTCACATAACCATTAGCATGTGATAGCATCAAGATTTGAACCCAAGACTTCTGACTCCAGAGCCCATACTCTTAGCTAGTTCATTCTATTGGTCTGTCAGCTATGAGCATAAATTGAGTTACTTGTTGAGTGCAACACATTCCAACAGGAGAAAATAAAATACATCTAAGACAGTTACTTTATTTTCCAGCATGTAATACATTTTGATACTCAAGACACAATATTAAAAAGAGGAATGCTTATGGAACATAAGTGAATAAAAATGAATGTATTAATGAATACACAAGTCTGAGATAAACTGGAATGAAAAATGATCAGAGGGGGAAAGAGTTAAGCTGACAAGCAGTCTAACAAGTCTAAACTGTTTAAAGATGGGATAAGCTGCCTTTGGAGGCAGTAATTTCCCATCATGGAAGGGACTTTCCACATGAGCTGAATGAGCAAACACCTGATATTTCAAATTGGATGGTTTAAAATGACATTTCACATCCCTCCAACCTGAAGTTTCTATAATTTAGTCAGTTGATTTTCAACTAGCCAGTATCCTGCCAAATACTGGGGTAAGCTGCTCTTATAAAGGGAAATACCCTCACGAATCCCACAGTATGGCGGGGGAAGATAATATAAACTAGGAAAGGTAGACTAGGTTAGCAAGTGCTCACATGGCATGGGAGCCAAGAAGATCTGCTCCTAACCAGACCTGGGAAGGGGGAGTTTAAAAAGGAAACTGAAAGATTTCCTAAATGTGGTGTCTAAACTAATTCTTAAAGAAAGAACAAAATTGTCTGGTTTTTCTTTATCAATTGCAATGTGAGACAATATTGCAATGTAAAGCAATAAATATTTCATAATGTCTAAGAAAGTTGCTGATACTAAGATGAAATTGTTCTTATCAGACCTAGACAAAATAATGATGGAGGGGAACCCATGAGATAAGGACTCTCTAAATCCCTATAAGAAACTCCTTCTCTTTCTACATGCATGCCATGCTTTACACACCTCACACATAAGCAGAATTTTCTATAACATAGTTTTTTTCTTTTTTATTTGTTCTAATTAGCTATACATGGTAATAGAATGTATTTTGATATATTATACATATATGGAGTATAACTTCTCATTCTTTTGGTTGCACATGATGTGGAAATACATTGGTCATGTAATCATATATGCACATAGGGTAGTAATATCTGATTCGTTCTGCTATCTTTCCTATCCCATTTCCCCTGCCTTCCCTCATTCCCCTTTTTCTAACCCAAAGTACTTCTATTCTTCCCTATTCCCCCCTTATTGTGAAATTAGCATCTGCATATCAGAGAAAACATTTGTTCAGGGCTTCTTCTGTGATCTTTTCAGCAGAGTAAGTGGATTGTCACATGATGGCTCAGGGCTCCAAGAAGAAGTTCTCTATAGAATCAAGGTGGAGACGACAGGTATTCTTACAATTTAGGATTAGAAGTCAAACAGTACCACTTCCAACACAATATTGATTACATAGAGATCAATGTGAGAGAGATCACATGGGTGAAAATATTGAGGCAGTGTGGTTTAGTGGACGCCATCATGGAGACTGGTTATCAAATTGGGTGAAGAAGTTTGGGAGATTGGGAAAGACCAGTATTTAAGTAGAGGGAATACCACTCATAAAGGCTATAAAATATATAATAATAAGTTCTGAAAACACCAAATCAGGAAGTAATATTATGTTGTGCATAAAAATAGAGACTCTGGAAACGTATTCTGGAACCAGCTGATTCCCACTACAGATTTTGCAAATTAGATCTGAGCTGTACACTAAGGTTATATAAATGTAATTTAATTAAACAAAACTTAAGATTCAGTTTATCAGCTTCACTTCAATCACATCAGCTACATTTCAAATGCTCAATAGCCACATGTGACCAATGACTATCACATTGGACAAATAGATATAGAACATTTCTATCACTGCAGAACCTTCAACTGGATAGCAGTATAAAAGAAACTCTTTTCAAAAAAAATATTTATTTTTTAGTTGTAGTTGGACACAATACCTTTATTTTATTTATTTTAATGTCATGCTTAGGATCGAACCCAGGGCCTTGCACATGCTAGGCAAGTGCTCTACTGCTGAGCCACAACCCCAGCCCCTGAAAGAAACTCTTTTAGTAGCCCACTGCTTAAATAATTTGCCTGATTAACTCTGTATTCTCATTTGAAATCAGATCAATTGATGCCCAGGACTTACTGAAACTCATGGGTAATAAAACTATGAATTTCTTCATCTACCAGTTTAACAGTTTGCTTATCAAAAGTTGGTTGTGACTTCTAGAGTTGAATAACAAGTTCATCAAAGTATCAGGATGTAAAAATCAACATTCAAAAATCAACAATCAAAAATCAATTGATGTATAGCTTTTTTATACATCAGTAATGACTCCATTGAGAAAGAAATAAGGGGAAAATCCCATTCACAATAGCTTAAAAATACCTAGCAATAAACCTAACCAAGGAGGTAAAAGACCTCTATAATGAAAATTATAGAACACTGAAGAAAGAAATTGAAGATGACAGTTTAAAATAGAAAGACCACCCATGTGCATGGATAGACAGAATTAATATTAAAATGGCCATATTGCCAAAAGCAATGTATAGATTCAATGAAATTCTGATCAAAATAACACTGACATTCTTCACAGAATTTTTTAAAAGTCCTAAAATTCATATGGAAGAACAAAATACTGAGCAATAAGAGTGCAACTGGAGGTATCACATAGCTGATCTCAAATTTACTGCAGAACCACAATAACTTAAAACAGCATGGTACTGACATAAAAGCAGACACATAGACCAGTGGGACAGAATAGAAGACAGAGAGACAAACCCACACAGAATCAGATGATTCTTGACAAAGTTGCCACAAACATATATTGGAAAAAATATAGCCTCTTCAACAATTGGTACTGGGAAAACTGGATGTCCGTATGTAGAAGAGGTAAACTAGATTTCTCTCTCTCCTATCTATCTATCTATCTATCTATTCATCTATCATTCCCTCCTCTCTCCTCTCTCTCTCTCTTCCTGTAGAAAAGTAAACTCAAAATGCATGAAAGACCTAAGTATAAGACAAGGAACTTTGCAACTGTTAGAAGAAAAAAATGGGGGAACACTTCAACATATAGGCACAGGGAAAGTCTTCCTGAATAACAACCAATTAGCTCAGGAAATAAAGAATGAGTAAAAGGGGATGACATCAAGTTATAAAATTTCTGCACAGCAAAAGAATATATATATGTACACATATATGTATATATATATGTATATATATATATATATATATATATATATATATATGCATAGAGATATATTTAGGAAAGCAAGGAATGTGCATTCCTGGAAGAATTTGAAAAGAAACAACAGAGTGAAGAGATAACCAGCAGAATGGGAGAAAATCTTTTCCAGCTACACCTCTGACAGAGGATTAATATTCAAATGTATAAAAATCTAAAAACACTCAGCCAGGCACGGTGGTGCACGCCTGTAATCCCAGCACTTTGGGAGGCTGAGGAAGGAGGATTGCGAGTTCAAAGCCAGCCTCAGCAATGTCGAGGCACTTAGCAACTCAGTGAGACCCTGACTCTAATAAAATACAAAAAAGGGCTGGGGATGTGACCCAGTGGTCGAGTGCCCCTGAGTTCAATCCCCGGTACCACACACACACAAAAAAAAAAAAAAAAAATCTAAAAACACTCAACATCAAAAAGACATATAACCCAATCAACACACAAGCAAATGAATTGAACAGACACTTCTCGAAAGAAGTACAAACAACCAACAAATATATGAAAAAATGTTCAACATTGTTAGCCATCAGAGAACTGCAAATCAAAACTACAGTGTCACTCCATCTCACTTCAGTTGGAATGCCAACCATCAAGAATACAAATAACAATAAATGCTAGTGACGATGTGAGGAAAAAGGAACAACTACAGACTATTGGTAGAAATGCAAATTAGTACAACCACTATGGAAATCATTATGAAGTTTCCTCAAAAACTAAAAATATTATTAAGCTCTACCTGCCCTGTGGTATTTATTCAGAAGAATTGAAGTCAGCATATTTTAGGGATACATGCATACCCATGTTTATTGCAGCACAATTCCCAAGAGCCAAGTTATAGAGCCAGCCAAGGTGCCCATAAGCAGATGGATGGATAAAGAAAATGTGGTATATATTCACAATGGAGTTTTATTCAGTCATAAAGAAGAACAAAATTATGTTTTCAGGAAAATAGTTTAAACTAGAGACTATAATTTTGAGTAAAATAAGTTAGACTCAGAGAGAAAATTATCACATGTTTTCTCTCATTTGTGGAAGCTAGAAGGGAAAGCAACAACAAACAAGAGACCCCATGAAATTAAAATGGAAATCAATAGGATAGAGGAGGAGGGGGGGGAGGAGGGAAAAATAGGGAATGTATTATGAAGTGAAATTGATCAAATTATGTTTCATATATGCAACAATATGTCACAATGAAACCCACCATTCTGTATACTTAATATGCACTAATTTAAAATGTCGTTTGTATTTGTTGCCAGACATTTATATTCCAGTTTACTTATGTTGTAATTATTATATAACCTAGTTAAATTTGTCAACAGATAAAATACAGATTGAAAAACTCTTACTTCTATTCAAATGAACTTGAATGTCTTATTAACAATTAATTAATGGCTGGGGTTGTGGCTCAGTGGTATACTGCTCACCTAGCATGTGTGAGGCCCTGAGTTCTATCCTCAGTACCACATATAAATAAATAAAATAAAGGTATATAAAAAAGAATTAATGAAGAGACCCAGGGTGAGGTGACTGAAACTTGTCATTCCAGCTACTTGGGAGGCTGAGGCAGGAGGATTGACAAGTTTGAGGCCACCCTGGGCAACTTAATGAGACCCTGTGTTGCCGCCTGAAGCGCTTGGAGCAACGGAGCCGCGGGAAGAAGTTCAGAGGCGAACTGGAAACAAACAGCTTTTTATTCTGATAACTTTTCTCTCTGGCTCTAACAACGACTAACACGCACCACAGATACCACCAAAATGGCACTGACCCGATCAGCAATTTCGGCCAAGTCACTCGAGAACCCGGGACAAATCCCGTGAGACTACGGAAAGCAACAATGCCCAAATCTCCACGGCTCATAGTCAACCGCAATTCAAGTCAATCCCCAAACAGGGCTCCTGCAACCCTGTCTCAAAAAATTAAAAGGATTGGGGATGTAGCTCAGTGGTAGAGAACCCCTGGGTTCTATCCACGGCATCACAATAAATAAATAGAATTAATGAAAATAAGTTGCTAAAAGTTGTATGCTATAGAATTAGGCAGAGGATAGAGAATAATTAGATATTTATGATCTCACTTTTATGTGGAATCTAAAGAAGTCAAACCCCCCAGAATCTCTGGAGGCTGACACAAAAGGATCAGAAGTTCAAAGCTAGCTTCAGCAAGTTAGCAAGATCTTGAGCAACTCAGGGAGATACCATATCTAAATAAAATATAAAAAAGGGATGGGGACGTGGCTCAGTGGTTAAGTGCCCCTGGATTCAATCCTTGGGGAAAGAAGAAGAAGAAGGAGAAGGAGAAGGAGAAAGGAGAAGGAGAAGGAGAAGGAGAAGGAGAAGGAGAAGGAGAAGGAGAAGGAGAAGGAGGGGAAGGGGAAGGGGAAGGGGAAGGGGAAGAAGAAGAAGAAGAAGAAGAAGAAGAAGAAGAAGAAAGAAGAAGAAGAAGAAGAAGAAGAGGAGGAAGAAGAAGAGGAGGGGGAGGAGGAGGAGGAGGAGGAGGGAGGGGGGGAGGAGAAGAAGGAGGAGGAGGAGGAGGAAGAGGAAAGAGGAGGAAGAGGAGGAAGAGGAGGAGAGGAGGAAGAGGAGGAAGAGGGAGAGAGGAAGAGGAAGGAAGAAGTTGAGCTCATAAAGGCAGAGAGTGGAATAGTGGTTGCCATTGGGTAGGAGATTGGAGGGAATGAAGACATGAAGGTTAAAGGATATAAACTTTCAGTTATAAGATAAACAAGTTCTGGGATGTACATAGGGCATGGTGATAGATGTGTTAATTAAGGTGATTGTGGTAATCATTACATGACATGCCTATATATCAAATCACCCATTATATATCTTGAATATATTAAATATTTATTTCACAGTTAAATATTTTAAAAGAAAAAAGATATCAGAAGAAAAACATCTAGAATTTTACACTCAGATCACTTCAAAAGTCTTACTCTATTTTAAAGAACCTGAAACTGAAAAATCCTAGACAATACAATTATGAACATGATTCATGCAAGAAAGATGAAGCTGAACTCCAAAAAATAAAAACATTTATCAAACAGTGGGTAAATAAATACCCAATAGCCTCAGCTAATACAAACATTATTAGAGAGACAAGCAGACATCTTCTGCTTTCTAATAGAAGCAGACAACACCAGATATAAAGTAGCCCTGAAAAAGAAAAACCAAATGTCTAGGTCCAATCAAGTGTCTAGATTCAATTACCATTTTATGGGAAACACAGAGCACAAAGGAACTGGTTAAACTGCACCACAGGAATGCAATCAGCAAAATCCATACTGTGGGAAATGCTACAAGACAAATGACCTGATTTCTTTGATACTTGCAAAAAAGAAAGAAAAGAGATGGACTGGTAGTTGACAAATGAAAAGATAGACCAACCACTCAAACTGTCCAAACTTTATTTGGATCTAATTTCAAATGTGGTATATAAGACATATTTAACTTTTATAAGAAAACTGGAAATTTTTACAAATACAGGATATTTGATGCCATTGGGCAATTATTATTCATATTATACATGGAATCATTTTGTTATTATAATATTTTAAAAGAAGCCTGTTCTTTTAGAGATACATATTTCCAAATGGAAGCTGGTAAGGAAGTATGATAGATTGATTTTTTAATACATAGCCATGCATTATACTATTCTGTCTATTTTGGTTACATCCTAAATCTCTGACAAAGTTTCAAAAAGATAAAATATTTAAAGTATCATTTTCCTCACCAACCTATTTTCTATTAAGAGACCAACTCAGCTCAATATGGTCAGATGAGAAAAAAAGAAAACAAAGTAATATAACAAAGATTAAAAAAGTTCTTTTCAGGCTGGGTGGCACATCCCTGAAATCCCAGTGATTCAGGAGGCTGAGACAGGAGGATCACAAGTTGGAGGCCAGCCTCAGCAATTTAGTGAGATCCTGTCTCAAAATAAAAAATAAAAAGGACTGGGATATAGTTCAGTGGTAGAGGGCCCCTAGGTGTTCAATCCCCAGTACCAAAAAGAAAATATAAAGTTCTGATTATTTTTCATAATGCCCCCCAAATGCTTAAAAATGCTACTTATGGTTTTGCTCAATCACAAGCTAAAGACACTATCAGCTGACCTACCACGTATTCCCTCAATGATTTGAATCATAGGTTTGCCACCAATTGCATTACCTTTGTACCAAGTCTAATCTAATAAACTTCACTTTACTGATCTGAGATTAAAGATAAACATGATTAGCCGGGCGCCGTGGCGCACGCCTGTAATCCCAGCACTTTGGGAGGCTGAGGCAGGAGGATCGTGAGTTCAAAGCCATTGCTGAGGCACTTAGCAACTCAGTGAGACCCTGTCTCCAAACAAAATACAAAAAAAGGGCTGGGGATATGGCCCAGTGGTCAAGTGCCCCTGAGTTCAATCCCCGGTACCACCAAAAAAAAAAAAAAAAAAAAAAGATAAACATGATTATGTCATAAAGTCACTGAGAAAATTCAATGAGGTAATCCATCTATAGTCTGCTGAGCTTGTTTACAGCAGAGTACATTGTGGGAACTGAGAAGATACATTGTGGGGAACCGTAAGAAAAAGAGCTTTGAAGATCAGAAAATGAATTTGGATTGGCTATATTATAAACATTCTAAGAATTTTGTGGGTTTTAAGTTTGTAGTTTTGTTTTGTCTGTAGGATTTCAGATGTGAAGTAATCCAGATTACATGCCAGGCAGATTTTTGGTACTATTTTCAATTTACAATGGGTTTATTGGGATGGAACCCATTTGTGAATTGAGGATCATAGGACTGTTTTTCTCAAAGAAGTAACATTCCTGGCCTGGGGTTGTGGCTCAGCGGCAGAGCGTTGGCCTAGCACGTGCGCCACCCGGGTTGGATCCCCAGCACCACTAAACATAAATGCATTGCATTGTGTACAACTAAAGCAAATAAATAAATATTTCTTAAAAAAGAAGTAACATTCCTTATAAAATGAAAATTTCTTAAGCAAACTTCCTCATACCAGAGCAATAAAGAATGCATTTAAAACACTCATTCCAGCCATGCTGAGGCAGGAGGATTGCACGATCAAAGCCAGCTTCAGCAATATAGCAAGGACCTAAGAAACTTAGCAAGACCCTGTCTCAGAATAAAAATTAATAAAATAGATGTAGCTCAGTGGTAGATCACTCTAGGTTCAACCCCCGGTATAAATAAATGAATAAATAAATAAATAATAATAAATCAATAAAGCTAAGCAATGCTTCAGTTTTTCTTAGACCATAGAGCCAGTCCCGATATGTTCATTTGAGTAGCTCAGCCATTTCCTTCAGGTCACTTTATCACTGATCATTTCCCTGCTCATCTAACTAAAATGAGGCTAGGGAAAGATAAGCTTTCTACATCTGGATTCCCAAGAGATGACAGCTGTAGACTGAGTCATCTGTCACTACCAACCTTACTGACTTTGGGTGACTAGAATAGATCATTTACATTTCTGCTACCAGTTTAACTGCTTTTTTTTCTTCAGTGCTAGGGGTGGAACCTAGGTTCTTTTGCATGCTAGGCAAGTGTTCTACCACTGAGCTCACTCCAAGCCCCAGTATACCTATTTTCAAAAGAAGGTCTTTTAATTCTAAAATAATCCTGGGACTTGGTGTATCAAACTTATTGTTTCAAATAAAATGAATTCTATAAGCATTAAGCATCCATCTGTTGGTGATGGTTGTGCTGAGGATGGTACCCAGGGCTTTGCACATGCTAAGCATACACTCTACTACTGAGCTATACCCCCAAGCACTTTTGCATGACAGAAAAAGATTGAATTATACAACAATTAAAAAAGAATACTTTGTTTTTTAAAGGGTTATAGACTATAAAATGAGAGATTTAGAGCTTATAAAATGTCTCTTCTCAGATGCACTTCATTTTTTATTTAATAACTTTCTCAGCTGTGTACATTTTCAGCATATTCCACTGTTAAATCAGATCACCAAGACAATGAAACCATTCACATTCATTGATTGTCTACATCCACGAAAGAGTCCCATTTTGGCGATTATAAATGGTAACTGTCTCTGCATCACTCTGAATTCCATTAAGGAAGTATTCTCAGATATTGCTTTTTTAGCCTTTATATGTATTTTATTTAAATCTCTTATTAATTTATGCCCCTGGGACACTTCTTATCACTTCATATTTTTGTTTTGCAAAATTTGCACCCAAGTAGTTTTTTTTTTCAATGTAATATTTCACCCTGCCATACCAACATACCGTCACCAGATGGCAGTTGCATGCCACAACCCCCAGAGTTTGAGCCTCAAGGCATGAGGTGATGTGTTCCATTGAAATGTGACATTCTTTTTTACCCTACTCATAAAAGAAGCATATTATAAACAAATAATAACTAAATCTGAAAGTACTTTACAGTAAGTGTTGAACAACTGAACTCTAGCATGAATTTTATTCATCGATGCTCAAAAGTTATCACACAATCAAGCTTACCCCAACCATATTCCAGTGTTTTGTTAGAATACTAATCTTCATATCTAAGATCAATTGGATTTAACTGTTCTTGACGTTTTTCATCCTCAATTTACAGTCTTGTTCTTCGTACCATCACTCTATGCCTGCCCTTGATTTAGTCAAGCATGATGATATAGCTACCTTAACTATCTAAACTAAAGGAATGACATTTCATACCATCTCTTTTTCTCCCCACAGCTTCTGTTTCTTCCATTTTTCTCCCTTTCTTCCCCTCCAGTTAGAGAACATAATTTACTCTTCACAATCCCTACAAGGTTTTTTCCTCAAGTTTATATCTGAGTTTTTAAATTAGTTTTGTTTTTCTTGTCGAGAAGAATTTACACTGCTTCATTGCCAGAGATGACCGAAGCTTAATGAAAATAGTAATTGAAAAATGTGCATAAACAACTCAATTAAAAAATGAGTAAAAAACTCAAATGGTTTTTTCCTCCAAAGAAGATATGCAAAAGGCCACTAAGCATATGAAAAGATGCTCAACATCATTAGTCATTACAAAAATGCAAATCAAAATCAAATGAGATTCTACTGCACACCCATTGGGATAGCTATAATTGAAAAAATGGAAAATAAATGTTGGTGAGGATACAAAAAATTGGAACCCTTGTACATTGCTGGTGACTATGCAGAATATTTCAATTTCTGTAAAAAAGAGTTTGGTTGCCTTGAGACTCCCTTGCTCAGCCCAGTCTGCTGAACCACATGGAATGATATTTTTACCTTCACCTTCAAAAAAATCTGTACATTTCCTGTTTAAAAAATGGTTTGATGATTCCTCAGTTATATATAAAATTACAATCAAATTAAATATAAACATATGACCTAGCAAGGCCACTCCTAAGTTTATAAAAAAAAAAAAAAAAAAAATTGGAAGCAGGGACTCAAAAAGACACTTGTACACACATGTTCATAGCTGTGCTATTCACAATAAGCACAGGCAACATAACTGAAATTTCCATCAACAGATGTATGAATAAGCAAAGTGTGGTGTATACTTATAATGGAGTATTATTGAGACTTAAAAAGGAATGAAATTCTAGCCGGGCGCGGTGGCGCACGCCTGTAATCCCAGCACTTTGGGAGGATCACGAGTTCAAAGCCAGCCTCAGCAATGGCGAGGCACTTAGCAACTCAGTGAGACCCTGTCTCTAATAAAATACAAAAAAAGGGCTGGGGATGTGACCCAGTGGTCGAGTGCCCCTGAGTTCAATCCCCAGTACCACAAAAAAAATAAATAAATAAAGGAATGAAATTCTAATACATGCTACTAATGTGGATGAACCTTAAAGCTGTTATAAAAGAAATAAGCCTGGCACAAAAGGACAAATATTGTATGATTACACTTATATAAGATATCTAGAGTAAATCAGGCATGGTGGCACATACCTGTAATCTCAGCAACTTGGGAGGCTGAAGTAGGAGGATCATATAAGTTTGAGGTCACCCTCAGCAACTTAGAGGACCCTGTCTTGAAATAAAAAATAAAAAGGTCTGGGGATGTGGCTGAATGATTAAGTGCCTCTGGGTTCAATCCCCAGTACAAAAAAAAAAAAAAAAAAAAGAAAAAAAAAAAAAGAAAAAGAAAAAAAGAAAAGAAAGAAAGAAAGGTTACAATGGCAAACTTTGCTATGTATATTTAACACAATTTTTAAAAAGTACCCATGGGCCATTATGCTGATAATGAAGTCTAAATAGAAATTGCCTCAATCTAAAGGACTATATCATTAAGCAAGTGATTTGGAATGAAGGAATAACAGCTTTACCTGGCTGTATCACAAACCTATTCATTAGAACATGTGGTAATTCAGACCAATGTTGAAGTTTGATGGTCTAGCAAGTCATTTCTTCTCTTCAAAGTACAAGAGACAGAATTAATTGATTTAACAGAATAAGCTGTTAAATGAAACATACAGGAGACCATTGTTTTCAACTGGGTTCCTGCACTGGGCCAGACTAAAAATCAAAATGGAGTCACTCATACTGAGGCTCCATGTCACAAAACTAAAACTAAATTGTTAATCTGACCTTCTTTGACACCAGGGGAATAATAAGAGGAAAATTTCCAAACCGACCAGATTTACTCAGCACAATAATAAAACTCCCTGTGCTTTAATCCTTACAAAAATGTAACCTGAAGTAACCTGATGTTGACCTGTTATTTTTCTATTGTTCTTTCTCCTTGTCCCTGCTTTACAAGGAACAGTAACACTGAAATGACCAATTCTGTTTTATTGCTTTTTTTTTTTTTTTTTCAGTCCTCACGGTCTACAAAGCTAAACTCTTCCTCTCAGCCTATGGGAACATTTATTCTGTTTTATGGAATGAAGTGTTGCCCAATTCTAGAATCCCAAAGTGAAGTTAATCAAGATCTTTAAATGGAATTTGTTGTAATTTTGTTTTGTGACAAAGCAATTTGTAAGTTCCTCGACACAATTATAGTCTACAAGGAAATACATATTACTAATTATAAATGATTGTCTCACACTTGAATTTTCCATCAGTTTCAGAATTTAGGGCTACTCATTATGCAACATAACTTTGTTCATAACTTTGTTTATTCTGTGGACTCTTCTTATTTATCTGAAACATTTTTGTTTTATTGTTTCTTGGACATATCAGAATATCTCCTATCTTTCTGAAAATTATCTAACCATTGTAGAGGAACCAGGGTAGCCTATTCCTCAGCCCCAGCTTCTCTAGTCTGTCTCCAAGGCAGAGTAAAGAACCTGGATTATCTACCCCATTGTTCATGTTATATTAATATCACTTATCATTGACAGGGTACTTAGTGAATGAATGCACCATGCTAGGCTTTTCCAATGTTATTTGTAATTCTTTCTTTCTTTCTTTCTTTCTTTCTTTCTTGTAGGAGCCCTGTTTGGGGAGATGGCTTGAATTGCGGTTGACTATGAGCCGTGGAGATCTGGGCATTGTTGCCTTCCGTAGTCTCACGGGACTTGTCCCGGGATCTCGAGTGACTTGGCTGAAATTGCTGATCGGGTCAGCGCCATTTTGGTGGTGTGTGTGGCGTGTGTTAGTCGTTGTTAGAACCAGAGAGAAAAGTTATCAGAATAAAAAGCTGTTTGTCTCCAGTTTGCCTCTGAACTTCTTCCCCTGGCTCCGTTGCTCCAAGCGCTTCGGGCGGCAACACTTTCTTTCTTTCTTTCTTTCTTTCTTTCTTTCTTTCTTTCTTTCTTTCTTTCTTTCTTTCTTTCTTTCTTTCTTTCTTTCACCAGGGATTGAACCCAGGAACACATAACCACTGAGCCACATCCTCAGCCTTATTTGTTTGTTTGTTTGTTTATTTATTTATTTATTTATTTTTATATTTTATTTAAAGACAGGGTCTCGCTGAGCTGCTTAGGGCCTCACTGAGTTGTTGAGGCTGACTTTGAATTCGCTATTCCTCTTGTCTCAACCTTCCCAGCCACTGAGATTACAGATGTGTGTCACTGCACCTGTCTGTTATTTGTAATTCTAAAAACCCTATGAACTAGACACTGGTGTCTCTATTTTAGAGATTGGGAAACTAGACAACAATGGTTATGAGTCTTTGATCAAGGCCACACAACTGTTAACCAGTGCACCAGGTTTCAAGCATAAGTCTTTCAAGCACTCATGTGTGGCCACCTTCAAAACACTTGCTTGTTGCAATTAGACAAGTCATCTGAGTGTTGGTACTAGTGCCGAAAGGAACAAAAATGCATTTTTTTCTTCAAGAATGCATTTCTGAAATTTTTCCCATTTAGTGGCCTTGCTCCACATTTTAAATTTTTTTGCTGATTTAGTGTAGTTTGACCTTGTAACTCAAAGGTCCCTTTACAGCTATAATCTTTAGTTATCAGGTTAATGTTAGTATGTCTTAGATGATAACTTTTTTCCTCCTGACCATGGCAGGAAAAGAAGTTAACCCTCCTGATCAACTCAGTTAAATGCAAGATGAGACAAACTTCATTTTTTTACCCCCAAATATCTCTCTATGTAAATCCCCAGAGTCCAGCCAAGACAGCTTTGAGGGCAAAGCAAATATCTTCTGTGAGTGTAGGGATGAAAAGTTTCCAGGAAGTCAGAGAGCTCACTGGCTACTTTGGGCTCTGCTGTCAATGAACAAGCAAAGGAATCAAGAACAGATAAAGAACAAGCAGATAAGGGAATTTCCAGTATGGTCTAAAACAAACTAACAAAGAAGAGATAAGATGTTTTCAGAAAACATAACCTTTGGATGTCCAAAGGGCTAGCTTGCTCCATCTGAACTCACCTCTCCCCATGTCACTCTACTCATCCACCCTAAGTAGTCCCAGAGCTAATAAATGCTTGTTGAATAAATGTATATCCAAGCCTCCTAGCATGGGGCTGGCTCTTCTTTGGCACTCCCTAACATGTTTCATGTTCCACAGCATCCTCCATACCAGGGTCGAAACTTGTTCCTTCTTCTGGGCGCGGTGGCACCGTCTGTAATCCCATCGGCTCAGGAGGTTGAGACAGGAGAGTCACCAGTTTGAAGCCAACCTGGCAATTTTGCAATACCCTAAGCAACCCCAAGAGACCCTGTCTTTAAATAAAAAATAAAATTGGGTTGGGGATGTGGCTCAGTGGTTAAGTGCCCCTGGGTTCAATTCCTGGTACCAAAAAAAAAAAAAATAATAATAATAATAATAAATAAAATAAAAATAATAAATAAAAATAAAAATACACACAAAAAACTTATTCCTTCCTATATCCTATTCCCACTTAGGAACTGTAATTAAACTCACTGGATCAATTTATAAAGCAAAGTTGTTAATCATTAGTAATGATTTTATGTAGAACACCTGTAAGATTACACATTTGCATTTCAATACAGCTTTCAAAATTTTGGGCCTGTCTTTCCATCTAAACTCTCTTTTCTCCTACTCCCATTTGTGAAATCCATAAATTCCATGACAGTGATGTTTTGGGTTTTGTTGTTGTGCAGTGCTGGGGATTGAACCCAAGGTCTCCTGCATCTTTGGCAAGCATTCCATTACTGACCTACTTCTCTATCCCTTTGTTTCACATTTTTATTTTTGTTTTAATACTGGAGACTGAAACCAGTGGCACTTTACCTCTAAGCTAAATCCTCAGCCCTTTTTATAAAATTTTTATTTTGAAGCAGGGTCTCACTAAATTGATGAGGCTGGCTTCAAACTTGCAATCCTCCTGCCTCTGTCTCCTGAGTAGCTGGGATTGCAGGTGTGTGCCACCACACTAGGCCATCATAGTGTTTCTACAACCTCTTCAAGACAAACAAGTAAGTTTTGACTATGTAAGAGAAGGGACTAATGGGCCTAAGAAATGTGGCATTTGTTTGTAGACATGAACAGAAGATTGCTTGTAAGCCTGGGACTTCCCAGTTTGAAGAGGTTAGGAATTCAGATGGGGAGACAAAAATAGGGAAAGTCAAACGACAGAACCAAAATGTACTGGATTTTTTGTATTAATTATGAAGAATACCAGCTGACTGGAGTGATCTGGCACTTGTTTTAGCAGAAGCAGGAAGGCTGGGGGGGGTAATCCAAAAGTAGTATCTTCAAGGCTTATAACATCAATGACTAAATGGTGGAGAGTGGATGAGACAGTGACAGAGTCCCAAATACACTGTCAAAACAAGCCCATAGCTATACCATGTGCACCCATGAATCACTGTGTGTGGTAAATTGCTCCAGCAGTAAGGATGCAAACTGGGGAAAATACATGGATAAACCACTGTCTGTTAAACACTTCTTCAAAACTGGCCTCTGTCATTTTCCTGTGAATACATTGGAAGCAGAATTGATGGCTTTTTAAAAAATTGATGGCTTTTTAATTAACTGTGTCTAATATCCAGATGGTAAGTTCAACAATTACAGAAAACAATTTCCTTAGGCTGCAGCTCTGAAATCATAATTCAGGAATCAAATTTTCAAAAACATACTCTTTAAACACTACTGAGAGCAGTGATTCTCAACCTAGGCCAAATGAGGTTGGAGGCTGTTGCAGAAGGGCATACACATAAAGAATCAGCTGTTAGATTTTTCTTTATTTCTCCAAACTACATTACACAAGGCATAGAAGGAAAGCTGTAGGCACCCCTCTTAAACATGGGAGCAATGGTAAAACCATTCTAATTTTAGATTTCAAATAACTTGAATTCCTGTCCAGGCTAGCTTACATATTTAATTTCCATAGTGCCTTTCTCTTTACCATGCCATACAGCACTGAGTATAGTGCCTTTCATTAGAAGCAGAAAGTCAACCCATAATTTTCCATTGATTGGTTTATTCTAAGAGAGATCCCAAACTTTTAGAAAAATTTCTGATGTAAACTGAAATTTTCCTAAGTCTAAACTCGATTTCACAAAGGTTGCAATCCTCTCTCTGAACCAGGCTGCTACATGCTCACTCAGAGATCTGTTGAATGCAAACCACCAGTTCCCATTAGATGAAGATAAGATATGGATCAGAACAGAGGGGATCAGGTTAGAGTAGGTTTCCCTGCAGGAAAAAAAAGAAGGGGAATAAAAGATGAGATGGCATAACAAAGACTCCCTTTTACCCTGATTAGCATAGTAAAGAGACATATGATGTGATGAGGAGAACCTACAGCATTATAAATGTAGCTTATACCTTCAAATAACTAAGTTCTCCCGATACTGTCCAAGTTAAGGATATGTTATTTTATGTTAGTTGTAGAAAACTTTCTCATCATGGCCTTCCTATTATCCCCTATTTAATTGCAACTTCATCTCATACCACCCATCCCCATACTCTATCCCATTACCTTGCTTTATTTTCTTCCATAGTGCTTATCAATACAAACTTTGCTATACAACCAAACTGATTGATTTTATTTTCTGTTTGCCCCACTAGAATATAAGTTCCATGAGGACAATGTTTTGCAACTTCATCATTGTGAAAAGATAATTTTCAGAAAGTAGCAAAATCGTGACTATCATACAAATATAAAGGTAAACACATGTTAAAAATTTTTATTTAACTGGGGCTTGGGTTGTGGCTCAGTGATAGAGCACTTGCCTAGCACAAGTAAGGCACTAGGTATGATCCTCAGCACCACATAAAAATAAATAAATAAAATAAAGGCATTGTGTCCATCTACAACTAAATAGATATGTATATATGTAATATTTTTTTAAAATTTATTAATGAGGAAATTGATAAAATGTTACAACTAGTCAAAAGGAGATGCCAAACTGGTCACAGTGGTGCATGCCTGTAATCCCACCTACTTGGGAGGGTATGACAGGAGGATTGCAAGCTCCAGGCTAGCCTTGACAACTTAGTGAGACTCTATCTTAAAAGTTTGTTTAAAAGTTTAAGGATGCAGCTTAGTAGTAGAGCATTTGCCTAGCATGTGCAAGGTACTGGGAGATACTGACTTCAATCCCCAGTATGTTGGGGCAGGTGAGAGAAGTGAACAAACAGACACAGATATATAGAGAGAATATTGAAATGGAGGCAAAACTGGTTTTTCCAGAAGGAAAGCAGAGCTTTCTCTCCATCTTCCAGAATTAGATTTACCTGTCTTTAGACAAGCATTAAGACAGGAATTATTTTGTGCCATCAAGATAACAGTTATCTTCAATTTACAGAGTTGCAAAATAGCCACCATCTGGCTGGATTAGATAACCTTGAAGGTGTGCTATGGATAATGCATAATTTTTTCACTGATGTACATAGTTCTCCCTGCAGCACAGCAGTGCCTGAGTGCCTGGCACAAAGTGGATGCTTCAGAGGGAAAAATGAGGGCCAATATTATCAACTTGTGCTTAGTTCTTCCAACCAGATACTTGGACATCATCCCTAATTGCTCTCTCACTCACCCTATCCTCCCTCCATTTCTAGTCAGTCATTGCATCCTATCAATTCTACCCTCTTCCACTTCTCTCCATCTCCCTGCCACCCATATACTTCAGGCCCCCAGCAATCTTTCCCCTGCAATACTACAACAGGCAATTTACTCTCATTTCCAGTCCTTTCTCCACCACACATGAAGTCTGTTCCCCTATGTAAATCTCATCCTATCATTTACATGCTTAAAAATCTGTTTGCCTCAGAATAATCTCTAAGGTACTTAGAACCTAGTGTCCTTTATTCCCAGGTTCTTCTAACAAAACAAAACAAAACAAAACAAAAAAAAGCCGGGCGTGGTGGCGCACGCCTGTAATCCCAGCACTTTGGGAGGCTGAGGCAGGAGGATCGAGAGTTCAAAGCCAGCCTCAGCAATATCGAGGCACTTAGCAACTCAGTGAGACCCTGTCTCTAATAAAATACAAAAACAAAATGGCTGGGGATGTGACCCAGTGGTCGAGTGCCCCTGAGTTCAATCCCCGGTACCACAAAAAAAAAAAAAAAAAAAAAAAAAAAAAAAAAAAGAATAAAAAGGTCAAAGACAAATCACCAATTTAGCGTAGTGGCTAGTGCTTAATGGATTTGTGCTGATGAATTCATTCAGTGTCATTCAAAGCTAGTTCTACCTAACTCATCTTTCCTCTGAATGCTCTTTTTATTATAAGTAGTTGATTATCTAACTTCTACATCTTTTCTATTTGGAATTCAGACCTTATAAAAAAAAGAAAAAGAATATTAAAATTCTATGAAAAGGTTTATGTTGAATCTAAAGTAATATGTGTTTGTTTTCTAGTTAACACCTCCAGTCTGACACAGTCTGACCTAATTATATGCTTACTTCTCCCCACAGGGAGGCTCTAGATGAAACTACTAAAGCACAAGTTGTTTCAATGAAAAGTGCAAGCCAATATGTAAGTACAATAGATGGAGAAATGATTTCTAAGTTATCTGAAGGTGGTTCGAATTGATGATCTCTCTGATTTCACTATTACTGATATTATCTGGTATTTTATTTTCTTTGAAAGGGGACTGACACCTGAAGAAACCTTCAGAACTGAAGGCTAATATGCAGTGTGGCTCTGTGGCTATGTTTTCTGCACGACTTCATTTTCTAAATTTTGTTGGCAGGGGCTGCTCCTTATAGTTACTGTGCATGAGTACTCACCAAGGACAGAAAAATACCAGTTTGAAATTTACTCCCCAAGTGCCCATCACGTGGGAGTAAAGTCTAGTCATTTATACTTAGCAAAATAAAATTAAGAAATAATAGAAAACACCGTTGTAGGACCCTTTCAGAATTCTGGGAGTTCGTATAAGGCTGAAATTAGAAAAACTGTGAAATAAAAAGGTTTTTTTTTATGCCTTCCAGCTTTCCTTCATTGCCATATCCCTAAAGATGCTTCTTCTGTGCTGCCCTGCCATATAACTGAGTGTCTTTTATGTGGCAGCCATAAGAGATCTGACTTCCTAGGACACTAACATGTCCTTGGTTTTCAATTCAACCTTGCACTCAAAATTGACCTTTTGTGGGCCTCTCAATAAACTTGCATGTTGGAAAATCTAATATACTCCTTATTTATAAGGTATAACTCACTTTATTATTTAATTCACCTTCAAAGACACTTGTATTTTTCCACTTCTTAAACCAAAGACTAATAACAAAGGTAAATTTTCAATCATCACCAACTGGATGCTATCTGGGGGGTTATAGTCCTTCCCACTGTTCCTTAAGACATAAAAAAGGGGCCTGTTCATTGGCACTGACTATGATTAACAACGATATACCACACTAGTCATAAAATTTTCCTGTCATTTGCCTTGTTTTAAAATTCAAGCACAGAAAAAAAGTCCTGTTAATTCAGAGTTCAGGTTAGTTAGGTTCAGGTCAATCAAGGTTTTACTCTAATAGAATTTACATAATACGGTGACTTTCAGCTGTGAAAAAAAATTTGACTAATCAGTCGTTAGCCTGTAATATTGATTTATTGACCTGTTTGAATGTGTCACACTAATTGAACTAAACTGTGTTGTTTACAAGAGCAGCTGATAGTGAAAATAATGTGTTCTACATCCTTCTGCCAAAGTAGGTAATACAGCTTGTTTTACTAAAATTACAAATTTTATTTTATTAAAATATTAAAATTGGCTTGTATTAAATTCATTTTGAATGTATATTAATTTTTAAATTTTACTTCATTTAATATATGTGTGCCCTTTATAGATCACAAGGTGAGCTGATTTCAACTGGAAAACTAGCATAATAAAAAGGAGACAAAGTCAAGTCTTTTTATTCTTGATTACTCCAAAATGATACTTTTGTTTCTTGTAATAGTTTTAGGAAAAGTGGTTCTTTGGACTATAATGCAATAATATTTTGACAGGCATCAGATTGAGGATAGGCACTAATTTCCCAGGGTATAATATGGGGACATTTTTAAATATGGACAAATATGGTACATACGTGATTTCTGAGGTTCTAATTTGTAGACATTGAAACTACATTAGAATACCATATCAAATGTGTTATTTTGACCAGAAATATAAGTAATCACTTAACTAAAGCATTAAAATATTAAAGTCATGTTACTATAGCTTAAGATTTTTTAAGCATCTACTATTTTGCAAGTATTGTTATCCCCCCTTTTAGCCCATACCCCACCTACAAGATACTATGAAAATACAGAAGTATATTTAATACATAAATCAGTAAATATTCATTATTAACTGTTGTGTCCAGGATTGTGCTAGGTGCTGTAAGAAATACCCATATAAAATATTACTAACCTTCAAGGAACTTGAAACTTATCTGAAGAGGCAAGAAAAATACACATAAGTGATAAACCTTATAGAAAACTCAAGACATGAAAACTGGGTTACTGCATTCATGAGACTATAAATATTAGGACAACATTTCTTAAAGTTGCTTTACAGATTGAAAAATTTATAGCTGATAGGTTGAAGAATTGAGATTCCATTCTAATGTAGACTGTGTCCAAATCTCCATGCCCCTGCCTTTCGCAGCACTGTTCCAAAGCTAACCCACAGTAGAGAAACTCATCACCAAAAGGAGGTCTGTATGTGTAAGAAATACAAGTATGGATACTCATTGGCTATAAAGCAGAGATAGAAGCTTCTTGTGAGTAAAAAATTCAGCAAGTTGTTTCACTCCAAGAGTGAGGAAACAGGGATGTGATATATGCCAACAGGGACAACTGAGGAGAAGGTAAACAAAGAAGAAGTTAAAGACAGATTTTCCTCTATACTTTCAATTTTTAAAATATTGCACAATTTTTGTTTTACAATACTGACAGATGACAGAACAAATTTTTTCAAAGCCTATTATCTCATTTAAAAATTATAGAAATTACAGAAAGCAAATAGAGAAAATTCTCTTCACTCTTAATTTAAACATTATAAATATTAACTCCAAAGTTAACCACAGTCAAGACATGGTTACATACACTTCAAGATATTTTTCTGTTTCCACAAATCTATCTATCTACCTATCTATCTATCTATCTATCACTATGTGTGTGTGTACACACACACACACACACACATACACATATAGACGTGTATGTAAAAAATATGTTCTTTTGGTCTGTTTTGAAAATCACACTTATGTTTAATTCTTCTTTCAGTACTGGAAACCTAGGGATGCTATACCACTGAGATACACCCTCATCCCTTTTTATTTATTTTGTAGCTGATACATAACAAATTATACATATTTTACCATACAATGTTTCAATACATGTATACATTGTATGATATTAAAATTAGAGTAAACTTATCTATATCCTCAAATACTTATCATTTCTTTATGGAGAAAACATTCCAAAAGCCTTTTTTTTTTTTTTTTTTTTTTTTTTTTTTTTTTTTTTTGGTCCTGGGGATTGAACTCAGGGGCACTCGACCACTGGCCACATAGCCCTTTTTTGTATTTTATTAGAGACAGGGCTCACTGAGTTGCTAAGTGCCTCGCCATTGCTGAGGCTGGCTTTGAACTCGTGACCCCTGCTCAGCCTCCCAAAGTGCTGGGATTACAGGCGTGCGCCACCGACCCGGCTCCAAAAGCCTTTTCTAGCATTTTGAAATTTACAGTGCATAATGGTTATCTATATTCACTATCTGAGAACCAGAACTTCTTGCTCCTATCTAACTATAACTTTGCACCAATTGATCAATCTTTCCCCATTCCTCCTTACTCCCTGTTTTACCCAGTTTCTGCTTACCACCATGCAATTCTCAACTTCTGGGATCCCTTTCTGAGATTTAAATGATGCAATGTTAATTTTTTTTGATGGTGATAATACTATTTTTAAATAATTAAAATAATTAGTAGTAGTTCTGATGAGCTATTTTCATCACCTTTACTGAGACATAATTCATATATACAATTTGCTCATTTAAAGTACTTGGTGTTACCTTTCTATTGCTGTGACAAAATACCTGAGATAATTAGTTTGAAGGAGGAAAAGGTTTATTTTGGCTTATGATTACAGAGGTTTCAGTCCTTGATCACTTGGCCCTATCACTTTGGGCCTATGGAAGCACAGTATATCATGGTGAAAGCAAGTATTGGAGGAGCTGCTCATATCATGGCAGCCAAGAAGCAGAGAGACAGAGAGAGAATGAGGAGGTGCCAGGGTCCCAGTATCACCTTTAAGGGCACACACCCAATAACCTCATTTCCTCCACCTCCTAAAGGTGCCACCTCCTCCCAGTAGCTTCACAGACTGGCAACCAAGCCTTTACCACATGGCCTTTGAGGAACATTTGAGATCCAAATCATAGTTTGTACAGTTCAAATATTTAAATTTTGACATTGTATCACAGAAGCCTCTAAGTATCTTTTGTTTATAAACTCGGTTTTATTTATCTATTTATGTTGGTGCTGGGGATTGAACCCAGGGGCACTTAACCATTGAACCATATCCCCAGTCCCTTTTATTTTATTTTTTAAATTTTGAGCTAGGGTCTTGCTAAGTTGCTTAGGGCCTCGCTAAGTTTCTGAGGCTGGCCTTGAACTTGTGATCCTCCTGTCCCAGTCTTCCAAGTAACTGGTATTACATATTACACGTGTGCACCACCACTCCAGGATCAACCTCTGTTCTATTCTTCACATATGATAATTTGTATTGATCTATTTGTGAGTTCACTGTCTCTTTTCTCTATCATCTTCATTCTACCATAAAGCCCTTCCAATGAATTTTAGTACTGAATCTATTTTTCTAACTTTACAGTTAGTCTTTTTTTACACATATTGTTTTACTTGTCTGAGAACCTCTATCTTTCTACTTATTTCAAGAGTATCCACTCTTGCCTCACAAAACATGGGTAAAAGAGCTGTCTTAAAAGTTTTTGATAATTTTAGTATCTGGATCCTCTCATGTTTAATATTTGCTTATTGTCTTTTAACTTAAACATTTTGTTCTTGATATTGTGAGCAATATCTGAATAATATGGTTTTGTTTCTTTCAGAAACAGTCAATTCAATTAGATTCAGATTACAAATTCTTAATTTCTGTAAGCAGTGGTTCTAATATCTGTTCAACTTCAAACTCATTGCTGTACTCTTTGGGTCTACCCTACATACTTACTACTCAGGCCTTACTTTGGGTCTTGGGCAGTAGTTTATATGATATTCAGTTTTTGAAGCAGTTTTTGTGCTTTTTTAAATCTGTCCCCTGCATGCACATCTTGAGTATAAGCCCAGAACTTGTGTGAGTCTATATTCAGAATAAAGAAACTCCTTTCTTTAGTTCTTTACTGTCTGGGACATAGCCTATACTCTCTGACTCCCACAAGCCCCTTTTCTGTGTTCCTTTGGCTACAGCACAGACAGTTCTATTGTAGTTTTAGAGTTGTGTACTTTTGTGCAGTTATATACATCTGATACCAAACTCAGGGTAAAGCAAAAGAGAAAGAGAGAGAGAGAAAGAAAACGGGGATTAATGACACATACTTTGGTTCACCAAGAACACTTTTCCTGGCTTCTCAAGAAAGAAATAGGAGTGGTTGTTTTGAAACCTCAGGGCTTTAGGTGAGTGTCACATCTTTACAGGAGTGAAGCTTTTTGTAATTAGTGACAATTTCAGGCAAGGCCTGGAGAAAAAAGAAAAGAAATGAGGATTTACTTCATATTCTACAGCCCGTTTCTCAGGCCTCTTCTAGGAAGTGGGATTACTCAAGAATTTTTGCTGTCTGTACCCACTGCACAGTTCTGAGACATTTGTTGCCATTGAGTCAAAGCCAAACAAAACAAAAACAATCAAATAGTAAATTCATCACCTACTGGTCATTCTTTTTCACCCCTCTCCCCAATCTACCTACTATCATTTACTTTTCACAGTCTTTTTTTACTTTTTATAATTTATCTATAGTTAGTTGTAATTAATGGAGGAGGTAGGCTGTATAAGGCTCACCTTATCCTGTTCAGCATCACAAGCCCCAATAATCTCAACTGGTTGGCCAAAAGGTAAATAAGTGTGATTTACACATAAGGGATATACATGGCTCACATCTCATGTGTCTCCTTCACAATGATATAAAGACAGCAAATAAAAGAATGAGCAATTTTGTAGATGAAAAATAAAATAATCAGGATAATCCATACTAATACAAAAGTAGAATTGAAGGTATTCCAAGAAAAGGAGGATTATTTGCAACTTAGGATAATTTGTTTTGATTAAAATGTAACATTTATGATGATACTATTATAGTAATAAACTATTACCACATAACATAGTGCCCTTACCTCAGAATATCTGCTACAAATTCAAGAAACATGGAGAAAAACATCATAGTGAGGAACCGATGTATCATTTTTTTAGGACAGGAAGGAAGAAAAACACATACAAATAGAAAATTTGAAAATGTAATTGGTACATTTGAATTATCAGTATATACCTAGTAACATACTCCCAAAAGAACAATTAAAATCTCGACCAGTGGATCAATGAACTTTTTCTCTAAAGGGTAAGTATTCTAGGCTTTATGGGTCTTACAGTCTCTATAACAAGTATACAAGTCTGCTATTGCAATATGAAAGCAACCATGAACAATATATCAACCAATAAAACTTTCTAAGAGTTGTTAACTTGAATCAGATTTCACCTTCAGGCAGTAGGGTATGAGAGAAGTTCATCAGAATTTGTTTTCAGCGTCCAAGCTTATGTAGAGATTTGTAGAGTCCTAATTATAAATAGTGATTCTGTGGTTTTTTTTTTGGGGGGGGGGATAAATCCAATATACATGTAAAAATTAGATACTAAGGGCTGGGGCTGGGGCTCAGCGGTAGAGTACCTGCCTAGCATGTGTGAAGCACTGGGTTCAATCCTCAGCACCACATAAAAATAAATAAATAAAGATATTATGTCCATCTACAACTAAAAAATATTTTTAAAAATTAGACATTAAATAAGTTATCTTAAAAAGATAGGTCTAGATGGGCGTGGTAGCACATGGTTGTAATCCCAGCAGTTTGGGAGGCTGAGACAGGAGACTACAAGTTTGAGCCCAGCCTGGGTGGTTTAGTGAGACTGTGTCTCCAAATAAAATGGGCTGGAGATGAAGCTTAGTAGTAGAGCACCCCTGGGTTCAATCCCCATTAAAAAAATGTGATAAGATATATATGTGTGTGTGTGTGTGTGTGTGTGTGTGTGTGTACATATACATATATATGTGCGAATTGGAATAATCACTATACAAAATTGTTATAAGAACATTGGAAGTTTGGGAAAGAATTTCAGTACAATTGTGAAAATAGAAGCCAGAGTTGAACCAGTAGAAACAAGCAGTAAGGAATGAAAACAGCAAGTATAGCCTACTCTTTTAAAAATAATAGAAGCAAAAGATGTGGGAGAAAAGCGAAATGGCAATTTTAGGAGATATCCAATTTCAAGGAAGTGTGTAGAGTATTCTGCAGGAGGCTGTACTTATTTGTGGGAATGGAAAAGAGATTGATATTGCAGGGTAGAGGGGTAGGCTTATTGATACAGCAAGGAACTGCAGAGATGTAGAAAAGCTGAAAACAAGATGCACTTGCCTTGAAAAAGTGTCTTTTCCAGGACAAAGACAGGATGTTAGATGACTGAATGTTGATGGAATAGAGGACTTGGCAATGAAAATCTACTTAGAGGAAAAAACAGGGAAGACCCCTAGCTGCCAAGCGCAGTGGCACATGCCTGTAATCTCAGCAGCTTATGAGGCTGAGGCAGGAGGATCACAAGTTCAAAGCCAGCGTCAGCAATTTAGTGAAGCCCTAAGAAACTTAGTGAGACCCTGTCTCAAAATGAAAATAAAAAGGGCTAAGGATGTGGCTCAGTGGTTAAGCATCCCTGGGTTCAATCCCTAGTACAAAAAAAAAAAAAAAAAAAAAAAAAAAAAAAAAAAAAACTAGCTAATGCCCTCAATCTTACAGAAGGTATCAAGTAAATGCCTATACTACAAACTGTATAATGTTTGGGCATGCACCATAGAGAATTATCAAAAAAGGTCAAGAAGCGATGAAAGAACCAATAAGCAAAGCACAAAATTCAGTAAAAGTTCTGAAGTCCAAATTTATTATGAACTTGATCATTGTGGTTTTTTGACTTTTCTCAGAAATGTTTTAAAGCCTAGGAGTAAAAGCAGAGGAACAGAATAGTAGGATTTTTTTCCTGGGCTAAGAATGTGCTTTTGCAGACTTAAATTATCAAAGAAATAAGAGATTATTTGATTTAATGAGGATATATCATCAGTCTCAGGATAGGTAGGCAAGTAAATAAAGAAAAATGAAAGAAAATTTCATCAGGAGAGCTAGAGACTGGAGGTTCATATGGGGTGGGGGGGAGGGGTGCAAAAGGAAACAACTCAGTAGATATAAAGGAGGATGAGGAAGGAAATACTATAGTCACAGAGTAATGGTGGCTGGTGTTTCTAAGCGACTTACTGAAGAAATAGTTAAACAGTATGAATAAAGGACTTGTTGGTAAAGCCATCTGCTGGAAATGAAATTACCACAGATCCCTTGTAAAAGATAAACTACTGCAAAAGACAGTGAAAGAAGAAATGTGATGATAAGCCCCAGATCTATTGAGATAGGTTTACCTTTCTCTGCAACATGGATTGTCTCCAGAAAGACTGAGGCTATAGCACCAGTACCACATCAAGCCAGAGAGCA
Organism: Tamias sibiricus; assembly: GCA_025594165.1. NCBI lineage: Eukaryota > Metazoa > Chordata > Mammalia > Rodentia > Sciuridae > Tamias > Tamias sibiricus. Next base: position 103,921,998 of record CM046667.1, on the reverse strand, counting down.
GACACAAACAGGTACCTGTTTTCTGAATGTGTACTTCTCCTCTTTATGATCCATTTATCAGTTTTAGTGCATGCTGCTGCCATGCTTACCATTTCAATTGCCACCACAGTCATAAAACAGTTGCTGCATAATACATTTCAACCGTCTGTCACATTCCCCAAGTGTACACTTGCAACTTAAATAGAAAAGATTTAATTTTGTGAAACTCAGCTAGAGCAATACCCTTATTATAAACAACACCAGCATATTCTTGCTGATGGTGGCAGAAACCAAAGCATGGGATGCAATAATAAAAATACTCAGTTGCAAACTTAGGGGTGCAGAAAGGGTGTTTGGAACCAAAGATAAAGACTAAACCCAGTTAAATAAATTTAGGAGTTATAGGTTTAATCCTGAACCACAGCAGGAGTGATAAAATTTGCTTAATAAAATGAATGTATACGAACACATCTAATTACTCACAGTGGTTATCTCTGAAGAGTGGAAGGAAGAGGAGGAGGAGAAGGAATAGATTTTCACTTGAATGTTTTATTCTTTGGCAATATTTTGGTTCATAATGTCAATTATGTGTAACTTTTGAGAAATTTTTCAAACTGAAAGAAAAAGTAAGGAAGGAAAGGAGACAGAAAAAAGGAAATTTACTCCCTGTGTAACCTTAGGCAATATATATAACTGATCTGAACATACATTATCTCAATTATATAATGAGAATATTAAGAACTACTCTGCATATTTGTTCAATCAGTGAACAATTACTGAGTTTAGTGTCTTAACTGTTGTGCACTGGCAACAATTAGCATTGCCGTGAGGAATCAAATGAAATGATTTAGGTAATGTGTCTGGCACAGAGAAAAAGCTCAACAGATGTCTTTATTTTTCTTCCACTTCTCTTGTATAAAAGCAGAATTCGTCTCAGAATTCGAGGCAAGGAAAAGCAATGTCACTCATGGGGTTGGTGAATGCAGAGGCAGAATATCGGGCAGATTCTAACTGGATGAAATCTGTCTAATTTCATGTTGTCTGGGGGAGAGGATTCCTGTGAGGTCTGAGAAAGCCCCATAGCTCTTGCATCTGCCCTGAGCTCATTCTTAAGTCAACAAAATTGGGCTGCAAGCCTTAAGTCTCTTTTCATCCCTGAGAACTTGCCTTTTGGAGTAGATCAATCTTCAGTTTATTCAATCAAAAACTGCACCCTTGAGTTAAATTTATAGTTTCTAGAAGTAATTCATTTACTGGTCAGGTGAAGAATCTCCACATCTTGGCTGTACATGTCTGATTTTAAAGACTAAGTGACAGTGAAAGCCAGAATGTAATATTAGGGAATACAAATGTCGCTAAAAATTGTACACTGTTGATGAAAAAACAAACACCAGGATTTTTCTTCAAGGTTGATCTCCTATGTAATGTCCCCAGGGAGGGAGTGGGTGGTAGTGCTGAGGGAAGTCAACTCACGATCTATCAATCATCTCATGGAATGGGGGTTTTGTGAGGAATCAAATGAAATGATTTGGGTAATGTGTCTGGCACAGACTAATTGTGTCTGGCACACTGATTATTGTTAAGCTGCCAGATTCAGTCAGCTAAATCCAGTCTCCTCCTCAGTTACCTTATGATTCTGTAATAAAAGACTATTAAAAATCATTTTTTACAATCTGGTAGAAGCATCTCGTGACCACTTCTGGGTAAATATCAATTTGTAACACCTTACAATCTGATCATGTTATTCTGTTTTTCAAGACATTGGTGGAGACAAAACTCTGAGCTAGAAATCTTTAGGTGTAGAAACAAATCAATACAAGGATTATGTTTGACCTGTAGATAAATATAGTTGGGAGGAAAACTTTAATACAAAAGGATTTAAGAGAACTATGTCTTAGAAATCACTTAAATTTTCTTAATTATAAAAGAGTGCACAGTTTACAAATTGTACTCCACTGGAATCAAAATACTAACCTTGATTTCTGATTCATGAATTAATTAGGCTCTACCATAGATTATATTAACCAATCATCCAGTCTCTAATAACTCAGACACAAATCTCCCACTAGTAAAATGAGGGTAGTACAAGATGACTTGCCTAACTCATGGGGATGTGCTAAATTTTAAGTGAGATGATATATGGGAATGCATTTGGAAGAGTGTAAAATACCATGTGAATACAAAGGAGTATTGTCAGGTTTAGGATCTATTTGAAGTTAGGTTCAAATGAATTCGCTGATGAATTTGATATGGATTATGGGAAATGAGAAGAATCAAAGATAGTTCTCAGTTTTTGGCTTTATCCACTAAGGAGCAAATAAGGGAAGCTCAGACTGAGGAGTGGAGTAGGAAAATAGATTGATTTGAGTGGTTGAGATTAAATACCTTTACAAGCCAGGAATGGTAGCACATGCCTGTAATCCCAATGATGCTGGAGGCTGAGGCAGGAGGATCTCAAGTTCAAGGCCAGCCTCAGCAATTTAGTGAAACCCTCAGAGACTTAGAGGGACCTTGACTGAAGACAAAAAATAAAAAGAGATGGGGATGTGGCTCAGTGGTAGCATGTCCCTGGGTTCAATCATCAGTACCAAAAATATAAAAATAAAAATAAAAAATAAGTTAATGATTATTCAAAATCCAAGTGGAAATGGAAATACAGGGAAAGATGAATTGCCTGAAATTCAAGGAAACATCCAGGCTAGAGACACAAATTTGGAAGTCAGGAGATCTGCTGACATTGTATAGAAAGATAAAGGCCCAAGAACTGAGTTTTGGGATATTCTCTAGCACTTGGAGATTGGGAAGATGTTGCTTCTTGACTTGGAGCAACAATGCCGCGGGAGAAAAACTCAGAGGCAGAATGAAGATGAAAGAAGGTTTTTTATTCTTTGGCTTTAGCAACCTCTCAAACTCTAACCTGACTCTTTCAGCAACCTCTCGAACTCTAATACTGACTCTTTACTTCTTCTGACTACTGACTCTTTACTTTACTTCTACTTCTTTACTTCTTTACTTTACTTTCACTTTTACTTTCTTAGAGAGAGCTGAGAGAGAGAGAGAGAGAGAGAGAGAGAGAGAGAGAGAGAGAGCGCTTCTTCTTTCTTCTTTCTTCTTCGGCAGCCTCGGCCTGACTCCAACCAGCAACTACTACTTCTCCCTTGCTCTGACTCCTCACGCGGTTATATACCTTTGGCATTAACAAGGACAGGTGCGTCACACAGTTCACGGGCATACAAAGATTCTTTATTAATATCAGGTGGAAACTAGAACATCTTTTATGGCCCTCAGCTAACCGCAATTAGCTATCTCCTATTAGGGCTCCTTCAGGAAGAGGAAAAGGATCCAGCAAAGGAGATAGGAATAGTAAATGAGGTAAATGGAAAACCAAAATAATAATAATAAATCAGCCAAGGAAACAAAGTTTGCAAGAAGGATTTACCAAATTTCCAATTTTATATCCAAAACTCCCAAATTAACTCTCCTCTGGCAATTTATGCTGCAGAAACACTCACATATGGATACAAAGATATAGGTACAGGAGCAGTCATTAGACTTATAGTAGTGCAATCATAAACTACCAAAATGTTAACAGCACATGTTTTTGTTGTTGTTGCTATTTTTTGTTGTACTAGGGCTCAAAGCCATGACTTCATATGTACTAGGCAAGTAGTCCACCATTGCACTACATCCCCAATCAACACAGAATTTTTTTTTACCAAAATAAATTCAAGCTGGGTACAGTGACACATACCTGTAATCACAGCTACTCAGGAGTCTGAGGCAGGAGGAACATAATTTCTAGGTCAGCCTGTGGAATGTAGCAAGACCATATCAAAATAATTTTTTTAAATGAACTTAGGATGTAGCTCAGTAGTAGAGCACTTGTCCAGCATGTGTTTGCTGGGTTCAATTCCCAGCATCACACACACACACAAACACAAAAATTCCCAAGGGAGCTCATTCATCCCTTCCACCATATGAGGATGCAGTGAGAAGGTGCTATCTATAGGGAAAGGTCCCTCACCAGACACCAAATCTTCTGATGCCTTTATTTTGGACATCCAGTCTCCAGAACTGTGAGAATACATTTCTTTTGTTTATAAAATACCCAGTTTGTCATATTTCATTGTAGCAGCACAAACAGACAAAGACTCCAGTTATTTCTCTAGGTATTTTTGGTAGAGCATTTTCTGTGGTCCTGGGTTTAATCCCCAGCATCACACACCATAAATAAATAAATACATAAATAAATAGAAAGAAATGAGAGCAAAAAGTGAGTAACACAAATAATAATTGGATAAGGACTTGAATACCCATTTCTACAAAGAAGATATACAACTGGACAGCATGCATACATTTGAAAAGATGTTTAACATCATTACTCATTGTGTAAATGCAAATTAAAATGACAATAGATATCTCAAAACTATTAGAATTGTTATTATAAAACCAAACAAAAGAACAAAGGCAAGTGTTATAGAGAAATTGGAACTCCTGCACTGTATCTGTGGGCATGTAAAATGGTATAGCTGCTAAGGAAAACAGTATGGAGGTTCCTGAAAAAATTAAAATATAGAGCTACCAATCCAGCAATCCCAATTCTAAGCATTTATCCCCAACAATTGAAGTCCGGTTCTTGAAGAAATACTAGCAATCAAATATTAATTGCAGCACTATTCACAATAGTAAGATGTAGAAACAACTTAAATGTCCATTTACAAATAAATGGATAACTGTGTGTGTTTTACTCATTTTTCTTTTCATCATTGTGACCAAAATACTTGACAAGAATAACTTAAAAATGGAAAAGTTTATTTGGGGTTTATGGTTTCAGAGGTCTCAGTCTATAGACGGTGAAATCCATTGCTCTGGGCCCAAGCTCAAGCAGCACATCATGGCAGAAGGGTCCAGTAGAGGAAAATTGCTCAGCTCAAGGCTCAGTAGTGAAGCAGAGAGAAAAGAGAGAGAGGTTGGGGGAAAAGGGCCACATAAAGAACAACCACAACCCTTCTAGGTCAAATCCCCAGTGACCCACCTTCCCCAACCACAGTACCACCCCCTTACCTACAGTTACCACCAATTCAAACTAGATGGACAGATTAGGTTATATCTCTCACAATCTAATCATTTTACCTCTGAATATTCCTGTATTAACAGAAGCTTTTGGGGGACATCTCACAACTAAACCATAACAATACAGAATATTATTCAGTCTTTTAAAAGGAAGAAAATACTGCAATATGAAAAAACATGGATAAACCTTGAGAGCAATATGCTAAGTGAAATAAGCCAGTCACAAAAAGACAAATACTGCATGATTCCACATATATGAGTTATCTGAAATAGCTAAACTCATAGAAGCAAAAATAAAGTGATGGTTGCTAGGGACTGTGGGGTAAGAAGATAAAGTTGATAATAAATGGGTATAAAAATTTCAAGGTGAGTAAGTTCTAGATATTTTCTGTGTAACAGAGCTCCTTAGATAACAATAATGTATGTACATTTAAAAATCTGTTAAGAGGGTAGAACTCGTTTCAGGTGTTCTTACCACAATAAAATAAAAAATCAATAATATTTAGGATTCCTTCATACTATGCATGATAAAACCTTATAAAATCTAAAAATAAAAAGAATGATTTTTTATAGAGCTGGGCACAGTGGTTCATGCCTCTAATCCCAGCCACTTGGGAAGCTGAGGCAGGAGGATCATGAGTTCAAACCCAGCCTCAGCAACTTAGTGAGGCCCTAAGCAATTTAGTAAGACCCTATCTCAAAAAAAACAAAAAAAAAATGGGCTTGGGATGTGGCTTAGTGGTTAAGCACCCCTGGGTTCAATTCCTGGTACCAAGAAAAAAAAAGAATGATTTATGATTTTTTATGTCTTGCCTTGAAATGATGCCCTCAGTAGAAATGACATAAAAAATAACTGTGTGCCTTTTGAATCAATATTTATAGTGCAAGCCCACTTTTTTTTTTTAGCAAAAAGCAATGATTTTTGTGGAGTTAAACTTATGTAGAAAAAAACTCTTAAAAGAATTTGCACCAAATTAATGGTGCTTTTCCTTGGGCAAGTTTTACTTCTTTAAATTTTCTACAGTGTGAAGTTATTTCCAGTTTAAGAAAAAAAAATCACATGCTCTCTTGAGCCTTCATGAATTGCATTAGATATAAGAAGCCAGCATCCTTCTTCCCTCGGAACACAGATGTCATTTTTCATCACTCTGGGGATTTGTATCTAAGTCTAAATGCAATGCATATATTACATACTCTTTCCCTGGTTACACATCCAAGTGGAAAATTTCAAATTACTACAGATTGAAATCTATAAATTTCCAATATTCAACCAGTTTGGTTCTACCAAAAGGGAAATTTTGTGTTTCAGCTAGTTTTTGAAGTCTGATCTAATACTATGATTCAAGATCTGAGAAACCCTAACTCCAATAGGTCACTTCATAAATTCAGTTTCTCTCCGCTCACTGTTCCATCCCTATGTTAGAGAGGCAGTTGTGATATAATGAAAAGAACTCCAGACAGTTAGGCAGATTGTTTCTTGAAACTTTATTGAGTTCTATTTGAATTAAAACAAACTGCACATATTTAAAGTATAAAATTTGATTGGTTTTGACATATGTATATAACCATGAAAACACGCCAAAATTAAGATAGCAAACATTTCAATCATTCCAAAGAGATTCCTCATGCACCTTTATAATCCATCCTTCCTTTAACCTCCATTCCTAGACAACTTCTGTCACTATAGATTGGGTTGCATTTTTCAGAATTTTATATTAATGGAATCATATAGTATGTATTCTTTGATGTATGGCTTCTTTCACTTGACACACTTGTTTTCAATTTATCTGTGTTGTTTTCAGTATCATTAGTTCATTCCTTTTTTGATTATTTATATCAGTATGACTTCATGGATATTTATTCTATATATTAGATTATAATCTGACACTATTTTACTTATTTTGTTTCTTAAATAGTTCCAACTTTGGCCACTGAGACCCCTCTTGTTTGCTTGCTTGTATGTGAGGGGATGGAATGAATGTATTTTGTATGTGAGAAGGACATTAATGTGGAAGGGAGTAGGATAGAATGCTATGGTTTAGGTGCATGTTCCCTCGAAAATTTATGTAATCCAATAATATTAAGAAGTGGAGCCTTTAGAAGGTGGTTAGGCCATAAGGGATTTGCCCCCATGAATGGGATCAATTACTTATAAAAAGACTATAATAGTTAAGATATTTTGTTATATTATCAGAAATGAGCTAAAAAATGGGTATACTTTTTTTTGGTACCAAGCATTGAACCCAGAGGCACGTAACCACTGAGCCACATCCCTAGTCCTTTCTATTTTTTATTTTGAGACAGGATCTTGCTAAGTGGCTTAGGGCCTCACTAAATTGCTGAGGCTGGCTTTGAACTTGTGATCCTCCTGTCTCAGCCTCCCAAGACTCTGGGATTACAGGTATGCACCACCATGCCCAGCTAGAGTTTATATTATAAATGAAAAGTTTCAGATGAGCCTATTGGTACACCCCAGCCACTCTAGAGTCTGAGAAAGGAAGATCACAGTTTCGAAGCCACCTTAACAACTTAGTGAGACCCTGTCTCCAAAAACAAAACAAAATCAAAAGTCTGGAGGTGTAGCTCAGTGGTAGAGCACCCCTGGGTTTAACCCAAGTAAAAAAGGAAAGGGGGGAGGAAGGAAAGAAGGAAGGAAGAAAGGAAGCAAGGAAGGAAGGAAGGAAGGAGAGAACGGAGTTCAAGATATTAATTGCAAAATGACATGAATATAGGGACACTATTAAGCTATGTAAACTATTGTATATTTAACCCTAATAACAGCAGTTTTTTAAACTGCATGAAATGACAAAGAAATAAAGTGTACATAACTATCTAAAAAACTTTATTTTTGTGGGTATATTTTAATACTGTGGATTATATATGTTCTTTATATTTATCCTTTCATCAATACTATGAGATCTTCATAAATGTAGCTTTCTAGTAAACCTTGAAATCAACTTGTATAATTCCAACTTTTTCTCGCTTTTCAAAATTATTTTGGCTATTCTAGTTCCTTTGCATTTCTACATATATTTTTGAACTGATTACATATATATATATATATATATGTATATATATATATATATATATATATATATATATATATATATGGTTTAGTTGAATGTGGAAATCAATTTGGACAAAGCTGATATTTAACAATATTGAGTCTTCTGATCCATGAATACAGTTTAACTCTTCATTTAAGCATTCCTTGATTTATGTTCATCAGCATTTGGTAATTTTTAGCATGTATATTTAGGTATAAATTTAACTAATATAAGAAGTTTGTGTTGTTTGTATTGTGTATACTACTGTAAATGGCATTGTTTTTTTAAACTTTGATTTCCAAGTGTTCATTGTCATGGGTTCTGATGAAAAATTCACAGATGCTCAAATCATTGTTCCATATATATCACATATTTTTTTCTTGACTGTGTTCAAAGCTTTTAAATTTATCTTTGGTTTTCAATACTTTGATTATTATGTATCTGGGCAGCATTATCTCTGAGTTATTCTTTTAGGTTCATTGAGCTTCTTGAATCTGTTCATTTATGTTTTACTAAATGTGGAAAGTTTTCAGGTATCATTCCTTAAAATACTTTTACTGAACTAATCTTATTTCTTTTTGCAACTCTATGACATGAATGTTATACTTTTTGATATTTTCTCACAGGTTCCTGAAGCTCTCTGTTCATTTAGTTCAATGTCTTAACCTTTTTGTTTTAGTGTTCCTCAGACTGGATAATACTTATTGACCTATTTCTAGTTCACTGGCTCTTTCCTCTATCATCTCCAGTGTACTATTGAGTCCATCTGGTAAATTTCTTATTTCTAGTGTGTTTTTCAGCTCAAAAGTTACCATTTGGTTCTCTTTTATACTTTATATTTCTCTGCTGAGAACATCTATCTATCCATTCACTTAATGTGCTTCCCTTTAGTCTTTGTCTGCTCATTTTAACATCTGGGTTTTCTCAATATTCACATCTGCTGATTATTTTCTCCCTTGAGAACTGGTCACATTTTCCTGGTGTTTAGTATATATATAGTTTAGACCATCTCCCAGACACTTTTGCTATTATGTTGCTTCAGACTCCAGATCCTGTTATCCTCCTCTGGAGAATGCTGTTTTTGTCATTATCAGGTAATCATCCTTTTAGTTTCAGATTATAAATTATAAATTCTACCTTGCATTCTATACCTGGCAACTTGAGTCTTCTATGGGTGGAGTAGTCATACAGTAGAATACCTTTCTGCCATAAAAAGGACAAAATATTCAGATGTGCTATAATATGAATGGATCCAAAAACCATTATACTAAATGAAAGAAGTTAGATGAGTCCATTTATATGAAATGTCCAGAAAAGACAAATCTATATAAACAAAAAGTAGTGTTGGTTTTTTTTTTTGTTTTTGTTTTTGTTTTTGTTTGTTTTTTTGTTTTGTTTTTTGTTTTTTTTGTTGTTGTTGTTTTTTTTTTTTTTTTAGTGACAGGGATAAGAATAGAAATTATCTATAAATAGAAAAAGAGATCTTATTGGGGTAATGGAAATGTTCAAAACTAAACTGTAATGGTGTTTGCACAACTCAATAAATTTCCTAAAAATCATGTAATTATACATTTAAAACAAATGAACTTTATAGCATGTGAATTATTGCAGGTTATCTCACCAACATTTGATTCTCCTTCATCATCTGTCTACTCTAACAGATTGGAAGTTTTATAAAGTCTAGAACAGTTTTGTCATCCCCTAAACTGTTCTGCAACAGGAAGCCTTAACTCCAATATCTTACTTTCTAACCTCAATTCCTTTTCCTTCCATCTTCACTCTTATTTAGCATCCCAAAAGAGCACTCACCTATTAACTCATAGTTCTATAGGTCAGCAGTCCAAATGACTCAACTGGGCTCTCTGCCCAGGGTCTTACAGTATCAAATTTGAGGCACTGGCTGCACTCTTATATGAAGACTCTGGAGAAGAATCAGCTTCCAAGCTCATTCCATTTCTTGGCAATATTCCGTTATTTGTGGTTATAGAACTAGATTCCCATTTCCCTGCTGGCTATAGGTTTGATCTCAGCTGCTGCACACAGCTCACAGGTCCTTGCACATGATCTACTCCATCTTCAAAGCCAGCAAAGGGCTGGACACAATGGCACACATCTGTAATCCCAGTGATTCAGGAGGCCGAGGCAGGAGAATTCCAAGTTCAAGGCCAGCCATGGTACCTTAACTAGACCCTGTCTTCAGAATAAAAAGGGATGGAGATGTGGCATAGTGGTTAAGCACTCCTGGGTTCAATCCCCTTACCAGGAATGGTAGAGAGTTGCAGGGGAGGTACATCAAATCTTTCTTGTGTTTTGAATGTCTCTGACTTCCCTTCTCATCTTCACTCATACTATATGTTGTGATTTGAATCTTAAATGTCCCACAAAAGCTCATGTGTTAAAGGTTTGGTCACCAGCTAATGGCACTAATAGGAGGTAATGGAAACTTTAAGAGGTGGGGCCTAGTTTGCAAGAGATAAGTCATTGGGGGTATACCCTTGAATGGGATATTGGGATCCCAGCCACTTCCACTCTCTCTCTACTTCCCCACTACTATGAGATGAGCAGTTTGTTCCATAGGTGCTCCCTGCCATTTTTTACCTTACCACTCTTACCACTAGTCCAGAAACAATGGAAGCAACCATGAACTGAAACTTCTGAACCAGTGAGCAAAAATAAATCTTTCCTCCTTTTAAGTTATATATTTCAGATATTTTGCCACAGCAACACAAAACTAATACACTCTACATACATTTTTTGGGGGGAAGGAGGAGGCATTGGGGATTGAACACAAAGGTACTTTACCACTGAGCTCTATCCCCAGCCCTTTTTATTTTGAGATGGGGTCTCTAACTTGGTGAAGGTATCACTAAATTGCTGAGGCTAGCCTCGAACTTGCAATCCTTCTGCCTCATCCTCCCAAATTGCTGGGATTATAGGCAAGTTCCACCATGCCCTACGTCTCCCAGCTTTTTAGTAGAAGGTTTGTATCTCCGTTAAATCTGTAAAACATCCTAGAGAAATTTCTCAGGTTGCTTCTGTCTTTTGCCTTTGGGGTCCATTCATTGACCTACAAGGGTGCAATAATATGTCTCTTAAGTTATTTTATGTGTTGGAATTATATAAATCTCATCCATTTTAGATAATTTCTTTGGTTGGGGATCTATATACTTAGTCTGCTAAATAAAATGTCAAACTCTGAAGAAACCATTTAGGTTACTGTTACATGACCAAACTACATTTTTTCAAAAACTAGTTCTCATTTTGGAAGATCTTCTTTTACCCTTATCACCCATTTAGACATTTAAAAGTTTTCTATTTTCATGAAAAACATACTCTAGTAACAATGTACACTTTTTGCTTTCTTAAAAAGGTACAGCAAGGAGACATTTTTGAATAAGTAATTTGCACTCAGTCATTAGGAACAAATGTTTTTATGAAACTGATGAATCAATATAATCTGTCTTTTTATTCTGAGTCAGTGTTTGGAAAATAACTCCTCATCAGTCTCTTATGGTTCTTTAGTCTCATTAACCTAGGGCACTGGCAGATTTGCAAGTGATTTGTATTACTTGGTATAAATTTACATGTCTTTCCACTTTCATGTGTTAATAATTTTTTTTTATGTCAAGTCTCTGTATTTAATAGTAGCAACGTTCTCGATGAGTTTGAATCATGAATTGTAGTTAATGATAAATTCTTTTTTTTTTTTTTTTTGTGGGCAGGGGTCCTTGGGGGCAGGGACATAAGTGACAGGGAGAAAGAGAGTGAGAAAGATGCCTCCTTTTGCTTCTTAATAAAGCAATTACTGACCTTGTTTTATCTGAGTTTCATTCTATTCCTGAACTAAAACTCTTCAGTTTCCCTTTCTCCTGTCATCTTTAGCCTCCTAGAAAAAGCTAAATCTTGTTTATCCTCAGCTCTGAAACCATTTGGTCTCTCTGGAAATAGATCACAAACATCATCCACCTAAGATAGAAGCCACATATATTTAATACAGACTTAGTAACTAAAGCACTCCCAAAAGGGATTAGTTGGTGACTAGACATCCTTACAATTCACATCATACACACACTGCCACATTGCCAACTTAGGCTGAAGTGTCTGTTAAAACACACACACACACACACACACACACACACACACATACACATACAATGATAGAATTCAGAGCAGACAAAGAGATAATGTTATCCAATCCTTCATTTATTTTTACAGACAGGAAAACTGAACACTTGAGAGGTTAATTGACATGCCCAAGGTCACACAGCTACATCATTGTTTTAAATTGAACATTCATTCTGTGACAGTGGGACATTTTGTTATATAATATATGTTACGCTAACTATTGACATTGCAGTCACACAATGATGCATTTTTCTCTTCATTTTATAAAATATAAAAATAATCAGAACTATCTGTTCATTGTGAGAACATCCGGTCTGGTGCTTTAGACCATAAGCATGAAATTGCATCCATTTGATGTTTTGTTTTTTATAGCTGCAAAATGAAATTTTATTAAATATTATTGATTAATTTATTCAGCAAGCATTTCAAAGGATGTTCTTGAGACTGGAGGCCAAGGGTGATATGGGAAGAATGTTACAAACATAGTAGGAGATGTGTTCTCACTGCCATCAAAAGTCTTTGAAACTACTTGTGGGAGAGAACAAAATATGCAGAAACTGATTTAAGAACAAAACAAAGCTGTGTATCTGCAGGTTCCAAGGATTATTCAAATTACTCTTGTGAGTTCTGAGAAGATTCACCAGAATAATGATGGGACCTCAGTCAGATTGGGGTTAATTAGGCAATTCCCTGGAAAGGATGAGTTGTGAGCAATCATGAAAGTGATTGAAAGGCATTAAAGTATAAAGACCCTCTCTGTGAGGGAATAAAGCTGGGTAGTGTATAGGGTATAAGAAGAATTTACCTGTAAGAGAGGGCCCATCATTACCAGGCCATAACAAACTAAGAGTGTTGGGTTTAAGGATGAATATGGAGTCCAATGTTATGAGTTGTTGAATGGTAGGCTAAAGTACTTCAATTCTCCCTTCCAAGTACCAGGTATCTATCTATTCATAAAATCAATATTCTTTCAATACCTAGTATGTATCAGGGCTTACCTCATGCAAGGCACTATGCTAAATTTTCTCATTTATTCCTTTTTTTTATTTGTAATTCTAGGGATTGAACCCAGGGCTTGGTACATGCTAGGCAAGCACTTTATCACTAAGCCACATCCCCAGCCCTCATTTCTTATTTATAACAATACTAAAAGTGAAGTTTTAATGTAAGGAAACTGAGTATCAGAGGAAATAAATAGCATTCACAAAGTCGCACAGCTAGACAAAGGTGGAAACTCAGACCCAGACTCTTTGTCTATAGAGCTACCACTTACAACTACCAAAGTTATAGGCATTGTCTATAGTCTTTTGTTCAAGAGAAAAATATAATGAAAAAATACTGTTGGTAGGAGATTAAACCAACAGATACATGAAGGAAGAACATAAAAGCAAAGTTCATAATTTTTAATGGCACATATGAAATAGCAACCATTAATTCAGTCATAATTTATATTAAAAAGTGCATTCCTATTCCCCTGCTGAATTAAAAAAAAATCATACATATGAATGTTCTGATATGAAAGGGGAGAGATTAAATTTGATACCACCTGTTTCCTATTCCCAGCTGTGCTGAACAATGAGAACAATACACACAAATTTTATTCCTTTCCCTGACAGCCATTATTACCCTTTAAACAGATGAAGGAAGTCTATAATTTGATGAAGTTTTATGTATATATGTGTTTTATGTATTTATTTAATTTTGTTAGAACAGGAAATCCTAGCCAAAGAATCAATTTTTATTTTTATATACCTAGGAAGAAACACGTCAAAGTCAGATATTCCATTTGCAGAAGTTTCACAATAAAGTAACTATCAAATTGAATTATTCAACTAGTTTCTCCCTCAAAAATTGTTATAGACACACATCAAAAACACTTCCTGCCGAGTATGGTGACATATGCCTGTAATCCCAGTGGTTTGGGAGGTTGAGAGAGGAGGATCTTGAATTCAAAGCCAGCCTCAGCAATTTAGCAAGGCCCTAACCAACTCAGTGAGACCCTCTCTCTAAATAAAATATATTTTTTTTTTAAAAAGGTCTGGGATGTGGCTCATTGGTAAAGCACCCCTGGGTTTAATTCCCAGTACCAAAACATTTTTTTTTTTTTTACTGTTAATATCACAAAGTTGCTTCCACTAGCAAAATCTTTAGTCAGTGACTATGGACCTAAAACATATAGTTTGAATACCTGCAATGAGCCAAGTGGGGAGCAAAGGGATCTTGGTTTAATTGGTTTGTTTCTTCCCACATCAATGCCCAAAATATGGTTAGAATTTGTTTAAAAATAAAAGATGCTAGAAATTTTCATGTATAGAATCTTAAATCCTAGACCAATTCTGCTCATTTATTTGAAATGCAATGTAAATTGTCATCAATTTTTCGTTATCCAAATTCCTTTTGGTAATAATCCCTTTCCCCATGAGAGATTGATCCATAGTAAATGTAAACTTTGACCCTGGATCTTGGCTGCCCCATTTGTCAAATAAGCTATGAAGGATCTTGAAGATAAGTAGTCAACTCCCTAAGAGGGTTACGACAACTGGTAAGGAACTGCTAAAGTCCCTTCCTGCGCCAACATTTTCTAATCTATGGAATGTCAATGAGATTGTATTACATTCTCTGACTGTGGTCATTCTTCTAGCTAATATATAACCATCTCTGTATACTTTTCGCTAAAAATGCAATCTAGAAGAAACTCCCAAACAACGAACTTTGAAGTTATTTTCTTTTAAGACATTACTCTGTTGAAGAAGTTCTAACAGAGCACCAACGGACTAAGAAAGAAAATGAGCATGTCTTAGATTAATGTCTAGCCTATTCTTAAAGTCAATCCAGGAAGGAAATTCCTATATTCTCCTGGGTAATCTTGAGAAGCTGATGAAATGTTGCCAGATATTTTCATTCTTATTCAAGAATGACTAAACTTTGGCTGCCTGAAAGTGTGACCTGTTTTTAATATCCTCACAATAATTTATGCTGTGCCATGTCCATAGTGAGCTCTTTACACCTATGTTTAGATGTTAATCACGACTGTTACTCAGTTTAGAGGATTGGTGACCTGGAAAAATCAGAGCTCTTCCAATGGAGTTTAAAAAGAGTTTTAAACTGTTTGCATGTACTGGAAAAGACTGATCTAGTTCATTTACATTTTTGTCAACATGTAGCTTTTCAAAAGTATTCTTAGCATACAGGATATGACCAAAACAGATTAAATCGTCATTGCAAATTCTAGCACAGGCAGAAAACAATTTTAAGCTGCTAATTCTCCAAAGGCTGATTCGTTTAGGGAATTGGATTATCAAAGCAATGTAACCACTGTCCAGTTTTCCACCTTTTGCAGTCTAAATTAAATCTGAGCCTTTTAAAATTTTTCAAAAATCTCTGACACAAATTTACATATTCTATAAACTCAAAAGTAGATTTGCATACATTTAAAATGTAATGTGAATCTTTAAATTCTGTATATAAAATAAATATAACAATATTCAATGATATTTAAAAATTACATGTGCTATTATGTTTATAAATATGCATATAGATAATTATAGAAAAATAATCTCAAGCATAAATATATATTTGTTTTTTAAAAATATGAGCAAACCCTTTGTATTTCTTCACTCAATCTTTTCACCTTTATACACACACTATGGGAAGTAGTGCTCATAATAACATTGATTTCTAGAAAAAAAAAAAGTGGATAGATATTAAAATAATCCATGTATGTAGAACCATTATTCTATATAAGAAGAGTTCAAAAGAAGCACAGAAGAACATCTACTAATCATTGACCCAGATTTAGTTCACAAAGTTCTGATCTATGTTTTAATTGATCTAATATTTACAAATTAAGAGATAACACTTTTGAAAAATCCAGGTTTCTGATTTCTCTTGAAAAATCAAAAGATCTTGCAAGACTAGGTCTACATTCCAGTGTGACCACAAATAAGAGGGTTGTGTTCTTCAGTACATCACTGTCAAACATGCACTCATAATTATCTGCTGCATGCTTGGTCCCTATGCTTATTTGAGTTTGGAACCACTGATTGGTCTTGCTTACAGAAGTGGACTAACTAAGAAGTTAAGTGATTTCACTGAAGTCATTTTAGGGAAGAACAGGATAAGTAGATCTGGTCTTCATCCTCAGTTTATATTCTGCTTCAGAGAAAAATACATATTTATAATATCATATTTGCCATAATGGAATACAACAGAAGGTGAAAGAAGAAGAGATACCATCTCGGTAGGCACAAGAAGAAAAATTTCATGAAGGAAATACACTTTCACAAAGTAAAACATCATAAAAACCTGTTGGTTGATTTTCTCTGCATTAACTCTAGATCTGACATTAATCAGCTTTCTGGGTGATACTGACTTAAACTTTCAGAGATTCAGTTTCCTCATTTGCAAAATAGAATAATAAAATTAGTGAATAAGATTGTCATGAGGCTTAAGTAGGAAGATAGAGGTAATAGACTTTGCACATAGTTAAGCAGTTTGTAATATATTCTGATTTTTATGAAAATTATTAGTATTTGCTGATAAAAAGGAAGAGGTTTTTCTATACTGAAGAATGAACATCTAGTTCAGAAAGTATAAGGTATGGACAGCAAAAAGCATAGTAGGGTCAAATTATAAATAAAAGTGGCAGCCACATGAGCAGCACACTCTCCAGGTCCTTCCACCCCACAGCAGCAGGAATAGCTCCCTGCTGACACATTAACCAGGAACAACAAGCCACCCAGCAGACTATAGAATCACATGACCCTGTGGAAGACCTGGCCTGCCTTCCTGCCACTTCCCTCCTCCTTCATCCTGCTCCTTCCTAAAACTAGCTGGGCCTGTGGTGCTCTGCAGAAAAGGGGACATAGCCATTCATGCAGGACAGAGGCCACCAACTAAAATTAGAGTCCTCCCCAAAGCCAAGGGCAGGGAGTGAATCACCCTTCCCCAGAAATAGCTTATGAGGACACAAAGGGAAATTAAAAGCCACTCCACACAGCTAACAGCATCTATATCCATGAGTCTATAAATTTATCTTCACCACAGAAATGGTGCCTTTATCATGCAACAATGGTGAATCTGTGATTTCCAGAGTGGGCTGTGAATTCTGGATGGTTTCTCTTGCACCAACCAGCTGTGCTCTAAACTACAGAGTTCAGCCACACTGGGATTCCACTCAACAGAGATTGCAAAAACACACATGCAAACACAGACACGCAATTCACCTCTCACAAAAATACAAATAGACCAAACAGACACAAATGGGCTCAAACACGGCACCTCACCTGACATGTATAAAGTAAATTAATTGTGAATTTAAAGGTAACATCTCACCATAGAAAATGCTTACTTTTTTCTCATGTTTTATAACAGTGAATCCTATTAAAGATTGCATTATGATTCTACATCTTGCAAAACAAATTTTATTTTGAATAAGGCACAACTGGTATAGCATACTGAGATTTCATGGTATTTGTTTGATATGACCTCAGTCTTTTACCTTTGTTGATTCACATTTATACACATGTGCTTTGTCATCCATTTTGTTTGACTATTGTTATTAAGCAGATAATACTTCTAAATTGCCAAATTGGTTGCTCATTTTCACTTAAACTCTAGGATTTATGTGTTTATTTATTTATTTTTGTGCCAGGGATTGAAATCAGGATTGAATTGAGCCACATCCGCAGCCCTTTTTATTTTTTATTTTGAGACAGGGTTTCACCAAGATGTTTAGGGCCTCAATAAGTTGCTAAGGCTGACCTTGAACTTGCAATCCTCCTGCTTCAACCTTGCAAGTTCATGGGATTATACGTGTGCACCACTATGCCCAGAAAAACTCCAATATTTCTGTCAGTTCAACTCTCCTGTCAACTATATGGTACATCCTATGTCCACTTATAAAAACAATATTCACTTATTCAAAAAATAATAATTATTGAGCATCTACTTTACAGTTCATGAGTATCTACTGTTGAATATAAATCATAGGAGGCCAACGCCACACCAACGGTTTGTTGTCTCTCCCTCTGGATCTCTCCCTCTGGAGATAACTTTCATTCCCCCTGAATGCATATTTCTTGTATCTTATGAGATTGCCTACCTTGTCCCTTGAGTATATATCTATTTCCTAAATAAACTTCTGTCTATTTCTTTGAAAATCACAGGAAGCCATTGATTTGGAGCAGTCTTCTGCACTGGGCCCAAGAGACCAGACTAAACATCCAAATGGAGTCAACCGGTTAGAGCTCCATATCACTAAACTGAAATCAAGTTGTTTTCTGACCTTCTAAGAAATCAGGAAAATGAGAGTTGGCCAGATTTCCCAAGTACATACCATTGGCATGATAACTAAGGTTTCTCTGCTTTAATCTTTATACCCTTTAATCCTTTAATTCTTACAAAAAGTAACTCAAAATAATCTCATGTTAACCTATCGGT
Source organism: Tamias sibiricus (assembly GCA_025594165.1). Lineage (NCBI taxonomy): Eukaryota > Metazoa > Chordata > Mammalia > Rodentia > Sciuridae > Tamias > Tamias sibiricus. The sequence continues at coordinate 103,903,333 of CM046667.1, read as the reverse complement.
TTATTTTTCTATTTCACTATCTCCCTGTCTCTGTCCTACAAGGAAAGTAACTTTGAAATGATCAATCTGTATTTTGTTCTTTGTTTGTGCTATTCTTCAGTCCTTCTCTGTCTATAAAACCAACCTCTTCTGCTGAACATATTGGAACACTTATTCAATTTTATGTAATGAAGTGTTGCCCAATTCTCAAATTGAAAATAAAGCAAATTAAGCTTTTTAAACTAAATTGTTGTTGTAATTTTGTCCTTTGACCCTACCATGTGCAAGGGACTCTGGTAACCCTAGGGATACAGTGGTGAACAAGGCAGACATTGTCCTAGAAATAGTTGGAGTAGGGAAACTGCCATAGGAAATGAATGGGAGTTGTATATTTCTTTCTTATGTAACAGTACCAGTGGGTTGATAGAATAAGATAGCATTGCTCTTCCATACAGTCAGTAACAGCCATGAGAAAATAGAGGGTAGACCCTTTTTAACTTATGGTTTCCAAGGGAGCACTCTCTGGGTCATCTGTATTCTAAACACCAGGAAGAGGAAAAGAAAGTGGAGGTCACTTTCAAATAAAGGAGACATGGCAGTGGAGTAAGTATAGCTGAGCTCTATAGGTAGAACACATCATTTTCACTCTTTTTCCATTGTCTACAAAGCCGTCACATGGTTGCATTTGTGATGCAGTCGTCTTAGAAATGTACTTTTTCTTACAATGAAGCTTAGTCTTATAAATTTAATTCCTGACTACATAGCCACTCTAAATTGAGAAAAGAAGGCAGCTAATTGCTTCTGCCTACAGTTTCTATACTCATGTAGCTTAGACTTGACTGGAGAAAACAGTTAGTACACAAGTACAGTAAAGATGTATTATTTTAAAATGTGATAACCATAAAAAAGAAAAGGACAATGATATAATTCCAGTGGCTTGGGAGGCTGAAACATGAGGATTACGAGTTCAAAGCCAGCCTCAGCAACTTAGTGAGGCCCAAGCAACTTAGCAAGGCCCAAGCCACTAAGTGAGACCATTACTCAAAAAAATAAAATAAAAAAGGCTGAGGATATGTCTCAGTAGTTAAGCACCCCTGGGTTCAATCCCCAGTATTGACAGAGGGAGAGAGGGAGGGAGGGAGGGAGGGAGGGAGAGAGAGAGAGAGAGAGAGAGAGAGAGAGAGAGAGAGAGAGAGAGAGAGAGAGAGAGAAGGGGGCGGGGAAGCACAATGGAATATGATAATGTCAGATAAGGAAAGCTGCCCAAGTTGAGAATGTAGCTAAGATCTGAATAATGAGTGTGAATTAAGAGAAAATGGGGTTATTAAGTGCATTCTGAGCCAAGAAAAGAATATATGCAAATACCCTGTGGCAGAAAGGAGCTTTAGAGAGCATAGAGATTAAAGGAAGGTTAATGCATAGGGAACACAAAGAACTAAGGAAAACACAGGGTGAAATCAGACTGAAAGGGGTGAGTATGAGTTACATCATTCAAAGCTTTGTAGGTCTTGTTAAGACTTGAAATTCCCCCAGGATCAAAAGGACAACCACATGTTGGTATCTGTATTTTGAAATGGCTGCACTGTGGAAAATGGATTGAAATGGAACAAAGGCCAATACAGGAAAATTACTTAAAAGGTTTTGAATGCCGTAGACTTGTGGTGGCATAGACAGAGAGAAACAAAATGGAGAGATACTTAGGAAAAGAAATTGATACCTAGTGATAGATTGAAAATGGAAAAGAAAGAAACGTGAGAGATGATTTAGACTTGCCTACCAGAATAAATGGTGGCACTACTGTTAGAGACTATTACATGGACAAGGAAATTATGATTTTATTTTTGAACGTGGTAAGTTTAGGCACCTTCAAGAAAAAAAGATATATGATATAGGCAGTCAATTCTAAAAGTCTGGAGCCAGATGCACAATTTACACTAGAGGTACGTGTGTGTAGGGGTATGTGTGTATTATTAGGTATTGAACCCAAGGGTACTTAATCACTGAGCCACACCCCCAGCCCTTTTTATTATTTTATTTAGAGATAGGGTCTCCCTAAGTTGCTTAGGGTCTCACTAAGTTGCTGAGGCTGGCTTTCAACTTGTGATCCTCCTATTTCAGCCTCCCGAGTTGCTGAGATCACAGGTGTGCATCACAACATCCAGCTAGAGATTCAATTTTTTTTTATTTTGTTTTGTTTGCTTTTGGTTTTTGGTACTTGTGATTAAACTCAGGGGCACTCAACCACTGAGCCACATCCCCATTGCCTCGCCATTGCTAAGACTGGCTTTGAACTTGCGATACGCCTGCCTCGGCCTCCCAAGCTGCGGGGATTTCAGGCACATGCCACCACCGCACCTGGCTTCAAGATTCAATTTTGAAAGTCATCTAAATAAGGTGGTAATTTGTGTTAAACATGGATGAAGTCTTCTAGGAAAGAAATCGAGAAAAAAATGATTAGAGATGGAGAAAAGAAGTCCTAAAACTGGATAGGTAATAAAAGAGGAACCTATGAAGAACAAAACAGAGGATGAAGGAAGCCAAAGATGTAAGTGAAAAACTGCATTAGTTTTGCATCAAAAAAAATTAAGACAGTGGAACATTTCAAGGAGTCAGTGGTCTAAAGTAAAGAATGCTGGCAGTTGGAGTCAAAACAAAGCCAGTATAGTTTTTCCTTTTTACTGTTAATCCTACAAGCTCAGTTCTAAATGATGCAGCAAGTCTCCTTTTTGCATTTTTTTGGCTTTATAACAGTGAACATTTTTAAGAAAATTCCTTCATTCCTCTTTCATCCCAGAATTCCAATGTACAAGAAAAGAAGGTGGAAGCCAAAAGATAATCAAAAAGTACTGCAAGTTCCTCTGTGTACACTTGAGTATAGGTTTCTTTTTCCAAGTTTGCTATGGGGAAAAAATGCAGTTAAGAACTTGCATTCTTAATGCAGCTTGGAAGGAGCATTTCACTTCTCCTATTTCTGTAATTGTGATTGCCTCTCCTTAAAATGGAGCCAACTAATCAAATAGCTGCATCTTAGAAAAAGTAAAAGCTGCTGTGCACGTTACAATAATCACCAATTAATGCTAACACAAGTTTTGTGACCAGATAATGTTCTCTCTTCTCTCTCCACACAGATTGAAATAATATCAGTTTAAAAGTCAGTGTCTATTAGCAGAGTCAGTATGATTTCTAGTTATACCATGGCTTCCAAAAACCAAAAGAAAACAAAGAAACAACTGCTGTCAAACGGCTCTAGGTTTTGCTTTTGTTAAGTAAATTTAAACCAACAATAATAATGATCAATTCATATTTTGCCAATGACCCACAGTTCATTCTGATTTTATCAAATGTAACCTTTGTGTTCCTTAGACTGTATCAGTCACGGGGAATAATTAAGGGCCCAGATTACATTTCAGGCTGTATCAGGCTCAAATTTCCCATTTGATTTTCATTCTACTGTCAACTACTATTTATTGAGCATGTACTATGTGCCAGGTATTCTTCTTTGTGGCAACAAAAAACAATAAAACAGAAATAAATCAAGCTCTAATGGAGCTTATCTGTTGCTTTTTTGGGGTTTTGTCAGGCTAACTTCATTTTCTGACTTTGTTTATATGAGAATTGGATAATAGGAAGGCAAATAAATTCTCAAGGACCCTTCCGTCTTCTTTTTCCTTTATTACCCCCAGTGCTAGAAAATATATCCTGAACTCTTTAGGAATTAAGGCAGAAAATGTTTGTGTTGACTGGCTCTCTGCATCACTTTTATCCTTCCTCTATTTTCCCTTTGTATATTTGATTATTTGCAGTAGTGGGGATCGAATCCAGGGGTGCTCTGCCACTGAGCTACATCCCAAACCCTTTTTTTATTTATTTGTTTTTTCTGAGATAGGGTCTTACTAAGTTGCCGAGGCTGGCCTCCAATTTGTAATCCTCCTGTCTCAGCCACCTGAGTTGTTGGGATTATAGGCATGCAACACCACACCCAGTCCTTCTGTTTTTAAATCAGTAGATTATTTTTTTTTTTTAATTTCCCACTATGACAACACTAATTCTCTACTTCCCAAAAGGGCTTTTTCTTTTTCTTTCTTTCTTTCTTTCTTTTTTTTTTTTTTTTTTTTGTCTTTTGTTTTTTGTCTGTTTTCAGTGGAGAAAAAAGACAGATTTCATTTCACTTTTTTATTTGGAAGTCAATCAACCTACAAGTCCCCAAATTCTCTTCAGAGTCTTTTCTAAGGCTGTGGTATCATATTCTCCAGAAGGCGGAACTCCTAATAACCTGACTGGACATCCCAGCACTCCCCAAGGGAACCCTTTGCTCCTGTTTCAAATAATCCAGCAATAACAAAAAGGCAGAACAACTATAAAAAAATTCCCCCTTCAGAAATTTTCATGGTATTCTCCCCTCCAAAGAGCTACTATGGGCTGATACTAAAAAACACACAAAAAAAGAAAGGCATAAAGAGAAACTCGTATTCCTCTCTCTGCCAAGCAGACAGCAGAATTGTGATATTAAAGGCTATGCATATTTTTAAAAATTTATATATCGCCAAAAAATTTTATCAAGTGGCACTACACCAACAGTGTGTGAATGACAATATATTGTGTATCTTTCCAACTTTATTGATGAAACAATCTCATTTTATTTTGTGTTTTTTATTACCGAGATAGAACACCTTTATGTTTATTGACCATCTGTATTTCATATTTTGAGGATTGCATATAAAGGATTTATGTCCTTTATGTCCTGCTGGTGGACACCTCAAATAATGACTTCAACATCCTACCCAAACTGCTCCACTGTCAACCTATAGGACTTGTTTCTAAGTCCTATAGACACTCTTCAATTCTATCTTACTCAAACTCTCAACATCCTTGCTACAGTAAGCCACTGCCATTTTGTTAAGTACCATCTACCCTTACCTTTCAAGGCACGACACCACCTTAGTTTTCCTCTTACCTGCCCTCTAGTAAAGCTTCTCCTCTATGAGGGTATTTCTTCCTTAGTACATTCCTTAAATGTCAGAGTTCCATCATCCCAGAGTTCTGTCCTAAGCCCTCTTATCTCATTATGGTACTCACTGTGACTACATGACCTTATGATGCAGACACAAATTACCCTTTATAGAGTAATGATTCCCACATCTCTATCTCCACACATCCTTTCTCTTGTGTCTTTTGAGTTCCAGATCCATATAAGCAAATGCTTTCCAGAAAGTTCTCTTTTCATTCCTTTAGACACCTACAACTTGACATGTACACAACAGTATTCATTGTTTTAGCTTTTTCTACTTCTTTTGCCACCACTCCAGTATATCCTATTGATCACTTGCCAAGTCCTACCATATGCCTGTCTTCCTCCCTCCCTTCCTCCTTCTGTCCCTCCTTTTTTCCCTCCCTCCCTTCCTTCCTTCCTTCCTTCCTCCCTCCCTCCCTTCCTTCCTTTCTTCATTCCTTTTTTTTTTCAGACTGGGGATCAAATCCAGGCATGCTCAACCACAGACCTATATCTTCAGCACTTTCTTTATAGTTATTACTTTTTATTTTTGAGACAGGGTCTTGCTAATTTGCTAAAGGTCTCACTAAATAGCTGATGCTGGCCTCAAACTTTCGATCCTCCTGCCTGAGCCTCCTGAGTCACTGGGATTACAGGTGTGTACCGCCATACCCAGCCTCTGCCAATTCTGCCTTCTAAGTAAATATTAAATTCATCCACCATTCTCCCTTCCCACAGAGTCCCCTTTATGGAGGCTGCCATCATCCATTTTTCTAAATCATGGAAAAATCCTCTTAAATTTTCCTCTTGACTTGCCCACACCAATCAATTCACCATGTTATACTCAGTCATATTAACTGAATTCCAAATCTAATCATGGTATTGTTTCCCTGCATAAAGCATTTCAGTGGCTTCATTGTGAAAATATAAACTACATAACATGATTTCCAAGGCTTTCATGATCTGATTTCTCTTCTTGCATCCTGTGCTTTAGACTTACTAAAATGTCTTAATTCCTCCCAAATATACATTTTATCTTTTAGTTCTAGGCTGTCACATGTTTGTCCACTATGACCAAACTACTGCTGATCTATTCCTTCAAATGTTGGCTTCCTACTCTCTGTGTCTGACCAATGTTCAGGAAGTTTTCCCTGGCTTCCCAGATATGGATTAGATATTTATTCTATAATATTCTTTTTTTTTTTTTCACTAAAGATTAACTCCAAGGGCACTTTACCACTGAGATACATCCCCAGCCCATTTGATTTTTTATTTTAAGAAAGGGCCTCACTAAATTGCTTAGGGCCTCACTAAGTTGCTAAGGCTGGCTTTGAACTTGTAATCCTCCTGCCTCAGCCTCCTAAATTGTTAGAATTACAGGCATCTGCCACCATACCAGCTTGTTTTGTTTTGTTTTGTTTTGTGCAGCTGGGTATTGAACTCAGGGCCTCACACATGTCAGGCAAGTGCTCTACCACTGAGCCACACCCCAGCCCCAGGTGTCTATCCTATAATGTTCTGATTATAACTTAATTATACCAAGTTTTAATTACCCTATTGACTTACCTGTATCTCCCACTAGACCACAACAAATACTCTAAATTAGTGTTTATTCATTTGTTCATCTTCTCTCATTAAATTGTAAAATCTCTTTATATATAATGAGGATTTCAATCCTCTGCCACTTTGTTGTAAATATTTTCCTACCAAAGAAACTATTTTTCTCATGCTTCCCTAGAAATTTATGCCTTTTACTAACTTATTTCCTCTAAATGTTATTCTTTCTGTAGGAATGTACTCAATCCCTATGAATCTTGTGGAGATTGAACCTAGTTGTGCTGTACCACTGAGATACATCCCCAGATGTTTTTTGTTTGTTTGTTTGTTTTTGAGTCAGGCTTTCTCTAAATTCTGAAGGCTGACCTTGAACTTGCCATTCTCTTGCTTCACCCTTCCAAGTATCTGGGATTACAGGTGTGTGTCACCAAACCCTGCTCCTATGCATCTTTTTATACCCATTCAAATGGCATTTCCTTCATGATGCTTACTTTACTTCTTAAGAAAAGTATTAATCTCTGTCTATGTACTCCCATAACACTGGACATATGCTAATTTGAGGACGAATGTATTCTCATTTCTGGGGCAATTATATTTTTATGACTTTTTATAAAGTGTTTATAGTCTAGCAGACTATAAACACTTTACAATCAGGATTTTCTTATTCAGGTTTTATACTTCCTATGTCCATCACTATGCCCAAAACATAGTTGTACCTTTAAAATATTTTTAAATGGTTAATATAGGGTCACAACTGAATGATGTTTAATAATGAAAATATAAAAACAAAACATTTTCTGTGAATAACCATAATCCACCACTTCAGGAAATTCCTGCTTGAATAATAATTTCTCAGTTAATAGGAGCTTGACAATTATAAACTGGAAATTTATAGATGGCAACTAGGGAGAAGTCAAGACAAGAGCTAAATGTGCACATTCTATATTTGTATGTTAAGTGTTCATATAAAAGGGAAAAGTGTCATATACTATTTAAGGACCATAATTCAGAAATTGATAATAAGTAATATATACTAACTATAAATTCAGGTTGTAGCTTAAGCAAAAAAAAAAAAAAAAACATTATGACCAATAACTGTAGTCTTCTAACAATGTCTATATCTTACTGCTTTTGACCTCTGCAGTTTTGACTGAAGGAGGAAAAATACTCAACAGATATTTATCCTTGGTTACTAAATTGTCCAGAGGCAAAAACTTGAGATTTAAATTGCTCTGCTAATTACATTTAAAAGAACTTTCTAATTGCCCTTTCTTAAGAAATAGTTTTTGCATTTGTTTGGGTTCCTTTTAGAATCACGAATAGCTTCTTATATTTCTAATTAGACTTTGTTTTTCAAAATCTGCCTCTTCTAATGGACTTCAGAAACTTTTTAGTTATATAATTCTTAAGGCGAAAGTTTATGGGGATTTTAAGGATTTTTTTTCTGTTTAATTAGAGCCAAAGAGCATTTGAGCCTTATATTTTAGAATCAGACTTGAGATCTAGACAGGATCACTTATAATTAAGTTCATTCAATTACCTTCTATTTCATACTAGAAAAATGAGGCCCAGGGATACTAAGTATCCTGATCAAGTTCAAACTCCAAATTGAACACCCAAAGTTAGAACTAGATTCTCTGCCTGTTATAGTCAGCTTTTTCACTGCTGTGACTAAAAGACCTGACAAGAACAATTTTATAAACAATTTATTTAACAGTTCACAGTTTCAGTGGTCTTAGCTCAAAGGCAACTGGCACCATTCCTCGGGGCTTGGGGTGAGGCAGAACATGGTAGCAGAAGAGTATGGCAGAGGGAAGCAGTTCACATGATGATCAATGCAAAATATAAATGCCAAAGGCATGCCCTCAATGACCAACTTCCTCCAGCCACAGCCTACCATTTCAGTCACCACTCAGGTAATCCCATCAGGGATTTATTCACTGATTTAGGTTGTGGCTTTCATAACCCAATCATTTCTCCTCTAAACTTTCTTGCATTATCTCACACAGGAACTTTTAGGAGACACCTCACATCCAAACTGATTCTTTTTTTCCACTGAATAGCAGTGTCATTTTCAAAGTTTGGTTGGCATTTAGCCATTACTCAGAAATTCCAGTAAAAACTGATTTATTTTTCAACAAGCATAAATTGAAAGCTTATAATGTGCTAAGAGTATGTTTGATTACTTTGAACTCTGTACTGCTTTGTGGTATATGAAGTGGGTGAATAAAGAAATTGAAATACCTGGCCTAACAGTCTGATGGAGGTGAAGATCTATTTATTCCCTCACTCACCCCACTCCTAGCTCCCACTTTCACTAACCTCTCTCTTCAGCAGGGAGTGGTAGTGCATCCCTGTAATCCCAGCAACTGGGGAGTCTGAGGCAGGAGGGTTGCAAGCCTCAACAATTCAGCAAAATCCTGTTTCAAAATAAAAGGGTTCTGAAGACATGGTTTGCTTTATGGAGGAAAAAAAATCCTAAACTTAATCTCTTTCTTCTCTAGTATATTCTGATTACATTTTGTTCTTTCATTGTTCTCCAAGTCTCATTAATGGATTCAACCAATCACTGAGCCATGTTATACTAACAACTGAGAGCCCTTTGCCTCCAAAAGCCTCCAAAAGAGACTCTGATTTTTTTTTTCCATTTTCTGCCTCATCCATGATTAAGAAGGATACTGCTGTTTCTGAGCCCCACTGTGTCAAGCCTCTGTTCTCTCTTTCCAGCTCCTTACCCAAGGGGCTAAATTGGCTAGATCAGCACTAGGGGCCAAGGTATCTTCAATCCAGGAGAGGAAGGAATAGGAAGGCCCATTTTGGCCTCGAGTATCATTTGTGTCTTCCAACAATTTCCCCCATATTTTGGTGTTTTGGGTCACTGCAATCTGGGTTGTGTGTGTATATTCCATTGGTTAGAACCCAGAAAGGGAGGAAGGTGGATGATGCACAACTCTCAAGCCAATCTAATAAGAAAGACAGACATCAAATTAACAGTGTAAAATAATTAAGTACACTTACATAGCTATCCCTGGGCATTCACATTGATTCCAGGACCCTCATGGATACCAAAAATCCATGGATGCTCAGACTCAAATGTAAAATGACAGAATTTTTATATATACCCTATACATTTGCTCCTGTATATTTAAATAATCTCTAGATGACTTATAATCCTAACACAATATAAGTAGTTGTTATGATGTATTGGTTGGGGGATAATGACCCCTAAAATCTGACATGTTCAGTGAAAACTCAGCTGCCATAGGCCTAAGTACATTTTCCATCTATGTTTAGTTGAATCTATGGATGCAGAACTTGAAGGTATGTAGGGCTGACTATACTAAATACTACAGAAGACAAGTTCAGAATGCAACAAGGGTGTACATATATCAGGAAAGACTTAGTAAGGTAGTGTCATTTAAGTCAGGACCTAAAAGATAATTAAGAATTTAGGTAGGCAGAGGGAAGTTTCAAGACAAGGAGGGAACAGAGTAATCCAAGCAAAAGAACCAGTATGTTTGAATGCTCTTAGGAATAAAAAGCATGTTATGGTCTAGGAACTGAAAGGAGACCATCAGGTCTGGATCAAAGAGTATAAGAAAGGACTGTATCATCCACTAAAAAACTATAACACTTTATTATTACTATTTCTATGCCCCTGAGTTCAGTCCAGAATATTGCAAAAATAAAATAAAATAAGCAATCTTGGCTATTTATTAAAATGTATATAATATTGGATTACACTAATACCAATTTTATAAACATGAATGAAATTGGAGAAGTTTAGGCTTGTAAGGGTGCCCATGTGACAGAATACTTTGCTGCATAAATGAGTTAATAACATTCAAAACAACATTAAATTGAGCCAATCAAAATGCCTTTCTCTCCAACCACACCAATATTATACCTTGAATCTTAAATGTCCCCAAAGGCCTATGTGTTAAGGTCTTGGTCTCCAGCCCATCCAGCTCTTGGAAATCATTGGAACTCCTAAAAGGTAAGATCTAATGGGAGGTCTTTAGATTATTGGGAGTGTATGCTTGTGCCACCCCAGCCTCTTCCTCTTTTCACTCCTTGGCCATGCTCTCCTACATGTTCCCCACCATGATGCACTGCCTCATTACAGGACCAAAAGCAGTGGAACCAACTGATCATGAACTGAGACCTCTAAAACTGTGAGTCAAAGTAAACATTTTCTCTTTTAAAGATATTATCTTGGGTGTTTGTTACAATGACAGAAACTGAATAACACAACAACCAACTGAAGTATGAGCCTCAGGTATCTGGAAAGTTTCCATGGAGGACATATTGATTTCTTGATTACAAAGCTTAGATTAATAAAAGCCCTTTTATCACTCCCTGTTTATCCAGTCCCATCTTCAGAAATGAGAATCAATGTCCAACTCATTAACATTTCAAAATTTGTTTTTGCTATCTATTAGTTCATTTTGCTTTTGCTTGTTTCTCTTTAGCAAAACAAATAGAAATTTCAAAAATAATCTAAGATTTTTCTCACTAATTATGCCTTGGAAACAGTATCAATGTGCAATTATTTGGCCTAACAGTATGTTCTTCTCAGAGGCCCAGTAACAGCCTACCAGTCTGACTGCACTGGCAACTTCTTATCCTTGATGTGCTTGCTCAATTTCAGTTTTTATCAGTAGCTTCTCTTCCTTTATGAGCCCCATAATCAGTACACTTAGGTTTATCTAAAAATATAAATAAATAAAAAAACCTGCTTTTTTTTTTCTAGTTGCTGCACAAAAAGCCATTATGGTAGAAGTCATAGCTCAGGCATCCACTTGTTTATCTGTACTGTTGGCCCCGCACACTGTTCCCTTTCTTTCAGAAGTTTAAATTTTCGCTCAAGACTCTCTTAATTTATCTTCAGTGTTTTAGATGGTTGAAAAAGCTGGGAAAGGGGAAAATGTACTTTTTTATTTCATTTCCCACAGCAACAAAGCAGAGATTCATAGAATTTATTGCTGAATGGTACTTCAGTGATTAGACCTTCTCTCATGGAAACCCCAATTCCCCCTACTCCCCCTCCATCCTTGCCCTAAGCAAATGATCTATTTTCTTAAAGTGCAATCCCCCTAAAATGTTCTCCATGGTATACTTGTAACATATCATTTGTATTTCTGTAGTTATTCTTTCTCTTCTCCTATAAATCTCAAAGAAAGAGGAACCACTTCACTTTTTCTACTGCTAAAACATTTCTGATTCTAAATTCAAGTTCTTTCCATTGTCTATTAGTTGTTGATGTGATTATGACAATACTACTGAGGATTATAACTAACATTTATTTAGTTCTTTCTAGATGACCAACACTGCCTTGTTTTATCCCCACCTCAACAATATGATATAAACACTATTATTATCCCCAATTTATAAAAGCAGAGACAGTGATCCTCATAAATACCTGCATTTTACATAATTTATACTTCTTTGTATTAACTGTACAATTTGGATTGTTTACAATAAGCTACATACTAATTTTAAATTAAACACAATAGATACAATAGAAATTTTCTCATGGATGAGAAGACATGAGTGAAACCATCAGGACAGTTGACCAGCAGTCTTACATTCTTTGTCTACTACAAAAAACACAATGGGTCATTCCATCAATCAAAAAATATCTGAGAGAGAACAGCATTTGCCCAGCATGTGCAAGGCCCTGAGTTCCATTCTCAGCATCACATAAGAAAACAAAAAAAATATTAGGATGCCTACCATGTGCAAAGGATTGTGAGGGAAAAAATATAAGTAGAAATTGAAGACAGTTGACTATTTGAAAATGAATGATGTCCAGGCCATTAAGAGTTAGAGGAAGAGTAGTTCACTGTGACCACAATGTACTTAACTATAGCTAGGCCATTAAGGTCAACATCTCACAGATATATAGAAAGAGAGGGTAGTTCTCAAAAAGAAAGAAAAACATGTTTCTATCTTAATTCTCATCATCCTTTTGAGCTCCCTTTCCTCTCCTAGTTGAGAAAATAATAGCAAAAATGAACACTGGTATCTGAGCATAATTAAGAGGATGTTTGAACCCTGGCTTGATTATTTCTCCCATCCCTGGATTCCCTGGTAGTTTCTTTTATTTATTTATTTATTTATTTTTTTTATTTATTTATTTATTTATTTATTTTGGTACTGGGGATTGAACTCAAGGGCACTTGACCACTGGGTCACATCCCCAGCCCTTTTTTGTATTTTATTTAGAGACAGGGTCTCACTGAGTTACTAAGTGCCTCGCCATTGCTGAGGCTGGCTTTGGACTCATGATCCTCCTGCCTCAGCCTCCCAAAGTGCTGGGATTACAGGCGTGCACCACCGTGCCCGGCCCTGGTAGTTTCTTAGTATAGAATTGAAACTCATGTGATAGTACATTAAGAAAATTTCTAGCTTACTTTCAAATTTGCTTTGATTCACCTGCTTTACGGTCAACTTAGAGCAGAAACTTTGACAACATATATACAAAGGTATTTAACAGGAGATATAAAATGGAAACTCCTCCCCATCTCATCTCCCCAAATAAATTACAAATTATACTTAGCATCACTGTTGATACAATTCTGGGCACATTAAAGGCTCTTAGTCACTTGTAAAGTGAGTGATCACTAACTTTTTTACCTTAATTATATTTATTCCAGTAGTTCACAATAATCATTGACTCCTGTAAAAATAGGATTTCCCAAAACTAAGGGAATTTATCTCCATTAAGCTTTTGAGATTTAAAAAAAAAGTTCTTTGAATTGAAGCTTTTCAGTGCCAAAATAAACTTCAGACCATAAATAAAACACATCAAGAAGGAAGCTAAGAGCTTCACTATCCTGATTCTTTGATATATATTTTTACAAAATCTAGATCAATTTAATAGATCAGACATTAAAGTGTATTTTCTCCTTTCATCAACTCTATAAATTCTATGGTGTTAGTTTCCAAAGTAAAAGCCATCTCAAAAACCCTGAAACTTAGAAGTTATTTCAATTCTATCATATCCAAAGGCTGAAAGGTGGCTTTGCTCTTTCCTTTATATTGATCTTCCCTCTCATTTTGCCACACAAAACTGGCTTTCTCTTCTATTTTGAAACTCTCATACCTAGAGTGAGATTTCCTGGAATGTCAACATCTGACACCATCTTTCACATTAGGTGAGCTCATTTTCATCACAAAGAATATAATTACAGGAGAGAACAGTATGATCTATTCTTATAAGGAGATATTTATAAGAATAAAAAGGCATGCAATTAATCATTACCACAGCCACAAGCTTTATGGGGTTTGTGTTTTGTTTTTTGTTTTGGGGGAGGTGGTGCTGTGATTGAACCCAGGACCTTACACGTGCTCATTCTGATTTTATTTTTAAACCCCCACTCCAGAAAAAACACAGCTCTAAAAGGAAGGCAGATCTAGATTTTGAATATCAACTTCTTTACTGAAGATTCATGAAGGGATTTGCACTGCAAGATTATATTTATTTTGGGAAAAAGTTATTGTTCCAAATCAGCAAATTGTTAAAGAGCTCCATGTCATACTTTTCTAAGTAGCATAAGAGATTTAATAAGTAGAAAAATGTATAGTGAGATTTAGAAAGCTCAAGAAAGGACCCTATCCAAAGAAGATTCATCCAAAATGACTGAAAGTATCCTTTTGTCAGGTATTGTGGGCTTTGTCTTAAGGGCAGATAGCATCTTAGCAGCATGGGTCTAAGGAGAGGGTGAGAGATAAACAAACAAGACAGGATGTGAGCACCTCATACCTAATAGCAAGTGGAGTCAATATTCTCTGTAAGACATAGCAGTGGGAATTTCTAAGCTGGCAATATTTGAAACCCAAAGGGGAGAAGCATCACAACCTACGGTGATTAATTTATAATAGGCCTCTGGAGTCAGCAAATAGTGGGTCCCGGGAATAGAATTTGGTGCTCTGTGGGAAAAGAACAGCAGGGCCTGGCTATAAGCAGGCACAGCATCAGAGCCTCAGGACAATAGAGTTCAGATGTGGAGCAGAAACCTATGACTAGTAGGGAATCTGGGTACCTTGGATAGAGTCTCAGTTCTGCTGAACAGGGGAAATTGTAGTCAGATAGCGTACCAGATGATGTTGGATGTGCTTCTTTGAGCGTCAGTTTTCTTAATGTATAAAAAGGGAACAATCAGTTTCCTGTTTCACTGGGGTTTGGAAAAGGGACTTACTCCACCAAGGACAGAGGTAAATAGCTAGCTCTCTATTTGAGCATTTGCAGTTATGGAGATGGACATATGAAGAGTTCAGGGGAAGGAATATAAGAGGAATACAATTTCAAAGAAAGTCAAAAGAGACCAGGATCATTGGTATAACTAAAAAGCACTGGCATTGGGATTTGAACCCATGTGCACAACCTTGAGATTCAGTAGTTCACGAATATGTGTGCATATGTATCTGGATGTATGTATCTACCATTTATTGAGTATCTATACCTATCTTTTTTAAATTTTGGTACTGGGTATTGAATCCAGTAGCACTTAACCACTGAGCCATATCCCCAGGCTTTTTTTTTTTTTTTTTTTTTGAGACAGAGTCTTATTAAGTTTCTCAGGGCCTTGCTAAGTTGCTGAAGCTTGCTTTGAACTTCCAATCCTCCTGCCTCAGCCTTCCAGGCTGCTGGGATTACAGACATGAACCACACCAGTGTGACAAGCTATAGCTACCATTTATTTGAACCCAGGTCCATATCTGTATAATTTAGTAGTCCATAATTATGTGCTCCTATATATCTGTGTCTATCTATCATTTATTGAGTACATACTATGTTTCAGGCTAAATACTTTAAATGAATCATCTCACTTAATTTCACCAATACCTTGTGAGTTAGGTACTATAGTCATCCCCATTTTATCAATGAGGAAACTGATATTAATGTAGAATTAACTAAAGTAGGGTGAGAAAATAGATCAAACTAACAGAATTAAATTCATTAATATTGTATTAAATGGAATGGATGAAAAGAGTCTGCTTGAAATACCTATTCATTCCATGAAAACTAAATTGATTGTAACATAAATTATGAATTGAATCTCTCTCAGGATGAAACTTCAGTGGGAAATTTCTACATGTCA
Source organism: Tamias sibiricus (assembly GCA_025594165.1). Classification (NCBI taxonomy): domain Eukaryota; kingdom Metazoa; phylum Chordata; class Mammalia; order Rodentia; family Sciuridae; genus Tamias; species Tamias sibiricus. The sequence goes on along the minus strand of CM046667.1, from coordinate 103,887,700 downwards.
TGGAACTCAGTGTAACCAGTGGCCATCTGAGGGCAGCCAGGTGCTAAGAACTGCCAAAAAATGGGCATCCAGTTACTGATTTGAGAGGGATAGCCCAACTAGCCAGAAGGTCATACTAGGAGAGAAATCCTGTTCTGAGCATCATGCTTCAGGAAATGTTCTTCTTTTCCTTAAAGATAACACACCAAGCTGGGGCAGCATAAAAACATTTTTAAAAAGCATATTTGAATTTAGTCAGCCTTTACTATATGCCAGGCTCTTTACTAGCATTATATACATAGTAATATCTACATTATCCCAGTCAATCATTCCAACGATGGAAGATATTATTATTCCTGTTTCACTAAAGAGAAAGTTAGAAATTAGAAAGAGCAGTTTTCCTATTATAATGTTACAGAGCTAAAAAAAATACCAGAGCCAAGGATTCAAACATGGGTCTGCATAATTTCTCTTCCAATGTTGCTACAGGAATTAATGCTAAAAAGTGAATGAAAAAAGCTGGGTGTAGGGGTGCACACCTGTAATCCCAGCAACTCTGGAGGCTGAGGCAGGAGGATGGTGAGTTCCAGGCCAGACTCAGCAACTTAGTGAGGCTCTGTCTCAAAATAAAAAATGAAAAGGGTGGGGATGTTATTCAGTGATAAAGCACCTCTAGATTCAATCCCCAGTGCCCCCCCATAAAAAAAGAAAATAAAGAAAAATAAACAGAAGAAAAAGCAGTTTAGAGTATCTAACATTGTGCAGGAGCCCTGTTTGGGGAGATGGCTTAAATTGCGGTGGACTACGGGCTTTGGCTTTGGACATGTTTGGGCATTGGCGCCTTCCGTACTTGGCCCGGGATCTTGCGAGACTTGGCCAGAGATCTCGAGGGACTTGAGCGAGATTGCGGAGGAGGTCTGCGCCATTTTGGAGGTTAGAGGAGCGTGGATGGCGTGTTGGGTTGTAGTTAGAGCTAGAGAGAAAAGTTATCAGAATAAAGAGCTGTTTGTTTCCAGTTCGTCTCAAAACTTCTTCCCGCGGCTTCTTTGCTCCAAGCGGCCATCGCTTCAGGCGACTACAACATTGGAATATAAGAATAGATCATTTGAAGGCTGTAAGACTGAAGTGGTATGAAGAAAATATTGAATGTGAAGCTCATGCCTGATATAATAACAATAATGGTAAGGGTAATGATAATAGCAGCTAATATATTGAACACACTAAGTGCCAGGCATCATTAAAAACAGTTTATGTGTTTAACTCATTAATTTTCACATGACTCTATGAAATAGATACTATTATTGTCCCCATTTTATAGTTAAATAAGCAGACACAGAACAATTAAATACTGTTTTAGTCAGCTTTTTTGCTGCGGTGAATAAAGGACCTGACCAGAATAGTCCATAGAAGCAGGCTTGAAATGAGGCAGAACATCATGGCTGAAGAATGTGGCAGAGGGAAGTGGCTTACATAATGATCAGAAAGGAGAGAGAGAGAGAGAGAGAGAGAGAGAGAGAACTTCACTCTCTAGATACAAAATATATACCCTATATCCCTGCCCCCAATGAATCACTTCCTCCAGCAACACCCTACCTGCCTCCAGTTACCACTCAGTTAATCCCATCAGGGGATTAATTCACTGATTGGGTTAAGACTCTTACAACCCAATCATTTCTCCTCCAAACCTTCTTGCATTGTCTCACATGTGAGCTTTTGGGGGGAACCTCACATCTAAACCATAACAAATACTTTCCCCAAGTGGCAAAGTCAGTGTGGGAAACTGGAATTTAAGATATATTTGAAGGAAACTCTCAAAAGATAATTTTAGATAAACAATTGTAAATTATACTGATGTTGCAGAAAAACAATAGAAGTGAATATCTAAATAAGTCAGAGTAGCTTAGCTGTCTAGGGTGATGGATGACAAAAGGATAGTAGACTCCTTTACATTTTGTTTCTATCTTCCCTGTCAAAGAGAATTATTTTCAGGCTAAAAAGGATTTAAAAGAAAAACTACTATTGCTAAGAAGTAACTGAAACCCAAGGTGGTTAAAGAGATTTTTTAAAAATGAAACAACCCCAAATTCCTAGCATTTTAGTGTTTAAATGGCTTTTGGTCTCTTGGAATGTAGGAAATAAATCCAAGAAGGTATGTAGTTGATGAATGTATATTAATGATCCTTGAAGAATCATGGAGAATAGATGAAATCCTGAGAGACTTGTGGAGATACACTCCTTTTTCAAGAAGAGAAAGAAGGTACATGCAATAATTAAATATAGGCAATATGCCTCCATTGTACTCTCACCTGTTTAGAATTTATTCTCTGCACACAGAAAATAGACTCTTCAAATAATACAAATCAGGTCATGAAACCCTGCTGCTTTCTACAACCCTGATTGCACTAGAATGAAGTCTACTGTCTATGATCTTCCCTGCTTCCCTCTTCAAAACCATTACTTTTTATTGCCCCCATTGTTCATTATGCTCCAGTCACATGGATCTACTTTCTGTTCTTGAACACTCCCCAGGGCCTTTGCATTGCTATTATCTTTGCCTGGATATTTGCCTAAGTATTTGCAGACTAAATCCCTGTCAGCTAGGTCTCAGCCAAAATGTTGTTCTCTAATACGGGCCTTCACTAATCTATCTAGTGTTACTGCCCTTCCCCAAAGCTAGTCCTTTTCTGTCCCATTTCCTTATTTTCTTCAGAGCATTTACTATTATCTGGAATTATTATCTTGTGTTTAACTGAATCCCTCTCTAGTACATAAGCTCCATGCAAGCAAAGACTGCCCTGCATACCATTTTAACCTTAGTGCTTAAAATAGTTCCTGAAACATAGCAGTAATTAAATAACTATTTGCTGAATGATTGACTAAATTTTTTGTTATGAGAAAGAATCTAGAATAGATTATTAAAATAACTGTTATGAGTATGTAAAAACTTAAGTAAGTTAACATCATTTCATTCTCTGTTATGGCTAATAGTCTTAAAAATCAAAGATATGTGGCATACACATAGACATTTAGCCAAGTATTTCATAATGTCCATTCATTCAAGATATAGAGCCACTGCTTGGAAGCCATTCAAATAGACTTTCTAACCAATTGAATGATCATAGCCAGAGTACTTTGATGTCCTTCTAGAGAAGAAATTCCTAAATTCTTTGGATGACCCACGCCTTTAAGCATGTGATGAGAGCTGGTGTTGTAGCTCAGTGGTAGAGTGCTTTCCTAGCATATGTGAAGCTCTGTAATCCTCAGCACCACTTAAAAATAAATAAATAAAATAAAGGTATTGTGTCCATCTAAAACTAAAAAAGTATTTAAAAAATAAAATAGGTAGACATTGTGGAATGGCTCAACCAAGCTCATTAACATGCATTCCTTCATAGTTCCAATTTTGTTGAGAGATCACTTGAAATCTATTCTCAATGATTTTCAAGAATACAGTACATGTTATTAACTATACTCACCATGCTGTACAATAAATATCTTGAACTTGTTCCTTCTATCTCTAACTGAAATTTTGTATCCTTCAACCAACATTCTCCCCCGACATCACCTCAATTTCTGTTAATCACCATTCTCTCAACTTTTATGAGACCAACTTTCTTAGATTCTACGTATGAGTGAGATCATGCTGTATTTGTCTTTCTGTGTCTAGTTTACTTCACTTAAACAGTATCCTCCAGGTTCATCCATGTTTTCATAAATGACAGAATTTCCTTCGTTTTTATGCCTGAATAGTATTCCATTTTGTATATATGCCACATTTTCTTTATCCATTCATCCACTAATAAACATATAGATTGATTCTATATATTGGCCACTGTGAATAATGCTTCAGTGGACATGGGAATGCAGATATATTTTTGAAGGAGCCCTAATTAGGAAGGGCTATTGCAGCTAGCTGGAAGCCATAAGTTCCACCTGATATGTATGTGACACACCTGTAGGCACCCGCAAAGCTGAAGGTATATAACCGGGTGAAAGCGGTCCGAGTTAGGAGAACGGAGAATTCAGTCAGTCGGGCAGTCACTCGGTCGGTCAGAAGAATCAGAGCGGCCAGAACATAGGCAGAGTGGTTACAGAAGAAAAACCAGATAGAAGAAGTAATGACTGATCAGAGTTAGGCCGAGGCTCCCAAGGAAGACAGAAGACAGAAGAAAGAAGAAGGAAGAAAGAAGAGAGAAGAAAGAAGCTCTAATCTTTCTCTAAGCTAAGCTCTATCTTTCTTTCTCTCTAAGACTCTAAGCTAAGAAGAAGCTCTATCTTTCTTTCTCTCTAAGACTCTAAGCTAAGAAGACAAGAAGAAAAGCTCTTTAATCTTTCTCTCTAAAAAATCTTTCTTTCCCCTCTCTAAGCTCTCTCTAAGAAAGTAGAAGTAAAAGTAGTAAAAGCTTTACTCTGCCTCCGAGAGTTTTCCTCCCGGTTTTCGGTACCAGGTAGCTTACATATTTTCAACATGCTGATCTCATTTTCTTTGGATATACTCACTAGTGAGATTGCTGGATCACATTGTTGTTCTATTTTTGATTTTTGAGGAACCTCCATAAAAAATAAATTAATTAAATAAAAGTATAAAAAAGAATATGATGAAAGCTATGCTTTTTTTCTCAGAAAAATACATATATGCATACATTTTGAATAAAATCTATCCAGATCCTATTGGTTCATAAATCCCGGATTAAGAGAGATAGTCCTAGAATACGTCCAGTGGAGAATTTCCTGGTTCTTTCATGTTCAACAATTTTATCAACTGTTTAGTATTTAAAAAAAAAAAAAAATGTTGGCCTGTCATGTTTGGAGATGGCAGAAGGTAGGAGAGATAAAAGACATATTAGAAATCATAACAAAAAGGGCTGGGGATTTAGCTCAGTTGGTAGAGTGCTTGCCTCCCATGCACAAGGCCATGGGTTCAATCCCCAGTACCCCCCCCCCAAAGAAAAGAAATCATAACAAAAATTTTAAAAAGAGCATGAAGAGCTGGTTGTAATGGATAGTATCTAATAGGAGATTTAAAGTAGGATTTTTGTCAATAGTAAGTTTGATATGTGAATATTGTGATGAGGCTGTCAATAGCAGCTAATTTGACTGAAGGCTGCATTAAAAGAAGAAAACAGGTGTCAGTATAGACTCCTCCACACAGGTTGCAATATAGCATGAGTCTACACAGCATTCAAGGTACATGGACAAATATATTCAGAGGCACTTGACAAAGATGGAAGAGAAACATTACATCAGGTCTTGTACCAACCATTGATTAAGATTCTGGTAGAAGAGGGACTTCATTGTACTTTGTTGGTTCCAAACGCTTGAGGGGCCTTGAGTGAAAAAATGATTTAGCACCAAAGGTTGTAAAAAACCTTTTAGTGTGTCATCAGGAAGTGGCTTCTAAATGGTAAATAAGTCCAAACATAGAGAGTGCTCCCTTAAGCTCTGGAGATCATCTGTCCCATCATGAAAGCTAGTAAAAGCAAGACTCCACAACCAATTGGCTGCATGCTATAAAGAAGACTCAAACATCAGACAGGAGGTTGGAAACTAGACTACTGCTATAGTTCCTTCCTATATTGAGAGTCTCTTAGTCTAGAAACCAAGCAAATTAAGTGAATGTAAAGAAAAGAACTCCAAAGTCATCTATGTGAACTCCATACTAAACCTATCAAGTGGCTACTGATAATCTGACAGTTACTGTAGTGTATTATGGAAATGTATTCTTTTCATGCCTATTAATCTTCATAGCTTCATGGGATTCTTTTTTATTGAAACACAATATACTGGAAATGACCTTTTCATTTAAACACATAAAAAATATTCAGATATCTTCATAGCATACACAAAAGAATTGCATATGGTAATGCTGAAAAAAATAAAACAATATCTGTTTTTCCCAAAAGGCACCTCCTGATAGTTTGATAGGTTTTGGGAGAGGGAGGGTGCAGGAATGAATTCAATCCCACCACAGCTGCAACAGTTTTTGGCGGGAAAAGTTCTCATTGCAAATTGCAAAATGTTTCATGTCTATGACAGGATCACTTAAATATGTCACCCAGCAGTGGCAAACAGATCCACCCAACTGTGGACATTGCAGTGGCCTGGTACATTTACTATGATGAGACAGAATTTACACAAAATTGCTTTCTAAATGCCATTCATTTAATAAACAAGGAAGTCAAGCCACACAAAACACTCACAATTTCTGTAAACACAGTGAATCTCAAGAGGAAGAGAAGAAAGGAAGGATTACTCAGGATGCAAATGGAAGAAAATAAAAGGAAGAAGAAGAAGAAGAAAGAAGAAGAAGAAGAAGAAGAAGAAGAAGAAGAAGAAGAAAGAAAGAAGAAGAAGAAGAAGAGGAGGAGGAGGAGGAGGAGGAGGGGAGGGGGAAGGGGAAGGGGAAGGGGAAGAAGGGGAAGGGAAGGGGAAGGAGAAGGAGAAGGAGAAGGAGAAGGAGAAGAAGAAGGAGAAGAAGAAGAAAATATGGACATACATTGATTGTCTAATAGTTCTATGCTTACCGATCCATATAAATTAACACTTTCCAACAACCATGAAGCAGAAATAATCATCCTCAGTTTTACAAAGTAGAAGAATTAGAGTAGTTTAGCAGCATGTCCAAGCTTTACAATTGGGAAATGATTGGACATACACATGTCTAACTTAAAAGACCATGATCTTTTTACTACAGCACACTGCTTCTTCCATAACTGTGGAGTTTAGACATATTTGGAAAGGTCTGACATTTAGTAGCTTTCACTGACTTTCACCCATCCTCAGCATACAAATCCCTTGCCTCTGCTCAGTTCTGATTCACCTTTCATTACTCCACCCCTACAATTCCACTGGCCAAAAAGACTGAATATCTGATGGGGCCCCATAATGCATCACATTATCCCAGCTTCCTCATCTTTGTGTATTCTGTTCTCTGACTTTTTTCTTCACCTACTGACCAGTTCCTACTTCTCCTTTACATGAACTTGAATATAATTTCCCCTGAAAGCCTTTCTTGTCTACCTACATTAAGTAACCATTTTGCCTCTCCTATTCTTTAGTACCTGAAGTCTACAGAGCCATTACTACATCCTCTGTCAGACTATATTGTTTGCATATCTCTCTCCCACTGTACTGCACCCTCTCCAAAGCAAAAATTAGGGATGTTTTTCACATGTTTAAATTTTTTTTTATTTGTTCTTTTTGGTTATACATGACAGTAGAATGTATTTTGACACATTGTACATATATGGAGTATAAATTCCCATTTTATGGTTGTACATGATATGGAGTTACACTTGTAGTGTATTGTTATATGAACATAGGAAAGTTATGTCTGATTCATTCTACTGTCTTTCCTATTCCCATCTCCCTCCCTTCCCTTCATTCCCCTTTGTCTAATCCAATGAACTTCTATTCTTCCTTCCTCCCTGCTCATTGTGGTTTTCACACTTTCAACATCTAGAATAATGCCTGGTAAGAATATATAAATGCTGAAAGAATGCATGGATGCAAAATAGCAACAATAACAATAACCAAATAAAATAAGTGGTAGGTCCAATTTAACAATATGTTGACAAGTTGCATGTGATACTAAGAATCAGAGATGAATAATTGCACAATTCATCAGGGTGTTAGGGAAATCTCCATCTCACCAGGATTCTTCATTTTCCCTTTGTTAAAAGAATAGCCTCATCCTACAACCAGACTTGGGTCTCTTCTCAGTTGTACAGTCTCACTACCAAGGTAGGTGCACTTAATAAGAAGTGGTTTACTCCAAACTTTAAATGTTAGCATCTACTTCTGGACTGTGAGTAGAGATACTGACAACTTGCATCCTTGGTCCATCTCTCCACTGAGAGAAACAGATTGTAACTTCCTGTTTATACTCTAGCAAGATGTTTCTTTGCTTTTCCTAATGCATATGCCCTCTGTTCTATGGCAGCCATTGAATTGCTTTGTCTTGCTTCCACTGTTCTCCTAGCTTCCGCCTCTTAATCCAGCCACAAAAACAGAAAGGAACAAAGAAATAAGCTATATATATCATTTTTCAATTTTCTTGTGTGAAACCCTGTGACTGCCTCATTTTAATCAGAAGGAAATTAGTTCTTTGCCCTTTGAAGTGAGCTGAGTCACTCATAATTTGAAAACAATGTGACTGTGGAGAGACAGAGTAGTGACTAGAAAGGAATGCATGTAAGATGACCTGGGTTCTTTCTAGTCCTAGCTGTACCACCAGCCAACTATGTGACCTTGGACAAGCCACTTAACCTCTTCAGGCTTTGGTTTCTTCATCTGTAAAATTAGGAGATTGGGCTATATGATCCCCAAAGTTCCTTTTGCTCTTTTATTATGCCTTGGACACATAAGCATGGATATAAAATGGTTCATCATAGTATAGAACCCTATATTTTAAGGAATTACTGACTCGGTCTAGGACCAAACATATAAATTTATTCTCTCTTCTTCATCCCACTGTTTTTCTAGAGGGATGATTGCATGCTTGAACCATATGATTCAAATTCAAATAAGGTATTGTCAGAGTTGGAGGCTGTAGTCTTGCTACTTTGGTCCTAATGCCCACAGACTAGCATTCTGAAGACCCTGATTTCCTCTGTAGATACTGTCATGTTGATCCTATGCAACTGTCCACATCCAGCACACATATGACCCTATATCAACCTCTTAACTCAACTGACTGGGTTTTTTGTAGTCAGCATTGGAAACTTGTGCATTATGGATAGAGGTTAGGGAACTGAAACTAAGAGTCTTCATAAGATATAAAATCCACAGTCTAAAAGCACTAATTAATTGAAGATTTCAGGTGGCAACAAGTCATAGGTGAGGAAATCCCAGTTACCAAGTATATCTAAGAGAATATTTTAGGTAGATATGGGAGTAAAAACCTGGAAGGCATATATAGCAATGGTCAAGGAAAGAAAATTAGTAGTTAAGATATGAATAAGGAGAAAAGAATCCGAAGTGGTTGGTTTCCAAATGATAAAACGGCTGGTGTTAGGATTTAGATATGAGGTATCCCCCAAAATACTCATGTGTGAAACAATACAAGAAAGCTTAGAGGTGAAGTGATTGGGTTATAAGAGTCTTAGCTTAATTAATGCGTTATTATCCTGATTGGGATTAAATGGGTGGTAACTATAGGCAGGTAAGGTGTGGCTGGAGGAGGTGGGTCCCTGGAGACATGCCTTTGGGGCATATATTTTTTCCTTAGGGAAAGGAGTCTCTTCTCTGTCTCTCCTCTCCTCTCCTCTCTTCTCTTCTCCTTCTGGTCCCATGTCCGTGGCTGCTTTCCTCTGTTATACACTTCCACCATGATGTCCTTATCTCAGACCCTGAGGAATGGAGCTGGCTATGTATGGACTGAGACCTCTGAAACCATGAGCCCCCAGATAAACTTTTCCTTCTCTAAAATTGTTCTTGTCAGGTCTTTTGGTCACATCAGTGAAAAAGCTGACTAAAACAGCTGGTAAAGTTCTAGGTTAGTAGTTATAGCCTAAGAGATCTTTCACTAGCAAAAACACAGGACAAAGCAAAGAGAAGAATGGATGTGAGTTTTCTGATCATTAAAGAGATCTTCATTCTGATCCAAGTTAGTTGATGCTAAGAAAAAAAATATTTTGGAGTACACATATAAGTAGACAAGTAAGGCCATCTGACTAGTCTGGAGAATTAAAAGTTACTAAGAATTTAAGGCAGAGAATAAATATCCACCTGGCTTATGGAAGGATATGACACCATGGTTTTAGGAGTCAATTTCACAATACAGGGAGCCCCAGATCAAAAACAAAACAAAACACAAAAAAAACAATATGACCTCAAGTCCTGTCCAACCTTCAAGGGAAAATACCCTCAACAAGCAAAAATGTAGGCATATGGGCCTCAAGAGTCCTATGATGATTAGATTTCCTCCAGAGTCTCTTCATTTTTTTTTGTGGGGAAAATTCACCCTGGTCATAGCTCACTGAAGGTGAGGAACCTGGTTAAACATCAATGAGGAACTTGCCAAGCAAGACAGGTCTGAGCTGGTAGAACTAAGCCTAAGACATGGTAGCAACTGCAAGTTCAGTGATGGGGACCACTTGACAAGTTCGTACTCACTTCTTGCTCTAAGGTTAATGGCACCCATTGCTACCTGATCTTTCCCAGTGAGCCTGGGAGCCCTTCATAACACAAACTTATGAACAGTCATTGTTCATTATAGGTAAGGTTGGCACATGAAATTTAAGTGTATTTTCCATTTATACTGCAATTAGTTGTCAAAACAACTATAGCCCAGATGTCTTGAAACCTCAGAGCACCTTTTCTGTGTTGATTTTATGACCTCAATCTTCAATACTTCTCCATAGTCCACAGACACTACCTGGGGCCCTGGGATTAAGGGGAATAATCATCTTACTCATGTAAGCCTGCTACATAGATTTGCAATGATTGACACAGCCTACAAAACCGTGCTCTGCCTTGCATTTTGTGGTTAACCCCTCATGACCCATAACGATGACTTTCAGGTAATGTAACACTCAGGCAGCACCATGCCCTGCTGACCCAGCCACAGTAGATATAGTCTTAGGTTTTAATTCTGCAGGACCATTCCACATGCCATTCATAATATTTTCCATTTTTCTAAAGTGATCTAATTTCCTGGGAAAATCATTCTTGAAAAAGTTATTATCTTCTTGGTAATTCTTCAGGTAAAATAGTTCCAGAGGCTGGTTGCAGTGGCACCTTTTCAATTGAATATATAAATCAGGAGGTTCACCCTACTTTGAAGGATTTCTTCCTATCAGGTAAAACTCTTTCTTTGGAAAAGATTTGCTGCTGGTCTTCTGACCTTATTTACAACCAATGTAAACAGAATGGAATAGACCCCCTTTCTCATTTGAGGATTCTCTTACAAATGAAAACAACTTGTTAAATAGAGAAATTTTAGGGCCATTTAGCATGATTGTGCTGAAGCAAATCCATTAGTGATAAAATAGCTTTATGTTTTCTAATAAGTTTAAAGCACAGAGAGCCTCTATTTTTCCTACCTTTAATTTAGATGGAGTTTGATAACATTTGTCAATTTGAAAGTAAACCAGAAGTAGACAGGTCCTCAGAAAGACATCATATATATTTTATTTAAATGTGGGAAAACAAATATTGCAAATTTTACCATTTGAAAGCTAGTTTCAAAAAGAATTCTGTTAAGAAGTAGTTGAATCTATAAACATATGCAGTTTTGCTTTACGGGGGAGAAACACTTGTTTCAAAAAATCGGAGTTACTATTTCACTTTGCTGTTTTGTTTCAAACTAAACCTAACCACTTTACAAACAGATCCTGAGTACTACAGAACTCTATTCAAAAGTTAATGGCCCTTACAAATTTGACGCAGTACTATCCTGAGCATGATTCAGATATTTTTTAAACAATTACACTGAATGTGAACTGAAGCCCACATATAAAAACTGTTGAGAGCTTTGAGATGCTCTTTTAATAAATTTCTAGAGTGACTGCAACACGGTTTGAAAAATAATATCTCAAAATGGGGAACTAATATATTTTTAAAATTAAAAACAGCTGATAGACTATTTAACATAAAAAATGAATACATCAGCTATGTTCCTATTACACTAATGCTGAAACAATTAAATTTAACAGTAACATAACTCAGACCCTTCAAAGTTAAATGCCCAAATTAAGCTTTCTATTCTAAAGATACAACTATGATTTTCTAGATTCAGATGTCTAATAACCTCAGCAATCTAAAGCAACCAAGAAACCACAAATAAAGGGAAATCATGAAACTAGCTAAGGGCTAAAGATATACTTCCTGGATCTTGGGTTTAGGGATATTTCACTGGCCAGAAAAAAAGGAGGCGAATTTCACACAAATCACCCTCCACAAGAATTGTATAGATTAGCCTAGAGAGCAAAATCTAGCCCACTAGCAGCAAACCCCGAAGAGTGAAAAGAGACATCAGAGAAAAACAATAGAGAGAAAGCAGAGGAAAGGGGATCAATGTGATAAAGCACAGGAAGGGTAGCAAGCTGCAGGCCACTGATGTCAGTGATCTGAGAGGGCAGAAATCAAGAAAGGAGACAAGAGGCAGGTTCGAGTTAGTGATCTGGGGACTTGTAGCCAAAGGGGAAACTAAGCCCTCGCTAACAATGGAAGCAATCACTGAGTTAAAGAGTCATTAGAAGACGAAAAGAGAGAGAGAGAGAAAGAAGCAATTAACATGAAGGTAGCCACTGTAGATTCTTACAGTATTTCAAACCTTAGTAATTTCCAAAAGTTTACTGTAACAGGGAAAATAATTGACGTTTATAAAAACCCTGAATCAATCATATTCAAGGAAATTCTTTACAAAGGCAGTGAAGCTTACAGTGTATTTTAGCACAATTTCCACATTAAACAATCTTTTTGTTCTTTAACACTTTATGGATAAAGCTTCAGTTATTTGAAAAGTAATTGCAAGTTCAAGACACTTAATACCCCCATCATGTAAGACAACTGAATGATTATTCTACATAGAAAAAATCCCCCAAATTGCCAAATATTCTTTGAAGTAGTGCTAATGGCTGAACAGGGGGACTCTTCACTGCCACATGAGAGACAGTATACCATAGTAGTTAAGCATGAAGGTTCTGGAGCCAGACAGTCTAGGGTCAAATCCTGCCTCTGCCAGTTACTGATCTCTTCTTCAGTGACCTCATACTAAGCAACATAGGCACATTTTTTAATTGCTTTGCATTTCAGTTTCTTCTTCTGTAAAATGTAGTTAACAATGTTGTATACCTCATAGAGTGGTTGAAGGAATTAAGTGAGATTTTAAAAAAAGGATAAAAGATTTACATAGAACCCAAGATATAGTGAATGCTCAATAATTATGGGCAATATTACCATGACACATCATTTGGACATGTGAAATAATTAGCCAGCCTTTAATTCTCCTTATTCTAATCCTCGTTACACATTGCCATCATAACAATTTTCTTAAAATTGACCTGCTAAAAGTTTGATGACTACCAACTGTGTAACAACCAAGTCTATATTTCTTTCTTTCTTTTTTTTTTTTTTTTTTTGTGGTGCTGGAAATTGAACTCAAAACCTCAGGCATGCTAGGCAAGCATTGAACCATTGAAGGCTCCCCAGCTCTCCCAAGTCTGCATTTCTTGAAATTTGAGGTAGGTATAAGTTTCTCCCATCATGTAGTACCTTTTTCCTGTAATTAATATTAATTATGGGCTAGTATTACCATCCTCATCTTACAGATAAGGAAACTGACACTCATTCATTTAAGAAAAACTTGCCCCGTAGAACAGTTTTACAAATTTACTTCTGGCTAAGCATCCTATAGTACACTTTGAAGTTAAACATACACACTAACTTTATTTTGGTCCCCAGATAACATACCTCACTCATAGTACACCATAACTTTAAGCCATTGGAATGAACCTGAAAAAGATCTAAAGACCCAAATGATTATATATTCTCTATTATCTCTGTATTCTTTTTGGGAGGTGAGGAAGACTTTTTAAATCATTCATAAGCAACTTCATGCTTCTATATATTTAATAGCATAAAAAGATAAGAATGATTTGACATAAAGTGGGTGCATGAAGCAGAGAAGAAATGGAAAAGGAAAACAAACAAAAATGAAAGGGATGAAGGGAGAAAGGGATGGACAAAAGATGTTTCGCTCACTGGCTCATTTACATTTTGTTTTGTTTCTCAGAAGAAATAGGCAAATTTTATATAAATATGCACCCATAACAACACCTTTCACAAGATGGCACTGGTACACAGGATGATGAGGTGACTTAGTAAATGTACCTAAGAGCAAGAGAAAGAAGGACATCCTCATACTGTTTGGCCCGTATTAGAGAACCATTCTCTTTCTGCATTTCATGTCCTCTGCTATCCAGAGTATGCTCTGGGGCACATGAACTATAAACAGCCTCATCTGTCACTACTTCCAGTTGAACACAAGACCTTTTTAGCTCCAAATAGAAAAATGAAAGAAAAAAAAATAAATACTGCAATACCAAAGAAAGCCAGGCAATGTAAACTATTATGTGAAATGACTGATATTTTAGAAGTCTTACAAAACCCTTCCATCTAGCTCTGTTTTTTTTTGTTTGTTTGTTTGTTTTGGGGTTTTTGTTGTTGTTGTTTATATTAGGCAACAGTTGCACTATCACCCAAGCAAACCTGCAAAAATTGTTTTCATTGCTAGATCTATTTGAGGTCCTTTCTGAGCATTTTTACACAACTCACTCCAATAGACCTGTAAAAAAAAATAATAATGGTTGTTTTCTTTGACTCTGTTCATTTCCCAGACTGGAAGGCCACTGGAGAGGTCATCAATCAGGTTTGAGTGAGATTTTAAGTTGAAAGTCAATTTTGATAGAAACAAACACTACACTTAAGTGAGGTAACTAAAAAATGCAGTTCTGTCTGTGAAACTGCAAATGATTCTAATAGAAAGGAGAAAAGGCGGTGGAGTCCAAATAAACCAATGTCATCACACAAGTAGTTTTCTGATGAATTATTTTAGAAAAACATTTTTTAAATGGGAAGAAAGAAGAAGCCACTATAGGATATTTATTTAATTGAAACATAAGCAACGTTTTACAAAATATTTTCCACATGAGTATTGTCTGATTGCAGAACTCCAGTCAGCAATGTGCATCCAAGGATTCACTAAGTAAAGCAAAGCGTGCTGTTTGTCTCATTTGGCATAAAATATTGAAGAACAGTGAATATGATAATTAATTTGCAGAGTGCTTTTGTGAGCATTATTTAATTTCATCTGCATGAAAACCATTAAGGAATAAATTATTGATTTATCCATTTTATAGAAGTGAAAATGAGAGGTCAGAGAAAATATTTGACCCTGCCAGTAGTTTGTGGCCAAGGGACTAGAAACTAGGGCTCCTTTCTCTAAAAGCTCATGCTTGTTGCTCTTTGCTGTTTCCGCTTTTTCTTTTTCTTTTTTTTCTTTTCATTTTTTATTTTTGTATTGGGTATTGAACTCAGGAATTCTCTATCACTGAGCTACACCCCCAACCCTTTTTAATTTTTTAAAATTTTGAGACAGGGTATCACTAAATTACTTAGGGCCTCACTAAATTGCTGAGGCTGTCCTCAAACTTATGATCCTCCTGCCTCAACATCATGCGTGGCTGGATTATAGGAATGTGTACCATGCCCAGCTGTTACTTTTCTTTAAAGTGAATATATTGCCATTAATTAACTCTTTTCCCATCAATAATCTTTATTTCTGAATATTTCTTTGTATACAATCCTAAAAGAAGGAATAATGAGACAACTAATATGAAAACTATAAAGCTTTTAACTTGTATTGCCAAATTATTTTCTGGAAATGTAAAACCTTTGATAACTTTTTATATACCTAAAATAGTGGTATGTTCTGTGGTATAAGCTACAATTACACTTTTTTATATTCTTAAAAAATAAAGTAAAAAGAAATTTTCAAAGTAAAAAAAAATTAAATAAAATAAAGTGAATGTATTGCCATACAATTGAGAGAAGAAAATCCAAATCTACTAATGTTTGTGTTCCACAGAAATTGACATATATGTATTTAAAATAAAACACACAACTGTTAGAATTATGTTTATTCTAAGATAAAGCAGATTATGATTGCACTTTAATTTTACATTATAGTTGTTCCTTGGTGTCCATTGGGATGAGTTCCAACATCCCTCCCCTATACCAAAAATTTGCATATACATAAGTCCTTTATATGAAATGGTGTGGTGTTTGCATATAACCTGTACACATATTTACATATATTTTAAATAATCTCTACATTATTTGATATAATAATTTAATATAATTTCTATGTAAATAGTTGTTATACTGTACTGTTTAGGGAATAATGACAAGGAAAAAGTCTGTACATCTTCAGTGGAGGCACAATTTTTTTTGAGATGAGAATCTCATTATGTTATCCTGGCTGATCTACAACTCATGAGCTTAAAGTATCCTCCTGCCTCAGCTTTCCAAATAGTTAGGACTGCAGGAATATGCTACTACTCTTGGCTGCAATTATTTTTTCCAAGTATTTTTCATCTGTTGTTGGTTGCATGCACAAATACGGAAACCATAGATATGGAAGGCCAACTGTATTGTTATCTTGATAAATTTAAGAAATTCCATTTGACTATTTTCCATCATTATGAAAGTATAAATTTCTGAATAATTGAGATTTTAATTATATAAATGGCCTCAACACTTTTGATGTAGATTAGAAAAGCTCTTTTAAAAATTGGTTTTTTAACTTAGTTTTTTCTCATTTATAGGAGTCATATATTAGTATTATAGAAAGTTTGAAAAATAGAAATTTAGTGATTTTTAAACTGTATTTTCAGGCATACCTAAATAATCATATTCACATTTTGATTTTACAAAACATTGAACTTATTTTATAACTTCATAATGTAATTTTTAACAAAATCATAATCACTATCTAGATTGTATAAAAATATTCTTTTAAATGTGTCTTTGTATGGTTTTTAACTATTTCTCAAATAATGTACTCTAATTTAACTAATCCAGATTATTAGACGATGAATTTTTCCAGGTTTCCTCATTTTAAATCATGGTAATCTAAATATGTATATGTATAAATATTCATGTAAGAAATAAACTTTACTTTAAGCACCAGAACGTCTGAGTCTCCAACCTCTAATAGAGTAATTTTAGTGCCCTTTTAAAATTGGGTCAACAAAATGCATTATTTTAGATTGTCTAATTGCTATAAATGGAATCTACACTGGATGAATTTTGTTTTAAAATTTTCAACATTTAGATTTTTTAATTTTTAATTTTTTAATTTTTATTTTTACAGTGCTAAGGATTGAGCCCAGGATCTCATGCATGCTAGGCCAATGTTCTACCACTGACCTACATTACCAGCCCCTTTGTTAGCCATCCTGATAGGTATGTAGTGATATCTCATGGTTTTATTTGCATTTCTCTAATGACTAATGACATTGAACATTTTCTCATGTTCTTTCTTGTCTTTCTAATGTCATTTTGATGAGACGTCTCTTCCTGTCTTTTGCCCATTTTCTTTTTTAAAAAAAGACCATTTTAGTTCTATTTGTCTGTCACTCCACCAAAACTGCACAGTTTTAATTATGGTAGCCATTTGATAAAACTTGAAATTGGGTAGACTGATTCCTCCCATATTTTTCTTCTTTTCAAAATGTTTTAGCTATTTTCCCAATATACAGTTTATAATAATCTCATCTATATCCACAAAAATTCTTTTTAGGGTTTTGATAGGAATCAAGTTAAAGCTGTATATTAACTTGGAGAAAATTAACAACTTTGTTGAGTCTTCTAATCCATGAAAAAGATATGTATCTATTTATTTAGATTATCTTCGAGTCTCTCTTCTGTGTTTAAGCATACAAACTTTGTACATTTTGTTAGATTTATACCTACATGCTTCTTTATTTTCAATGACTGAATATGTTTTTAGATTTTTTGGTTTGGTGTCCATGTGTTCACTGTTAATATAAAGGAATACAAACATTTTTATACATTTATCTTATGTCTTGAGACATTGCTGAATTCACTTATTAGTTCTAGGAGTTCTCTGAGATCTCCAACATAGACAATCATGTCATCTGCAACTAGGGACAGATTTACTTCTTCCTTTCTGATCTGTATGATATTTATTTCCTTTTCTGGCTTTATTATGTTGCCTAAAATTTCCAGAACTATGTTGAACAAGCGTGGTGAGAATGTTGATCCCTAGCTTTGTTCATGATATTAGGGCAAACACATTCAATCTTTCACTATTAAGCATAATGTTATCTGTAGGGTTTTTTTTTTTGGTCCCGGGGATTGAACTCAGGTCCACTCGACCACTGGGCCACATCCCCAGCCCTTTTTTGTATTTTATTAGAGACAGGGTCTCACTGAATTGCTAAGTGCCTCCCCATTGCTGAGGCTGGCTTTGAACTCACGATCCTCCTGCCTCAGCCTCCCAAGTGCTGGGATTACAGGCATGCACCACCGCACCCGGCTTTTTATCTGTAGGGTCTTTATAGGTGCTCTTCATCAAGCTGAGGACATTTCCCCCAGATATCTATTTTTCTGAAAATTTTGTCATGAATAGGTATTGGATTTTTTCAATGTTTTTTTGGTGTCTGTTAAGATTATCATGTGTTTTTTTATCTTTATTCTCTGAATATGATATATTATATTGTCTTATTCTTGCATATTGAACGTATTCGTATTCCTGGGATAGAATTCATTTGGTCATGGTATATAGTATTTTGCATATGTTCCTGGATTTGTTTGCTAGTATTTTGTTGAGGATTTTTGCACCTATATTCCTAAGAATATTGGTCTGCTCTTTTCTGTTGTTGTGATGTCATGGTCTTATTTTGGCATTCGGGTAATACTATCTTCATAGCACTGATTGGTACTCTGTTCTATTTTCTGAAAAAAGATAGTAGAATTGGTCTTATCTTTTTTTTTTGGAGGGGTGGTTACTGGGGATTGAACTCACGGGCATTTGACCACTGAGCCACATCTTAGCCTTATTTTGTATTTTATTTAGAGACAGGGTCTCACTGAGTTGCTTAGCACCTCACTTTTGCTGAGGCTAAGCTTTGAACTCATGATCCTCCTTCCTCAGCCTCCTGAGCCACTGGGATTATAGGTGTGTGCCACCGTACCTGACTTTGAATTGGTCTTTGTCAAGATTTGGCAAATTATGGTTTTCAAAACTGGGTCCATTTTCTAGTTCTTCAAATTTATGAGCTCAAAGTTGTTCATTATAGTCTCTTATTATCCTAGTGAAGAGCCGCCAGTTTCACCTGAACCAAACAAAAACTAAAAATAATAAAACTTTTCATCAGTAGAGGATTCATTAAATAGATTATTGCCCATCTCTGATTGATATTTTGCCAGCATGCCTAAATGCAGATAAGTCGGTTAATAAAATAATTAAATAATTCCAGAATGGCCCATTAATAGTTTCTGCTTTAATTATCAACACTGACTTCACTAATCTAGCACTCTTGTCAGCTTGTTTTGCCCCCTCCCTGTACCTTGAACCTCTACATAATCTAGCAACGAAAAGTGTAACCCTTTCATAGTAAGGGATTCAAGGCCACAATTTACCACTATGATTGATACCCATTCTTATTGGTTGGGTCTTAGGTCCTAAAGGACATGAAATATTCTGTATATCACTGGTTGGTCCATACATACTACGGAATATCATAATTAATAAAGAGACCTGCATTTAAGCATAGCAGATTGAGAAAATGCACTTATCTTCACTTACTCCTAAAACCTCACTAGAATAACAGAAAGGAATCTTAAAAAAAAAAAAAAAAAAAAAAAAGAAAAGACAAAACAAGTCACAAAACCTAAAAGAACAGAGAACATGAAAAGAGATGACAGTAGAAAAGAAATGTCAACACACGTTTTATAAGTTGAAAAGTAGTTGGACAGGTGGTAACTGATTTAGCAGAGCAGATAATACTGAAACCTAAGCCTGAAACTGGGGGCAAGCCTACAAGGCAATTCATGCTGCAGAACCTTGGAAAGTCTGAAGATTTTGAGGCATCAAGAATCTTTAGAGGTGGGGCATGGGTAGGACTGAAAACAGAAAGGTAGATTGGCAGTTTGTACAAAGAGTTTAGTGTACATCCTCCAAGTTTGTTCATAGTCTCCATGAGTAACTTCCCTTTGCCAATGCTTGTACAAAACTGGAGATTTCTCTTTTCTGTAAAAGTTTATGTGGGTAAGAGCTAGGGTGAGTTGCCACACTGAAATGCGCTTATAAAATCTGCATATTAGTTTGTTCAGTCTTTGCTCTGCACTCCACTCTTCTCATACACCCCAGAACACTGGAATCCAGGTTTATAACACCTTAGGAAACTGGACTACTTCTATCTGGGGAAATTAAATTGCCTAATAGAAAAGAAATAAATATAATGACATTTTGGACAATCCCAGAACTCATAAACACAGAACTTCTAATCAACTTCTTAGTGTCTTATTGTTATACATAAATGGCCCATCAAAAAGGAAAGACAAGCCAGGTGTGGTGTCATACACTTGTAATCAAAGCAACTCAGGTGGCTGAGGCAAAAGGATCACAAGTTTGATGTCAACCCCAGCAACTTAGTGAGACCGTGTCTCAAAATAAATAAATAAATAAATAAATAAATAAATAAAAGGAATTG
Organism: Tamias sibiricus; assembly: GCA_025594165.1. NCBI lineage: Eukaryota > Metazoa > Chordata > Mammalia > Rodentia > Sciuridae > Tamias > Tamias sibiricus. The sequence goes on along the minus strand of CM046667.1, from coordinate 103,867,475 downwards.
GGGATGTAGCTCAGTGAAAAACTGCCCCTGAGTTCAATACACTATACTGAAAAAAAATGTGGCAGGGAGACATTTAGGAAAAAGAGAAAAACAATAGAACAGACAGGAAGGGTAATCTTGTCAGAAAAAAGGCAATGCCAGAAACCAAAGGAAATTTTAAAAATCTTACCTTTCAGAGAGATGAGAATATTCAGCATTCATGAATAATTCGCTATAAAGGAGAAGGAGGAGAAGGAGGAGATGAAGAAAAAGGTTTTTGTAAATTAAAGATGAAATAAAAAATACTAGTGTTGGAATATAAATTGGAGTAAACCTCCTGGAAGATAGAATAAAGAGAAAAAGATGGAAAATATGAAGAGATGATATGAAGATCAGTCTAGATTGTCCAATATCTGGATGATAGCATGTATGGACAGAATAGAGAAATGGACAAAGGGAAATTATCCAAAAAGCAAGAGATTTTTCTAGAACTGAAGGACATAAATTCCCATACTGGGAGGGCCACCAAGTGCCTAATGTAATGAACAAAACCAGATTCATCAGAACACGTGATAGTAAAATTTTAGAATACCATGGAATCAAAATAACAACATTGACTCAACAGTAGCACTAGATATTGCAAAGCAATGAACCAATTCTTTCAAAAGTATATGGAGACATTTTTCCCGATGTATAATTTTATACCCATTCAATTTTAATGGTAAAATAAAGTTCTTTTCAGACTTAAAAGGTTATAATTAAGAATTTTTTCCCTTCAGTAGCCTTGCACAGAAAGTTCTGGAGGTTATGTCCAATCAAGATAAACAACTAAAGCAAAACAGAAAGAGTTTGTGGAAAATAATATTGAGAATGGTTTTCGGGGCTTTCCATAAGAAGCTACAAAATCTGTCCTAGGCTCCCTCCCACCAGAGGAAAATCTATTTTAATGAGACCACTTTTGTGGGAAAAGTTGGATAGGACTGCCTTGATGAAAGGGGGAAGCACTGAGAATACTAGGCAATGAAAAGGTTTTCAAGGAAAGTTTTTCCAAAATGGCAAGAAGACACCTAAGGAAGTTGTGAAAGGAGGAGGATGTTATAGAATTGTATACTAGATACTGACATTGAGAACAGCCAACCTTCTAAAAATAGTCTGAAAGTTCCTCTGGTGGGGTAATAGCAGAGTGGCGATCTGGCAGTCCAACTTCCCTGTGACTTGCAAACAATGGCTGACTTTCAGGAAAATGTGAAATTGGGCGAATTGGTGTAAACATTTGGTTACTTCTTTTCCCTTGCCTGCACTCAGATACCTTATGCCAGCATGTTTTCCTTGCCCAGCCAAACCTTATCACTACTTTGAGCATACACACCCTCCATTTAAACCAATATGAAGTTTTGAAAAACCTGTCATCCACCTTAACTGAGATCAAATCTTTCTCTTCTAGTTCTTTCCAACAAATTATCAGATGTCTTTTGAGTAAATCTGTGCTGGGATGTTAATGACAGGTAACAACTGATATACTATCCATTTTTCATTTCAAGAGACTACTCATACAGACCAAAGACTATGGGGATCAACCTCCTAATTTCAAATAAACTAGTGAAGGGAATATTTTTAAAGGTAGGAGTCATCAAATCTCACAAACATACACAGCCACCTATGAGCAGAACTAGCTAGATACTCGTATCTAACACCATGTCAATATCTTTTCTAGAAATTACTTACTCAAAGAGCCATGGTGAGATGCACATTGTTCCCCAAAATCAATAAATTTAAAAAGTAGGAATATTTTTCAGTTTATGCCATGCTTACTCTAGCTTGGTAGGTAGTAACTTTAAAAACAATTTTGAACACAACCCAAGACATGTAAGAGGTTAATAAATATGCAACTAAAACATGCACCCAATTTAAAATATGGCATGTTTAAAATTAAAGCACTAAGAGAGGATCAAGTCTGCTTAAAACTGCATTATATCAAGATATTATAATCTGATTTAATGAAATTTCTGAAAAAGAATAGAATATAATTACAATAGAAAATACAAAGGAATCATAGCCAATCAAGTCATTTATATTGGTAATGCAAATCACATTAAAGCATGTGAACCAATATAATTGGCAACAGCATCATGCCCAGAATAACACTTGAGTCACATAAGGTCATTCTGAGCAAACATACTGGAGAATTCCATAACTTTGAAATCTAAAGAACGTGATAGTGGACTGAGGGATTTCCGTAAACACAGCAAGCACATACCTCATGTTTAGAGCTATCAAATTCACATTGTGAACTTTAGCACAAATCTCACTGCAAGTCGGGGTGGGGGGGATGTTCTAATTCTGGTAATAGCATTTACCAAAATATTTTCAGGACTTTATTTAAATTATATGTAAGTCAAAATTAAAATCTAAATTGAGGCATAAGGAAGAATATGAAAATAAATATATTATAATAGATAAGGTGAGGATATTACTTAAGTACTTTGCAATGTGCATTGAGGCCAGGAACACACTTTGGTAAGCTGGGTACAGTGGCAAGAGCCCAATACTCAATGCCACATTCTCTGAGGGGCAGGAGGCAATGATGCCATAACATTCCACAAATGTCCTTTCACACAGTAAAAATATTTCTGACAGTCACTCTGCCCAAACCTTCCTACTCATAACACTGTCAGCTGGTGTGTCAATCATGGCAATAGGAAAGGAAAGAGGGAAAGATAATTTGGTAAAGAAAACAGTAGAAGTCTTAAGTCACTATGTAGTGATGAAGAGTTAAAGACCTGCCATCTCAAAATATGCCAAATTGGTATATTGATTACTTGAAGCTGAAGAAATCACTGAAGAAGTATGTTTTCTACAGGCAGCAGGCCATAAAGTCTCTTTGGGGAGGGATGTCCTTCACATACCAAGGCTGGAAAACAGTCTTGATCACCAGGGACTGGTCATTAGTGCTGTAGTGAACCTGAATAAACAAACTCTGAAGAAATCCTTATCTTTCATAAGCTTCTACACCCCCTATATCTTCTAGTAACCTCCCTAGAATTTACTACCTTAGTTCAGATATCCATTTGTCCTGTCATTCCTTAACATGTTGATTATTCTTTGTCTAAAATGTATTAAAGTATTCTTAGGTCATTTCTTTGGACTTCACTTTCTTGTGAAGATCCCCATGTGCATATAAAAATAATACAACTTTTTATATTTTTCTCTTGTTAATAAGCCTTTATATTAATTATATTCTCAGATTCATCCAAAGAGCCCACATAAGAAGTAAGGGGGAAGTAGAAGGGTTCTCTCCCTACCAGACAGTGAACAAGCAAAAAGCACCTGTACTGCCCATTGTCACAGAGATTGTGGACACATTCATAGCTCAAAGGATTAAGAGGAAAATATCCCATTGGCCTTATGGAATGGATATTTCCAATATTCAAGTGTTTGCAATTTAAAATGATGATATGAAATTAATATGAAATAGAGTGATAAAAAAGTGTTAGAGTCTGAAGATATCTTGGTGGGAGGATTTTGGAGGGCACCTGTCTTAGTCCCTTCAGACTGATATAACAAAAGATCAAATATTGGATAAATTATAAACAAAAGACATTTCTCATCATTCTGGACATTGAGAAGTCTAAGATGGAGTCACTGACAGATTTGATGTCTGGTGAGGGTCCATTTCCTGGTTCATAGCTGATACCTTCATGCTGTGTCCTCACATACTGAAAGATCTTTCTGGGCTCTCTTTTATAGGGCCTTAATCCCTCCCTAACTCCCAAAGGTCTTACTTCCTAATATCGTTGCTTTGGGGGAATAGGATTACAACATATGAATTTAGGTGGACATAAGCATTCAGACCATAGCAGAGCCCACAGAAGCCTAGATCCAAATTAAATCTTACGCAGAAGATTGGTTTGTTAAACAAATTTTTAAAAGAGCTATTTTAATTGAGGGGACACCTAGAACTTCCTAATCATTATTTATTAACCACCAGTTATCTCTAAAATGTCTCCAAGGAATTTCAGGGTGCTTCCTCACACCCTTGGAAAATGACCTATCTAAGCCCCAAATTATCCTGCTCAAGTTTACCTGTGGTAATTTAGTGTCAACTTGGACTTTTCCCCAAATCTCCTGACTCCTAAAGCTATGCCCAATTCCCAGCAATACTCTATCATCCCTCTGTCATATGGGTCTCTTTGATTTCCTCATAGGAGCACATGACATCTTTACTGTCAATTCACTGAGCAGTTCCAGCATATCAGAAAAGCTTTTATTGTAAATGGGATCTTTAGGAACACACATTGTACATAAATGTAAGGGACACTAATCTCAAAAAAGTGTTCACAGTGTTAGAAACCAACCATGAACAGAAGTATAAGACATTTGCTATGTTTTTCTTAGTATACTGGCCAAATTGGAGACCAGACTCATTGTAAGCCCTCAAATAACAAACTATGTTTGCATTTTTCTGATTAGCATATAAATAGGCATTCTGTGGCAATTTCAGAAAGGATCCATGAGGTACAAGCTGAAATATTTCCTTTTTATGTATGTATAAAATAGATGATTGTTAGGAACTTAATTGTCTTTGTAGAAAAAGTATTACCAAAATATTTATAGTATATTTGGATATGCCAAGCTGTGAACTACATAAAAATACAAATGTGACTAGCTGTGAAGTTTATAGTCCTTACTTACAATTAACTCCAGAGTCTGGCATTTAAATACCTTTGTTTCAAGAGAGAAAAAAATGAATAAGCTTGCCTTGGGGCATCTTAATGCCCAAAACAATCTCATTTGGGACTGTTTGTATATGACAGCAATAGATTAAATTTGCAAAATCTTCTCCCTTTGCTATGCAAAAGTATCAATGGTCTCTTAAAACACCAAATAGATTTAAGAGGTTTTGCTTTTGTCTCTATTCACAAATTCCTTCAGAATGTCCCTGCTTTCATGTGGTCAGGAATTTTACAGCCACGGGAGTCACTTCTCCCTGGAAGCTGAGCTTTTATTTTTAGAGTTTCTTTTTAAGCAGGCTGAGAGACAGGTCCATGGCCCTTCTGCTTAGAATTTTTCCTTTCATTTTTATTCAAAACACCCGTGATTTTCTGCATTAGGTCAGTTTGATTTTGAAGTGAGGTGACAAAATGACCCAGGAAGGAAAACCTTTGTTTTCACAGTTGTCTGAAAATTTTTGTTAGTTCTATGATGCCCATCTACCCAGCCTCACTACCCCATTCTGGATGGCTTCTGCAAATTCTACAAGCCAGGCAGAGTACAAAGGTATCTTCCTACCCATACTGACTGATATCTAGAAAGTCCCTTTACTGTGGGTTCAGTCAAGATAAGATTGATTCTTTGTAACCAGAGCTTTCATAAGAAAACTAAAAGATAATAAAACGAAATCAGAGATAACATCTCAGAGCAAACTTGTTTTTCTAACATAAAGTCCACTTCAGCTCAGTTTGCCTAATGCAATTTCAAAACAACCCAAGTTTCTTTCCTTCACCTCATTCTTTCTAGGAAAACAAAAGTGCGCTAGAATAACGTATTCAGAATTTTAATCTGTGATAGATTTCAGATGACACCCACTTTTAGGAGGACAGGATCCTTGGTTTCTTTTAGAGCTTATTTCTCATTCCTTTGTGAGCATGAAGCTTTTAATTTCCTCCTCTCTGATCCTTGATTGTTGCAGATTTCCACTTGGCAAATTCCCTAATTCTCTTAAGTCCAACCTCATTCAGGCCTCACTCAGTTCTTGGTATGCCTCAAAAGTAAGGGGAATTCATACCAGGTCTCAAAGATTCTTTCTTCAGTTGTTGGCTATGAACCAGTTACTTCTTTGACTAGCATTGTGACTCATTTCTCTCATTTTAGCTCTGTTCATTTCAGACAGATTCTGCGACCTGATTTAACTTTAATATTCTAGCCATTTTAGTTCCCTCAAATGTATAAGAGACTACTTACCTCTTCCATTTGAAGAGCTCTGTGCTCTTTTCAGGAATACTCACCAAGTTGTCCTTGGTTCATTCTCAGAGTAGAGATCACTGGCATGCCCTCAGCTCAATGGATAGCCAGGACATTCCAGGTTACCAGATATGCTGGTTTCTCCATGTCCCCAGGAGGCAATCTAGTAGAAACCATGACCACGATTTTTTGATGCCAAACATTCTTTATGCATCTATTACGTAAAACAACTTCTAACAAAGCTAATGTTTCTTCATAGTAATATTTGTCATTCCTACTGAAATTATAGAAAATCACCCTGGCTTTTATCTATTCTCTATATTTTGTTAACACATAAACAGCTGGAATGGAAAAAAAATGGTGAAGAAACACCACCCAGAGAGAGTTGCTTAGTATAAATGGATATCACAGAAACTCCTTCTCAACTCTTTGATCCATTTTACCCTGGGGTAGGATCTGAGCAACTGAATCTAGAATCAAATTGGTAAAAAAGTTATGATACCCTTCATTACTTATTCACAATTATGCATAACCAAAAATAATTAACATGCAAATTTGACCTTCAAAATAAAAGATATTTAAGAAATGCAACTTTCATTAGAATGTTACATTTAATGTATTTCATAGGCAAAGGTAAAGTAGCATGTTGTCACAGATGAGTAGTTTATGTAATACTATAATAATATATACATAATTATTTAAAGAGAATCACTATGGGTATAATGTGGATGCAACAAACATGGTAGTTTGAGATCAAAATGTTTCATCTTGGAAGGGATCATTTGGTAATTTGGGCATAACTCTTATTACTCAGAAACAAAATCTGACTTCTGCTAATATCCATGCCTCCCCTGCTCTGTTCTTGCCCACACTGAAGCCAAAATGCAGGCATAGTGATGCACACCTGTAACCCCTGTAACTCAGGAGGATGAAGCAGGAGGATCTCAAGTTCAAGCATAAAAGAAGTGGAGATGTATCTCAGTGGTAGAGCACCCCTGGGTTCAACCCCCAGTATGGCAAAAATAATAATAATAATATTGTCATGTTACTCCACTACTTAAGACTTTTTAGTGGCTTTCCTCCACATTTCCAGTAACATGCAAAATTTAAACAGACTTCAAAGCCCTACTTTATCTGGTCCCTACCTGCCATTCTCATCTCATCTCATGTTAAAGTCCAGCTCTTGCTCCAGTCTTTAGCCACACTGAACTTTCAGTTACTTGAAAATGCCTTACATCTTCATAGAGAATGTTCTTTCTTTCTAGAACATTCTTCTACTCACCCTCTGTGTGGCTGGCTCCTTGGAGAAAGCTTTCTTTTCACCTAAGCTAAACAACAAAATTGAAGTATGTAATTCCAGTTGTTTTTCTTTGTGTACCTATATGTTTCTTCTGTAGAGGTTATTAATATTTGTAATTATGTATCTGTTTGACCAATTAATTATCTAATATCTATCCACTAAAGACTTCATGAGAGCTAGGAAAAATTCATTTATTTTATTGTAACAATGTAATACCTGGTATAGAAACTGGCACATGGGAAGCAAATAAATAAACATTTCTCCATTAAACGAATGATAATGGAAAAATTGTTGCTAAAATTGTAGTCTTCTTTAAACTGGGAAAATAAGACAGAACAGGCCAGCTGAAAGAAAGAACCTGATTTCATTCAGAATCATAAACTTGAGCACAACTCTAGGACGTTTTTGAAAGAAATGCATTAGATGGTATCAATATATCATATTTCTTGGTACCTTTGATTTACAAAAAGAAACATAATTTAAGGCTTTTAAAAATGTTTTCTCCCACCGGCTTCAACAGTGCATATGCTAAAATAAGATACAGAGGAGATTGGCATGGCCCCTGCACAAGGATGACGTGCAAATTTGTGAAGTGTTCCATATTTCTGTCATTTGCAAGAAAATAGATGGAACTAGAGACCATCATGTTCAGTACAATAAGCCAAACTCAGAAGGTCAAGAATCATATGCTTTCTTTCATATGTGGAAGCTAAAGGAGACAAAGGAGAAGAAAGTTTGGTAAGATCTCAGGGAAATCAGTAGAGGAAAAGGACAGAGGAGGGGGTAGGAAGTGGGAAGGGATAGGGGAAGTGCCTGAGAGTGATATCGGCCAAATTGTGAGTACATACAAATACGTAACAACAAATCCCATCATTATGTACAAGTATAACACAAAATAAAATGTGGAAAGAGAATAAAGTGTTTTCAATGTGGTTCTTATTGATTGAGAATAATTTTGTTTTTCTATACAGATGCTCAGATACAAATGTAATTTCATATATTATAAATCAATTTTTTTTAAAGATACAGGACTGAGGTTATATAGCTCAGCAGTAGAACACTTGCCTAGCATGAGAAAGGCCCTGAGTTCAATCCCTACCATCACATACAGAAAGAAAGAAAGAGAAAGAAGGAAGGAAAACAAGAAAGAAGTATATATTTGGTTCCATATACATTGTAGTATAGCACTAAGTATAGGCAACTGAGATTCATTTGTGTCCTTTGCTTTTAAAATGAATCTTGCCAAAAGATAAGATTATGATGTTACATTAATAGATGTACAAACTGAGGTAATCACTCCAAGGAAATAGAATTTTGAAATTACTTTTAAAAATCCTCTTTAGATCAAAGAGTAGAAATGTGAAATGTCTTTGTTTTAACCTGACAGCTACAAAAGGAAAATCCAGAGGTAGTGCTAACCTGCTAAGTATTTGAGGCCATCTGCCAAAATAAGCAATTCAATCCTTATTGCATACATGTTCATAAGGAAACATTAGAAGAAATCCTTCGTCCATGAAAACCATGCCCACTAACTTTCCGTAGGAGCTTCTAGAACACTGTCAAGAACTCTATCTGGCAGGGTTCTGTTCAAAATAATCCAGGAACTCAGCAGAACAGTAACAGCTGCCACAGCACAAATCCCTTTATCATTGTGTTAATACAGGTCCAAAATGGCACATGCCTGAACTTGTAGGGAAACACATGAAGTTCTATTTCACTAGTTTGGAGCTTTACAGTTTGGTATGTCTATCTGTTTTGTTAAGCTATGTGCAATACCATACTGATTTAGTCACCATATTGTAGTTTTGAACCAGATTTTATTGTTACAGCAAATCCTCCTCATTAGTCTTCTTTTTCAGAAGATATTTGTTCCTGGCTATGTATTCTTTAGGATAGAGTTTAAAATTACTTCATCAAGTTATAAAATATTGGGGATTTTTTTTCTTTTTCTCCTTCTCTTTTTTTCTTTCTTTGTTTCTGGGAATGAAATCCAGGTCCTTTTGCATGCTAAACCTGCATTCTATTACTGAACTATAAAGTAAAATTTGAAAATACACTAGTCACGCCTTATTTGCAAGAGACAGCTTCCTAGACCCCCAATGAATGCCTGAATTCACAGATAGCACCAAACCCTATTTATACTATGCTTTTTTCTTCTCATTCTTTTTTTTAGATTATTTATTTACTTATTCAAAATGCACAAGTATATCATCTTTTTTACAATTTTTCCCAGCCCCTATCTTTGTGATTTTTCTCATAAATTTTATTAAAACTGTTTCAAAGGAATTAACAATATGAAAATTTTTATCTTACTCATTTTTTTGGTGTTATAGCAAATGGGCTTTCCACTGTGTTTTCTGATTACTGAAATGTTTAGGAAAGCTGGTAAACTTTTAAACTAGCATTTTAAATGCATTTCATTTAGAGTCCCCTGGGTTAGGAAAGTATCTCTCTCATTTGTAGATGTTAGTTGTATCTCTTGATTTCCAGTATTTCTGTTTCCTGCTTTATTGAACTAGCTAAGGAATAAAAATATTAATTATAATGGTTATACTAGATCTTTTTTTTTATCTTGCTCTTGATTTTAGGGAATATATCTGTAGTGTTTTACCACTGCATATGATGGGAGCTGATTGATTTACTACAGAAACTTTCTAGCCCAGTAAGGAAAAAAAGAATATATGGTTTCTTTGTGAATTGACATGTCATCCTTACTCTTCTAACCTTCTCCATATTGTTCCAAATTTAGAACATGTGCCACACAAGAGATGACTGCATTATTCTTTAACTAAAACTGGCCTGTCATATTTAAATGTCTTTTAAAACATTTTGTGGGGAAAGGTCAAAGCATGTTTTCAAAGCAGTCTGCATTAAAAGTAGGGCTTATAGAAGTCTGTAGCAGGTTGTAAAATATTCAACCTGAAACACTATGATAATGAAAGCTTTTTCTATGGATATGAGCCATTCATCTAGAAGAAGTGAACGTAACTGAATGAGATGGTAACTTGGCTGCCAGAAGAAGCTTTTCCCTGATTTGAGGTCAGGCATTTAAGGAGAAAATAAATGGAAGGAGGACAGAATCCAAAAGCTTTTTTCTCCCTTGAATATTGAAGAAAAGTGGGCAAAGAACTGCCCCTTTCCTCTAAATCTAATTAGCAGCACTGAGAAAGAAAGTTGTTTCCAGAAAGGGGAGAAGAAAATAGTTAACAGCTTTTGAAACCTGTAGAAAAGGAGAGGGAGGGAGAACTTGACCATTAGAGATTTTTAGGTGAGGCAGTGTCATTGAAGAAAACTGCCAGCCCTTATCAGGATGCTGTGAAAATAAGAAAACCAGACCTATTCATGGCCCGGAATCATTGCAACTGAGAATGGCAAATGGTTTTCTTGAGCACCAAAAGAAATATAAATCTTTATTTAGGGTGATTAACTATAGTTGATGAATAAAGAGACCAGCCTAAGTCATGGCAATATTTCTTTTTGTTTTCTGCATATTACATATCTAAGCAAATACCTACTTGATATAATGTAAGTTAAATGTTTGCCCTGCTTTTTTTCTTTCTCATTTATTTATTCTGATATAAGATATTGCATTCCCACAACACCTTTTGGCATTTTGAAGCATTTTCCTTCTCTCCCTTTATATGAACTATTACTGATTATAAAATAAATAAGAATTTTTAAATGTTTAAATATAAGTTTAGGGTCATTTATTAAAACAGGCTACCCTTTTGTACTGTTTGAATTATTTATTATATGGGTATTACTTCTTCAACAAAAGGCTGGTTGATTAAAATAGCTTATAAATAATATACATTCACCATGACAAACTAAAAAATGGAAAAGTGGATAAAGTAAAATTTGAAAATACTCTGGTCCCCCCTTATTTGCAAGAGACAGCTTCCTAAGACCCCCCAATGAATGCCTGAATTCACACATAGCACCAAACCCTATTTATACTATGCTTTTTTTTTCTTCTCATTTTTACTGTAGATTTTAGCAAACTTAGATACAATTTTTCCCCTAAATTGAGAACATCTACCTTTTCAATTACAGGAAGCAGAACCAAGTCTTCTTTTTGGCATATTCAAGTCGCCAATACCAGTGCTCTTGCACATTGAGGCCACTGTTGTGTAAAATAATGTTAATTTATCCCAAGTGCTACAATATCGTGACAATGGATCTGATACAGCTACTGAGTGACTAACAGGTAGGTTGTGTATAACAGTGTGGATATGTCCGATGATTCACGTCCTGGCCAGGAAGGACCAGTGTGGTGCAAGAGTTTATAACACTACTCATAACAGTACACAATTTCAAACTGATGAGTTACTTCTAGAATTTTCCATGTAATATTTTTGAACTACATTTGACCAATCGGTACCTGAAACCACATAAGACAAATCAATGGATAAGGTTGGGACAACTGTAGCTGTCACATCCAACCCTATAACCCCCAGGTAGCTACTCTTAAGGGTAATTATTTCTTTTGTATTTCTATTCATAAGCAAACATGCAAACTTTTTAAATGTGATCACATCACATTACACAGATTTTCTCTAATCACTTTTCCCACCACATAATTGATATCTTTCCATATCTACACGTCAATTTTATTAATACTAACATTTCTGTAGAAATTCAGAGTCTAAATTCCTACTTTTTTTTTTTCTATTGTAAATTGGCCCTTTCTGGGTAAACGTCACAATTGTACCAAGCCTGTAAACCTAATTTAACACTGCTCACCTTGTGGCAGCTATTGGAATTGCTGGTTAACATCTTAAAATAGTGATTCTCAAATTTTAGCATACATCAGGGTTGTACCACAAAATTATCTTCTGCTCAGTCTTTGGGGGGAAAGGGTGATTTATAAGTTTATTGAGAGCTAGGCTTTGAAATTGAAAGACCAGACTCTTCTGAGAACTGGTCCATCTTTCAATCACCCACTACAAATCACATATTAACTATTCATTAACACAATACCATTGTCCTCACAGCAGAATTAGAAGAGAACATGCAGATTCTTGTCCCCAGGACAGCTTGGATTAGCAGTTCTCAAACTGTAGCATGCACCCAAAATCACCTGGAGGGCTTGATAAAACAGAGACTGCTGGGCTCTGCAACCAGACTTTCTGCTTCTCATATTGGAGCCTGCAAATTTGCATTTACAAGTTCCCAGGTGATACAGCTTCTCCTGATACTAGGACCACACTTAGAGAAACATAGTCTCAAAGAAAATAATCAACCTCTGCATCCATTTTCAAAAGTATTTGACTTAAGATAAAAAATAAAATCACGCCTGTAATCCCAGCACTTTGGGAGGCTGAGACGGGAGGATCACGAGTTCAAAGCCAGCCTCAGCAATGGCGAGGCACTTAGCAACTCAGTGAGACCCTGTCTCTAAATAAAATACAAAAAAGGGGATGTGGCCCAGTGGTCAAGTGCCCCTGAGTTCAATCCCCAGCACCACAAAATAAATAAATAAATAAATAAAATAAAATCACATATCAGAAAGGATCAAAAATTTAAAAAATGAATACCCAAACAAGAATATACATATAGTGTTCTTAACATCTAGCTGTTGAAACCTAACTGCAGTAAGAAATGCTGAAATCTTTGTCTCCATCCACTGGATTGAAAACACAGCTTTTCTTTTTCCAAGATTGTTATATTATGGTTTGAAGTGTTTGTCCCCTCAAAATGCATGTTGAAGTTCACTCCCAATGCAGCAGTATTAGTAGGTATGGCTTTTGGGAAAATATAGTCATGAAGGCGGGACAATGAAGTTGATTCTGATGAGGACTCAGGAGAAGAGACATAAGGAAAACTTCATTCTTCTTAGAGATTACTTAAGAGGTCATGACAGCACAGATTATTCTTATGAAGTCTCAGATGGAAATGTAGAACAAGATATTTGAAACCAGAAAAAGGGCCATCCTTGTTATGAGATAGCAAAGAACTTGGCTGCATTATGTGTGTGTCCTAGGACTTTGTAGAAGAAATAATTTAAGAGGATGAACTAGAATATGTGTTAGAAAAAATGCAATGAAGTATCCAGGATGCTGTGTGGTTTCACTTAACTATTTGTAGTAAAACACAAGAAAGAGAAATGATTTAAAGATGGATTTATAATTAAAAGAGAAGCAGAATGTAAAGATCTGGAAAACTCTCAGCCTGGCCACATAAAGAATAAATAAGCATGGGCTGGGGCTGTAGCTCAGTGGTAGAGTGCTTGCCTGGCATGTGTGAAACACTGGGTTCAATCCTCAGCAACACATAAAAAAGTAAATGAATAAAGGTGTGTCCACCTACAACTAAAAAAATTCTTTTTAATTTTTTAAAGAATAAATAAGGGCTGGGCCTGCTGCTCAGTGGTAAAGCACTTGCCTCGCATGTGTGAGGCACTGGGTTCAACCCACAGCACCACATAAAAATAAAGAAACAAATTGTGTGTTAATTTACAACTAAATTTAAAAAAAAAGAATAAATAAACATGCTCGAGAGAGAAAATAAAAGGTGTAGCAAACTATCATTTGATAAGGAAATTAATATCAATAAAAGGAAACTATGTGCTATTCATAAAGACAATAGGATAGTGACACCAAAAGCATTTTGGAGATCATTGGGGTTACCATGCCAGTCACAGGCCCAGAGTAGTAGGGCCTTCAGGACAGAATGATTTGAGGAGAGAGGTCTAGAACACCCATGGGAACTGGGGGCTCACTGCCCAGTGTTGCCTCAGGTCTCTGCTCCCTACATTTTATTGCAGTGCTCCTTAGTCACCCCAGCTGTGGCTCAGATGCCTGAGGCTCTACAGAGCACAGGCTGTAAACTTGGGTGGTATGCTTGTGATACTAACTCAACAGACATGCAGAACATAAGAAGTATGAAAGAAAGACTGCCTCCATCTAGATTTCAAAGGATGCTTCATAGAGTCACAGGGCCCAGGTAGAGAACTGCCACAGGAGTGGGGTTGCCAGAGATCCTACCTCGGGTAATACCCAGCAGAACTGAGGAAATGGGGCCACTGCAGAGAGTCCTCACCAGGGCAATGCCTAGTGAAGTTGTGGAAGCAGGGCTTCCCCCAAACCGCAGAACTGTATATTACCCAGCATGTAACACAGCCTGGGAAAGCTACAGGCATGTGACTTGAATTCCCAGAGCTGAAATAAGAGCTGTGTCTTTAAAACCATGAGGGTAGAGCTGCCTGAGGACTTGGGGACCCAACCCCCACCCCAGTATGTCTTGATGGCAGACATGAAGTCAAAAAGATAATTCTCAAGCTGCAAGATTTAATGATGTTTGCCTTGTTGGGCTTTGGACTTGCTTGAGGTCTGTTACTCTTTTCTTCTATTTCTGCCTTTTGAAATAGAAATGTCTATCCTATGACTGTCCCACCACTGTTTTTTGAAATTACATGAACTGTTGGATTTCACAGGCTTATAGCTGGAGGGAAATTGGCCTCAGGATGAATCATGCCTTGAGTTTCACTCATATCTGATTGAGATAAGTCTCTGGACTTAGATTTTAAAGTTGGTTCTGGAATGATTTAAGACTTGGGGCTATGGTGATGGAATGAGTGTATTTTGTAACAGAAAAAACATCAATGGAAGGACAAGGGTAGAATGCTGTGGTCTGAATGTGTCCTCAACAAAATTCATATGTTGATAATGTTATAGTGTTGAGAGGTGGGGCCTTTATGAGATGATTAGGCCATAAGGGCTCCTCTTGTGTGAGTGGGATTAGATACCCTCAAAGCAGGGCTTGATGGAGGCCATCAGTCATTTTTTCTTTTTGCCCTTCTGTCATGTAAGGACACAATGTTCGTCTTCTCCAGAATAGAGTGTTCAAAACACCATCTTGGAATCAGAAGGCAGCCTTCATCAGATCCCAGGGCCTTGATCTTGTATTTCCCACCTTCTAGAACTGTAAGAAATTTTTTATTATTTATGAATTACCTAGACTGTGGTGTTTTGTTCTAGCAGCATAAACAGACATAACATAGGTTTTCTTACCTTCAGTTTAACTAGGTATCTAGTTAACAATGGATCAGGTAGCATCTAAGAGCCATTGCTTTTTTGAAATCTACCATAACCCTGGAGTAAAAAATGAGTGCCTAAGAATGGTTCATTAGCATATTTCTGTTCAGACTAAACAGAAGCTACTGGCAGAAATTGAATATTTCATTGGAAGCCCTTCTTTATTCCCAGCATCTACCCAGGTTCTTTTTGTACACAAGTGATTCTTATTGTCCAACATTCACCTAGAGCATAATAAATGGGTAAAGAGCGCTGGGATACAGATTCAGATTCACATTCCCTGTATGCAGGTTTACCTTTATTTTTCTCATCTATAACACAGTTATAATATTAACACTTACTTGAAAGATTATCAGGATTCAGCAGGACAATGCATGTAAATCAGTTTAATACCTGGTACATAATAAATGTCCATAACTAGATTTTATACTAATACTTCTAATTTATAGTAAATAATTGGAAAAAAGAATTGGGTTACTGGATAAATCTGTTTCTTTGAGGAGAAATGTAACTAGCAATGAACCATTAAAATATTTTTAGGTTGTGTGTTACATGACAAAATTTGCTTATTGAGGGATTTGTGTGATTATTGTATGAAGAGTGAACTACAGGTACACATAGATTGAAATGAGAGACCAGCCAAGGAACTATGGTAGTAATTGAGGTCAGACATCATGGTGGTTTGGACTTACAGAGTAAAGGCAATAACAGCAAATATGAGATTAGTGTATATTTTAGTCAGCTTTTCAAAAAATGTTTGAAATAATCAACTTACAAAGAGAAAATATTAGTTTTGGTTCACAGTTTTGGAGGCTCCAGCCCATAATTAGTTGGCCCCCTTGCTTTGGTCCAGGAGCACATCATGGTGGAAGCATGTGGTGAAGCAAAACCCTTCACTCCATGGCCTGGAAGCCACAAGAGAGAAAGAGAAATTGGCTGATGCCAGTAACCCCTTGCAGGGCATACCCTAGGGACCTAAAGACCTCCCACTAGGCTTTACCTCTTAAAGTTTCCACTAACTCCCTAACAGCACCACCACATGAGTTTGGTCTGGGGCACATTCACAACCCAAACTATAAAAATTAGAGAGATTTTGAAAATAAAAACAGAATTGATGATGGATTAGATATTAGAAAAATGAAAAACTTGAAGATAACTGCTGATTCTCTATCATGGGTAACTAAGGGAATGGTGATATCATTAATTGACATGTAAAAGAACCAAAGTTTTGGGGGAGTAAAAATGGAAGCAAAATAATGGAAGTTAGGCTGGGGTTGTGGCTCAGCGGCGGAGCGCTCGCCTCGCACGTACGCGGCCCGGGTTCGATCCTCAGCACCACGTAAACATAAATGCATTGCATTGTGTACAACTAAAAGTAAATAAATGTAAATAAATAATAAAAAAAATTTAAAAAAAAAAATAATGGGAGTTGAGGAATGTCTGCTATGGGCCCAAGTACTCCTGCAGGTCATTGGCCAGTAAAGCCATACTGCAAATCTTGATCATGCTCTGATCCTGGGCCTTTTTTTTTTTTTTTTTTTTTTTTTTTTTTTTTTTTTTAGCTAGTCACATAGACAATGAAGTAAAGTAGGTCAAGGTATGACTTCCATATAACCACCATGCAACAGTCTGCTCTCTGTAAAGACACACTGTGTTGTTTACTGTTTGCATCAAAAGGTATTCTGGGTTCCTCAGGTTGCAGTGCAACTTACTCTATGTGGGGCTATCAACAAGGCCCATTGTGGTGTCACATGGGACTCAGAGCAAGGAAACAACATGTGAATGTTCCTTCTGCTTACTGTGCTGTGAGTAATTGTCTTTCCCCAATCCAGAGGTCAGAAAACTTCCTGGAAAGGGACAGATAGCAAATATTTTAGGCTTTACAAGTCATCTGAAACAATTGCTCAATTCTGTCACTGTAGCATGAAAGCAATCACAAACAATGCATAAACAAGTGAGTGTAGATGTGTTACACTAAAACTTTATTATGGACAAAGGAAGTTCCCTGTCATATAATTTTCATCTGCTGTGAAATATTATTGTTCTTTTGACCGTTTTAACTGTTAAAAATGTGAAAATTGTTCCTAACATACTAAAACCAGTTGCTGGGCTGGATTTTGCCAGAGAGTATATTTTACCATACCTATCTCTTGAAAAACTGACTCAAGTTGTCTACTTTAGACACCTATAAAACTGTGCTAAGCAAAGCTGCTTGTTTGATTAGTTATCTCTTTGGGGTTTCTGTTATTCCTTCTTATTCTCTATGAGATTTGGAATTGTTTCTTAACAATGGGCACTTTAAACACGTTTAATTTGAAGTCTGGCATGGTGGCACACACCTGTAATCTCAGCTACTCTGGAGGCTGATATAGGAGGATGGCAAGTTCGAGGCCAGCCTCAGCAATTTAGCAGGACTCTGTCTCAAAATGAAAAATGAAAAGGATGAGGGATATCACTCAGTGATAGAGCATCCCTAGATTCAATCACCAGTACTGGAAAAATAAATGCTTAATTTGAGGTAGTCATAGAACTATAACTCATTGAATTGAGGATATGCATGTTTTCCCTTAGGAAAGAAACCAGAGGTAAAGATATATATTTGAAATATATTAGTCCAGGGGTGATATTTAAAACTAAGAGAATGACTAAGTTTGTTCAAGGATTATAAATAATAAGAAAAGAACCAGGGAAATGATGTGAAATCCTGGTAAACTAGTATATTTAGAGTGGTAGTTCTCAATGGGGAAAGATTTTGCTTCCCAGGGGACATTTGGCAATGTCTGGAGACATTTTTGATTGTCACAACTGGCAGAAGTTGCTATTGGCATCTGGTGAGTAGAAGCTATGAATTTTCCTAAACATCATACAATGCACAAGACGGCTTCCTACAACAACAATGAAAACCTTCCGCGCAAAATGCGAATAGTTCAGAAGCTAAGAAACTCTGATTTAGAGAAAAGAAAGAAAAAGATCAGAAAGAAAACAAGATCCACATAGCATACATACCCAGTGCTTAGATCTTGGATTGTAATATTATTCCCAATAAAAGGAAGTAGCAATCCTTAAAGAAATGCATGCTTCTAGGACTGAGATAGAAAAAGTACAAGTGAGCCTGGGTGATCTTGTGGTGCCAGGAAGTAAGATAGTGCTCTCATGCATGCATGTGACAGTACACATGTGTGCATGCACACATGCTCACACACACTAATAGCCTATGTCAAAGGAATAAAGGAGCCATTTAATAGAGCTCCTGATGGTTAAAGTTGGAACAATTCGAGTAACAAAATAAATATTTTGTATTGGATTATAATAGTATTAGTCTCTTTTTCATCACTATAATAAAATAGTCAAGACCAGCTAACTTTGAAAAGAAAAGAAGCTTGGGAGACCAAAAGTTCAAACAGCATTGCAAAGACTGTGGCAAGTGTCTCTCTTGGCTGTGTCAGTTCTTAGTGGATGGCATTGTTGCCACCCTCAGGCTTTTATATCAATCCTCTTGAAACAAATACCAGGAGAAACTATGATAAATACATTAATCCTTTCTGAAGGGCAGCATGCTCAGTGACCACCCCTGACTTGGTCACAAATCTTTTTTTTTTTTTTTGGTACCGGGGATTGAACTCAGCGGCACTAGACCACTGGGCCACATCCCCAGCCCTTTTTTGTATTTTATTAGAGACAGGGTCTCACTGAGTTGCTAAGTGCCTCACCATTGCTGAGGCTGGCTTTGAACTCGCGATCCTCCTGCCTCAGCCTCCCAAAGTGCTGGGATTACAGGCGTGCGCCACCGCGCCCGGCTTGGTCACAAATCTTAAAGATTCCAAACCATCTCCCAACATCACCACACTGAGGACCAAGCTTCCAACAAATGAACCTTTTGGAAGACATACTTAAATCATATTCAACACAGCAAAATGCAAGCATAAAACATATATCCATGAGTCCGAGCTGATGTAAAAGAACAATTGAAAAAATAGATGAAAGAGTAGAGCCAAATCTCCAATGCAAAAAAATTTCAAATGCATTATGTAGATACTCCACTAAAAAAGAGGTAGAGTACCACCACCCATTCCATACACAAGGTGTGGACTATACAGAATGACTTGCTTCCAAAGAAAACAGTATGGAAAGGGAAAAAAATAACTACCTGAACCAGGTAATCAAAGTCAATATCAACTGATAAATCATGTCAAAGTATGTTGATGCTAAGCATCCTTGATATAAAGTAAAGAGAATATCAATTTCTTTCTGTAATTTTCCTCCCCCAAACACAGAACCCCAGTCTATTAATGAGGAAAACATCGGATATATCATAATCGAGGGACATTCTACAAAATACATGATCAGTAACACTTTCTTTTTTAATTTTTCAATTTGTTCTATTTAGTTATACATGACAGCAGAACGCATTTCAATTCATTGTACACAAATGAAGCACAACATTTCAATTATCTGGTTGTACACAATGTAGAGATGCACCATTAGTGCAATCATACATGTATGTAAGGTAAAGATGTCCCTCTCATTCCACAATCTTTCCTACCCTCATAACCCCCTTCTCACCCTCCCCTTTGCCCCATCCAAAGTTCCTCCATTCTTCCCATGCCCCACCATCATAGATCAGCATCCACCAATCAGAGGAAACATTTGGCCTTTAGTTTTTTGGGATTGGCTTACTTTGCTTAGCATGATATTCTCCAACTCCATCCATTTACCTGAAAACGCCATAATTTTATTCTTTTTTAATATGGAGTAATATTTCATTGTGTATATGTAGCACAGTTTCTTTATCCATTCATCTATTGATGGGCATCTAAGTTGGTTCCACAGTCTAGCTATTGTGAATTCAACTGCTATAACATTGGTGTAGTTATGTCACCATAATATGCTGATTTAAGTCCTTTGGGTATAGACCAAGGAGTGGGATAGCTGGGTCAAATGGTAGTTCCATTCCAAGTTTTCTGAGGAATCTCCACACTGCTTTCCAAAGTGGTTACACCAATTTGAAGTCCCACTAGCAATGTATGAGTCTACCTTTTCCCCCACATCTTCTCCAACATTTATTACTGCTTGTATTCTTGATAACTGCCATTCTGACTGGGGTGAGATAAAATCTTAGAGTAGTTTTGATTTACATCTCTCTAATTACTAAATATGTTGAACATTTTTTTCATATATGTTGATCACTTGTATATCTTCTTCTGAGAAGTGTCTGTTCAGTTCCTTAGCCCATTTATTGATTGTGTTGTTTGTTTTATTGTTAATAAGTTTTTTTAGTTATTTATATATCCTGGAGATTAGTGCTCTATCTGATGTGCATGTGGCAAAAATTTGCTCCCATACTGTAGGCTCTCTGTTCACCTCACTGATTGTTTCTTTTGCTAAGAAGAAGCTTTTTAGTTTGAGCCCATCCCATTTATTGATTCTTGGTTGTATTTATTGTGCTTTAGGAGTCTTGTTAAGGAAGTCAGAGCCTAATCTGACATGATGAAGATTTGGACCTACTTTTTTTTCTATTAGGTGCAGAGTCTCTGATTCAATTCTTAGGACCTTGATTCACTTTGAGTTGAGTTTTGTGCATGGAGAGATATAGAAGTTCAATTTCATTATGCCTACATATGGATTTCCAGTTTTTCCATCACCATTTGTTGACGAGGCTATCCTTTCTCCAATATATGTTTTTGGTGCCTTTGTCTAGTATGAGCTAACTGTATTTACATGGGTTAGTCTCTGTGTCCTCTATTCTGTACCATTGGTCTACATGTCTATTTTGATGCCAATACCATCCTAGTTTTGTTACTATTGCCCTGTAGTAGTTTAAGGTCTGGTATTGTGATGCCTTCTGCTTAACTTTTCTTGCTAAGGATTGCTTTGGCTATTCTGTTTCTATAATTTTCCATGAATTTCATAATTGTGTTTTCTAGTTCTATGAGGAATGTCATTGGGATTTTAATAGGAATTGCATTAAATCTGTATAATACTTTTGGTAGTATGGCCATTTTGACAATCCAAGAGTATGGGAGATCTTTCCATCTTCTAAGGTCTTCTTCAATTTCCTTCTTTAGTATTCTGTAGTTTTCATTGTAGAGGTCTTTCACCTCTTTTGTTAGATTGATTCCCAAGTATTTTATATTTTAAGGTTATTTTGAATGGGGTAGTTTTCCTAATTTCTCTTTCAGTGGATTCATCACTTATGTATAGAAATGCATTTGATTTATGGATATTGATTTTATATCCTGCTACTTTGCTTTTAGTTCTAGAAGTTTTCTGGTGGAATTTTTTGAATAGAATCCCGTCACTGGGCAGATAGTGATAGTTTGAGTTCTTCTTTTCCTATGCATACCTCTTTAATTTCTTTTGTCTGTCTGATTGTACTGGATAGAATTTCAAGAACTTTGTTGAATAGAAGTGGTGAAAGAGGGCATCTCTGTCTTCTTCCAGTTTTTAGAGGGAATGCTTCCAATATTTCTCCATTTAGGATGATGTTGGTCTTGGGCTTAGCATAGGTAGCTTTTACAATGTTGAGGAATGATCCTACTATTCCTGTTTTTTTCTAGTGTTTTGAACATGAAGAGGTGCTGTATTTTTAGCATCTATTGAGATAATCATATGATTCTTGTCTTTAAGTTTATTGGTGTGATGTATTACATTTATTGATTTCCATATGTTGAACCAACCTTGCATTCCTGGGATAAACCCCACTTGATCATGGTGCACTATCTTTTAAATATGTTTCTCTATGCAATTTGCCAGGATTTTATTGAGAATTTTTGCATCTATATCAGGGATATTGGTCTGAAGTTTTATTTCCTTGATGTGTCTTTGCCTGGTTTTGGTATCAGGGTGATTATAACCTCATAGAATGAGTTTGGAAGGGTTCCCTCCTTTTCTATTTTATGGAATAATTTGAGGAGTATTGGTACTGGTTCTTCTTTGAAGGTCTTGTAGAACTCGGCTAAGAATCCCTCTGGTCCTGGGCTTTTCTTGGTTGGTAGACTTTTGATGGCATCTTCTCTTTCCTTGCTTGAAATTGATCTGTTTAAATTGTGTACATCCTACTGATTCAGTTTGGGTATGTTTCTAGAAATTTGTCGGTGTCATGGAAATTTTCTATTTTATTGGAGTATAAATTTTCAAAATAGTTTCTCATTATCTTCTTTATTTCTGTAGTGTCCATCATGATATTTCCTTTTTCATCATGGATATTTGAAGGAGCCCTAATTAGGAAGGGCTGTTGCAGCTAGCTGGAAGCCATAGGTTCCACCTATATGTATGTGACGCACCTGTAAATGCACGTGAGGCACCCGCAAAGCTGAAGGTATATAACCGGGTGAAAGCAGTCCGAGTTAGGAGAACGGAGAATTCAGTCAGTCGGGCAGTCACTCAGTCGGTCAGAAGAATCAGAGCGGCCAGAACGTAGGCAGAGCGGTTACAGAAGAGAAACCAGATAGAAGACAGAAGAGAAACCAGATAGAAGAAGTAATGACTGGTCAGAGTTAGGCCGAGGCTCCTGAGGAAGACAGAAGACAGAAGAAAGAAGAAGGAAGAAAGAAGAGAGAAGAAAGAAGCTCTAATCTTTCTCTAAGCTAAGCTCTATCTTTCTTTCTCTCTACTCTAAGCTAAGAAGACAAGAAGAAAAGCTCTTTAATCTTTCTCTCTAAAAATCTTTCTTTCCCTCTCTAAGCTCTCTCTAAGAAAGTAGAAGTAAAAGTAGTAAAAGCTTTACTCTGCCTCCGAGAGTTTTCCTCCCGGTTTTCGGTACCAGGCAGCTTACAGATATTAGTAATTTGAGTTTTCTCTCTTCTTCTCTTCGTTAGCATGGCTAAGGGTCTGTCAATTTTATTTATTTTTCAAATAACCAACTTTTCATTTTTTAAATTTTTTGAATTGTTTCTTTTGTTTCAATTTCATTAATTTCAGCTCTGATTTTAATTATTTCCTGTCCTCTACTACTTTTGGTGTTGATTTGTTCTTCTTTTTCTAGGGCTTTGAGATGTAATATTAGGTCATTTACTTGTTGACTTTTTATTCTTTTAATGAATGAGCTCAATGCAATGAACATTCCTCTTAGCACTGCCTTCATAGTGTCCCAGAGATTTTGGTATGCTGTATCAGAGTTCTCACTTACCTCTAATATTACCGCTCATATTACTCTCCAGGCGTTGGAGTAGCTTCTATTTTTTATTTTATCCTTGATTTCCAGTTTCATTCCATATGATCTGAGAGAATACAGAGTAATATATCTATTTTTTTTTGTATTTTCTGAGAGTTGCTTTGTGGCATGATATATCGTTTATTTTAGAGAATGATCCATGTGGTGCTGAGAAGTTGTATTTACTCTATGATGGATGAAATACTCTACATATGTCTGTTAAGTCTAAATCATTGATTCTATTATTGAGTTCTATAATTTCTTTGTTTAGTTTTTGTTTGGAAGATTTATCCAGTGGTGATAAAGGTATGTTAAAATCACCCAGTATTACTGTATTGTGATCTATTTGCTTCTTGAAATTGAGAAGGATTTGTTTGATATACATAGATAGTTTGGGGCATAGATATTTATGATTGTTATGTCTTGTTGATGTATGGTTCCCTTAAGCAGTATGAAATGCCCTTCTTTATCCATTCTGACTGACTTCTGTCATTTTCCTCCCCCAAACCCAGAATCCCCGTCTATTCATGAGGAAAACATCAGATAAATCTTAATAGAGGGACCTTCTACAAAATGCATGAACAGTAACAACTTTCAAGGCCATTGAAAACAAGGTAAGTACTGAGAACCTGTCACAGCCAAGTGGAAGCTAAGAAAATAGGACAACTAGCCAGTGTGGTGGTGCACACCTGTAATCCCAGCAACTCAGGAGGCTGAGGCAGAAGGATTGTGAATTCAAAGCCAGCCTCAGCAACTTAGCAAGGCACTTAGCAACTCAGTGAGACCCTGTCTCTAAATTAAATATAAAAAAGGGCTGCAAATGTGGCTCAGTAGTTAAGCACCCTGGGTTCAATCCCCAGTATTAAAAAAAAAAAAAAAAAAAACAACTTATACCAGTATGTTTTGTTACAATTTTGTTACAATTAATAAAACAATATTTGTAACTGAAATGTGTATTTTCTTCAAATTTCCTTTGGTTTTATCTAGTGCGGTTTTTTGTTTGTTTTGGCCCAATATCCCATATAGGATACTATATTGCAATTAGTTGTCCTTTTTTTTTTTTTTTTTGGAACCAGAGATAGAACCCAGGGAGGCTTAACCACTGAGCCTTTTAATATTTTAATATTTTATTTTGAGTCAAGGTCCTAGTAAGTTGCTTAGGGCCTACCTAAGTTGCTGAGGTTGGCTTTGAACTCACAATCTTCCTACCTCAGCCTCCTGAGCTGCTGGAATTACAGGTGTGTGCCACTGCACCCAGTCTGGTATAAGATCTCAGTAGAGGAACTGAGTATAGGTTATATGGGAATTCTCCGTACTATCTTCACATTTTAAACTTTATTTTATTTATTTTTATGTGGTGCTGAGGATCTAACCCAGTGCTTCACACATGTGAGGGATGTGCTCCACCACTGAACCACAACCCCAGCCCCTCTTCACAATTTTTATGTAAACCTAAAGTTATTCCAAAATAATTTTTAAAGTTTATTTTTTAAAAAATGCTCAGTGATGACCAGAGAGGTAGGATAAGAGTAATAGAAATATGGATACTAAGGAAGAAGAGGATTTCAGGGGAGAGGGATGAGTGAACTATGTTAGTTGAAGACAGACAAATAAGATAGGGCTAAAAATAGCTCATGAAGTTGGTACTTAAGACTGTTGTGTGAATGACTGGTGTGGACTATTCTTCTGAGAAATTTGATTATGATTAAAAAGAAATATATGAGGGGCATAATTTAACAAAGAAATTGGTTATAAATAGATTTACTCTTTTTATAGGTCAGAGGAAACCAGGGCCATGGAAATTATATAAGTGAATGGAAAGGGTTGTATACCAATGAATTTTTATTTCTCTCCAAAAATTGACAGTTAGCCAGATTAGGTCCACAGGACATAGACAGAATAATATCCTAGAGGAAAGTACCTCTGTGAGTCCTGCATGATTTATAGTTTAAACTATATGAATTAAGGTAAGTTGCTAACTTTCTGTGCTTCAGTTTTTCACATCTGTCAAATGGGAAGGGTTGTATACCAATGAATTTTTATTTCTCTCCAAAAATTGACAGTTGGCCAGATTAGGAGGTAAGCCTGTGAGGGTCAAACAACAAGCATCTGTGTATAGTTGAATTTCATTGGAAAAGTTAATAGAAGTGCAAATTTGAGTTAATATTATTTAGCAGCATTGATTATACTTAGAATTTTCTCATGCAGAACATTAGTCTTTTTAATTTTTTAAAAATAGACTATGTTAAGAGTAGTTTGAAGGTCACAGAAAAATCAAGTAGGAAGCCCATAAATTTCCCCCTTCCTGCCCTCTAGATCTATAGCTTTTCCCATTATCACTATTCCCCCAATAGAGTTATACAGTGGTTAGAATCAATGCATCAACATTGATACATCATTATCACCCAAAGTCTGTAGTTGACATTAGTGGTGTATATTCTGTGGGATTTGGGCAAATGTATAATGACACATGTATCCATCATTATAGTATCAAACAAAGCATTGACTGCAGTAGAAATCCTCAGTGCTCCACCTATTCATCCTTCTCTCCCCCAATCTGTGGCATTCATTGGTATTTTAACTGTCTCCATAGTTGTAACTTTTCCAGAATGTGATATAGTGAAAACCATACAGTTTATATTCTTTTCAGATTGGTTTGTATCATTTGCAGTGTGCATTTAAGTTTTCATCATGTCTTTTCATGATTGGATGCCTCATTTTTGCAGGGGGCGGTGGCAGGGATTGTACCCGACCACTGAGCCACATCCCCAGATCTATTTTGTATTTTATTTAGAGACAGGGTCTCACTGAGTTGCTTAGCGCCTCACTTTTTATTGCTGAGGCTGGCTTTGAACTCGCAATACCCCTCTCTCAGCCTCCCCAGCTGCTGGGATTACAGGTATGTGCCACCATGCCTGGCAATGCCTCATTGACTTTTAGCACTGAAAAATATTCCATTGTCGGGATGTACCACAGTTTAGCTATTGACCTACTAAAGGACATCTAGATTGCTTCCAAGTTTGAGCAGTTATAAATAAATCTTCTACAAACATTCATGTACAAGTTTTTGTGTGAACATAAGGTTTCAGCCTTTTAATTTATTATTATTATTTGGTACCAGGGATTGAACCCAGGGGTGCTTAACCACTGAGCAACATCCTCAGCCCTTTATATTTTTGTTTTGAGATGGTCTTGCTAAGTTGCTGTTATGGTTTGGATGTGAGGTGTCCTCCAAAAGCTCATGTGTGAGACAATGCAAGAAGGTTCAGAGGAGAAATGATTGGGTTGTAAGAGTCTTAACCCAATCAGTGAATTAATTCCCTGATAGGAATTAACTGAATGGTAACTGAAGTGATAGGTTATGGCTGGAGGAGGTGGGAATTGGGGGCGTGGCTTTATGGTATATATTTTTATCTGGCAAGTGGAGACCTGATTCTCTGCTGCCTGATCACCATGTGAGCTGCTTCCCTCTGCAAAACTCTTCTGCCATGATGTTCAGTCTCATCTCCTGCCTGGAGGAATGAAGCCTACTGTCTGTAGATTGAGACCTATGAAACCATAAGCCTCCAAATAAACTTTTCCTCCTCTATGATTGTTCTGGTCAGATCTTTTAGTCACAGCAATGAAAAAGCTGACTAAAATAGTTGCTTAGGGTTGCTGAGGCTGGCGTTGAACTTCCGATCCTCCTGCCTCAGCCTCCCAAGCACCGGGATTACAGGCGCGCACCACTGTGACCAGCTAGATTTCAACATCTTTAGGTAAATACCAAGAGGCATCATTCCTGGATTATATGGAAAGAATGTTTTGTTTTTTTTAAGAAACTACCAAAGTGTCTTCCAGCGATTGTACCCTTTTGCATTACCACCAGCAATGAATGAGAGTTCCTATTGCTCCACATTCTTACCAGTATTTGGTGTTGTCAGTGTTCTGGATTTGGAATTATAATAGTTGTACAGTGGTATCTCACTGTTGATTTAATTTTACCCAATGATATGCAATGTGGAGCATATTTTCACATGCTTATTTTCCTTCTGTATAACTTCTTTGATGAGGTTTCTGTTGAAATCTTTTGCCTTTCCATGTGAGTCTGTGTGAGTGCTAGAGATAGAACCCAGGGCCCTGTGCATGCTAGAATGTCCTCCAAACTATACCCCCAGCCCAACATCAAGTTTTTTTAAAAAATAATTGTACATAGACACAATACCTTTAATTTATTTACTCATTAATTTATTAATTAATTTATTTATTTTATGTGGTGCTGTGGATCAAACCCAGTGCCTCACATGTGCTAGGTAAGTGCTCTTCTACTGAGCTACAACCCAAGCCCCCAAGGCCCATTTTTTGATCAGATTGTTTGTTTTCTTATTATTGACTATTAAAGGTTATTTGTATATTTGGAATAACACTCCTTTATCTGAAATGTCTTATGTAAATATGTTCCCAATCTATGAATTTTTTATGATTATTGATATAGTAAGTGTACTATCTACCATATTTTGTTAATGTTTTCTATTTGTTTTCTTTGTTCTTACCTTCATCTTTCACCCTCTTCCTGCTTTTATGGTTTTAATTGAGTATTTTTAAGTTCCTTTTTCTTTCCTCTCAGTTATCCTTCCTTTTCTCCCCAATTTTTACTGATAGCCCTGGAGTTTACAATATAAATTTACAACTAATCCAAATCCACATTTGAATAATGCTAGCCCTCTTCACAGTCAGAGTTCTTTATAATAACAAAACAATCCTTATTCTTCCTCTCAGCTCTTGCGTTATTTCTGTCATTCATATTACTGAAGCATAAACAAACATTTATGCAAAAGAACATACATATTTGAATACATTTTTGCTATTATTTGAAGAGACTGTTATCTGTTAGATTAATTAAGAATAAACAATGTGACACATGAACAAAAAAGGGAAATATACAATTTTACCTTCATTTGTTCCTTCTCTAATACTTTCATTTCTTCATGTAGATCCAAGTTTCTGACATATTTTATTTTCCATCTCTACAAAGAATTTCTTTTAAAATTTCTTGCAAGGCAGACCTATAAGCCTCAAACTCCCCAAATTTTTGTTTGTCTCAGAAAGGCTTTATTTCTTTTATATTTTTCAAGTATAATTCTTCAAGGGTACAGATTTCTTCCAGGTTGGTGGATTTATATCTCAATATTTAAATATTTCAGTCCACTCTCCTTTCAGTTGTATGCATGGTTTCTGAGAAGTCAAATATAATTCTTGTCTTTGTTCTTCTGTAGGTAAGGTGTTTTTTTTTCCCCTTAACTTCTTTCAAGACTTTTTCTTACCTTTGGTTTTCTGTAATTTATTTGAAATATAATAGGCTCAGATGTAGCTCATGGTTCTGATGTTTTGGTTTTTGCATTAGTGCTTCTTGGTGTTCTCTTAATTTCCTTTATCTGTGATTTGGTGTTTGATATTAATTTGGAGACATTTTCTATCCTTATTACGTCAAATGTTTCTTCTATTCTTTTCTTTTTTCTCCTTCTAGCATCCCCATTACATATATGTTACACTTTTTTAGTTGTCTCATGATTCTTAGATATTCTGATCTTATTTTCTTTTAGTTATTTTTCTCTTCGTGTATCCATTCTGGAAATTTCTATTGTGATATCCTCAAACTTCACAATTATTTCCTTAGTTGTGCCCAGTCTTTAATATCCATCAAAAACATTCTTCATTTCTTTTGCAATGTTTTTAATCTGTAGCATTTATTTTTTCATTCTTTCTTACAATTTCCATCTCTCTGCTCACATTGCATATCTTTTCTTGAATATTGTCTATGTATCCATTAGAGTTATTACCATATTAATAATCATACTCTTTTCAAATGCATGTTTTGATAATTTCAAAATTCTTACCATACATGTGTCTGTTTCTGATGCTTGCTCTATCTATTCAACTGTTTTTCACTTTTTAGGTGACTTGTAATTTTTGGTGAAAGGCAAATATGATGTACTGGATAATAGGAGCTGTTATAAATAGGCCTGTAATGATATAGTGGAAAATTGTGGAGGAGAGGAAGTATTTTGTGGCCTTAGGATTTGATCTCATGCTTTAAGTGAGCTTGTGCCTCTATGCTGTCAACTCTTAAGTTATTCATTTTTTTTTCAACCCTATGTGGGACAGGATGGCTAGAGTGGGCTAGAGTTGTGTATTTCCATTCCTCTACATGTAAAACTAATTGGTGCTCAAAATGGGTATTTCCCTTCTCCTGGGTCTATTAGGTTCTGGAAAAAAGAAACAATAGTTTAGGTTTTGTTAATTTCTCTTAAAGGCAAGCCTGTTAAGAAGAACAGAATGTTCCAACATATTTTGAAATATTTACTTCCCCTCCTTTTAGTGGAAGCTTGAAAGAATTTTTCTTTGATCTTCACTGTGAGAACCCAATTGTGCTACTGGAGGCAAAGGTCACAAAAGTGTAAGCATAACCCTGTCATGACAAGTTCCATTAGAGTTTAACTCTCCAAGTTGAACAGTGGGTTTCTGCTTTGGTGAATTGTGATGTTTTGTATACACCCTTTTGTCTTTCCAATTTTGGGAACAACAATTTGTTCTATGACCTGACTTTTCTGGTGGAACTAAGAAGAGTTGCTGGGTTTGTTGTTGTGGAGTCATTAAAACTCCTTATGTGCCAGACTGGTATACATAAGTCCTGAATTTTTCATCATTCTTGTAAATAGACCTTAAAACACATGATATGGAAATCCACAGAGCATGCTACTGCTTCTTCACACTATTCCTGAGAAATGAATGTTTTTGCAAAGCTTTGTCTGTGTATAATATCAGCATTCACAAGAAAACAATGTCATTCAATATTGTAGTTTAAATATGAGGTATCCCCCAAAAGCTCACGTGTGTAACAATGCAAGAAGGTTTAGAAGTAAAATTATTGGGTTACGAGAGCCTTAACCCAATTAGTGTGTTGGGGATTAACTGAGTGGTGACTGTGGGCAGGTAGGGTGTGGTTGGTAGAGGTGGGTCATTGGGGGAGTGCCTTAGGGGTATATATTTTGTCCCTAGAGAGTGGACTCACCACCTTCCTGGTGTAATGTCCTGAACTGCTTTCCTCCACCACACAATTCTTCCATGATGTTCAGCCTCACCTCCAGCCCTGAGGAATGGAGTCAGTTATCTATAAACTGAGACCCCTGAAAACCATAAACCCCCAAATAAACTTATCCTCCTGTAATTGTTCTTGTCAGGTCCTTAGGTCACAGCAATGAAAAAGATGACTGAAATATCCTGGAAGAACAAAATGAAAATTAAACAGCATGTAAAAGCAAAACATTCTATGAATCCATGATGAACTGAGCATTCACCACGTGTAGGTTTCCTAACACATTGTCCCTGAAGCAGAGATACATTTTGCTCCTTTAAGAATGTTGTTAATAGGGCTGGGGTTGTGGCTCAGCGGCAGAGCGCTCGCCTCGCACGTGTGCAGCCCGGGTTTGATCCTCAGCACCACGTAAACATAAATGCATTGTATTGTGTACAACTAAAGTAAATAAATAAACATTTAAAAAAAAGAATGTTGTTAATAGACAACATTGGTAAATATTTTTGGGTGTGATGCAGGGCATATATGAAACTTCTCAGGCCCAGAAGCATAGGCCTAATATCAAGAGCCCTTTCGTACTGTTGAACAGGTTGATGGCTGGACCTCAGTCAAGTTTTACTCTTTTTCAAACTTATCTCCCTTCTGCAAAATGAAAAATATTGCTTCTGAATGAAACCATTTGGACTGGTAGAAGATCCAACAACTTTTGAGTCTAAGTGCTTTTAGAAACAGTTTTGCTCTTTTTTTAATATTTATTTATTTGCTTTAGTTGTACACATGCGTTTATGTTTACGTGGTGCTGAGGATCGAACCCGGGCCGCGCACGTGCTAGGTGAGCGCTCTACCGCTGAGCCACAACCCCAGCCCGTTTTGCTCTTTTGAGCTGCTTAGTTTCAAATTAAACTTGCCACATCAAGCAAGATGATTGCCTCAGAGTTAGTCCCAGGAAATAGGTCACCCTCCGTGTCATGCTCCGTTCATCCCCACAACTACCTCAGATGACTCCCAGTACACGTAGGCATGTCTTTCTTCAAACTAACTGATGGTATCACTTCCTTTTGAGCCAGATGCTGTATTGTTAATTTGCTGGAAGACATGCTATTATTAGCAAGACTGGCCTTACACAAAGATGGGGTAGGCAGCCTCTTAGTGTTATTTCAGTGAAAACGGGAAAGCACCCTTTGCCAAAAATGTCTCTCCAGGCTGTTCTCTGAGGCTTAAAATCATTTAATGAGGACTTTGCATTCCCTTCCAGAGTTGGAGATAAAGATGATAAATTAGATACCCTTGAGAGAGAGAATGGGACTCCCACATTATTATACTCTTATCTAAGCAAAAACACTTAACTATGTAACTTTATAATTTTTCTGTATGCTTGTTTGTCTACCCTAAGAGGTTGTGGATTCCTTAAGCACAATGACTGGGTCTCATTCTCTGACAACCTGGCAGAAAACAAACTGTATACAAATTGGCAAAGGAATGGATTGATGAAAGAGCAAACTTCTATTTATCATGAACTCTAAAGGACTAAGAAGGAACACTTTCTTAGGAATGGAGATGGAGGAAAAAACAAAAACATTATCAGAGCTCCAAAATAGGTGACTATCTCTCAAATAACAATAGCCATGACTACCAAATGCACACTGCTAAGGATATTGTCATCTTTCTGGTCCAGTGTTACTGCACAAGGCACTAAGTCTGTGGGTTTATATATATATATTTTTTTAAATTTATTTATTTGCTTTAGTTTTATACAATGTGTTTATTTTTACGTGGTGCTGAGGATCGAACCCGGGCCGTGCACGTGCTAGGCAAGCGCTCTACCGCTGAGCCACAATCCCAGCCCGGGTTTATATATTTTTAAGAAAGAAAAAAAAAAAAAAAAAGCAAACCCATTTTCTAAATGTTTCTTTTCTAAAGAAGCAAAAAAGGTTTAGCAGAGTTTACCCCCCCCCCCAAGGATTGGGCTTTATGACTCGTTTAGAAAATTACCTCTCACTTCAGAAGGTGATTTGTGAAAACTAATACAAAACTCTAACCTTATATGAAATAAAAGTTTGTTCAAAGTTCAAGCCTGTACTGGGGAAATTGAAAACCTCAGCCCACCTGGTTCATTCTTATATTCTGTCTTTAGAATAACATGCAAACTGTACAAATGATCTGATTGCAATAATCAGGTTCATGATATTTTAACATGAACTTAAAAAAAATACATTAAATTTTTAGCTCTTAAAAATATCAAATAATTTGTTAATTTTGCAAGTATTTATTGAGCACCTGCCACATGATAACCTCTGCTCTGAGCGCTGAGCATTTAATAGCAAAGAAGACCAACAAGGCTATATCCTGTCACCAACCATCTTGCATCATTTATGACTCCCAATCCACATATGAGTTTGAGCCTTGTTTAGAAGGGTGAGGTCATAGATGGAATAAATGCCAAGAATATATGTGGTACCCATTGCTTCTTGATATAAAGTAATATTTTAACTACTTGTTTTATCAAACTTACTGTCACAAATTGACTATGTCAATAGTCATCAGAGTTGGTGAGGAAGACCATGCAAGTCTTCAATGGTGTGTGTGTATGTGTGTGTGTGTGTGTGTGTGTGTGTGTGTTTGTTGGTACTAAGGGATTGAACCTAGTGATGCTTAACCACTGAGCCACATCCCCAACCCTTTTTATATTATATTTTGAGATAGTGTCTTGCTAAGTTGCTTAGGTCCTCACTAAGTTGCTGAGATTGGCTCTGAACCTGTGATCCTCCTGCCTCAGACTCCTGAGCTGCTGGGATTACAGGTGTGCACCACTATTTGACCCATACATCTTTGAGACACCCTTTATACAGAAGAACATTTGACTGTGTACTGGTAGCCTATGCCCTAATCTGGCTCTATCATGACATAAGGCAAATCAGTTAAACTTTAAGTGCCATTTCTTCAAAGACAAGGTGAGAATCATTTTCCCTGCTATTTTGATGCCATAAGATAATTTCAATGATAAGATTTATGTTAGTAAGTAACAACAATAATAGTGAACATTTGGGCACACTTATCATGTGCCATACATGTGCTAAGCCTTTGTTATAATCATGCAGTACTTTCAACTGCATGAGATTGGTGTTACTACATTTCAGTTAGTTTATGTGTAGATAATCCAGCTCAGAGAGGCTAAGTAATTTGTTCAAGACCAAACAGTAAAGTGGAAGATGGGATTGAAACTTAGATTTGATCTGTTCCAAGGACTGGGTGTAACTCAGTGGTAGTGCAAGGTCCCGGCATGTATAAGACCCTGGGTTTGATCCCCAACACCTCAATTTTTTTAAATAAAATAAAATTAAAATTAAGGATCTGATCTATTCTAGATCCTGACCTAGATATAGAAGTATAAATATGGCAAAGCAATTTAGCACATTATATCAGAGATAGATATTAACTCTATTGTAAATAAATTCATAATATCCTGAGTTCTAGGAGCTGAAGGGGAAAAATGATTAATGGTTCTCTATTTGGGATCTATCTTCCAGCCTTTAACCTACTCTAACCTATTATTGGCAAGATCTGATCACAAAATTCACACTAAGACTCTATTGCCTGATAAATGGTTTACTATGTTATGCTTCTTAGATCATTAAATTACATCAGGTAATATGAGCCACAAGAATTGCAAAGAAGGAATTTTTAGACTTAGGAGTCTCCTTTAATACTCCTTATATTAGATTCATAGGCAATCACTTACTCTGCTTCTGCATAGAACCAGTATTGCCTAGCTTCAGTAAAATTATTTGCATAAACTGAGACAGATACTATAGATAAAAATTGGGGAATAGCCGAGCGCAGTGGCGCACGCCTGTAATCCCAGCACTTTGGGAGGCTGAGGCAGGAGGATCACGAGTTCAAAGCCAGCCTCAGCAGTGGTGAGGCACTTAGCAACTCAGTGAGACCCTGTCTCTAATAAAATACAAAAAAGGGCTGGGGATGTGGCCCAGTGGTCGAGTGCCCCTGAGTTCAATCCCTGGTACCACAAAAAAAAAAAGGGGAATATGTGTAAAAGTTTAATATTCCTGAACCTTGTCTAATTGTTTATATGGGAAATGCTTGTTGAACATATACTACATGCAAGGGATTTTTATAAGCAGCATTTCATTTGATGCTTGTAGCCTCTTTGTGAGTTAAGTGTTATTATTTCCAACTGTTCAGATGCATGAACTAAAAATAGAAAAGTTATACAATTTGTACAATTTAATGTAGCTAATACACACATCAGAATAATAAGCAATATGCCATATGTGGTTGGCGTTCCAGCCAGTAGGCATATCTCACTTTCTCGCCTATCAGATTCCAATATTTTCAAAGCAACAATATGCCCAGACCTAGAGGATAAACCACATATCATTCCATCCAGCAAAGAATTCTTTTAACCCTTTGCCAATGAGCAAAACTCAGCTGAATATTCTGAGAAAGCCATAGGTGCCACTGCTGTCCTCTGGTGTGTTTTGGACACCATAGTGTCACAGCGTGGTATGCGGAGCTACACAGAGGAGCCATTTTTAGATCATGAGGAAAGTTATCACTGTCTCACAGAAGAAGACAGGATGAAAGTATTTGGCTCCTTAATGACATTGTGGGGATGCAGATCGATCTTGGGGCCGCTTCCTTCTGCAACCAGAGGCATTTTTTACCAACTACTGCAAAATTGAAAATATAACAAGAGTCAAATGAATGGTGTACCAATTGAATGCTAGTTAAAAGCAAGAAGAGATCCTGTAAATTGAGTTTTAGAGAGAGGGACCTAAATTAGGATGATTTAGAACTGGGTCTTGAAGGATGATAGACATTTATAAAGATAGAGAGCAAGAGAAAGAGTATTCCAAGTCAGGACCACATTTGTCTTATTTGCTGCTGTAGCTTCAGTTGCTTGCATAGTTCACAGCTCATAGCAGGTGCTCAATACATGTTTGTGAAATGACTTAATAAATTAGCAAAGATATGGAACCAAGAAAGCACAGAGCATTTTAGACAGATGAGGGCCAAGAAAAGATATATGGGATAAGGAATGGTGGGAGCTTAATGTAGGGCACAGGCTAAAGACTGAGGGTTGAAGCTGTCTCTTGAGAGGTTTGTTTTTTAATTTACCCCTTCCTTTCCTCCCCAATCTTATAATCATAATAAAATCAAACAGGGAATTTAACATGGTGACCTACAGTATATCAAATGTGTGTTTGGCTGACAAAACAAACAAATTAAGAAAGTCATGGATCAGAAGAATTGCTAGGTGGCCTTATAAACCCAGAAAACATTAAAATAAAGAATTCAGCATCTGTAAAGTGACTAAATCAGTCTTTCAACCTAGATGGTAGACCCCAAACCCTCACCGCAGTGACTTTTCCTCTGAACAAGAAATATGTTTGTCTTGAGGAAGCCTTTCTCTATGTTAAATGGTAGCTTCTCTTCTGATAATGATTTCTTAAAAATTGAGCTCTGACACCTTTAACAGTATTCTTTTGCAGTTGCCTTATCAAGTGCTCTGGTATAACAGACAAAATCATTTATCAGGAGCCATAAGAATTAAAATTAGCTTACCAAGGTCATTTTCTACTTCAATACAGTGAAGTGAGCTAATCTTCAAAAATCTAAAATAACACATAGATATAATAATAAAATAAACCTCATCTGTAATGAGATGTTCAAACCATGAAAAAGTTAAGATTGAATTGGAATTCCATGAAACAGATCTAATCCTCACCAAGTAAATTTTGTTCCTCACCATTCTCTAACCCCTAACTCAGCTTTCCAGTCCAAATTGTCCTTCTTTCTCCCTAGCAATTCTGGTTCAGGAAAAAGTCAGAAACTCATCCACAACAATGTATCAATGTCTGATAATAACATGTCATTTACTGAACACTTTTCATCTGTGAGGTGCTATTATGAGTGCTTTACAAATATTACCCTTTTAAATACATATAATCTTATGAGGTAGATGTGATGATCATTTCATATCCTACAAGGGAGGAAATAAAAGACTGTGAGAGGCAATGCAACATATTCAATATCACTTAGTACACAGTAGGGCTTCCATTTGAACCCAAGTGTTTTAATTAGCTTTTTCATTGCTGTGACCAAAAGACCTAAAAAGAACAATTTTAGGAGGAAAAATTTATTTGGGAGCTCACAGTTTCAGAGGTCTCAGTCTATAGACAGGTGACTCCATTCCTCAGGGACCAACATAAGGCAGAACATCATGGTGGAAGAGTGTGGCAGAGGAAAGCAGCTTGGGAACATGGCACCAGGAAAGCAGAGAGACTCCATTCAACAAGCATGCTTATAAACTGCAAAGGCATGCTCTCAATGGCCCACCTCCTTCAGCCACACCCTACTTGTTCACAGTCACAACTCAGTTAATCTCTATCAGGAGATTAATGCATTGATTGGGTTAAGGTTCTCATAACCCAATCATTTCACCTCCAAATTTGCATTACCTTACACATGAGCTTTTTTTTTTATTTTATTTTTATACTTTTTAATATGTACAACTCATAGTGCATGTATTTAGCATCTTTTTAGATACAACTGTTTGTATACAAAGTATATTCGTACAATTCAGGTCTTCAATCATGCATTTAGGAAAATTATATCCGTCTCATTCAACCACCTTTTCTTTTTTTTTCTTTTCTCCCCCTCCCTCCCTCCTTGCTCCCTCCCTTACCCTCCCTTCCCTTTGACCGTTCTAGTGTTCCTCTAATCCTCCTATGTACCCCCCTCCAATAATACTGTGAACTAGCCTCCTTATATCAGAGAAAACATTTGGTATTTGGATTTTTGAGACTGACTAACTTCACTTAGCATTATGTCTTCCAATGAGCTTTTGAAGGACACCTCATATCTAAATTATATTACCAAGTGTTCCACCTGGGACACCTATTAACTTACCCACCATCCTATGATATCCCTCATACATTTGTTTTGCTTTCTTTTAATATCAGAGATAAAACCTTAGAAAAGAAAAATGAAATTCTTTAGGATGAATTTCACTTTTCAAGGGAGGGGTATAGTTGACTTGATATTTCAGCACCTTTCCCTCCATTTTGGATATGCATTGCCAGATTAAAGACATCATTTTTGGTAATTTTTACCCCAAAGAACACTTAGCTCCTGAAATCAACTATATTAATTTGGCTGATTTTGTTGTTATCCATTTTCTCACACAGTCTATCAAATGGCCTATGTGTTGATTGAGTATGAGTTCATGCTGATTTAACAAGTTTGTAGCCTACAGTTATTTTTGTGCTGTATTCTCATATATGGGTGTTTATTTGTATTCTTCTTGAATGTCTTTTTCTTACTTGATTCCCTGCCTGTCTTTCCTAGTGTTTGTCTCACATGTAGACAATAACTCAGACAGACAGATCTTGCTACAATACCACTGTGTAAGGAATACCCTTTGGTTTAACTTCCCAGTCTGTGGACAAGATTGTGATCACACTCCTTGAAGAACACTCAGTTCAAATACATTAGTAATAACAAAAACAATTCTTAAATCAAGACCTACAGCTCAAAAGTTACTTTTTTTATTTTATTTATTTTTCTGTGGTGCTTGGATTGAACCCAGGGTCTTAGGGAAGTGCTCTACCACTAGACTACCATTCCAGCCCTATTAAAAGTTACTTTAACATGAAAATGTTTACACCAATACACAAATAATTTCAAGCATCACTAACATGGAGTCAGGTTGTGCTTTCTTCGAGTCACTTCATGAAACCTTTAGCCAAAAGGCTCTGTCCTGGCTCTAGACCATGTTGTCTTTTTTTTTCCTTTGTGGTGCTGGGGATGGGACCCAGGATATCATGCATGCTAGGCAAGCATTCTAACACTGAACTGCATAACCACTCCTAAGTTGTCTTTTCTTTATCCCATCTTTATCCATGATCTGTGCCCTGGTTTTCTTAGAGTTGATATGCAAATTTCAATCTCTCTGTATATAATTATTCAAAATCCAAATTTCTAAAGCAGGGGTTCCCAAATGTCACAGATCATCCAATGCACTAAATCAGAAACTCCAAGTAGTGAGGCCTAAACTCATACTTTAAAGCAACCCAGGATATTCGGCTGGATTTGGGAACCATTGGAATAAGTACAGCTTTTATCAAATGCATTTCTGCAGCTCTTGTTTTATATTTACTACTGTCATGATATTTATAAATGTTTATAAAATTAAAAAGTAGTGAGGTTCTTCCAGCATGTGTTTTGTTCAATATGCTATCTCCAAAATGGAATCTACTACAGCTGCCTACAAATATTTTCTTCTGTCTATGCTATGCTGGGGAAGTCTCTATGGATGGCCTTTCCTAAGATGTAGTCCACATAACATTGATGCCCTCCAGAATGTTCATAAGTGTCCTTTCCTAGTAATTCCCAATGTTCTGTAGTCAAATGAGTTTGAGAAATGGTAGGCTGAAGAAAGGTAAACAAAATTCCTTACTGGAGTGACTTTCAGTGCTAATAATGTGCCAACATTCAGGATGAATGCCAAAAGAAAGTGTATTATACAGTATTTCCAAATTAATGTTTTAATTGTGGATATAAAACATGTAACATAAAATTTGCTATCATCCATTTTTAAGCATAAAGTACAATAGTGTTAACTATAATATAACATCAGATCATTGTGCAAAAGGTCTCTAGAAATTTTTCATCTTGCATGACTGAAAATCTATACTTATTGACCAACAACTCCCCATTTTTCCCTCCTCCCAGTTCCTGGAAACCTCCATTCTGCTTTCTATTTGTAAGACTTCAACTACTTTAGATACCTCAAATAAGTAGAATCAGGCTGTATTTATCTTTTTATGAATGATTTACTTTGTTTAGCATAAAGTTCTCAGATTTCATACATATATAAACATATGACAAGATTCCCTTGTTTTTGAAGGCTGAAAAATATTCTATTATATATTTAAGTTCTTTGAAGTAGGTATCCAGAAGTGAGATTATGGGTTCACCTGGCAGTTCAATTTTAATTTTTTGAGGAAACTCTATTCCATTTTCTATAGTGACTCCACCATTTTACATTCCTCTCCCAAACTGATTTTGAACATGGAAGCTTTTCCCTTGGAATATTTACCAGTATTTCAGGGAAAATAAGAATATCAAAAGGCATAGTTTTGAAGAAGCTGTTATAATTGGCCTTGGATTATATTTTTGGAGAGGGGGGGCTTGGGTTTTGAAAAGGAAAAGAACTACTTGTAAGCTGAGTCCTACCTCAAAACATACTCTCCCATCATGCTGGATATTTTCTGTGGTTTGCCACTAGACATACTACCCTCAAGAAGTTCACAACTATTTAGGGGAGAAAGAACTTACTCACATTTAACAGTGAGTACAACAAAAGCATTTATGCAACGCTTAAATTTAATATATTAGTATGTTATTTTTAATAAAGGAATAACAGGGAAAATGTTTCAATTCAGGATACTTAAGTAATGTTGATCTCATTTACAGGCTCTGAATTTGCTTTGGCTTGTAGGAAATATAAGGACAGGTGGTCTTTATTATCCAAGTACCCATTATCAAAGTCCCCAAATTTAAGAGGATGTAAACGGAAGCAAATGTCATCATAACACAAATTATTTACTAATGAACTCACCACTTTAAACTTAGTCTCTAATTAAACATCACTTCCTGCTTCATATGAGCCCATGTTGCCCAGTTTCTGGCCAGCATGCCAACTTCAAGTTTAACTTCTTATTTATTGTTAGAATAACAAGTGAGAAAATGAATGATATACAGAAAATTACATAACCAATTAATTAATATCAATTAATTAATATCTGGCACATGCTTTAAAATTTATGTATTTGTTTTAATTTAGGCATATATGACAGCAGAATGCATCTTCATTCATTGTACACAATTGCAGCAAAACTTTTCATTTCTCTGATTGTACACAATGTAGCATCGCCCCCCTAGTGCAGTCATACATGTACTTAGGGTAATGATGTCCATCTGACTGATTTTTTGATAAAGTCTAACAATGAAATACAAACCAGTTTCAAAGTGAAATTGCAAATCTTACAAAACATTTAGGACTGCATGAAGTTGATGAAAGTGATGGTGAAGAACAACTTTGATCACATGTACTGCCATTGACAACTGAAGATCTTGTATAGAGAAATCAGCTAACAAATGAAGAAAACAAAATTAACAAAAATTGTATTGAAATAGATACATCAAAAGAAAATTGTTTGATTATCAAAGGACTAAAAGAAGTCTTTGGGGGAAATTAATGAAGTCCTTGAGTGTTTCAGCCCTTTGAAAATTTTATTCTAAAAAAAAGCAAGCCTCTAAGTTTTGGCCAAGCTTTGGTACCTTAAATTTTATTTTCATAATTTTTAGTTTTCATTTTATGAAATTGTCACTATTATGGTTTGACTCGACTTGTGTATATCATTACCAGTCAAACAGAACATTCCTTTATTCCGCTTGGGAAATTAGCCAAACACATTGCATTTTCTCGGTTATTTTGGGAAAGAATGGTTTCACTTGGAGGCTTCTTTATTTACTTCAGTTTGCAAATATTCTAGACATTTGCAGGTGCCAAATAAACAGGGTAGCACTCTACTTCATTTATCTCCCCCTTCCAGATGGAATACCTGGCATAATACCGAGCATTTAGTTGGTGCTTGAAAAAAAAAATAAAAAATAAAAAGTGATTAAATTAATTTGAATCCATTCCCTGAAGATTCACAATGAAGAAAGTTTAGCCACTTTGATTTACAAGGCATTTAAAATAAGTTCCAAAACAGTCCCAACTGAATACTTGTTCAACAAAAAGGGAGAACTTGGTGGGCAGGCTCAAATGAGGTGCAGTCATTGCAAGCACTTTGTGGATACCAAACATATAAGTATGGAATCCATTATCCCTGGACAGTACCACAGTTTGAGTATGTAGGTGGACCCATGCTTCAGTTTTCTCAGGGAGATTCACCTGAGACTAAAGCACATAATTTGTTCAAGATTAACATTGTATAGATATGATTTGAATCAGAAAAAAACCTAAAGTTTACCACTACATTTCTGTCTTTGTAGAACATTTATATTTGTAAAATTTATGGTATATCTTTGTATGATTATCAAGTAAATAATTTAGTATCATTCATAATGAAGGGAAAAAAATCACACCAGAGACAGCCATGCAGCCAAGAGATTT
Organism: Tamias sibiricus; assembly: GCA_025594165.1. NCBI lineage: Eukaryota > Metazoa > Chordata > Mammalia > Rodentia > Sciuridae > Tamias > Tamias sibiricus. Next base: position 103,825,766 of record CM046667.1, on the reverse strand, counting down.
ATTCACCAGCCTTTATGGCTGGTCGGAGGTAGAAGAAGTATGGGGAGAGAGGAGTCAGGGAAAGGGAAGTGTCCAAGCTCTGGACATGTGCAAGCCTGGTCATGCCGACTGTGGTCTCTGGAGCCATCGGCTGGAGCAGCTGCCATTGGGCTGGAGATGGTTAGTCTGGAGCTGTTGCAGCAGCTGCTTCCTCTCCACAGGGACAAGCTGTTGTGTCTGAGCTCCAGGCAGGCAGGGACTTAAGTAGGGATTTCTGGTGGGGGGTGTGCCTGAGCAACCTTTAACGCTATTGGCTCTTTTCCCAGTAAACAGGGCAACCTTTAGGCCAATTGGCTCCTGCCTGGGGAACAGAGCGACCTTTAAGTTGATTGGCTCCTGCCTGGGGAAAATGAAACCAGGTTGCTCCTAATGGAAATTTCCATGGGGGAGGTGGCCTGTCAGCCCAAGCCTATCTATCACATAACATTCATCAAAAGTATTAATGCAATTGTTAACAATGAGATATGCTCGAATTCATTTTACTTTTTTTTGATTAAATGTCTGAAAACTACCAGTAAACTAAGCACATAATTCATAATTAAAGTATTTAATAAAATGTTCCTTCTTTGAAGAAGCATTTAATCCATGATAGAGGAGACTATAATGACAAAGTACTTCAGTAGCTGGGTGTGGTGGCACATGCCTGTAATCTCAGCAGCTCAGGAAACTGAGGCAGGAGGATTGGAAATTCAAGGCCAGCCTCATCAATTTAACAAGACTGTGTCTCAAAATTTAAAAAAATACAAAAAGGGCTGAGGATGTGGCTCAGTGGTAGAGTGCCCCTCGTTTCAATTCCCAGTATTAATAAAAATTAAAAAGACAAAGTATTTCAACAATTGACTTGTGGGACCACAGCTACACCAAGAAGGGTAATTTATTCCATGGATAGTCTTTTTTTTTTTTTTTTTTTTTGGTACTGGGGGTTGAACTCAGGGGCACTAAACCACTGAGCCACATCCCCAGCCCTGTTTTGTATTTTATTTAGAGATAGGGTCTCACTGAATTGCTTAGCGCCTCACCATTGCTGAGGCTGGCTTTGAACTCATGATCCTCCTGTCTCAGCCTCCCGAGCTGCTGTGATTACATGCGTAGGCCTACGCATCTGGCTTATGGATAAGCTTTTAAAGTCATGATCAAGGCAACAAAAGTGGTCTAAACAATTATTGAGTAATCTTCCCTTTGCATTGGCAGAGTTGTTTGTAACATCTCCTCTACTCTGACCTAGCCTTCAGTGGGGTTACCACTGGTAAATATGGTGCCTACCAAGGGAGGAAACCAGACAAAATAATTCATATATTTTCTCCATCACTGAAGAGGAGAGGTTAAAGGGAAAGAGAATTTTATGACAAAAAAATAATAATAATGACCAAAATCGTTTCCGCTTTCAATAAACAAGTGATGACTTTGTTAAACTCCTGAAAACTTAATGGAGGTTAGTGTCTATGTAGAAAATTCTACTAAAACATCAGTTCTCAAATTTTCTGTCTTTAAGGGGAACCAAAAACAAAGTTGCAACATTCCTACCCATGTGCTTCTGCATCACTGCAACCCATGGACATGTTCTCTCAGGCAGCCAGCATCATTTTTGAGAAGCTTCCTATTTGACAGCTATTTAAACTGGGATTTTGAGATGGTTTGGAGACAAATCAGAATGCAGAAAATTTCAGGTTCTCTAAGATATTCAAAGACCTTATAACAAGCAAAACATTTTTAGAGGTATTTTTTTCCACAAGAGTTCCTTAGTGCCTGAGATTTTAGTACATGTTTCATTTATTCAGAAGACATCCAAAGTAAATGCTAATTTGAAGGGGGAAAAGGGCATTAGACTCATACTTCTTTTTGGATTTGCTGTAAAAATAAAATCCTAAGAGGAATACGTGTTCAGTGTGCCACATGTTGAAGAAAAGTAACATTCATCAAGCTCATTTCCTGCAGAGCGAACCCTCCCACATCATTCAGTCCATCCACAACATCTGGATAACTGGCCCCAACCTGGTGGGAGCCAGCTCACACACACACAAGATTCCTGGATAATTGTTGATCATTAGGATGCAAAATCATCTCAGGGCTCACTTTGGATGCCTTTTCTCCTTTCTGTCTCACCTACTGTCTTTAGTTTCAGCTGCCCACTGACTATCAAAGCATGTAAAGAAATTCAAAATAATCCCATTTGAAATAAGTGCTCTATAATTTAAGTAAAATACACAAATTCAGAGATGCTATGAAAGCTTCTCTTCCTCGTAGTGAGGCAAATGTTATTTTCTCTTTTCTTTTTTTATTCAATTCTTCCTATCCAGTTCTTTGGGGCTCCACAATAAGGTAAAGGGTTCCTAAGTCCTTCTGCTACTGATTTTATACAAAGAAAAACCCAGTGCTTAACATTTTTAAGATTGTCCAAATCATTCAGCTCAGGGTTTCTTATCAGAACAGAGTAGTTATCTTTCTAGATTGAAGAAGAAATTGAAGGTAGTTTCCAAACCTTAATTCTAGGAATTGATTTTAAATCCTTTTAGGTCATAGGTCTTTATATAACCAATATTGCCCACAATCTGTTGCACATAGTAGGTTTATAATAAAATTGGAACAATGAACAAATAAATGAATGAAGGGATGTGATTATAATCTGCTTTAGAAATCATGACAGAGGTGTCAATGCCAATACTCACTTGATATGCACAGTTTTGGCCTTCCAAGATTCAGGGATTGCTAAGTCACCTTCAACTGTTGGTGTTCATTGTGTTCTGGTTGTTAAATATATTTAACATCTATGTTAGGAATATTTTAACTTTAAATATGATTTCTTAGAGTGCATAAAAGTCAACTCAAAATGAATCAAAGACCTAGGAATTAGACCAAAGACTGTGCAACTCCTGGAAGAAAATGTAGGTTCAACAAACCAGCACATAAACACAGGCAACAACTTTCTCAATAGGATTCCTAAAGGTCAGGAAATAATACCAAGTGTTAATAAATGGGATGGTATCAAATTAAAAGGTTTATGCATAATAAACAATTAAGAACGTAAAGAAACCCTGGGCACGGTGGTACATGCCTGTAATCCCAGCATCTCAGGAGGCTGAGGCAGGAGGATTGTGAGTTCAAAGCCAACCTCAGCAAAAGCGAGGCACTAAGCAATTCAGTGAGACCCTGTCTCTAAATAAAATACAAAATATGGCTGGGGATGTGGTTCAGTTGTCAAGTGCCCCCGAGTTCAATCCCTGGTGCTACCTCCCCCCCCCCCCCCCAAGAAAAAGTAAAAAGAGGTCAGAAACACAGCCTAAAATAGCATAGAATATGAGAGATCCGCCCTAACCCCAGGAGAAATTTCAAACTTTGCTGACATCTGGCACCCATTTTTTATCAGTCCAGCCCAGAGAAACACTTGTTTCCCCATCAGACTACTCCCTCACTTGGGCCTTAATAGCATCAAATCTTAACTACTGGCTAAAAAGAAACTTCCAGCTTCAGGGTCTACTAAATTTTCCTCTTCCAGTAAGCAAGGCAGTGTTTTGTATAATTAAGGGTGGGGAGAAGATGTGTGGATGGCACTCTGATGCTAGGTTAGTGTTGTTTCTTCGCATGCTAAACAAAGTCAAGTGGATTAAGATATTTCATTTGACCTTGAAATAGAGATTTTAAATGCCAGACTCATGCAGTGAGTGTTTTTGACCATATGTGGGTCCTAAACATATGCCATTTTAATCTCACTTGCCTTACTAACTTCTCCTAGGATCAACATTGCTATGGTTTGGGTTTAAAATATCCTATCAAAATTCATATGTTGAAAGCTTGGTCCCCAAGGGAACAGTTTTCAGAGGTGGGGCTTTGGAGAAATGATTGGATCAAGAGGACTTTAACCTCATCAATGGATTGATACATTGATGGATTCAAAATTTAATGGGATAATGGGAGATGGTAGAAACTGTAGGATGTAAGGCCTAGTGAGAGAAAGCAGGTCATTGGGGTCATGCCCTTGAAAGCTATTATCCTGTCGACAGTAGCCCCTTCCCTGTTTCCTGCCCACAATGTGGTGAGCAGTTTTCCTCCACCACATGCTATTACCATGATATTCTGCCTCCCCACAGGCCCATAGCATTAACAACAATTGACCATGGACTAAAACCTATGAAACCATGAGCCAAAATAAACCTTTCCTCCATTAAATTAATTTTCTCAGGTATTTTGTCACAGCAATGAGAGGCTAACACAAACATCTTGAGCAAAATTGTCAAACCACTAAAGATACACATTTCTATCCTTAGTTCAAGGATGAAAGTATTAAAATCCTAATCTGCACCTCTCAGTTAGTGCTTACAACTTCAAGGTACTCCGGTGGAGTCAATATTGCTTAATGGTTTCTCACATTATATATTGTATGTATATGGAGGATATGATGAAACTATTTTTTTTTTTTTTTGGCATGGGAGATTGAACCCAGGGACACTTAACCACTGAGCCACATCCTCAGCCCTTTTTAATTTTAAAACAAGGTCTGGCTAAATCACTTAGTACCTCACTAAGTTGCTGAGGCTGGCTTTGAATTTGTGATCCTCCTGCCTCAGCCTACAGAGGGGCTGGGACACAGATGTGCACCACCTCCTCCAACTCTGACATTTTTAATGCCTCCTCCAAGAAAGGATTCTGGATGGTGAAACAGCATGGATCAATGTTTGATTTAGTAATCAAAAAAGCAGGTGCCAATATTAATCCTACTCAAAATATGCAGAGAAATCATCCTGACCAAGTCAACAGAATACAAGTGGCACGTCCCCCAAACTCTATAGGTCAAATACCCATTATGAATTTGGAAGAGTATATTAGCATTGTGTTGGCTGACTCATGGTCATAGAATACAGATCATCAAAAAGGAAGGACCATGCTTAGAGAGTTTGCCATCAAAAATCCATTTTAAAAATGTCTTAGCAGTACCACATTACCTTACATTACCTTTCTTTATATAAGCGTTTGTGCTTGAAGGTAATAGAAGTTGTAGATCCAGGCGCTGTGGTGCACGCCTGTAATCCCAGCACTTGGGAGGCTGAGGCAGGATCGTTGAGTTCAAAGCCAGCCTCAACAATGGTGAAGCACTTAGCAACTCAGTGAGACCCTGTCTCTAATAAAATACAAAAAGGGCTGGGGATGTGGCCCAATGGTCAAGTGCCCCTGAGTTCAATCCCTGGTACCAAAAAAGAAAAAAAAAAAAGTTGTAGCATATTCAGAAAGTAGGCAGCAAGATGCTTCTAAATACTGCAGTATTTAACAGCAGCATGAAACAATGGTTTTGAGTACAAGGTGACCTTACCTTGTTAAGACACTTTGCACAACTCTTTCAAAGGACCATCCTCCAAGGTTTTTGCCCCTTCAGCAGTAAAAATAATAATAGAGTTCATGTGGCTGAAGAGTTTCTCTAGGTACATGCAGTGTGACTCCTCCATAGAGATGTTTGCACTTTTAGCAGTAAGACTGTGGTGTAGTAACCTCTTAGGAAGTGACCCAGAAAACATTCACATCTGTAGACATACTGGTCATAGGATGGATAATACATTTCTCAAAGTATTATCAAAAAATTGGAAGGTTATAAGAAGTACAATGCTATGGGCACCAGTTATATGTATTTACTTATCAACTGTAGTGGCACCCCCACCTCCAGAGAAAATCTTAATTAAGCTTCTCCAGAATCATGGCTGATTTTAGGACTGTCAGCAAAAGAGTCTCTACAAAATAGTTCAATGTAGATACGCTTCCTATTTTCCTGTTTTCCCTGTTTTGCTTGGCCACTAGCCTGGAAGAAATCAGCACTCCAGGTGCTGGACACCCCTTTACTTGTTTTTCACAAACATGTATCCAGTATAGTAGTTTGTAGAAGTGTGTTTGCAAAGGCAAAATGTGATAATAAAAAGACAAATTCTTTAACAAGGCCTCTGGCCTTGAGCTGGAGCTTCACAGAGATGTCTACATTTCTAAGATAAGAGAAGTTACTAATTGGGCTCCATGGTAATAGCTGGAAGGGGAAGGAAAGAAAGGGGAGAAGAAGCTCTCCCCTTCTCAGGTATTGTCCTTGAAGGGTTAACTTCCCAGAACAGTGAAAGAAAAAAAAAACTGCTTTTATGTGAACTTCTGTAAACTGTGAACTCCTGAGCCCCTCCCCTTACATGCTGGGTATAAAGTTCTGAAACTACCTGAACTCGGGGTTCAGGGGATTAATTGATTACAGTGAGAGCTGTACTCTCTGAGCCTGGCTGCAGCCAAATAAATCTGCTATCTTTGGTGCCTTGCCTCATTTGTCCCTACAACACAACCAAACAACTTAAGGTTATAAGCCCACATTTAAAAGGTAAAAACAAATAGTTTAAAGAAATAGCAAATAGGAAACAATAAGATCAGTGACTGCAAGTGTATACTTATGGTCATACGAAAGTGTGCTTAGGATTTTTATGTAAAGCTATCTACTGATGAAAATGAAGAGCAAAGCTTGATCAGTTATAACTTCACTGAGGGAAGGAAAGAATTATGAGAATACAGGCTTTACATCTATGGGCCCAAAAGTTAAAATTGTATTTTACATCAAGGCATAAAATGTAGTAGCATCTGAGCCTCAGATATTCATAATTATTTTATAAAAATTGTTTCTATACTAAACATACTGAACATGAAAACAAAGATGGTTAAAAAGTAATTTCAAATCTATTAAAAAGAAGCTTGATCAGTTGATATATGAATTTTCAAAAATCTAAATGCCTTGCCTTTCAAAAACTATAAGTGAAAAACCCTGAAACATTGAAAGAGCAATCAAAATTCAGGTCTTAAACAACTCATTGAAATTCTAAAATAATTATTTTATTGCCCAAGAACAGAATACATTGAAAAAATCAAGAAGAACTGAAACGGGCAAAAATCAACTTTTGTATAAATTGGCAATGACAAATGCTACAGGCTACCCCTGAATCGAAGGAAACACCAAGTGTTAATTTTGATCCAGACCTAAAATAGTGGGACTCACAAAAATTGCTCTACTGAAGAAAAATGAAAAGGATCTTGAGAATGAAATCTAGATGATAAAGCCATTGGACTTTTAATTATACATTATGAAGAGACTTCAGTGCCACAAAATAAGAAAAAAAGAGTAATATTGCTTATGTGGCTACTATAGCAGCTGAAGTAGAATAACCTAGAAATTCTAAGTAAACTTTTCTAACAGAAACATTTTCTTCTAGGCACTCACCAGTCCTTATCCTTATATCCATGCCAGTCATAAGGTTGTGTTAATCAGGGTCGGATGAGCATGTGTATTCCAGAAGCCTAGTGAGATTTATTTGTATGCCAGAAGAAATGGGAACTACATGGTTGTGCAGTTCCTAGCCATGTAGGGTTGTACTGTTGCAATCAGCTGCATTTTTTTCTCTTAAAATAATCCCAAAAATCAAAGAAAAATGAATCAAATTGAAAATTGGGGTTTACCTTCAGTCCAATTGCTTCCATGTAAATATGTAGTGAGTCTTCTTATGAAAAGGAAACAAAAAACAATGATGAAGCAAAAAAAAAAATTAAAGCAGGCAAACCACCACTAAAACTAAAACCCTTAGAAATATGAAGTATTTAGCAAAGGCTAATTCGGTTCCAGACTTAGACTTTACAGGGTTACAGATGTGATACAGACATTTGCAAGGTATATGTCTATAGACCAGAATATATACATTTGAATAATTGTCATGAAAACAATAATCTATCTTTTTTCCTAGGTTTAAAATTTTGTCTTAGAGTTGAGAAAGTATCATGTAATAAAATTCATTTTTCTCTGCCAAAATGACTACTGATAATGAACATTCTTAGAATTGAACTTGATTTTACACCATTTAAAAAAGTGTTGCTTAGATCCTAAAACACTTATCTACACTTACTCAAGTTTTAATATTAATGACTTAAATATACTTATTAAAATTGTATGAAATGTTCCTAGAAAATAATTTCAGAATGCAAGGGGCACCATAATTGGGAAATCCCTCCGCCCTATAGATCAGAGAGAGAGCACTCTAGAATTGGTCCCAATCTTTCCTGTTCAAATGCCCCTCCCTGCCCATGCCAATCCTGTTGTCCTTTTCAGACACCTGAAGTGAGCTCTTTCACATCCCACTTCTGTATATCTCTAAACCTCACCTTTGCCATACCTTCCCTTCTTAAACCACAGTATTTTCACAGTGCCATTATTAAAAGAAAAATTGAGACCAGTTCAATGTAATAAAGTCTACTTGAGAAAACAATTAAATTCTGGAACCAGGTAGTATTCCAGACCAAAGATTGTTCTGAATTGAATGCCCTACCCTATCACATGTACAGGTTATATTTATAGCCACAGAAAAGGAAGTGTCATACAGAAGGAACCTAATTGGTAAAACTTGGCCTTTGCCTTATGTGGGCATAATTTGGGAGCCTTCAGCTAGGAATTGGCTAAATGAAAGGCTACTGTGATTGGCTGAAGCTCAGTTGCTTCGTTACAAAATATATACCTTGATTAGGCTACAACCTGCTTGCATATCATGCTAGGTTGTAGTTTACTACACAAGAATTCCCCTTTGGGTCAAACCCAAGTTTCAAGTGCACAGGCTGGTTTGAGCCCAATTAATTTCAGCTCAACACCATCCATCCTCTCTTCCTCCCTCTCATAGAATGAGGTACCACATCTTCCAATCCTGTTTAACTACCCATCCCTGTTCTATCATTCACTCCTTCTCTTAAAGCATATTAAATCCCTTTTCTCTCTACATATAGACATTCCCAGTTCTTCCTTCACTCCCACATTTTAAAAACTCCTATTATTTACCCTGCATCTGCCATTATTTGCCATCCTAATTCTCCCAACTTTGTATGAACATTTATCAACTGGTACCTCCATCTTCTCATCGGGCATTTACTCTTTACCTTTTGCAGTCTCATTTTTGTCACAAAAAGGCCATGGAAATTCCTCTTTCCAATATCCTTTTTGTTCATTATTTAACAAACATACATTGGCCACCTTCCATGAGCCAGGAACTGTAATGGGAATATGAAAGCAACATCGATAAAATTAAGTCTCTATCATAAAGCAGCAATTTAACAAAAATGAATACACACCTCAAGCTAATCATCCTTGATTTCTCTGCAGATGTATTTAAAACTATTGACTTGCTACTCCTTCTAAAAGATATCTCCTTCTTTTCCTCTTTTAGAGATATTCCAGTTCTACTTCTCTGACCCTCTAGGGAATTTCTAACTCCTCCTCTAACTCCATAATGTGAGTTTTCTCCAAAGTTCAGGCCTACAATTCTTTTCGCTTTCTGCACTCTCTCCCACAGTGGTCTCATTCCTCTTTTAGGTTCAGCTTTCTCCTCAGTCTCTTTTTCTACAATTCAATTACCATCCTAAGAGACCATGATACATTTAAAAGAAATTGCTGGTAAGGGACACCAAAACGCAATTAGAGAGGAGGAATTAGTTCTGTTTTTTTTTTTTTTTTTTTTCATAATAGCACAGTAGGGTAATTATCGGTTAAAACAATCTATGATATATTTCAAAATGACTAGAAAGAAAAGCACAAAATAACCAACATGTAAAAATGATTAATGGTGGAAGAGATGGAAATGCTTATTGCCCTGATTTGCTTATTGCACATTGTATACATGTATAGAATTATTATAATATGCCCCATAAAGATATAAAAATGTTATGTCTTAATAAAAAATTTAAAATCAAATTATGAGATAACATCATAGAATGTTTCCTGATCATCAACCTGACCTGTCAAAAACAGACCCAACAACAAATAAAAAAATAAATAACAGGGACTGGGGTTGTGGCTCAGTGGTAGAGCACTTGCCTAGCATGTGTGATGCACTGGATTTTATTCTCAGAACCACATATAAATAAATTAATAAATAAAGTAAAGATTCATCAACAATTAAAAAAATTTAAATAACAACAACAAAAAAAACAGACATAACAGAGCAGCAGCTCTTTTTCCAGACTTCCATTTATTCACTGATATAACTGTTTAAAAAGAGTAGTAACAAAAGCAATCATTGAGTACTTCCTATGTACCAAGTACTATTATAAACTTATTTACAGTTAATGTCACAATACCTCATAATGACCTTACAGAATGGACACCATTATTATCCAAGTTTTACAGAACAGGAAACAGAGACATGAAAATGAACAAAGTTAACATCAAGCAAATAAGGGGAGGGGCAAGCTTCAAACTGAAACACACTAGGTTAAATAGTTAAGGCCTACTCATCCAAGCAGCAGAAATTTGAAATTTTCAAAAATTAGTGCTTTGTTATGATTCATTTTTTCCAACTGTCCTTTCTGCTAAATGCCAAAGACATCATGACCCAGCAGCTGGGGTTATAGGAAGTTGAGTAGGGGAAGGAAAGTTACACTTGTTTTCTTTCTTTAATGGGTACCAATCAGACATCTAAACATCTAATTTATTGTACAACATAATTACCTCTGAGTTCATCCATTCCTTCAATGTTTACTTCCCATTTGTTTAAGTAGTTACAAAATTTGAGGTCAATCTGCATTTTGCCAAAACACATAGAGAAATAGGGCTGAGGATATAGCTCAGTTGATAGAGCACTTGCGTCACATGTACAAGGCCCTGGGTTCAGTCCCCAGCACCACGCATACATGCACACACATCAAAAAAATAGAGAAACAAACATTTGAGGGGTGGGGGACTCTTTTATTAACTCTCCATGGGAGCTTTTGCATTTCCACTGCCAATAAATACTTCGGCATGGTAATTCACTGACTCTGCTTGTACTCTTTGATTATAAGGGCATTAAAGTCTCCCTTTTTATGACTATACATGTAGTGACATATGAGCCTAACAAGAAATGTGAACACATTAGTCCTCTTCATATGGGGAAGAGAAGAAATACATGGAGATTTATGCAATCTATGTATGTACCACACCCATTCTGTACCAACAAAAGCCCTAAGGGTCAGGGAGGGAAAAAACCCATCTTGGCTCAACTGAGGTGTACAAAGAGGATAATTCATATTTACATTGACACTCCAGACTTCAAAGTATGTTCACAAAGAGACATCATTTCATTTTATACAAAATGAAAAACAAAGCTTGCTTTTGGCAAGGTAAGTCTATCATATAGGCATCCAGCCAGGCCACCCAACTTATATTCTTAAATGCCACCCCAACATCCTTTTGCCATTTTCTTTTCATTCTCTATAAAATTTAGATATATATTTCTTTCTGTACTTATGGCCAATCACCCAATGCAGAAAGTTTTTAAGAGAGTGTCTACCACAATTATTCATCTATTCATTTAAAAAGCATTTATTAAACCCCTAATATGTGCTAGGCACTGTGCTAGGTGTTGGATATACAATTGTTTGCAAAAACATAAAGTGTCTTCTTTAACTGGGGCTTGCTCCACCACTATCTTCATCAGTTTGGGGTCCTATAATGGAATGCCATAGGCTGGGTGGTTTCAACAACAAGCACTTATTTTTCACAATTCTGGAGGATGGAAGTCCAAGGTCAAAGTCAAGCATGGGGCTTGAGGGGGATGTGGAAATCAGTGGTAGAGTGATTGCCTAGCATGTCCAAGGCCCTGAGTTCCATATACAGCATCAGAAAAACAAAGTTCCAGCATAGCCAGGTTCTACTGAAAGCCCTGACCATGCACTGGATTATAGGCAACTATCTTCTCCTCATTGTATGCTCACAAGGGAGAAAGAAATATAAAGCAAGCAAGCTCTTGTGTGTCTTCTTACTGGAAAACTAAACCCATCATGAGGACACCAACTTCATGATCTAACCACCTCTCAAAGGCCCCCCACCTCTTAATACTAACACATTGGGTGTTAGAATTTCAACAGAGGAATTTGGGGGACACACAAACATTCAATCTATCACAATCACACAGAACACTACAGAATGGTCAGGAGATAAGTGTCTTGGTTCCACTTTATTGGATCTTTTAATATCAGATTTGTCCTTTCTACTTTGGTTTTTGTTTGCTATTGCTCAGACTTGGAAATATAGTTTCTTGAATTGGCTGTCAGAGCTTAGTTCATCAATAATTCTAATTTGACACTATACCTCATCTTGGCATGCTGTTTCCTGTCTATAATAGTCGCAGGACCTGCCCATCTGGCTTTGTTATTTCTACTTCAACAGTGAGAGTACAGCTGGACTACAGCCCCATTATGGAAGCTAAGATAGGATCCTTGGCTCCTTTCTTTGAATTCCTGTCCTTATATCTTTCTATTTTATCCCATTATTCTCTCTTCCATATTGGTTTCATTTTCCCATTTCATCTCTCCCTTGGCTCCCCTTCTTTGTCCATTAGCCTATGTCCTTTAAAACCCTGGTAATCCCCACTGGTAATCTCCAAAGTCATTCTACAATAAGGCCCAAAGACACATAATAAATGTTTTTTTGCAGTGCTGAAGATGAAACCCAGGGCCTCACACATACTAGGCAAGTGCTCTATCACTGAGCTACACCTCTAATCTCTATAATATATTTATTTTCCTTTTTAAAATTTTATCATTCCCGGGGCTGGGATTGTGGCTCAGCGGTAGAGTGCTCGCCTAGCACGTGCGCGGCCCGGGTTCGATCCTCAGCACCGCGTACAAATAAAACCCATTGTGTACAACTAAAGCAAATAAATAAATATTTTTTAAAAAATTTATCATTCCCATTCATTAATACACTTAATGAAATGTGCACATTTTCCATATTTCCTGAATCCCAAATCTATCACAGCTATCACAGAGCCCATCTTGCAAAACCAGAGAAACCTGCATCAGTGGTGTCATCAGAGTCTCCCAAAGCCACTCATCTTCTCTGGAATGTAGGAATTTTCTTCAGTAGTCAGCCTTCTAAAAACATCATTTTCTGGGTCATTTGTTCTTCACAATTGCCACTGTTTTTGGACAAACATTCCTGCTTTGGGAGGTATAAGGCTTCAATTTCTGGTCCTCACAAAGAGGATTTGAAAACTCTCAAATTTCATGGCATAAGAAGATGCCTACGTTGCCTCTGTGGAAGACTTCTTCCTGGTCCTCAAACATGTCCTGGAAACAATTCACTGTAGTAGAACAAACACAGGATTCGGTATCAGAAAATCGGGGTTGCTCTCCTTGCTATGCTGTTGATTTACTTATGGACTTTGGACAAGTCATTTCCAACAGGCTTCAGGTAACTTATACACACTTACAGGCCATTTTAGGTCATCCTGTGATAGTTTCCAGCTTACAGTGTCCACAAGTCTATCTCTGTAGCCTCTGTACCTAATTATATTTCTGTATCCATTTTATTCAACTTGAACATCCATATAATGTTTATGGTTTCCTAAACATTGTGGCAGTGCTGGGTAGAACTATACGAAAACAAACAGATAGATGAAACCAAACATAATAAAAGGCTGGCTGCAGGTGCTTGTGTTTTACATTCAGACACAGCTAATTTCAAAAAAGCAGAATTGACAGGAGTCAGTGTAATGGAAACAGCCTGTGAATACTGTAAGAATCGCAGGTAAACTGAAAGCAGCATTGCTGTTAAGGAGCTAGAAGCAGAGGCCTCAGTGTAGACCACAATTTTCTTCTTTGAATTAATCCACTCCAGTAACAGGAACCAAACTGCAATTCCCTTAGACATTTAAATGACTCACATATTTCAGTGCTTGAACATCAGCTCTGTGAATACCTAAAATGGGACCAAGTGAAAATTGGATAGCATTTGCTTGACATTGTCATTGGCCTTTCTCTAATGTCAAAGATGGATTTGCATAATTATGCTGAAAGCTAGGAAACTGCCCCCAGCAAGAGGCTTCCTGTTTGGTGTTAGGTTTTAGTTCTACTCCAGCTGCGACTCTCAAAATGAAGAAAATCTCCTTTCAGAAATGAACAGAGTGCACACTTGCTAAGAGAGTGTAGTAAGCTTAACTTACTTTGCATACTGATTTCCGAGGCCTAATTAAGATAGGTCTGATAGGGGCTGGGGTTGTGGCTCAGCAGCAGAGTGCTCACCTCGCGCGTGCGCGGCCCGGGTTCAATCCTCAGCACCACGTAAACATGGATGCATTGCATATTTATTTACTAAAGTAAATAAATAAATATTTTAAAGAAAGAAAAAAAGATAGGTCTGATAAGCAACCAATTGGCTGAACACCCTTGTGCTTAGTAGGAAAAGGGCTTCAGAGAGGACAGAGCCTGAGTGATGTTACTTCATAAGCTTCGTCCTGATTAAAATTCTTTCAAGTTGGCCAGATGCCAGATAAAAGCCAACTTCTAAAGACTGCCACTGTAGCAGGTGTGTGTCTGTGGTGCAATCCTGATTTTCCAAGGTCACTGCAGTCCTAAAATGACCCTTTTGAATGTGTCTCCAAAGGGAAAAGACTGTTCCAGGTGAGGCCTCTCCAAAAAATCTCCAACTTTCACCCCCCTCCCCAGGGGACTTGCTAACCTCAGGTTCCCATTCCCCATAAGCTTTTTTATTTCCCAACTCTGTTCTCAAGAAGGATTCAAAACCCTGTAACAGTCTGAAGAATCACTTCTTAGAATGTCAAGAAATCATCTCAATTATTTTTATACTTTCAGTTGTAAATAACAACAGGTCTGTTTTGCTATAATTGTAAATAACACACAAGCACTTGGAATATGTTAATGAAAAAATAATGAGAAGAAAAAATTTTCTTTCCTATTTATTTATTTATTTTTGTATTGAGGCTTGAATTCAAGGGTGCTTCACCACTGAGCTACATCCCCAGCCCTTTTTATTTTTTAAAGCAGAGTCTTAATAAATTGCCCAGGCTAGTCTTGAACTTCCAATCCTCTTGCCTCAGCCTCCTGAATCGTTGGGATTACAGACATGCACCACTGCACCTAGCATAAATATTTTAAGCTCCTGGAACAAAAATCCAACTAAAAGTGAACATTCCGATTGCAATCAATTCACAGACACGTACATTGCCAAGGGCAGCAAGCTCACCTGACACTTGTGAAATCATCACATTTAGATCAATCATAAGATCAGTTTTCCAAAGCATATTTTCATGAGACTTAATAATATATTTTACATTGAGGTTTTGGGGTTTACAAAACTTTATATACTTATTGTTCACCCCTTCTTTGATCAAAAGGATTTCTTTTTCCTTTTCCTGTTTTGCTCATGTGTTTGTTTTGGTTTCTATTTGTTTGTTCTGTTTTTCTTTTTCTGAGATAGGCTCTCTCTAAGTTGCCCAGGCTGGCCTCAAACTTCCAGTCCTCCTACCTCAGCCTCCCGAATGGATGGGACTATGGGTGCATGCCACTGTGTTCAGCCCAGAAAGGATTTCTATCCTAGCTCTGGGTTTCATTACAGAATTACAAATATCCAGAATTATGTCATGGGGAAAATCACAGATGAAAAGTAGCCCTCTTCCATTTACTTACACTACTTATTATGTTAAAAATGTGATTGTTTCTTTGTTTGATTTTACTGCTTATATCACACAATTAAACAGAACTTGTGTGTGTAGTTCTCTGACCATGTTATCCTGTCTTGTACAGAGAGAACTTTTAACAGACTTCAAATGCTGCAGAGAACAACATACCTTCCAGCTTATTTCAGATCTGAACCGGAGGTTGCTGCTCGTACAGTTTGCTAAACAGCAATTCACTTTAGAAAACCTTCACAAACACAGAATAGGAAGATAGGCTGATTCAGAATCTGTGATGTTTTTCCAAGGGCAAATGTCTAGCTTCCAATGTAAAAAGGCAGCAGCAAAAACAAAAAAACACATCTATTTTTTAAACAGATTGTTACAGTTATTATAACACATTATACTTGTACAGCACCTTATAGTTTACAAAGCCTTTTTACAACAATTATCTCCTTTGCCACTGCCACCAACCCTGTGGGATAAGCATTCATTAATATAGGCATTTGACAAATGCAGAAATTCTTGGCACAGAAATGTTAAGTGACTTACCCCAGGATACACTGTGACTTGGTATGCATAAGAATCAATTGACTTTTGTACCAGATAAATGAGGAATGACGATATCTGAAGAGCTCACTATTCTGTCCTCAATGAGTCCTCATTGTGAAGAAAATCTCAGAGCAGTGTGGAGGATTCTCATTTTTATTTCAACTAGTGTTTGCAGAAGCAGCACACATGCAGGTTGCTCAGTGTAACTGGCATGATACAAATGTAACAGGTAATGTTCAATAATGAACTAATGCTCAGCATGATCTGCCACATAATCAATGTGCAGTATGACCCAAGAACCACAAAACACACAAAGTGTGAATTCACTTGGATTTCATGATTTTTCCTGATCAATTTAGTACATTAAAATCTGCCCCTTAAGCCAGGCCTGGTGCTGCTCATATGTAATCCCAGCTACTCAAGAGACTGAAGCAGAAGGATCACAAGTTTGAGGCCAACCTGAACAAGTGTTGCAAAACTTTGGCTCAAAACAATAAGTAAAATAAAAATAAAATAAAAATCTGCCCCTTAAATAACCCATGGAGTAATTTTCTTATGGCTTTTTATTAACCATCAACCATACCACCTAAAAAATATTGGAGAATATCCTTTTGTTGAATATTCAGTATGAGAGCTACATCTCAAACATTAGATATCCTGCAATATCTATTATGAATAATTTCCAGGATCTGAAATAGCCATGTTCTACAATTTCCCTCATGACTAACAATACCAGTTATCAAAAGCACAGGGGTATTTCCAGATCCCCTTCCTACTAAATTGTTTTAAAGGCAAAAAAAGAAAGAAAGAAAGAAAGAAAGAAAAAAAACAGAAATGGAGGTCAGAGCATATTCCATGAAGGTAGTCTTTCAGAAATAAGAAATGGGAAGTTCACAGCATTTTTAGCAAAATTTTGCATTCTTTAGAGATATTTTTAAGGTAATTTAATATTCAGTATTTTAAAGGCTATTTCTATGGGGAAAAAGATCTATTCACCAAATTTTATTATTGAAAAATAGCTACTAAACCTGCTAGCTGAAATGTGTTTATGTGTAAAGCTGCACCCTGAAGAAGGTAATTACTACTTTTATATGTTTCCATCGCCACTGCTCAATTCTCATTTTCATAGCTTAAAAAGAAAAACAGGTTTAAATAATGCAATGCTTATCAGCATATGAATATGGACCTAATTGTCCCTTTTTGACTCTAAGAGGTAATTGGGAATGTCTCCTAAGTAAGTGGGTTAAGGAATGCACGATGTGCAATTATAACTAAAAACTTTCATTTTGAAAATTGCAACCTTATCTCATTGTCTTTTAGTAGCACAATAACTGCCTGTCACTGTGTACTGTCCTTAGAAGGTCTATTATAGGAATATGTATACAATAGTAAAAACAAGTATATTCAGTGTATTGAATTACAGCAAAATCTGTTAGAGCCCCATAGCACTCTGTAATATTGAAGATACTCAAGTTGCATCAACAAAGTCAAGAGGACAGTTGAAAAATGACAAACAAAACCAAAATGGTTATTTGGCACCAAGTAGACTTTGAGAAAACCCCCAGGATTTTGTTGTTGTTGTTGTTGAATTCAGTTTCTTGTTGAACTGGACAAACCAATTCAGGAAGTGGCATAGCCTGAATGTTCTAGAAGTTTCTCAGAAATCTCTTCAGTGACCTTTTCTGAGATTCATTGAAAAACGTTTCCATCTAACACTGCAAGTTTCCTCTTACTACCAGCTTAGAACAAGCCTGCTGCATTTTAAAATGCATGCTAGAAATCATTGAGATTTTTGTTAAATTTGCTTGATGATTATAAACACTCATTTTTAAAACTCCAGCTCATTTGTATATGTGATTGCTCAACCTGCTAAAGTAAAAAATTTTCTTGAATAACCAGATTAGTTTTTGGCCATGTATTGCCAAATGCTAGTTTGGCTAATTGTATTTGTTTGGTTGGTTGGACTTTAATTCCAAATGACTAATCAAAGTGCCATTTCATAGATTGCATATATATATAAATTTCAAAATATCTTTGCTATGCACACTTTGTATCCCATGCAGCTAGTTTTCAGTATATTTTTTTTCTATGTTATACTGACATCTATGGACTCCATAAGAGAAATTCAGTTTTTTAGAAAAATTGTGTTGGCTGCTTATAAGCAACTTAAATTGCATCTTAACTATGTAGACTTAGACTCCCTTGATCTGTTATGTGTGAGCTACTAGTTGATCTTTGAACCTTATCACTTAGGTCAAAATCATTACAAAACTCTTCCCCCTACCTACATCAAAACTGAAGGAAGAAGCAACAACTAAGTCTCCACTAGTGAAGAATGAAGCTCTCCTCTTTACTGAAGAGTGGTCCTTACTAGTGAGAAAATAAAGAGGATTCTTTTAGTGCACATGAATCCATTTATAGTATTCATGCAAAAATGTCCAATACTGTAATGGCTGTGTGCCAAACATTGGGCTAAATACTAGGGATAGATAAATTGTACACTAGACTCACCCTCAAGGAACTCATAGTCAAATGAAAGAGACAGATAAATAAAACATGCAATGTACAACAGATTATGATAAGTACTATGATAGGGTGTGTTTTTTCAGGACAGGATAAACGGTATAACAAACCTCAAGATTTCAGTGACTGAAGCCAGTAAAATTTTTTGTTGTTTTTCACTCAAGTCAAAGTCTAATGTGGTAAGAGGAGTCAGAGGGGCCTCTGCTCAAGCCAGTCATGCAGGAACCCAAATTCCTTCCTTTTATTTTTTTGGGGGTACAAGGGATTGAACTCAGGGGCACTTGACCACTGGGCCACATCCCCAGCCCTCTTTTGTATTTTATTAGAGACAGGGTCTCACTGAGTTGCTAAGTGCCTCGCCATTGCTGAGGCTGGCTTCGAACTTGTGATCCTCCTGCCTCAGCCTCCTAAGTGCTGGGATTACAGGCCTGCGCCACCGCACCCAGCTCCCAAATTCCTTCATTCTTATAATGACATGGCCTTCAATTCATGATATCTAAAATCACTGTGAAGGGTAAAGTATGTGAAGAAAAACAGCCACTCTTACCTGCCTCAACCCAAATAGACTCATAATGTCTGCTCACATTCTATAGCGGAGAATCAGTCGGAAGACCCTATTTAAGTAAAGGGAAACTGGAAAACATAGTTCAGCCTGTGTCCCTAAGAAAAGAAAACAGACTCTGTAAACAACTAGTGATAGTTATATGTAACCTGTGGTAACTAGGTAACTAGAGATAACTAGAGAAAGCCAAGAATCAAATTGTTATGGGTGACAACTATGGAAAAGTAGAAAAAAAATAGAGGATACAGTTAATTAATAACCAGATAACTAGATAATTAGAATAACTGGCATAAGCCAAAAGGCTCAGAATATTTGTATTTCAACTCTAAATTTTCATTTCTCACTTGAATAACTACTGATAACTAGGTATGGCTGGTGTTGATTGGATAACTAGTTAACTAGATATAAGCTAGAATAGCTAGAATAAATTAAACAGATAAAAGTTTTATTCCTGTCAAATCAAATTTGTTTGAGCCCAGGGTCTGGCACATGCTAGGCAAGTGCTTTACCAATTAATTGTATCCCCAGCCCTATTTTTTTTTCTGGTTTTTGTGTGTGCATTTTTTGGGGTGGTACTGGGTATTGAACCCAGGGACTCCTTACCACTGAGATAAAATCCAAGGCCTTTTTAATTTTATTTTTGAGACAGGATCTCACTAAATTGCTGAAACTAGACTTTAACTTGGGATCCTCCTAACCCAGCATCCCAAGTCACTGGGGTTACAGGTGTGCACAACCATGCTGAGACATAGCCATATTTTTATTTTTGTTTTGAGACAGGGTCTTGCTAAGTTGATGAGACTGGCCTGGAACTTGAACTTGCAATCCTCCTAATATCTAGAATTACAGACTTGTGCCAGCATGCCAACTTCAAGTTTAACTTCTTATTTATTGTTAGAATAACAAGTGAGAACTATAGAAAATGAATGATATACAGAAAATTACATAACCAATTAATTAATATCAAGCTAACCAATAGCTAGATTACTAGAGACAACTAGAATAATAGGAGTTAGCCTAGAAAATTAAAATCACATATTCCTTAATACTAATGTCTTATTTGAATACTTAGATATAACTGATGGCAAACTGGTAAATAGTTAACTAGAGATGGCAAAAAAAGTTAAAAGAAACCCAAAGGCTGAAAAATGTTTTCCTCTCAACTTTAATTCTTTATTCTCATTTTGCAAACAACATCCACCTCTGGATCTCCTTATATGTCTCCTTTCAGGATGCCCCATTGTTTCATTATAAATCTTCTCTGTTCTTACTTCACATTACCCTCATGTTGAAGACCAGATCCTTCACTGAATGGCTATTTTCAAAATTTCTGCTCCAATATCACTTGGGAACTAATACTGCTAGACTGGTCTTGTTTACACAAAAGTAGAAGTTGTTACTGGAACACAGACTATATCTGAGTTATAGAGCAATCCATGTAACCAGATGGAAGGTGACCAGTTTGACAATGACAGTTATGAAAAACACATTTGCAAATGAGAGAAACTCAAATAAAAATCCCTTGAAGAAGAAAAAAGGCAATTATTGGATTATATAACTAGGAAGTCCAAGGTCAATCTGGAAAATCTGGACCAAACATTCAAATGATACTATTAAAAATATCTAAAAATGTTCAACATCTCTGGCAATTAGAGAAATGCAAATCAAAACCGCTCCAAGATTTCATCTCACACCAGTCAGAATGGCAGCTATTAAGAACACAAACAACAATAAATGTTGGTGAGGATGTGGAGAAAAAGGCACACTCATACATTGTTGGTGGGACTGCAAAATGGTGCAGCCAATATGGAAAGCACTATGGAGATTCCTTGGAAAACTTGAAATGGAACCACCTTATGACCCAGCTATCCCACTCCTGGGTCTATACCCAAAGGACTTAAAAACAGCATACTACAGGGACACAGCCACATCAATGTTTATAGCAGCACAATTCACAGTAGCTATACTGTGGAACCAACCTAGATGCCCTTCAGTAGATGAATGGATAAAGAAAATGTGGTATATATACACAATGGAGTATTACTCAGCAATGAGAGAGAATAAAATCATGGCATTTGCAGCAGGTAAATGGATGAAGTTAGAGAATATAATGCTAAGTGACGTTAGTCAATATCAAAAATCCAAATACCAAATATTTTCTCTGATATAAGGAGGCCGATTCACAGTGGGGTTGGGATGGGGAGCATGGGAAGATTAGAGGAACACTAGAATGGCCAGTGGGGAGGAAGGAAAAGGGAGGGGGCAAAAGGGTGAATTTTAAAAAAAGATGGTAGAATGAGATGGATATCATTACCCTAAGTGCATGTATGAAGACACAGATGGTGTAAATATACTTTGTATACAACCAGAGATATGTAAAAATGTGTTCTATAAGTATGATATGAAATGTAATACATTTTGCTGTCATTTATAACAACTTAGAATAAAAAATAAATAAATTTGAAAAAAAAATATCTGTGTCCAGGGCTGAGTGTGCAACTCAGTGGTAGATTGCTTATCTAGCCTGTAAAAGGCCCTGGGTTCCCTCCCCAGCACCACAATAAAAATAAATAAATGAATAAAAATTTTGAGAGAATATCTCTGTACCTCTTTCACCTTCACTTTCCTTTGTTGGCCTCATTCTCTTCTAAGGCAGTTTTTTTTTTTTTTTTCCATATGGCAGGAATGATGTTTTCTTATGGCCTCCTTTCTTCTTCTAAGTTTATT
Source organism: Tamias sibiricus (assembly GCA_025594165.1). Classification (NCBI taxonomy): domain Eukaryota; kingdom Metazoa; phylum Chordata; class Mammalia; order Rodentia; family Sciuridae; genus Tamias; species Tamias sibiricus. Next base: position 103,803,935 of record CM046667.1, on the reverse strand, counting down.
TATTATTTATTTTTGGTACTGGGGGTTAAACCCAGAGACAATTTACCACTGAATCACATTCCCATCTCTTTTTATTTTATTTGGAGACAGGGTCTTTCTAAGTTGCTTTGGGCCTTGCTAAATTGCTGAGGCTAGACTTCAACTTGCAATCCTCCTGCCTCAGCCTCTCAAGTCACAGAGATTACAGGCATACACCACCAGTCTGACTCTTCTTCTAGATTTATGAGCTAATAAGCAAGGCATTTTTCTCTAACTCAAAATTAAAATTCTCAAAGGAGGACTGTAATTGGCTAAACTTGTTCACCTGGTTAATCCAGAATAATCAGTGTAGTTAGAGGAATAAAGTTCTACATCTAGAGGGCCCGGGATCAGAAGCCCTGGGCCAGTGAGGTGGGGCACTTTGATTCCCAGATGTTTCACCAGAATCACATGATTGGACAGGAGGAGAAGTTCCCAAAGGAAATCAGGGTGCTGGGCAGAAAAACCGAGATGTTATCAAGTATAGGATCCATACACTTGTGATCTAATTTTCTGTGCAGAAAGGTACAGATTCAGACTTATTTTCAGATGTTCTTCAGTGATTGGCATAAATTGGAATGAAGTTTATTCTGGAATATTGCTTACTGAAGGATGTTTATGCTGTTAGAACCTTTGTTACATAGTCATCTACAACAAAGACGGCAATAGGCATAGTTAGCATTGGAAGATACAAAGGCAAAAAACACATTTGGTGTAGAATGGAGTAGTTTGAATGATGTTTAGTATGTATCCATGTAATAAATGTCCAAGGATAGCAGTAAGGCTATTTGCATATTTTGCTATAGCAGGTATACAAATGGAGTCCTAGCTCAAAAATCTGTAAATTATGTACAGAAGAGAGGTATTGCAATCAGTAAAATGCCAAATATAGAATCTCTACATCCAGGAGATGAATTTGGGGCACAATTGAAGATTTAATAGTCAAGTAAATATAGTGTGCAAGACATTTGCCTAAGAATGCATATTTGTACAATTTTTTAGAGAATCCAGTTTCAAGCTCCAAATCTGTGACACATTTTATGATCAAATCTAGAATTATGATGCTTCATGCATAAAACAATGATGGATATATTGAATTATATAATCCCTACCAAGAGCTTAACACAATGAGCACATATTAAATATTCAGTCAATGGCTCTATCATTAATATTACTATGTACATCATATAATTCCAGGTATTTCACATACATTATGTGACAATAACCCCATTTAGATAGATATTAACAACCTATCCTAAATAATTTTCAAGATAACAGAAATGGTCAAGTCCAGAGATGGAATTTAAACCTAGGTCTATCTGATTCTGAAGTTTGTGTTCTTACCATTAGGTCCCAGGCTTCGTATTAAATGTTGGTGATGCCAGGCGTGGTGGTGCACACCTGTAATCCCAGTACTTGGGAGGCTGAGGCAGGAGGATCGTGAGTTCAAAGCCAGCCTCAGCAATGGCGAGGCACTTAGCAACTCAGTGAGACCCTGTCTCTAATAAAATACAAAAAAAGGGTTGGGGATGTGGCCCAGTGGTCAAGTGCCCCTGAGTTCAATCCCTAGTATCAAAAAAAAAAATGTTGGTGATGTCCCATGAAGCCTAAAATGAGTAGGCAATAATATGGTATATTTTTGGTGATTGTGGTATGACCCTTCATACTGAACATCTGGATTCTTTACAAGACTAAAAATCTGATTTTCAGAAAATTGAATTGATATTTCTGAATTGAATTGATGCTGACCCTAGATCTGTGCAGAATGAGGTGTTCTATTTAGCCAAGCAAAAACACTGCAGTACATCACATTATTTCTAAGTAGACGGATAATCCCATGCTGTTCTAGTCCTTCTTGAAATACAATAAATCTATGGAAGAATTCAGAGTTGTTAGAAACAGTAAAGTGTTTGAACTGGTGTTCCCATTGTGTCTACTCAGTCTCAAAGGTAATATTCTCCTCATCTTCATTCTAAATTTATATCATTTGTATGTCTTTCATAGACTCAGGCAAGAGAGAACATGATGTAGGAAGTTATGGATAAGAGATATCAGTTATCCCTGGGATTGGTGGTGCACTGGGGAGGCTGAGGCAAGGAAGATTGCAAGTCTGAGGCCAGCCTCAGTAATTTAGTGAGGACCTAAGAAACTTAGCTAGACCCTGTCTAAAGACTGAAAAAAATTAAAATGGCTGGGAATGTAGCTCAGTGGTAAAGCACATCTAGGTTCAATCCCCAGCACCCCTGTAAATAAGAGAGAGGGGTCGGGTATCCGTTGTTGATCCTGGACAGTGATGGCACTGAATCCTCAATAATAATTATGGAACTGGTTCTGTGCAGGCGGTCTTGAAGAACTTGAATTTCATTAAATCTTTTGGTAGAAATCACCACTTCGAGCAACTTGGAGATAGTCTAACTGCACTTAAAGATAAGGACATCTCCTTGGCTTTATGCTTATTAAAGTCTAGTTTTGAATCTTACATAGCTGGTTGCTGCCCCCAGGGTAGCCTTTGTTGATTCCCAGATGGCTGATGTGAGGACAGGCCTACCCATGGCACTTCTGTGCTCCACAGAATGCTTGGGTCCCACCACACATGTATAAATATTGCTAGGGAGAAAAGAAAAAAATATGTATATAATGTTCAAAATATCTGGGGAAAAGTGGTTTGAATGTTAAACAGTTATTATTCATGAGGAACTTCCCAGAGGGTTTTTTTTTAATTAAACTCATATGTGCTATGAATCTTTTTTTTTTTTTTTTTTTTTTTTTGGTACTAGGGATTGAACCAAGGGACCCAGGGATGCTTTACTACTGAGCCACTGAGCTACATCTCCTGCTCTTTATATTTCATTTTGAGACAGAGTCTTGCTAAGTTGCATAGGCTGTCCTGGGACCTATGATCCTCCTGCCTTAGCCTCCCAAGTCACTAGAATTACAGGCATGCACCACTGCCCATCTGTGCTGTAAATCCTTAGGAGAAGCCTATAGAAGGAACTGAGTACAAATCTGTTTGACCAGGGATTTCTTCTTGTTTCTTTCTAATTACTACATATCAGCCTCTTATAGAAAACTAGTATGAAGACCAGTATAGAAAGCCAGAGAACACTGGTCTGGGTTAGCACAGGAATAAGTATGACACAAGTCATTTGGTATACATACTGGAGAACCAAGGCACTGTCAGAAGTTTCTGGCAGTCAACTCACACATTCCTAAATTAACCACAGAAAACTTGAGAAGAGTGCTTTCCTCTCCAGGGAGCATGTCTGACAAAGCCTTTCAAGCTCTGGAACTAGGGCGTCTGAGCAGGGTTCTGTGATCTCTGGGTCCATGTGGGCTATCTACCCTCCCACTGCTTTGCTCTGCCCCTTCTAGTGGCTGAGGCTGGGCTTCCTTGGTTCCTGGAGACACTTCTTTCCTTTCACTGACTCTGAAACTCTTCTCTATATTCTAGTGTTTATGGTACTAACCCTGACCTCTTTTCTAATTCTTGTCAGACCCCTATCCCTGGGGACTGTGAATTATTAAATGATAAAATGTGATAAAATAATGAACACATTTATCTTTTATGCAATAAATTAAATTTGTAGAGCACACATGATTCAATGTCACATGGCATACACTTAGCAAATGTTAGTCCCCAATTAGATATCAAAAACCTCTTTAACAAAATCTGCCATCATTCTATGCTTTTACTTTTCATTTTGGTGTTATTTGGAGTTTTTTTAAACCACAAACATGAACTGCCTTTATTTTAAAAGTGAAAGTAACTAAATCAGCCAGTCACAAAGAAGCCAGTACTTCCACTTATATGAGGTACCTAGATAGGCATAGAGACAGGAAGTAGAATGGTGGTTGCTAGACAATGTGGAGAGGAGGAAGTGGGAAGTTTGTATTTAATAGGTACAGAGTTTTAGCTTTGCAAGATGAAAAGTGTTCTGGAGGTTGGTTGTATAACAATGTAAATATACCTAACTTTATTGAACTGCATACTTAAAAATACTTAAAATGGCAAATTTGATGGTATGTGTAGTTTAGCACGATTTATAATCCTAAGCAACTTACTAAGACCCTGTGTCTAAATAAAAATAAAAAGGGCTGTTAAGTGCTCCTGGGTTTAATTCCCGCACCAGAAAAATATTTTTGTTTAATTAAAAGAACAAAATGAAAACATTTTATCCTTGTTCTTCTGAAAAATTTGCCTCCCTTTGTCTTCCTTTCAATCTATTTTCCATACTGCAAGGAGACTGGTGATTCTGAACACAGCATTTCCTATTAATTTACTGGAAGATAAATTGCAAAGCCTTCAGCCTGATATACAAGGGTCTTCACTTAAATCCCCTACCTATACCTGCCTCCTAACACTGACCCATTTCCTACCTCTAAACAACTCATACCAAATTGCTCTTACTTTTTAAATTTTTTCAGTTGTATATGGACACAATATCTTTATTTATTTTTATGTGGTGCTGACGATTGAACCCAGTGCCTCACATGTGCTAGGCAAGCACTCTGCCACTGAGCCACAACCCCAGCCCAGTTCTTATTTTTCAGAATGTGCTATTTCATGATTCTTGTCCCTGCCTAAATGTCCTCTCAGAGTATCTTATCTGTTGAACACTTTATCCTCCAGGACTAGGTTTACTATCTGCTTTGTGGAACTTTCTTGGCCATGCAGAACACTGTTCTTTTGTCTGACCACTCTACTGGGTAGAAACACTCTTATTACAGCAGGTAGCATGCTACATTGCAATGGATTGTTTTATGTCTGTGTCTCTCAGTAGACTGGGAGGCCCTCGGGGCCTCCCAATTCACAGCACAGTGCTTGCTACCTAGGAATCAGTCAGTGTGTGTTTGTTGAATGAGTGAATGAACATATAGAAGTGGAAGCGCATCCGGGCACAGTGTCACATGCCTGTAATCTCAGAAACTCAGGAGGCTGAGGTAGGAGAATCACAAGTTCAAAGCCAGCTTCAGAAACTTAGTGAGACCCTGTTTCGAAAAATAAAAATGGCTGGGGATGTAGCTCAGAGGTCTTCAGTACTAAAAAAGAAGAAGAAGGAGGAGAAGAAGAGATGAAGAGTAAGAGGAGGAAGACAAGTTGTAGTAGTAGTGGTGGTGGTGGTGGTGTTAGAAGCACAGACCAGAGATTTTTATCCTTATCTCCACTACTGCTATCAATAAAAGTTCTGAACTTTTTTTTAAAGCTTACCACTCTGGGATATATACTCAAAGGAAACAAAATCAGCATACAAAAGAGATACCTGCATACTCATGTTTATTGTGGCAATATTCATGATTGCCAAGATATAGTAGTAGACTCGGTGCCCATAAAACAGATGAAGGTATAAAGAACATATGGTATATATACACAATGGCATATTATTTGGCCATAAAGAAGAAGGAAATCATATAATTTGCAGGAAAATAGATGGAATATTTTTAAGCAAAATATGCCAGACCCAGAAACACAAGCATCCCATATTTTCTCTCATATATAAAATCTAAAAAAGCAACAACATAAAAAAATGACCTGAAAGTAGGAGAGAGACTAGTAGGGAAAGGGAAGGGGATATGAGGGGGCAAAAGAGGGTATTAGGGAGGTGGATTTGAGCAAAGTATGATATATGCATGTGGGGAAATATCACAGAGAAACCCATTAATCTGTACAATGAATACGAGTTAAAATGATTACTTTAAAAGATGCAAAAAAATGAAAATAAATAACAAATGAAAAGATACTTAAAGAAGCTCTATATTTCCAGGGAAGCAAGCAGACTACTAACTGATCATGGTGGGGGGAAAAGGGGTGGCCAGGACTAAATGCCTAAGTCTTTGAGTTCTTTCCTTTTCCTGTCCTTGAAGATCCCACTTCTGTCTTGAAACCAAACACACTGCCTGTGAAAAGATTTGAGTGTTTGGGCACAAGGCAGTATTAGAAGAAAGTCATACAGGAAAGGGGAATTTATTCTGGTATTCCCATATTAAAATGGAACTTTGTTTTTATGCTAATGTTATATATATTGTGCAATACTTTACTTCAAGCACATTGTGGGTTAAGTAGCCTTGGGTGGACTGGTTTGGGAATATGCCCATTATTTATAACATTGGTTATGTGGTAAAATTGATTCTGAGTTAAAAAAAAAAAAACTTTGGAATTTAACTTGAGAACTTCCCTAATTCTTTTTGAAAGTATATCAAGTTTTTTCAGTGGGTATCTAAAGGTTTATGAAAAAAAAAAAAAAGTTTTGATTAGGGGAAGTTGACTATGGCTATATTTAGCTCTTATAGGCATTATGACTAGATTATACCAATCTCATTCTGCAGTGCTCAGATTACCAATTATTGGGACTAGCATTACATTTTATTACAATGCAATTGAAGTGAAGTTGAAAAATGGAAGTTTCCATTTTAACTCAATCTCATAAAGGTCCATCCTCCAATATATGGTGGATCACACAAGATGCCTGCAACTTGCTTCAGGACACAAGCAGCCTGTTAAAGTGACGCACCCTCTCTCAAGCAGTTTCACAGCAAAATGTCAGACCATGAAAATGACTCACTGGCTTACAGTTTGTCATCAGGATAAAATAGTCCCTGAAATAAAACAGTCTTCTCTAGGACCCTCTACACATAAACAGATGCATCTGAAAACCCATCTGACCTAAATGATTATTTCTGGCCATTCTCCTTCCCACATCCAAATGTTTGTGATATATTACTACTGCAATTGAAGGCTGCAAGGCCATATGCATGATTTGAGAGGCAACAGTTCATTTACTGACACTACCCAGAGAAGTTGAAGAACGAGGCTTTCTTTAAAAAAATAAAAAGTAGAAGAATCTAAAACTGCTTTTAAGAATCACCCATTTTCCTGTTAGAAAAAAACAATCATGAATATCTGTCAAATACTAATGACAGTCTGTCCATCACACCCAAAACCCAGCCCTCCCTGTTTTCAAGAGCTTGTCTTCTTATTGTAAAACTAGCTTTTAACTATTTTCAAAGCAACAGAATTATATTGCTGTTATGTGTGACTGAAATGTGTGACAGGTTGTTTGGATTGTAATTCCAAGGCCCCAGTTATGACCTACCAGCTAACACACTCTCTCCATTCAATAGAGCCTTGTGTCTACATAATGTCAAACAAATGGTAGGGCACTAAACAAATAATGAGCTGATTCAGTAAGCTGTGGCATGTTGCAGGTTGTGCCTGCACCATAGGTTAGTAACTTGAAATTATTCTAAAAGACACAGTGAAACCTGCCCCATGGCACTGCCAGGATGTTGAGGAACTGTCTGAGCCACTGTCCCACATCTAATCTCATTACACCTTATAGAAGATGCTGAACATATTCATTTGCTAAATATTTAAATGAATGAAACCTAAAGTGAGACTCTCAGGTCTTTGAGATGGACTAAATTCACCTTTTTCCTATTTTAACCATCTGATTCACCCTCATTTAAAACAATCAACCACTCAAATGTCAGTAATATTTTATTAAATTTTCCCCCATGAATATCTTAGGTTATTGGCAAATTAAGGGGATTGGGATTACTATTGTTTGGGGAGTGTTTAGTGACTCAAAGCAGGGCTGGATTCAAAGGAAGCCATATATTAAGGGGTCTATGGAAAGTAGGAGTGGGTAATGGATAAAGTGTTCAGAGAGGGTCACTGAGAAGACCTAAGGCTTGAGCCCTGCTTTCTAAAGATGGGCTAAACATGTCCTACCTATTAATTCATTCTTTCATCCTTCCTTCCAATATCAAAACAAGACTGTCCTCTTACTGACCAATCTCAACCTCGCTGTCATTTCTATGAACATTTTGAACACTTATTGTCACATTTAGCATGGATGCAGTTCTATGGACTGACATAGCTAGTACCACAACTTGTCTGTCCAAGTGGATTATAGTTTGCTTGAAGAAAAACCTTGTTCTCAAATTTTTTTTTTCTTTTCTTATTTCTGGGGATTGAACCGAGGGCACTGCACCATTGAACTACACCCCCAGTCCTTTTAGTATTTTTTTTTTTTTTGGGCGGGGGATTGAATCCAGGGCCTTGTTCATGTGAGGCAAGCACTCTACCATCTGAGCTATATCCCCAGCTCTAATTTTGTTTTGAGACAGGGTCTTGCCAAATTGCCCAGGTTGCCCTCTAACTTGCCATTCTCTTGCCTCAGCCTCCAGAGTAGCATAAACTATATCACCACACCCAGCTTTGTCCTTTATTTCTTGGGTTATCTGAGCATCCCTTCTCTTCCTGCTCCTGCTTGATGTTTCAACTCTCTAGGGACTTTCTGACAGGTAAAAATCATAACAGCATAATCATAATTCTGCCTTCCCTAAGGTTTCATCATTGACCTTCCTATTACTATGTTTTTTCCTAGGTGGTATCATCTACTCTCAAGATTTCAACCATCAGCTGAGTGTGGTGGTGCATGCCTATAATCCCAGTGGCTCCGAAGGCTAAGGCAGGAGGATCACAAATTCAAAGCCAGCCTCAACAACTTGGCAAGGCCCTAAGCAACTTAGTGAAATCCTGTCTCTGTCTCAAATAAAAAATAAAATAATGTTGAAATAGGCCATTTATAACTGGAGGCAGCTGTGGAGTTAGGATGTGGCTCAGTGGTTAAGCACCCTTGAGTTCAATCCCCAGTACAAAAAAAAAAAAAAAAAAAAAAAGATTTCAACCATCAACTGTGAAGATGGCCTCCAGCGCTGATTTTGCTTCTGAATCTCAGTCTCACTTCTCATAACTGACTGATCACTTGCATAATTTGCTGCCAGCTCATACTTGACATAAGAACAAAATCCTCCTCTAACTCCAAAAATGACTTTTTCTCCCTGACATCAAGATTTCTACCAATGTAGGACAAGTCTCCAAATTGATATCATTAGTTGAGTTTATTTCAGAAAATGTTGATTGAGTGTTTGCCATGAATGATATTGAGTTCACAAATGTTGCTGTCATTGTTAAATCTCCCCTCTCATTTTCTGTGTTCAGTCCATCCTGAAGTTCAGTAAGTTCTTCCTTTGAAACATTAAAACTGTCCTCTCTGTTCCCTCTTCCAATCACTCCAACAGTCTCAGGATGGGAGATCTTGGGCTTATGTTAATATAGCCTCTGAGCTGGTCCCCATGCTAGTATTTCTCCTTTCCTTACAGTGGTTCTCCAACTTATATATTAGGAATATTTGGGGATCTTTTTGAAATCTTAAGGCCCAGGCTATATCCCACACCACTAAATAAGAATCTCCAGAGTTAGGAGACAGACATCAGCATTTTGTAAAGTTGCCCAGATGATCTTAATGTGCAGGCAAGTTTGAGAACCCATGTTTATTCCATTCCACTCACTACTACTGGGTCATCTATAGACACTCCTTTCATTATGTAACTTGTTGGCTCAAAAACCTTTAATATTCTTCCACTGAGCAACTTCAAGACTCTTTGCAATCTGATTCAATATTGCCTCATGAAACCTGTGCCTTCCCACTTCCATTACCATCTGCTGGGATGCCTTTCTCCTGCCTATCCAAATATTACTCATTCTTCAAGGTACAGTTCATTCAGCAAGCTTTCCCTAAGGAATATAAACCATAGTGATTTTCTACCATCTGGGCACCAATAGCCCTTTTTGCATATATATAATTTCCTAACTATCGCCTTGTATTCTAGTAATAGTTTCTGCTCTTATGTCTATGTCATTTTCCAAATTAATGTTTCTTATTTTCCAAATAAGTTTGCATGTCCTTGGGGACATAGTCTATATCTAATATATGCCCCACTGTACCTAGTAGAGTGCTATGAACATTAAAGACATTCAGGGCCTGACATGGCAGCACATGCTACTCAGGAAGCTGAGGCAAGATGATTGCTTGAGCCCAGGAGTTCAAGGCCAGACCAGGTAACATAATGAGACACCATCTCTTCAAAGAAAAAAATTGATTGATGTCCATCCTATCATAAAGGAAATTTCAATTGATGCGTTTTTTTTTTTGAAACTTTATATGTTTGCCATGTTATAATAAAATTATTCAATATGCTTAATCTTCTCTATTCTTGTCAGAAGGCTGATTGACAGAAAATGAGACACCATTTTCAGATAAGGCTGCTTGTCTTGAATATCTTTTCAGTATAGCCAAGTCATGTACATATACTGTATACAATAAACACAAGGGGCCAGGCACAGTGCTGTATGCCTGTAATCTGCTGGGAGGTTGTGGCAGGAGATTTAAAGTTTGTAGCCAGCCTTAGAAACTTAGTGAGGCCTAAAGCAACTTAACAATACCCTGTCTCAAAGTAAAATATAAAAAGGTCTGGAGATGTGGCTTAGTGGAAGATGTGGCTTAGTGGATAAGCACCCTGGGTTCAATTCCCAGTACCAAAAGTAAAAACTAAAAAAAAAAAAAATAAATAAACACAAGGGAGGATATCAACATTCCCACCTTTTCTGTTCATGTGAATGCTAAATCCATGTAACAAACAAAGATAAAAATATTATTCCTTTAGTCTGATTTTCCATTTCATCCTCCTCAGGGCTCAAGACTGTAATTACTAGAGGAACCAGAGAAAGGGAAAAATCCTCCCATTGACCTTCTGCCCACTGGTCAGAAAGTCAGGCTTCTAATAAAGATTTCTATGTTCAGAAATGTTGAAATAGGCCATTTATAACTAGAGGCATCTGTGGAGTTGACTAAAGAGCAATAGACCTAGGAGTCAGAGGAGCTGGGTTCTGTCACTACATAATCTTTTAACATTAAGCAAGTCCCTGAGCCTCTCTGGACCTATTTCTTCATTGGTGAAATGGGATCAGTAATAAACAGCATAGTGTTTGGGAGATTATTAAGTAAGACATTATATGTGACTATCTCTAACACATAGTAGACAACAAATGACAGCAGGGTTGAATAACAATGTTAAAATGGTATTTGCATATTTAGCACAAAATGCAAATATTTAAACAAAAGGGAACCATCCAGTTTCTCAAAGAATGTTCCAAACAGTTTTTAAAAATTAATGTTTGGGTCTGGGGAGTACTTGCCCAGCATGCTCAAGGCCCTGGGTTTGATCTCCAGCAATGAAAAAAAAAAAGTTGTCCAGTGGCTCAGGAGACTGAGGCAGGAGAATCACAAGTTCAAAGCCAGCCTCAGCATAAAGCAAGGTGCTAAGCAACTCAATGAGACCTTTTCTCTAAATAAAACACAAAATAGGGCTGGGATGTGGCCAAGTGGTTGAGTGCCCCTGAGTTCAATCCCCAGTACTCCCCCCAAAAAAGTGGAAGGCAGGGTGAGAAAGAGATAAATTAGCTTTTTAAGGGTTGGGAGTGTAGGTCAGTGGTTGAGCATATACTTAAAACACACAAGGTCCTGTGTTCAATCCCCAGGACCATAAAAAAAAAAAAAAGACATTAAAAATTAGCTTTTTATCTGGAAATAATTTCAAACTTAGAATAATTGCAAGAATAAAGCAGCACAAAAAATACCCACATGTTCTTTAACCAGAGCCTATTATTAACATTGTAACCCATTTGCTTTACCATTTTAATCCATCTATCTAAATTCTTAAACCATTTGAGAGTAAGTTGTATGCATTATGGTCCATTGTCCCTAAATGCGTTGGTATGTATTTCCTAGCTAGAAGGATATTCCCTTACATACCACAGTACAGTTAACTTCAATAGTGCCAACATAGGTACAATATTTTATCTAAGCTACCATCTGTTTTCTAGTTTTGTCAATTGGCCCAATAACATATTGTCTCCTTCCCATTCAGGATCCAGGCTAGGATGAGGTAGTTCATTTGATTGCCATGTCTCTTTAGCCTCATTCACCCTGGAACATTTCCACAGCAGTTCTTTGTTTCTTATGATAATACATGTTCCTTCAATTTTAAAACTGGGAAATGATTCTTTTGCAAAATATAGCAGTAAAGAACATAGGCTCTGAAGCCAGACTGGCTGCATTAGAATCCTAGTTCTGCCACCAATTAACTGATTAATTTATGCAAATTACTTAAAGTCTCTGTGTCTCAGCTTCCTCACACAAAATTGTTGTAAGGATTAGATGAACTGATACACAAAACATTTGAAACAATGTTTAGTATATGGTAAGGGTTCAATAATACTAGACATTAATACTGTTCTAATTCCAATGCCAAATTAAAAGCACCAAAATTTACTGGCTGCCTCTTATATGCCAAGTATATTTATCAAGACCAAGTCAATTACAGAGTCATACATTTTAGACTTAAAAAGGATTAAAGATCATAGGTTCTTCAGCAGGTGATCCAGCTATACCATTCCTCAATATTTATCCTGAAGAACTAAAGTCAGCATACTATAGTGATAAATGTCTACCCATGTTTATAGCAGCATAATTCACAATAGCCAAGTTATGGAATCAGTCTACGTGTTCACTAGTGGATGAATGGATAAAGAAAATGTGGCACATGCATACACACACACACACACACACACACACACATATACACAATGGAGTTTTTTTGTTTTTTTTTTTTTTTTTTATTTAGCCATTTAGCCTTATAGAAGAAATACATTATGGCATTTTCAGGAAAATGGATGGAACTTGAGAATGTTAAGCAAAATAAGTCAAACTCAGAAAATTAAGGAACAACTGTTTTCTCTCATATATGGAAGCTAAAGAGGAAAAAGGAAAAGAAAGAGAGGGGGATCTACTGAAAACAAAATTTTAATATTTTTCAGTTGCCAATGGACCTTTGTTTTCCTTTGTTTTATTTATTGATATGTGGTGCTGAGAATCAAACCCAGTGCCTCACACATGCTAGGCAAGTGCTCTACCACTGAGCCACAACCCCAGCACCATTTACTGAAAATGTAAGAGAAACTAATAGAGTAGAAGAAATGGACCAGCAGGAAGATGGAGGGGAGGAAAAGGAAATACTGGGTAATTATATTGGCCAAATTGTATTTTTATACCATGTTCATGTATGAATATACAACAATGAATCTCACTATTTTTGCATAATTATAATGCACAAATAAAAATATGAATGGTGCTTCCCAAAAAAGATATATTCATGTCCTAATCCTCAGAACCTATGAACATGACCTTACTTTTTTAAAAAAGTCTTTGTAGGTGTGATTAAATTCGGGATCTTGAGATGAATAGCTCATCTTGGACCATGTAGGTAGGCCCTAAATAAATGGCAAGTATTTTTATAAGAAACACAGTGGCTGGCTACAGCGGCACATGCCTATAATCCCAGTGACTAGGGAGGCTGAGAAAAAAGGATCTCAAATTCAAGGCCAGCCTCAGCAACTTAGTAATACCCTATCTCAATATAAAAAATAAGGCCTGAGGATGCAGCTCAGTAGCAGAGCATCCTGGGATTCAATCCCCAGTACCAAAAAAAAAAAAAAAAAAAAAAGAAGAAGAAGAAGAAAAGAAAGCAAAAAACACAGGCAGAAAAGAAGGAGGCAATGAAGATGGAAGAAGAGATTGGAAAGATGAGAGTACAAATCAATAAATGCTGGCAGCCACCAAGTGCTAGAAGGGGCAAGGAACTGACTAGAGCTTCTCTAGAGCCCCCCCCCCCCAGGGGAGCTTGACCCTGTTTACACCTTGATTAGAATTACTTGCATCCAGACCTGCCAAAGAATAAATTTCTGTTGTTTTACATCACCAACTTGGTAGTAAATTGTTATGGAGCCACAGTAAGTAAATACAAACAGACATGTTCACTCACAATGTTGTAGATTTCAGTCTGTAATTTCCAGGTTGAGAAAATGTACTGTTATCCAACTTGATCATTTACTTATCAGGAGCCAGAGATTCATGTTGACCCACAGCTAGGTAATGAATTGGGGGTGCGAGGACAGATTGTGACAACCCACAAGACCCTAGCTTGGGCTGAGATTCAGCTGAATTTCAATAAACACAGCCATACTAGCTGGGCCTAGCAAGTCAAGACACTGGGCTGAAACTTTGCCTCTGCACTCCATCTGCAAGTCAGTCTCTCCGCTTCCTCAAGAGCCCTCCTTCCTCCCACCCCTGATATTTGCAAACTAGTGAAAATAAACATAGTCACACTGAAAGAATTTAAACAAAGAACACTTTAAAAATGAAAGTAAGCAGACCTAACACAATGGGGGTGGGCATACCATTTGTCCAAGTCAATTAAGTGATTGAAAACATGACTGTTCAAAAAAAAAATGATTATACAAACTCTTTTCTTGCCTAAAAAGAAGAAGAAAAAAAAAGTGAGAGCAAGACCATGTAGAGATTAACCCTGGAACTAGGTCTGGAAAAAATTTATGCTCCTCAAACTTAAAATCCAGAAAATTCTGTTAGGTCATGTTTTGCCCCCCCAAAAGATATATTGAATCCTAATATCCTAATCCAGTACCTGAGATGTGACCTTATTTGGATCTTTGCCAATAAAGTAGAATTAAGATGTGGTAATTGGAATGAGCCCTAATCCAAATAAGGCTGGTGTCCTTCTAAGAAGAGGCAGAGAGAAACCAGGTACAATGGCACATGATTGTAATCTCACCAATTTGGGAGGCAGAGGCAGGAGGATCGCAAGTTCAAGACTAGCCTGGCAATTTAGTGAGACCTTGTATCAAAATAAAAAGTAAAAAGAGCTGGGGATATAGCTCAGTGGTAAAGTGCCCCTGGGTTCAATTCCCAGTACTTTGAAAAGCGGAGACATAGAGAAAATAATACCATGTGAAGACACAGAGGCATACAGCACAGAGAAGGAAGATGGTCCTATGAACATGAATGCAGAGATTAGTGGTATGGTGTTATAGTCAAAGAACACCTGGGGCTACCATAAACCAGAAGAGGCAGGGAAAGATCCTCCCCTGGAAGTTTCTAAGGGAATCTAGTCCTACCAACTCCTTGATTTTGGACTTTTGGTTTAAAACCATAAGATAATAGATTTCTGTTGTTTTAAGCCACTTGTTTCCATTACATTGTTATGGCAGCCCTGGAAAGCAAATTCAGGCCTCTATTCGGGTACCTACAATAAGTTTACTGAGCAACCACTGTATATCAGGCACTATGCTAGGCCCCAGGAAAATACAAGATAAGACAGATTCTTTCCTTAGTTTAAAGAATACTTCAGTTTCCTATGATGGCTTATGCCACTGCAGATCCTTTCCCTCCCCTGTGACCTAGAAACCTCATCAGTTTTTGTCCTGTTAGCTCATGTGTGTAGAGTATATAAACGCTGGGGCGACCAGATTTCTTCTGACATTTCAGAGTATTCCATTTATTCAAAAATATAGGCATTCACACAGGTCTTTCTCCTCTAGGATGGCCAAGGGAGGGAGAGCAGGAAGGGAAAGGAGAAAGGATCCAGCAAGGCTTTCACTGTTTTGTGCCCTTATCTTTTCTGATGAATTAATTTGTATTCCTGACTACATCTTCCCTGCTCTAAAATGAGGAGCTTCTCAAACACTTTATAAAACTCTATGCAGGAACCACACTGTGGCACTGTTTCATTCATAGAATTGAATAAAATGCACAGATCATTTTATGTCACAATATGAGACCTTCACTTCATCAGTTCTGGTGTATGTATGGGAAGCCTATGGAAGGTCAATTTTTTTTCTTTTTAAATTTTATTTATCATTTTTAACATTTTATTATTTTAATAGATGTGTTTCTTTATTATAGTAGTATGTATTACAATTCATAATGCACATATATAGCATCTTTTTACAATTTAATGTCAACTCAGGGCTGGGGATATAACTCAGTGGCAGAGCACTTGCCTAGCATGCACAAATGCCCAAGTTCAACCCCAGTAGACCCCGCTCCCCCTCCCACACACACACAAAGTCAACCTCAAAATAGAGCCTAGGTCTCATGTCTTAGGTCCTTGTTGCCACCATGGTAAGCCCTTGCTAAATTGATAAAGTAGGCAGTATTTGTCTTTATTTCATGCCTCTATTCGTGATTAAAGAGCCCATTTTTGCCTGGCATGGTGGCACACACCTGTAATTCCAGCAGCTCGGAGGCTGAGGCAGGAGGATCGTGAGTTCAAAGCCAGCCTCAGCAAAAAGCGAGGTGCTAAGAAACTCAATGAGACCCTGTCTCTAAATAAAACACAAAATACGGCTGGGGATGTGGCTCAGTGGTTGAGTGCCCCTGAGTTCAATCCTCAGTACAAAAAAAAAAAAAAGTCCACTTTCTTACTTTCCGGGCTTCATACATGCCAGGCAAGCTCACCCCTACTTTATCATGCTTTATCTTCTTCCAACTTCCCATGCCCAGTAGGCTGCTTCTTACCTTCAGATATTGTCACATTCTTGTTCAACTAATTGCAATAACAGCCTACCAAGGTACTAATAACAAGGTGTCAGCTTAAGATACAACTCCTCAGAATAGTAGTTTGTTCTACTTATAGGGGGGTATATTGACCAGGTGTGGTGGCCCACACTACTTGTCCCAGCTACTTGGGAGGCTGGGACAAAAGGATTCCAAGCTTCAGGTCAGCCTGGGCACTTTAGAGACTCTATCTCAAAATAAAAAATAAAAGGGCTGATTCTGGCTTGGCTAATTATGCAGTTGGATAGATGGTGGTGTCATTCATGGAGATGGGGGATAAGGGCAGGTAGATGAGAATGATGGGTAGACATGGAGGCAGATGATATTTTGTGTTATTTGTTCTAATGTTCCAGCAGGGTGTTCCAGCAGGCAATTTGATACATGGATCTTATAAGAGATATGGCAGAGGGTAGATTTTGGTAGATTGTGTTCACTTGTCAGTCTTTGGGTCAATAAAACTCTGGTCTCAGAATCCCAACTTCTATGTATAACTATAAAAACTAATTAAAAGAAAAGCAGTGGATGGATCTCAGTAGTGGAGTGCTTCCCTTGCATAGGCCAACCCTTGGGTTTAATCCCCAGAACTGCTTAAAAGTGGGGAGAGATACATTAGAGCTCAAAACAACTTCAAATCCAAATGCTATCTAGCTCTGACGACGGAATGTCATGTAGTGGGTGAATCATTTGGGGCAGAGGTGCTGAGCCCTCTCAGTGTTCACTTTTCAGTTCTAAATGACATGTGTTGACCATGTACTCATTACCTGATCATGTCACACATTTTCTTTCACGAAGTTCTTTGTGTTCTCCGCAATATTGCAAAGTAGATACTTTCACCTTAATTTTAAGGAAAAGGAAACCAAGGCCCAGAGAACTATACTGACTTGTCCCTGGGCAGACAGCAGGAATGTGTCAAAGTCTTACGTTTTTTGGATTCCCAGTTCAATACTCATTCTTCCATACCTCACTGCCTCATTTGACATATTACAGATACAAGGAATTCCTCCTGTGTGCGAGATTCTGCCTTGAGTCCTGTAGAATGATGCAGAGGTTAGTAGTCCCCTCTTACCCTCAGGGATACATTACAATATCTCTAGTGGTTGCCTGAAATAACAGATAGTACCAAACCCAATATGTTCTTTGTTTTCTTCTATGTATACATATATAATAAAAATTAACTTCTAATTCAGGCATACTAAGATACTAACAAAATTAATTATCAATAAAATAGAAGAATTATAGCAATATGCTAAATAATAATACTAAATGCAATTCTAAATAATATAATAAAATATCTAATACCACTATTTGTACACTTTGAGGCCACTATTAAATAAAATAAAGGCTACTTGAACACAAGGACTGTGATGCTGCAACAGTTTATCTGATAACCAAAATGACCTCAAAGTTACTAATAAGTGGGTAGCATATACAGCATGGATACATGGGCCAAGCCATGGGCCTCGTGTCCCAAGAAGTACAGCATATGACAACATGATATTGAATCATACTACTCAAAACCGCACATCTTAAAACTTACCAATTTTTATTAATAAAAATTTACAGTAATAATTTTGGACCTCATTTAACCATGAGTGACTGAAACCACAGAAAGCAAAAGTACAGGTAAGGAACAACTAACATATAACATGTGGATACCCTTCAGGAACCTAATATCTATTCCTAACAAATCATATCATGCAGCCAGTGCCTCAAGCAAGCCTGCATCACCAGACTATCACATAGGCTGTTTTGCCCAGGTCTCAGGGAGATCTGAGTTGGAAAGTCACACAAAGGTGGGGAGAAGGGGAAGGAGCTTGATGATGTTTTCATTCAGATGTTTTCTTGTGACTGAAAAATCTAAAAATATTTTTCCTTCAATAAGCAATTTCTATTTCCCCTGGGTAAGTAATAGCCTCCAATTAATCTTCATCATCTTTTTTTACCTGGTTTCCCAGAAACTCAGCTGCTTCTCTTCATTAGAGTGAACTGTTTCTCTGTTGAAATATACATTCTTGCATTGCCAGGGCTTGCTTTCCCCAGTGATGGACAGTTTCTGTAGGAGCTTCACTGTGACTTTTACTCTGGTCTGGTCATCACATCCTCATACTTTAGATCCTCTGCAACTTTCGAGTTTTCCTTGTTCTGTATCTATCAAACAGGCTCTCCAATTGGGCATGATGACACATGCCTATAATCTTAGCACATGGGGAAGCTGAAGCAGGAGGATCACAGGCTCAAGGTCAGCCTCAGCAACTTAGTAAGACCCTTGTAGAAATTAAAATAAAAAGGGTTGGGGATGTAGCTCAGTGATAGGATGTTCCTGGGTTCAATCTCACTACTACCAAAAAACAAACAGAAAAACAACAGACTCTCCAGAAAGGATTATATATTATCCCTTTACACTTCACTGTGACTATATTCTAATTATCTATCCATTTTACTTATATACTTTGAAGGATCTACTGCATGTAGATATTGTTTATAGAAAAAAGACATAGGCTCTTTCCCTCAAGGAGTTCATTGTCTAGTGAGATATATATGGATAGACCATAACATTACAATATTGTAGAAAATGATTCATTTTCTTTTCATACTATGAGCAGTGTACCACAGGGACCACAGAAGAAAATCTAATTTATGTTAGGAGACTTGAAGGGTTTTTCAGAGGTAATGGTTAAACTGTCTTGAATGACAAGTAGTAAATAATGAAGCAAAAAAGAAGAAGGATTTCCAGAGAATGAGAAAGCCCAATATGTACAAAGGTACTGGGGCATAAACAGGCATTTAAGGAAAGAATATTCTGTGTGAATAGAACACAAGGAATGAGTAGGGGAGGAAAGTGAGATAAGCTAGGTTTTGGGTCAACCTGAGTTTGGGTTTTATCTTGAAAGGAATATGGGGCACTACTTTCCCTCAAGATGGGTCATAGAAACTAGAACCCTTCTCCCTCAAAGGAAGACACAAAAGCTAAGAAGTTCATTTTATCTCTTCTCCCTTAAAGACTCATTCCAGAGGGGTCATGCTCTTAACCAGGAAGAAGAAATGCTACACAGAGAGGCCAAGAGGAATCTGAAAAGACAGGCCTTGCTGGCTCCCCCCCCCCATCTGTTACCATAGATCTTATCCCCTTTTCCAGTCACATTTCCACAGTGCTGCTCATTCTTCATCAAAACTAAGCTCATGAGTTTTCCCTGGATATTGGGGTCTTTGTATTTGAAGATTCTTGTGTCACATAAAAACTTGATTCAATCAATCTGTTATGCCTTTCTCCCCTTAGCCTGTCTTGTTATAGAAATGTCAGCTGTGACCTTTACAATGGGTGAGGAAAGCTACCACACCTTTCTACCCCTACAGTTGCAAGATCAGATTTTTAACAAGATCATGCTTTCAGTGGTGTGGATAAGGGTCATGAGGGTAGGATGGGACAAAGATGCAGAATAGGGAAAGCCAGAAACTGATGAGGGCCTCAGAGTTAGACAGTGACAGTAGGAATGGACCAGCAACTAGAGATATTTTAATGATTGGATATGGGTGATGAGGGAGAGGTAAGATTTTTGTAGATCCCCCATGATTCTGGCTTGGCTAATTATGCAGTTGGGTAGATGGTGGTGTCATTCTTGGCAATGTGGGATAAGGGCAGGTAGATGAGAATGATGGGTAGACATGGAGACAGATGGTATTTTGTGTTATTCATTCTAATGTTCCAGCAGGGGGTTCCAGCAAGCAATTTGATACATGGATCTTATAAAAGATCTGGCAGAGGGTAGATTTTGGAATCATCATTCAATGTGTTCACTTGTCATTCTCTCTCTCTCTCTCTCTCTCTCTCTCTCTCTCTCTCTATATATATATATATATATATACATACATACATACATACATATACATATATCAGTTGTCAATGAATCTTTATTTTATTTATTTATTTATATGCGGTGCTGAGGATCAAACCCAGGGCCTTGCACATGCCAGGCAAGTGCTCTACCACTGAGTCACAATTCCAGCCCTCATTTGTCATTCTTTGTGTCAATAAAAAGTCTTTGGATTTAGAATTTTCCAGAACAGCTGGAAGAGGCATATTTTTTAAAAATATTTGTTTAGTTGTTGATAGACCTTTGTTTAATTTATTTATTTATGTGTGTTGCTGAGAATCAAATCGAGTGCCTCACTCACACATGCTAGGCAAGTACTCTACCATTGAACTACAACCCCAGCCTGGAAGAAGCACATTTTAAGGGGAAACAACTGTGAGATACCCTTGAAACACTTTCATGGTCTTGTCTTGTCCAGTGGCTAAATGTGTTCTTTCTGTCTAGTCTAGCTACTCTTAAACCAGCATAGGTGTGTGGCTTTGGTTGCAAAATGTGATGTAGGCAGCAGTTAAGGCCAAAGATCCAGGAAAGTCAAACTTATATTTGTAAGTCTTGATCCCTAGCTAAATAGAATGTATGCACCACGGAGGGCTGCACCATCTCCAAAACCTCCAAAAGAACAAGCTCCAATTTGGCCTTATCTTACGTGGTCAGACTTGACTTTTCCAAACCTCTTCACAAACTGTCTTCTCCAATCAGGCCAGTCCACTTGGTTGTACTGCAAATGGATCAAACTTGTTTCAATTATAAAGGCTTGCTAATGCTATTTTTTGTAGGGGTGGAAAGGTGTGACACCTTACCTCACCCATCATACCCAGCTGACACTTCTATAGCAAGATGGGTTAAGGAAAGAAAGCCATAACAAATTGATTGAATCAAAGTTTTATGCAAGCAGGAGCTTGGTCGCGCATGCCTATAATCTCAATGACTAGGAAGGCTGTGAGGCAGGAGTCCAAAGCCAGCCTCAGCAATTTAGGGAGGCCCCAAGCAACTCAGCAAGACCCTGTCTCAAAATAAAATATAGCCGGGCCTGGTGGTGCATGCCTGTAATCCCAGCACTTGGGAGGCTGAGGCAGGAGGATTACAAGTTCAAAACCAGCCTCAGCAACGGCGAGGCACTAAGTAACTCCCTGACACTCTGTCTCTAATAAAATACAAAAAAGGCCTGGGAGGTGGCCCAGTGGTGGAGTGCCCCTGAGTTCAATCCCCGGTACTAGAAATAAATAAATAAATAAATAAATAAATAAATAAATAAAATAGAAAAAAGGGCTGGGGATATGGCTCAGTGGTAAAGCATCCTTGGGTTCAATCCCTGGTAACACACACACACACACACACACACACACACACACACACACACACACACACAAATACTCAGAGAAAAACTCTATTTTTATGCTTCAGTTTAATAAAGAACGGGCAGACCTGTGGAAATGCAATTGCATGAAAGTATGTGATCTAAAGGTAATTGGGAAAGCCAGCCAAGGCCTGTGTGTTTAGATTCCTCATGGCCTCTCTATGTAGCATTCCTTCCTTCTGGGACAGTTCAGGACCTTTCTGGAATGAGAGTCTTCAAGGGAAAAAGGAGAAGGGATAAGGGAGAAAGCGACCCTTCTATGTTTTTTTGGCTTGCTTTGGATGAGAGTGGGTCTAGTTTCCGTGACTCACTTTAGGGAAAGAAAGAGGTTGGGGAGACAGAAGGACAAGAGAAGGTCAGGAAGAGATTTGGCTTCCAGCCTCCTTCACTTCGAAGTTCTCAGCATACCAAAGTGCCATATTTTGGGGGGGTATCATTTCCAAGTGCTGGGAATGCCTTCCTCTAATCATTCCATCTATAGTTATCCAAGGAATCTTTATTAAACACCAACTATGTACATTCATTGCTAATAAAAGTTTATACAGATATCTCCCTTCTCTTTCTCAGTATAACAAGCACAGTTACAGTGATCTTATATTAATTTAAGTAAAAAATGACAGTTTGAAAAGTATGTATGTGCTGTGGGACAATCAGAAGATATATTTGAAACCCAGGCTATTCACTCATCTGAATTGCATCAAAGAACCCCTTGTGTAGTTAGTTATATATTTTGTCTCTCTAGCTACCCTGGAGTCTAGGGGAGCCTGGGTCCAAGTTTAGACTGCATGGCACCAATCACATGCTAGATATCTAATGGTCCTTCAGTAAGTATTTGTGTTTGGACTAAGGGCTAATGTCCTTTGTTTGAGTTTGGCTACATTCTTTAGGTTTGGCCCACCCTCAGGAACTATGTAGGTAGTGCACAAGAAAAACCAATGAGAGTAAGATTAAATTCGACAGAAAATACATTTTAACAGAGGAGATTAGCCCTTCTGCTGAGTAAGCTGAACCCTAGTAAACTGATCCTGCCTTCTTCCAAAGAACTATGGAAATAAATCACCTTGTGGGTGAAACAGAGTTAGTCTCCATTTGCAGGGGGATTTTAAGTGTCTCCATGGTTTAGCCCTCTGCAAAATCTCCTCATACTTACCATCTGCTCTGTCTTCAAATTACCCTGAGCATTTTTCCGAGACTCTGTGAAAATGAGCAAGGAGCTCTCACTTTCCAAAGTGTCCACCAAAGCCAGAGGGATATTAATTAGACACAGAAAGGGAGGGATCAGGGAGCTGTCATGCAGATGGAGGTTAGTTTAGTCCTTGGGAAAGAAATGAAATGTGAGTTCAGGAGGCAGAACAGAAACCTTTTAAACTCTTCATGGCTAGACTAGAAATTGAATGGAAGGGATAGATGAAATGGTAAAGTAGGGTGATGAATAAGTCAGAAATTTCCTGTAACCTTGAGAAGAGAAGGTGATAGGGTCAAAATTGTAACCCTGGTTTTGGATATTAAAAACTTTAGGAGTCAGCCAAGTTTCTCTGTGAAGGTCCACATAGTAAATATTTTAGGTTTGTTAGCTGTGTTTCTATATTCTCTATCACATATACTTTACTAAAACATAAAACAAATAAATAAATCTTAGCTGGAGTTGCAGAAAACTAGCCACTGGTAGACAATCCTTTCTTCACCTTTGCTTAAGAAGTGTGTCAATTTCAATTCAGTGGCAAGCTGAACAATATTTACAGAACTACTAGGGGCTCAGGATATGGTTCAGTGGTAGAGCACTTGCCTTCTATGCCTGAGATTCTAGGTTCTATCCCCAGCACTGCTAAAAAGAAAAAGCTGAATGCCTACTGTGGTGTATTTGATTCTGCAAAAGCAAAAGTTAAAAGGATTCAGAGTGAAGAAAAGGCTAACCTTGGCACTAACTAAGCAGGTCTGCTAAAAGGGAATTAGGATCAGCAGGAAGAACTTGCTGGAGAGGGAGCAAGCTTTAGTGAATCTAATGGTTTGTGCAAAAGCTATTCAAATTGGGGAGGAAAAACGGGGCATATGATCTGAGAAGGATACTGAGCATCTGACCAAATTAAAGCTGGGTAACTCCCTCAGGAGCTTTGAGAGCAGACCCAAATGCAGGCTGGAAGCTGGGGTCAAGGAGAGGCAAAAACTGAGGGTGTTTTTTGACCACAAAAGCAAGGGAAGTCCTGGGTTTTGTAATTACCTACAAGCTGAGACTAAGCTTTGGGAATAAGTGAAATCTCTGCAAAATGTAACTTACCTGCCTGGGATCCATCTAAAATACCTCATAGGGCTGACCCTGATGGATGTCAAGAAATTATGCCTGAAAAATTGGAGTCTAGGGACTCTGGGAGTTCTGGTACTGGGGGAGAAAAAGGTTGGAAATGTGCCCTTTCCCCTTCCCCCACAAGAAGCATTTTGTACTAGGGAGGGAGGCCACAAAGCTAGCTGGAAGGTAGAAGCTACATAGTATCTAAATAGCACTTGATAATAAGCTTTTGAGAAACCAAGGGAGGGGCTCCCCACTATATGCTGACTGAAAAAACCCCAGGGCAACAAGTCTTAAGCCAAGATCAACCTGTCAAGATAGGAAGAACAATGCTTCCCCACCCAGCAATAGCCCAGGGCTAGAGGGTTTAAGACTGAATCAATGCTTGGTGCCTAATTGGGAGGGGGAGAGGGTTACTTTGGGTGGTAACCATAGGTGTCCTGAAAACAGCCATATATTTCCATTTCCAAGGTGCTTTTATAACCATTGTTTAGTCTGAAGCTCTTCTCAAGCCTGTGTGGGACCAAGACATGACAGTGATTAGTCTCTCCATTTTTGCACATGAGGAAATTGAGACTCAGAAGGGTTAAGCTACTTGCCCAAGTTTGCATAGCTTGTAAGTAGCAGCGCCTCAGTTAAATCTCTCTTTTTACTTTTGTTTGGTACCAGGGATTAAACCCAGGGGTGCTTAACTACCCAGACACATCTCTAGCCCTTTTTGATTTGATTTGATTTTTATATAACTCTTTTTTTGTTGAATTTTTTTATGTGGTGCTGAGGATCAAACCCAGTGCCTCCCATGTGTTAGGCAAGTATTCTACTACTGAGTGACAACTCCAGTCCTTTTTGAGACAGGTTGCTGAAGCTAGCTTTGAACTTTCATCCTCCTGCCTCAACATCCCTAGCCACTCGGATTACAGGCATTCCCCACCTTGCCCAGCTTTAGTTGTTTTTTTTAATATTTATTTATTTGCTTTAGTTGTACACAATGCAATGCATTTATGTTTACGTGGTGCTGAGGATCGAACCCGGGCTGCACACGTGCTAGGCGAGCGCTCTACCACTGAGCCACAACCCAAGCCCTTTAGTTTTGTTTTTAATTGACACATAATAATTTACATGTTTACATGATATGATGCTTCTATACATATATTGTGTAATAATCCCATGAGAATATTTAGCATATCTGTATCTCATACATTTATCATTTCATTATGGTGAGAACATTTAAAATCTTTTCTGCTTTGCAATATTCAATGTAATATTGAATATTGTCACAGTACTGTGCAAAAGAATGCCTGAATTTATTGCTCCTGTCCAACTGTAACTTTGTACCTATTGAATATACTCTCCTTAGACTACAAATCCCATACTATTATACCAAGGTGGGAAATGACTGCTAAGGAAAAACATTCTTTGCAGAGGTGACCCAGTTGGGAGCTGGGAGGGGTGGAATCCAAATGAACAAATGGAAGATAAGGATTGTGATATCAGGGAAAACTTAACAATTCCAGAGGAGGTCTGTGAGTCAAAAAAGACTTTTTAAATTGAAAGAGTTAAATGTTGCAGGGAAATAAGGAGCTGAGTTTAATAAACAACTTTGAGGATAACCTGGGAAGGCCACTGAAGCAGATTAGGATGGCTTCAAGGGGCTTTCCTTTAAGGTAGAGGAATACTCTGGAGCAATGACCTTCCTACTCAGTTGACTGTAGATGCTGAGAAAAATAGCTTTGATTTTGGATTTAAATGCAAAGTATGATGGGGTGTCCAAAAGGATTATAAAGGACTCATTTGCACAAAAACTTGTGTCTTCATGAAAAACTTTTTCTTCACCCAACAAGCATCTACTGAAAATTTTCTACATGCCAGCTACAGCATGTGTTTGGTGCAGGGGTAGTGTAGTGGTCAGACACTGTCTACAAACTCCAGGGAACCTACAATCTAGATGGCAATACAGAAAATAGATTGCTACAAAACAACATGATAAGGAATTTGAGAGACAGGGACTAGAAGGAGAAATGAAGCCTAGAGAAAAGGGAGGAAGCTGGGGAGGAGATGTGCAGGGCCCACATCATATTCTGCCTCACTGAACACCCTGACCTAAAGCCTGCTCTACCCTGGAGGTAACTGAAATGCTAGCAACATGATAGTACATGAAATATGACTCTTGGTGAAATTAACCACATAACATGTGAAATAGAAGTCAGAGTTCTATTCTGCAATAAGGTGAAAATCACAATGAAAGAAAATCAAACTAGAAACTATGAATAGTGAAAAAATAGGAACTGTATCTCTCTCTCTTCCCATTTGGATATAACTACGCTTCTGGAAAACGGACTATGAAACTAAAGGGATAGGGCATTCATTCAACTTGTGTTAAATGTTCTGTTGGTTCATGTCACCTGGCTAAGCACATGACAGGAGCCATTTTAGGGGAATGTCAGGATTCCACATTCATGCTCTTTGATCTAGAGATAATAAAGGAGGAAAGTTTATCCAAACAGAGGAGGCTAAACCTACTGCTCAGGGCCACCCTGGGCTAAATTTTACCAAAGAAGGAACTGCTACTGAGGAAGCTATATAGTAGAAAAAACAACACTAGCCCTCAGGATGGAAAAATCCATACAACCCCCCTGTTATTGCTACACTGCAAGAATCTCAAGTACTTTGTTTAAGCCACTTATTGTCCTTTGTACAATGGCTTGTTTTTTTTTGGGGGGTAGGGTGGGGGGTGGAGATCAAACCCAGGGCCTGCCACATGCTAGGCAAGTGCTCTACCACAGAGCTACATTCCCAGACCCTAGAGATTACCAGGCTTTGTCAACTGAGTTTTAACAAGGTGATGATTGCTTTACTAAAATACACTGCTACTACTTCTCATAATAACTGCTATTTATTGAGTATGTACTGTGTTATAAAACTATAAGGACAGCATGAATCCTCAAATATCCTTAAATACTACCCAACATTCCCACATATCTCTAAAATATAAATTCCATAAAGGCAGGGATTTTGCCTATTGTGTTCTGCAAAGGTGTCCTAAGTACTTAGAACAGTGTTTAACACACAGTGGATTCTCAGTATATATTCCTTCAACCAATAGGTGAACAAATTGAGACTTGAGAGGTTAAGTAACTTATTCAAGGTCACACAACCAGTTGAATATGGGGGTCTCAATCAAGTTCTATCTGGTTCAAAATCTCTTTGTTTCTTCAACTATATTAGGCTGCCTCTTGGAAACTCTACTTTTTTCTTTTTGTAATTTATTTTTCTCTATTTCTTGTATACAGTTCTCATGGTGGTATAGGAAGTGACACTACCCATTAATTCATCTGAAACTGTCTTCTTGCCATTAGAGTATGAACAGCCAGTCATACCCTAATCTAATACCTAGCACTCATGGCTATACATTCTACCTTCTGCTTCAAGAGGTAACACGAACATTTTCTAGGTATACTTCAAAATTCTCTTAGCAAGGCCTTAAGCAACTCAGTGAGACCCTGTCTCAAAATAAAAATTAAAAAGGGCTGGGGATGTGGCTTAGTGATTAAGCACCCTTGAGTTCAATCCCTGGTACCTAAACCAACCAACCAAACAAAAACTCTCCATTATACAGCAAGATCAAAGAACTAGGATGTGGATGACAATTTTGATTTAACTTTTCACTCTAGTATTCAGAAAACGTGTCAGCTTTCTGACAACCATCAGTAGTTACCAGTTGCAAGGAACCTTACAGATCATATAGTTCAAAATCCCCATTTAGTATTGCAGGAATAACTCTTAAAAAGTCACTAAATTGGGTCAACTCACAGGCATCTCTAAAGGGTAGGCAAGAGGATGCCAGGGTGTGCATAAAGTTACAGGAGACAAATAATTTCCCTTTATGTATTTTAAATGTTATTTTATATTATAACCTCTTCTTATATGCTTCATTGGAATATATAATTCACATGAATGTTTAAAGAGGATCTAGAGATGAGGGTGGTCAGGACAGTTACTTTTTAGAGAATGCTTTCCTGAAAAGTGATATTTAAACTGAGACCTGAGCCAGGTGAGATGCTGCACTTCTATAATCCCAGCTACTCAGGAGGTTAAGGTATGGATCAGCCAGTGCCTGTATTCCCAGCAGTTTGGGAGGCTGAGTCAGGAGGATTGCAACTTCAAAGCCAGGCTCAGCAACTTAGCAAGATCCTGTCTCAAAATGCAAAATTTTTAAAAAGCTGGAGATGTGACTCAGTGGTAAAACATCCCTGGATTCAATCCCCAGTATGAGGAGGAGAAGGAGGAGGAGGTGGGAGGAGGAGGAGGAGGTGGAGGAGGAGGAGGAGGAGGAGGAGGAAGTAGTTTGAGGCCAGCCTGGGCGACTCAGCAAGACCCTGTCTCAAAATAAAATTTTAAAAGGGCTGAGAATATATCTTAGTGGTAAAGTGCTTACCTAGCATGGGTGAGGCCCTGGGTTTATCCCCAGTACAACCCTCTTCCCCCGCCCTCAAAAACAGCTGCGGCCTGAGAGATGTGATTGAGTTAGTGACATGAAGAGTGGGAAGATAGGAAGATAGCAAGTTTTTAAGCAATCTAGTGAGATGCCGTATCAAAATACAAAATAAAAAGGGCTGGGGATGTGGCTCAGTGGTTAAGCACCCCTGGTTTCAATCCCTGGTACAAAAGAAAATTTAAAAAAAGTGGAAAATCAGGTGCACACCTGTAATCCCAGCAGTTTGGGAGGCTGAGGCAGGAGTATTGCAAGTTCACTACTAGCCTCAGCAACTTAGGGAAACGCTAAGCCACTAAAGGAGATTCTGTCTCAAAATTAAAAAAAAAAAAAATAAAGGGCTGGCAATGTTGCTCAGTGGTTAAGCGCCTCTGCACCTCTGGGTTCAATCTCCAGTAACAAGGAAAAAAAAAGAGTAGGAAGTTGGGAAGGCTAAAGGAGAAGGGCATGGGCAGCACCACAGGCAGAAGAAACAGAGGTTCTGAGGCAGGGGAAAAGTGTAGAATTCAAAGAGTTAGAGGTCCAAGTGTACCAGATCCATAACTCTATTATGTTCTATATATGTTCTATTTTGAGATTATCTCTTGCAGCACTTCCTATAAGTCCACCTATCCACTTGCCTCCTGCCAAAACACTGTGAGAATCTGGGGGGTGGGGGAGGTGCAACAATGGGAACAGAGATCTCTACAGCTGTCCCAGCGCCACTCCAAATTTCATAGCCCAAATCAGGAAGCCAGGAACACACATCCAGCATTTTCTTAAGGATTTTCAACAGTTACTGAAACCATTCACTGCTTTAGATTAGGAACTGCTTGGTAGAAAAAGTAAACTCTAGCCAGCCTGAGGTACACAATATTATAAATAATAGTACCAGCTGATATCTATATATGGTTGTCATTTTTAGCTTCAGGTGCTATTATGATCATTATTTTACAAACAAGGAAACTGAAAGTCAAGATTTGCCTAAGATAGTGAGTAACAAAGAAAGATTGGAGATCTAGGTCCTTTAAGTGCTAAAGGTGTTGTGCCCAGCACCATACTGCCCAGCTGAGTAGAGTTAGAAGAGTGACTAGGAAGGCCTGACTTCTTTGTTCTTTAAATCTCTGTGATCCACTAAGCAAACCCATCATCCTACCTCCTGATATGCCCTAAGAAGATTGGGGCAGGGGGATAAAGAAATAAATAATGCCAAGTGACTATATGCATCATGATAGGGCCTCCAACAATGTTATTTCACTTAATCCTCACAGCAACCCTTTATGGTGCAGAAATTCTCCCCATTTTCCAGATGAGGGAACTACTGTCCAGGATGCTAATGTAATTTATCTTGTTGGTAAATTGTGGAGTTGCAACTGGAATCCAGGATTGAGCATTTCCAGAAGTCCATACCATTCCCACTAGAGCACACTAATGATGGCTTACTATTTAACCCTACCCAGATTAGGTATTTGCCCTTTAGTGAGTGTGTTTCCTATGCACATTTCACAGGACAGTAGTGGACCTGAACAGAAGGGTCCCTCAAGGTGGGCCTGTCTTAAATCACACCAGAATAGCATTGACCTGCCTTCTCCCTAGAGTTCTGAAAGTGGGGCAGTGAGCCAGGGAAGATAAATCTCTACTCCAGTCACAGCCTTCTTTCCTCCAACTGGGATAACAACTCTCAGACTCTCTGGCAACTACAGAAACAAAGAGAACAGCGAATCAATCAAGGGTTTATTTGCAAAGGGTAATGTCAGGGGATGAACTTCCTTTAAATCCTGCTAACTCTGTACATTTAGCATGCTTACTGGCTTAGGAATTTGATTTTCCTCTGACTTGCTTTAGGAGATTTGTTTTTATCATTGACTAAATTATATTCTCTCTCTCAGCCCATCACCTTTCAGAGCACAGACTTTGATGTGTGTTCCTCAGCCTCCCCTACCTCCTTTTTGATCCAGCTAAACTAGGACTTTGCAAACAAACCCTACCTTGAGGTATGACCAGCCTGGGTCTTTCCAGAAACTCAAGCGGCTGAAGGAGATATGGTATTTAGTTAAGCTGAAGTGAAGCCCTGCATAAATCATAAAAAGGCAAACCCAGGTTACTTAAACAGGACCCTGAGTGGTGCTTGGGGAATAGATTTGCAAACAGCTTTATTTTTCTACAGCCGATTTACTTCCAAAATGCTGGAGCCCACAAGTACCCTGCGAGTAACTTGGCTCCCAAATGCTGGAGCAGGTCTTGGCCTTGGAGCACAGTTCTGATGCTGTTTCCTGAATTCCTACATTACTGTTTTCCACACATGGATCAAGCTTCAAACTTCTGTGTCTGGACTGTACATGTGTGTGTTTGTGTGCTTGGAAAGGGTAGATGGGGGAGAAAGGGGATCCAAAAGGAAGAACATTTAACTCAATGCTTATATTGCATGTGTCCCTTTGTTCTTTTTCTGTTCAAATAAAGCTGTTCTTTCCTGATCAGCTGCTTCTGCATGTACAGGGCTAGGAATAAATAGGAGCCTGATTTCAGGAGGTATTGGGGAGAAGACAGCTTTTCAGTGTTTGTCTGATATATCCGCAGGTTTTTTTCTTTTTGTGGGGCGGGAGAGAAGGGGAGAGTTATGTGTACAAACATAAATCCTTGGAATTTCTTTTCCCTAGTGTATGTGCTTGCTTCTGCTTTTGTTCCTAAATGCATTTAAATGATTTAGTTGTTCACCAGGCAATTAGAGGAAGATGTGCTCATTTCACACTCACAGTGGACCTGGTGGGTGAGGGAGAATGTCATGCAATGCAAAGCACTATGGTTTTATGGTCTTTCCTTCAAGAAGAATCTAGCCAAGGATTGGGGAATAGACTATAAGCCACATTCTCCTTTCTACTTATATTGGGAAAATTTTTTGAATACAAAGGACAGAGATTTTTTTTTATTAAGATGCTTATTTTGCCAGAATGAAATAACTAGGCGATTTTACATTATATGCATTTGACTTCTGGTTTCCCTTTGAAAACCGTAAGTCCTGGCTATGTGGACTTGCATTGCCCTGTGGTGGTGATTAGGCTGCCTCTTCATGTGAGTCCTACTTTCCCTTCTTGGCAGTCCCTATCACTGGTATTGACTTGACAATATTGTGTGACCATCATCATTACATATTTCTTTTTTTTTTTTTTTGAGGGGGGGAGGGACTGGGTATTTAACCCAGGATCACTTTAAAATGGAGCCACATCCCCAACCCTTTTTTAATGTTTTATTTTGAGAAAGGGTCCCACTAAGTTGCCGAGGCTGACTTTGAAATTGAAATCCTCCCACCTCAGCCTGGCACCACTATCTATT
Organism: Tamias sibiricus; assembly: GCA_025594165.1. Taxonomy (NCBI): domain Eukaryota; kingdom Metazoa; phylum Chordata; class Mammalia; order Rodentia; family Sciuridae; genus Tamias; species Tamias sibiricus. The sequence goes on along the minus strand of CM046667.1, from coordinate 103,772,287 downwards.
TCCAATACTCTTCATCATCCCAGACAGAAATGGTCTGCATTAAACACCATTTTCTCATTTCCCTTCTCCCAGCCTCTGATCATCTCTACTCTGTTTCTATGAATTTGCCTATTCTAGGTTCCTCATATAAGTGAAAGCAAACATTTTTCCTTTGTGCCTGGTTGATTCTAATTCACCTAATGTTTTCAAGACAGACGTTTGCTTTTTAAAATATAGATGTTATTGATTAGAGCATAGATATTGTGTTTTATTGCACATTAGAGGAGCTGCATTTTGTGGACAAAATAAAAAAGGTCAAACAGGGCAAGTAGTTTGGGATGGAGAATCTTGAATTTTAAGATTAAAATGATTCTCCTTTTTCCCATATTACTATATGGGGTTTTGAAACATGTAATACTTAGGCAACTCAATGTCTTTACACAGGTGTTTTACAGCTAGTGGTTAATTCTCCTGGTATCCCCCAGAGGGCTTTCCATATTTTACAGTCAGGATATGAAGACATAGGGATGCTGTGGGGATTAGTTAAATGTGTGTGGCACAGTTTGCTGTATAAACTCACTTTCTGGAACTAGATTTTACTCCCTGCTCTTAACTTCCACAGCTTTTACTGTCAATACCATTCATTTAGCACTTAGCATATGCTTGTTAGTTGTCTTTTTATGTATATATCCTGGAAGGCAGGAGCCAAGTCTCATACCTCTTTGTTTTTACAGTCCTGTCCATAATAGCAGTTCAATTGATGTTTGTTGATGTTGGCTCCCCCCCCCCACCGACAATTTTAAGTAGAGCAGACAATCCATAGCTTTAAATTCAAACTCAGCTTAAACATACTGAAAGATTTTCATGGTAAAAACACAGAGGAACTCTTGAGTGGCAGGAGAGAAGGAACACCTAAGACTCTTGGAAGACACAGGTGAAGCAGAGATACCCAAAAACCTGTTGTTGGCCACAGGCTAGAAGTGACTCACACAGGGCCTGATTCACCTTTAAGTTCAGAGATCTGTTAACTGTATTCCATCAATTGGAATTTGAAGAAGAGTCATGCCTGAGGCAGTGTTGAAAAGGGGTGTTGAAATAGTCATGTTTTAGGGTTTTCCAATGTATGAAAGCTCCAGTAGCTGTGGGGAAGGCATGTTGGAAAAGTCTTTTCAGGGCAACTTCAAGGTTTGAGGAAGCCATATTACAAACATGGCTGTCAGGCCTTTGCTACCAGGACTTTTTTTTTCCCTACCAATTTCTCTAGTGACAAGATAGAAAATGGTGGAAATCCCCTCTTAATAGGGGAACGAGTAAAATAATTTTTGCACAATTTTGTAATAAAGTTTTCACGAAAGAGAATGAGGTAAAGGTAGTTATTCTGAGATGTAAGGATAGTCAAGATATATTGTTGAGTAAAGAAACACAATGTGTGCTTCAAGTGCTGATCCCACTTTTAAGGGATACAATGGAAAGCAATGTGGTAGAGAGGAACTTTTCCTGTGCTCCTTCAGGATGGTTTTACTTTCATTTTGCCATGTGCATATTTTATTTTTTCCACTTTAACAGCATAAGTATTTTTTGGAACCCAGAATTGAACCCAGGGGTGTTCAACCACTGAGCCACAACCCCAGTTTTATCTTTTATTTATTTATTTTTTTTATTTTGAGATAGGGTCTTGCTAAGTTGCTTAGAGCCTAGCTATGTTGCTGAGGTTGGCTTTAAACTTGCAACCCTCCTTTCTCAGTCTCCCAACTCACTGGGATTACAGGTGTGTACCACCATACCCAGCAGCATAGGCAATTTTAACATTGTCATTGTGATCAGTAGTGGTCTTCCAGCATATTCCCTCCTTATCTAGTTCTCTTATCCACACCTCTAAATAACAAATTAGAATAATCTTGCCTCACAAACCAGATGTCTCCATGTTTTAAAACTCAAAACTCATCTTCCTCATGAAAAACCATCCAAATAACCTCCCTTCACACATAAAGTGAATTATACCAAGCACCCACTTTGCCAAATTTCCTGCTTCCAAGTCAAATCAACAGTTCCTAGCACAAACCTGGCTGCACACTCCATGACATGCCACCTGTCCACAACTTTTCCCGTACTCAGAGGGATATTCTGCAGCCCTGTTCACAGGTGAGACAGTGTTTACCTTGAGCACACTTCTCTTGCATGCCTTGATCCAGAAGGCTCCAATTAGGCAGAAGGCTCCGATTAGGCAGACTTGAATTGGATGCCACTCTTTCATTGGTATGAATTAATTACCATGACTCTGTGTTTTCAAGGCCTTTACATTTAGACTTGCTTCCTACTTGAAATATTTTCTAGGAAATATGGATGTGTAGAGAATGGTAAATATTCTCTCATATTTATTTCCTCAAGTTCAATTCAGAGACACACAGCATGATTTCCTCTTTGAGTGCAGTACCAGAACCACAATAGATTTAGGTTGTGGCGAAATTGCAGAATTGTTTAAGAAATCTCACCCACCCTCGTTAGAAAAGGGGTAATTTATTATTCCAACTCCAGGGAGTCAACTTAATACCCACTCCCAAAATTGTAGGAAAAGAATTGACATTTTAAAACAAAGCCACACAACCTACACAATATTGGAAGTAAACACTAAAACAGATGAGCAGAATATTTGATTCTCAAGCACATGAGACTCTCTACCATGTGTCATACGCAAGTAGAACACATACATGTGTGGAGTGCTTTGTTTACTGAGTTTTCACATACATTTCATTTTATTTTCACACCAGTGCCATTAAATTAATAGGGCATATCTTATAGCATTTATTTAGATAGGAAAATAAATGTTGAGAAGTTAAGCCACTTAAAAGTCATACAACTAGCTAGTAAATGCTAGAGCCCACAATGAATTCTTCCTTTGGTTCTAAATCCCATGTTATTTTGCTATCCCTATACTGTTTCTTCGTACTTTCCTTTTCCCAGATGTAAAATGGTAGATTTTCCATCTCCCAGGATGCTATTGAACTTAACCCTTTGTGTTCTTAGGCAATGTCAATTTTTCTCAGTTTCTGAACACCAAATTGACACTTAAAGTACTCCCTTAATGAATTAAGAGAGAAAGTTACTTATTCCCATAGGGTTGGACAGTGCCATAAACATAAAGGTGTACTGGAGTCAGCCGACACACTGTCACACTCTTTTACAAGACTGAGAAACGAACGTCTCATCTTTCTATTCCCAGCAGTAGCTGGGAGAGAACACAGAGCTAGACAATAGCCTCTTGTGTAGTTTTATTAATTTTGAGGGCGGGGTGGGACGAAAGAACCGGATTGGCGATTAAAAAGACCAATTGTAAGCAAATCCCAGTACAGAACTGGCCAATAGGTAGCTGCAAAAGAATTATGGGTGGGACTTACACATTAGGGCTCGCTCCCCCCAGGCCTGTGCTCCCAACCCGCCCAACAGGTGGAGCCTCCGCAAAGGCCCCCCCACACCTCCCCCCAACCCGCCAGCTAGGCCTGCCACCAGGAGTGGGGCTAGGGCCCCCGCCTGGCAGGGAACCGTAGCTGGGGGAGGGGGTGGGCCGTGGGTAGTGAAGGAAGAAAGGGGGGTGTCTCTCACAGCTGTGATCTGGGTGTGAGCCTGCTGGTAATCAGAAGCAACAGGGAAAGGGAAACGATGGAGTATTGCTTCTTCCTGCATTATTTGAAATGGGTTTGGTAGAAGCTGTTTTTCAGCGTTTCTGTTGTTTTTCTTCCTCCCGCTGCGGGGCGGGGAGCTACACTGACTCCCACGCTACTCTGATACGCTGTTGCTGTGGATTTTTACTGTAGTCTTCTCAAACCCTTTTCCTTCCTCCTGGCCAGTCATTGCGTGTAGACACTTAGGGCTACCGTAACCAAGTCGTGTCCCGCTAGTGAGAGGAGAGCGAGGGTCCCTCTCTTTCACCCGAGCTCCGGGACCCCGCCGTTCAATTGTTTGAAACTTACCCGACCCCCGACCCCGCCTCTCTTCTGTGCCGGTCCCCAGCCTTCCAGGGTCCTGGCAGGCTCCGGCCCTTTTTTCCCCGCCCTCTACTCCGCCTCCCTCCATAGTCCACCCGCCCCCCCGCTCCTGGGCGGTCCTAGCCGCCTACCGCAAGAAGAAAAGCCACCCATTCCTCCCCCTCCCCTACCTCCCATCCTTTGCCCAGGAGCTGCCTTCATCGCAGTCACGCCCCTTCCTTCCGAGGAGCTTTCTGGCTGCCTAAACTGGTAGACCCCCGAATTACTCCTCCATCTCCAATCTTTTGCCTCCTCTCCTCTTAGTTCCCACCGCCTCCCCCACATTGCCACCACCTCCAGTCTGTCTAGCTTCCCCCCATCCGCTGCTCCACCCTCAGGCCCGGTATCCTGCCTGTCCACTGCCACCAAGGAGATCCCGGACGGAGCAGCGAGGAGGGGAGCAGTCGGGAGTTGGGGCTCTCCCTCCCCCCCCCCCCCGCTGATCCTGGCCTCTGGCCCAGGACCGAAGCCACTTCAGCGAGCAGAGAGTCACAGAGAGTCGTCACCTTGTCTTCATTGCCTTCAGGGGTAGGAGACGCGTGGTTACTTTTCGCGGGGAACTGGGACCGAAATCCGTGGTAGCATGAACTTGGTTGTGCCCTCGGTGTGAGTGAGTCCGTCTAGATGTGTGTGGGGATACCCGAGTGTTCTACTTTCTTTGGAGCTGGCCCTGAGTTTTCTGGGATGTACAGCGAGTTAAATTGATTGAAGAGTACTTGCTCTTCCCCAGTCCTACTTTGGGGTGGAGATGCTAGAGGGTACCACTACTTAATGGTACTTTTAATTCCTTTCCTCCTGTGGACCTTGTAGGTCTCTAGGTAATTAATTACATAAGGAACTAAAAACCAGAGGGAAGCTGAGATCTAGCTTTAGATCCAGCATGAATATTCGTGCTTATCTCAGATAACTAGAAGGCTTTTTCTTTGGTGCTTAGGTTTGGGTGGGGGCTCACCCTCCCTGACTCCCAGGCTGTTAATTCTTGAAGTTTTAAAGACTAGGAGTAATCTACAACACAGAGCGACCTCATGTGTGTGTGTTTGTGGGTTTTTGGTGTTGGTGTTCATGGTGAGGTGGGGATTGCCCTTTCCAGCTTTATAATATCTGAAGGTGGCGGTAAGTAATTTTGCACTGCCAAGCAGGTGCCTTGAGGTTCCAAGCCTGGATCTTCAACAGTAAAATGGACTTCTTGGTACATGAAAATGAAGAGTAGGAAAAGTGGGAGGGAAAATGACAGTCTTTATAAACTGTGGGGGTTCCCTGATAATTTACCCAATATACTGAACATTTTCAGCAAGTGACTGCATACAAATTAATGGTAGAGGAAAGGGAAAGCTTATGTGAGAGTGTTTTCCACACAGCTTGAGGTGTTTAGTTCAGTTCTCCCCCTCCCTAACCATGAAGAGTGGACATTGGGAGGCAGTTTAAAACTTTTAGGAATATAACCTTCTCCCATTCAGAAAGGAAGATAATTAGTCACCATAATCTTCAATGATGAAGGGCTAAGGATATTTAAGTCTCCTTGAGCTAGGCTTTGTGAAAAGTTCTTTCTCAGGCCTGCTTTTGTGAAGCCTCCTCAGTTAGACCTTTCAGTATCCCCATTTAGTAACTATGAATAGTATCTAATGCCATTTTGGACATGGGATAAATTTTCACCTATCTTCCACCTATATTCAAATGGACAAGGGCATTAAGGTCTTCAGAATCATGGTGTTTAAAGACCTGTTACTGAGATATCCATTGCCTGTTGCTTATTTGGGAGCAAGCTATTATATTTAAAATAATTCCTTTGGTTGATTTTAGTGGGGGAAAGGAAAGCAGGAAGGTAGAGAAGGAAAGTTACATGGCGACAGTTTTAAAGGCTATCAAGTTTCAGATCAGCTGGGAAGGAAAAGTTGGCCTGACCAAACTACATTTTGTAACTGGCCTGGGACATTTTAATAACCAGGTGGTTGTAGAGTAGTTGCATCTATTTACAGAGGATAACTCAGGTTCCAGCTATTCTCTATGGGTTTATCCGATGTCATTTACAGACACTTTCTGGCACAACATCATACTTCATTTGAGGTTACTTCTTTCTCTGGAAAAGTTTGTGGCTCTGTAAAATTGCAAGAAGATTTTTTTTTAACTTCATGGCCTGGACATAAAGTAAACCTGGGACCACAATTGTATGCAGAGTAACTTTCACGTGAACGTTGTGGAGCTGCTTACCTATTTTAAAAGGTTTTAGAAAGGGAATTTTAAAAAATTCATATTCAATACCATTTGGGATTTGGAACTTAAAATCTCATTTCTGGTTTATGAAGTAGGATTTATTAGACTGATGCATAACTAGGGCATTTTGTAGAGTTGCCTTTTCTGAAGTTTTGTACAGAATGAAGCAGATTCATTCTAGAATGTTTTAAGAACCTTCTAATGGGAAGGCAGAGGGATGGATGCTCTGACTTTGAGGTTCCATTGAGTGCCAGAATCCTAAGTGGGTACATCTGCTTCTGGGCCTCTCCTAAGAGCCCTCTCCAGGGCCTGCGCCTTCTTTAAAAGGGTGTCTTTGTAATTAAGCAGCCCTTCTCCCCATCCCCCTTTCTTCCTTTGATCCAGCTTTTTAAGGCCTTTTTTCCTCATTTGAAGACAAGAGGAGTTTCTCACACTCTCCTGCTCCCCTCTTAATGTTTCTTTTCCTCTACCCCAGAGAAGTCCCCTGAAGTTCTCAGGATGGTTTGAAGTTGTTTTGTTTGGGGCAGCGGGGTATGGGGGATGTTACCAATGAAAAAGAACAGAGGATATATTCCCTCTTGGAAAATGCTTGTGGCCAGGTAGTCTCTTCCATGGAGACTGAGCATTTGGAATGCATGAGAACAGTCTATTCTTAGGGACTGTCTGGTAGAAATTGTCCTTTGCACCCATTAAGCCCAGCTTAAACCCCCTGAAAGGAGTGGAAAGAGGTGTGTGTGGTCGTGGCACAGCCTTTTAGGATGGTAAATAGGTAAATGTTTCCAAAATCTCCTATTACATCACTTCTTTCTCCCATGGATTCAGTGGGTTTAGAAATCTGCTTGACAAGTTTAATAGCTGAAGACTAAACCAATTTGTTTTAGAATTGTGATCCATTGATTTCCTATCCCCAGGAATTTTTGTTGGTGTTTTACTATGATGTGTTGTCTTTAGTCTTTCTTACTTTTCATTCCTCCCTGCCTTTTGTGGACTTTGGTCCAAAATCTAGGGTCCCACCCCCAAGTCAAAGGTTAGAATTTGGTCTCAGGAACTAAGGGGGCATTAAACAGCCTGTCCATACTGCATTACTCTCCTCCACAGTGGGCTTCTGACCCTTTTTAGGCTGAGGAAAGGAGACAAGTTGCCCCTTCCACACACACACAACACACAAATCTTAACAAAAAAAAAAAAAAAAAAAAAAGGAAAGAAAATAGGTTTTTTCTTTATAGAAGAATCCACAACAACTTTCTTTGAAAGAAGTAGCTTTCCTACTTAGTGCCTTTAAACTGTGACTTCATATATATAAAAAATTACTATAACTGGATCTTCTCAGGAACGTATTTATTGCATAAAGGAGTACATTAGAAATTACTGTAACAATTATTGCTTGAATTAAACGAAGTCATTATTTGGCTTTGAAAATCTTTTTTGTTATGTTGGTTGGAGTTAATTGTCTAAATCATTCTAACTTGTAATAATGCTGGCCACGTTAGCCCCATCCCACTATTGCTTGGAGAAGAGAGATAAGACTACTTTCTGGAAATACATCAGATTTCATGGATTTTGAATAAGTCTAAGATGAGATGTCTACTTTATTTCGGTAATAGATTTTATTTCTAATTATTATATTTGACTAACACAAGGATCCAGAAAAATGTTTCTAGTAACTAATAGTAACTGATGCCATTTTAAATCTGAGACTCTGTGGTAAGTTCTCCTGTGAGCCTAATGGTGTGAATGACCCTGGCTGTAGACCCAACTCTAACTTGGTTTACCACCCTTGGCAAGTGTCCTCCACTGTAAATTGTGGAAGTCAGGCTGTGTGATTTTGAGAGCCAGTTCTCAGAAGTTTTTGGTTCTCTCTCTAGGCTTCATTATTGGATGCAAATGTGAATGATTGCTACTAGAATGAGGTGCTTTCTAGAAATACATGAGGTACTTTGCTAGAAATACAATCATGTAGTCATCCTGTTAAAAAAAAAGACCTTGTAAAGATGTCTCAATATAAATTTATTGTTTTATAGTTTAACAATATCAAATTGAAAAGCTAAGTTGTTGTGCAAAACTTCATCAAGAATCCCAGCATCCTAACAGATCACTTGCATTCATTTTTCCTGGTTCTTTTCAAGTCCTTATTCCTGTACTAAAGTGAATTTTACATAGTTAGGAGTCATAGGAATAGACAATGTTGTTTTAAAATAAGAGTTCACCTAAGCCTTTGCTTTGTAAGCCTGTGTGGAGGAATGAAGTTGGAACCTGACCGAGTACATAGGAAGCATCACATACGTTTTGTTTCTGTTTAACAGATTTAATAAGTAATCACTAAAGAAAACTGTAATTTGGGGGTTGTTTATGAATCTAACAAGGCTGTTAATTCTATTCTTTTGACTGCCTGTTACCCTCCCCCAGTTTTTTAAACATTTATTTATTTTCTTTAGTTGTACACAATGTGTTATTTTTACGTGGTGCTGAGGATCGAACCCAGGCCGCGCATGTGCTAGGCGAGCGCTCTACCGCTGAGCCACAATCCCAGCCCCCCATTCTTTTAAAGCAGCAAAACAAACACAAATAAACAAAACCCAAAACCAAAAACTAGGAACCAGAGTTTACTTTGTCTAAATCATTAGCAATGATTCTTAAAGCACTGTATTATGATATCGCCTTAAAACAGTACAAATTTAGGTAGACTATGAAATCTCTGGAATGAGAAAGAAGCAGGCCAGCATAGATAAGCTAGTTTTATAGCTTTGAAAATAATATGTTTAAATCAGCCTGAAAAAAATAGCAAAGAAACTAAGGACTATAGACATTTAAATAAAAGATATGTAGGTGCAATGAAGTGGCTCACACACAATAGGTTCTTCACCATGTAGTGAAAGTTCAGTTCTGTGTACTTTTAATTTTCCTTTGATAACAAAGTTATAGCCTACATGCAATCTCCAATTTTTGATGGTTTCAATAATGAGCTCTGACTAAAATAGGAAAGCAAGGTATGGATCTTTCATATTTATGAGGTACCAAGTGAAGTACAAAAATGTTTTTTGTAATATGTGCTCACGGGGAAAAATGCAGATGGATTTATTTGCTGATATTTCCTAAGGCAACTATTAAAAATCTACTTTAAAAACTCTGTGGGCTTGCCTTGACATTTGTAAAGTCACTTTCACTCTTGCTCCAACTCCATGAAATGGCATTACCCTGTGTGACTTGAAGCCAGGATCTGGGTTTCTCTGCCCAGTATCTTTCTGACTTTCCATGTGACCAAGGGTAGATGAATTAGCTGCTCTAAGCTTCAGTTACCCTTCTGGGAAGAAAGGATATTAATACTTCACAGAGGTGTTTAGGCATGCTTCATTTTGGGCACATGTTTTGAGGTCATTGGATGAAAGGTGTTTGCATGATGGTGACAGAGCAGGCTTATTATAGGGTCCTGAGCAGGTGTTCACTTTTAATGAGCTTCGCTCTCTTATAACATACAGTGCCCTTTGGTGCCCCATTGCCTTACTGACTATAATTAAGATTGACCCTACATTTTTATTATTGACCCTTCTCAGCTTTTTGAAAAACAATGAAACATTTTCAGACTCTGTGGTAAATTGAGGACCCAATAAGAACTCCAGCCACTGCCGGACTGATGAAAAATAGCTTCAAACAGAGACATTTGGTGGAATGTGCCATAGTGATCAGTGAGTTCTTCGAAGCTCCTCCAAAATGTTAGAGTAAAGCAAATCTCTTCACGTCTGTGTTTTTAGGGAGAAAGCTTTGAGTAATATTTGCTTGTGACAAATACTGATGATAGCCAGTAACTGAAATCTAGCCATTGTAGTGTTTTTTTGTACAGCTGTTTTTTATTAATGATGAAATATTTATGCTTGCTGTACAATTTGTGGCTCATTTCCATGTGTATGTCAGAACTTAAATACCCCCCAAGGCAACATTAAGATAACATTAAATATAAATGTTGCCAAGCTAGAAAGCATGAATTTGGGGGGCTCGCCCTTATTTTTAATGGTGTTGGTACGATCACACTAACTCCCCCCACTTAGGCATGGATACTGATTCATTTTTCCCTTATAATATCCCACAGTAAACTTTACATTGTGATCCTTTTGATATGGACAAATGATTTGCTCCCCCCCTTATAATGCAGATGAAACTGATGTATGTGTTTTTTAAGAGCATATCCCCCCCACATGCTTCTCATTATCCAAGAGAGGCCTGGAATCAATCAGTAAAGGAGCAGAGAAACCACATAATTGAAAGGAGAATGACTGTGGTGCATACTTGGAATATTTGTGGGAAGGGGATTGCTGACATCAGAAAATGTAGTGGCCTGAGTGTTAACAGCATTGAAGAAAAATCAGCTTTCTGTGTTTCTGTGTATTGAGAATTTTTTTAAGGGGATAAAAATATGGGACAGGTTTGACATCCTTTTACAAAGTTGCCCTGGAAACTTTGATGAAGGTTGTTATAGAATAGTTCAATTAAAACCTTCCCCATTAGCAAGCTAATTAGTGCATCCCTTACTCATTTTGGTTCTTTTCAAGGGGCATGGATTTACATTGAGTTAGTGACTTTTTTTTTCCATGTGATAGCAAACTAAGATAAAAATCGCAGTTGGGGAATATTATTTAAATTGCCTATTTTAAAGAAATTGAATTTCCTCTTTATTACATTTAGGCTTTCAGTTCAGATTTTTGTTTTACTCTATTTATACACAGTGATCACATTTTAGTTTAGTAGCCAGTTTAACATTCTAGATCATGGGCTATAAACCGAAGTGTATTAATTTGAGTTTCCCATGTGAATTGGAGAAAGACAACTAATTACAATAAACCATTTTATTAAGGTAATGTTTGATTTTCTTTTCTTCTATAATTACTCTCTGCTGTGTGTGTGTGTGTGTGTGTGTGTGTGTGTGTGTGTGTGTTGAGAGAGATGGAGAAGAGAGGGAGGGACAGGGGAGGCAGATTGTTTTTTAAAAGGAAACAATTTTGGGAGCTAAGAAAATATTGATTACCCCCTTTGCCCCCAAGAGCATTCTGTCTGCCTCAGACTGTCAGTTAGCTTTGGTTAGGGGAATGTGATAAGTTTTCTGACCTTGTGCTTTCTGGGACCAGGCTAAGCACTTCTCTCTTGGTAGCCTGAAGGAGAGGGGTTATGGTGACAATAGGAAACCAAGATTGCTAGCAGTCCCCCACCCCTATCATTCTAGTGGTGGAACCCAGGGCCTCTCCCATGGTAGGCAAATGCTCTACCACTGAGTTACATCCTCAGCTGTACTCCATCTTTTTGAGGGGAATGAGTACTGGCCTCTTGGGTTTCAGGGCCATTTGCAGTAGAGTAGATGCTCTATAGTAGAATATATAATTTGGGTCTGCTGTGGTTCTCCTTTGTCCCATAACTTGTAAGGGCCAGTCATTCTGTACATATGTTCCCTGATGCTATCCCCAGGGTATAATGTTTGCACCAGTGTTTGCAAGTGGGCAAGTTGGCTGGGTTATGTGATTTGTCATTTAACTGATCTCTCCATAGTCCTCCTTGGGAAGGCAGAGTCTAGATTTAGTTTTGCGGTGGCAGCTCAAACCAGGATGCCAGTGCTTGCAAGTCAGTAGAAGGAGGAGGGGCTGCTTCTGCCTTGGGAGAGTGACTCAGGCCCTTCAGCATGAAGATATGAAATGCTGGCCCCTGTCCATGCACCTGCTGGATGTCACACCTGCACTACACACCTGAGCCCCACTCAGACACAAAAACCAGACCAGAGGAGGAGGCGACTCCCTTCGAAAAGGTTCAACAAAATAAGGAGCTCCCCTGTAAATTACATTTAGCCATCTTGGTGTTGGCTTGGATAGCCATCTTAGATATTTTCTGCTGGGTGTGGCTCACTTACTTGCTCAAGATATTGTTGGAGTCCTAAAGGAGTTTGCTTTTTGATAGAATTTTTCTTGTGAACTCTCCTCTTTAAGAACCAGAAAGCAGTCTGTGGAGGATTTTGACTTATAATTGAACATAGGGCTGGAAGTTAGACCTAGTTTCTCATCCTGGTCCTATCAGTGAGCAACAGTGAAACTCTGGACAAATTAGTTATCATTAGCTGCCTGTTCTGAACTTGAGCTTCTCCAGCTATAAAATGGAATTAATAGTATCTGCCTTTATTTCTGCACAGAGCCACTGAGAAGGATAACAGAAGTGAAAGAGCTTTTGACTTCTTAGAAGGAAGAGTGAGAAACTGAAGGTAATAATAATAAATCTCATGTCTTTCTTTTCTTCTCCTGCTGTTACGTCTAGCAAAGTCTTCAGGAAAGAATTTGTTATTCACTAGTGTGCAATTATTATGCATGTTTTATATATCAGTTAATATTTTAGGTGTTTGTGCACATATAGTGAAAAAAAATCACACACCTAGCCTGTGCCTTCTAAGATATCACAGTCCAGCCATTTCCATTTCCATTTTCAGCTCAGTACATTGCTGTGATTTCTGCTTGGACATTTAGATGCATAAATGGAGAGATTTAACTTTTCTTTTTCTCTCTGTGTGCAGACGAGGGCTTCCATCCTTAGAGCTATGTGTTATTTCAATGTTTAGATTGAAAGTATATGGTGGCTAGGCTTGGTGGCTCAGGCCCGTAATCCCATCTATTTGGGAGGCTGAGTCAGGAGCATCACAAGTTTAAGGCCAGCTGGGGCATCTTATTGAGACCACATTTCAAAATAACATAAAAGGGATGTATCTTGATGGCTTTTCACCTAGCATGTGCAAACCAGCACTGCCAAAAATAAAAAAAAGGAAGAAGGTATATGGAGGATGGAAACATGGAGTAAATAAAGGAATTTCTCTCACTTGCACATTTGCAAAGTGTCTAATCCTTGAACGATCAGCTTTTCTAGGATCCATCCTCACTTTCATCATTGGGTCTGTTCCATTTCTACTCTGTATGGTCCAAACCCTTTCTTAGGAGCTTAGCTGTTACCCATATGGTAATGACTCCCAAAGGTATATCTTAACCTGTCTTTGAAATCAAGTCAGTCCCCATATTTCATGTCTTCTACTCAGTTCAGGGAATTTTTCCCCTCAGGGCAGCTTTTCAGAGAGTGCAGAATCCTTCACCTTGTCAGAGCTGTTTGCTCATATCTCTGTTTTCCATTGCATTGTGACTCTTCTTGGTGAGAGCTCCTTGAGGACTGGGCTCCATTTTCTTTCTCTTATTTTCCCACTCTGGGGCCTACATAGCACAGGGTCTGGCTACAATTAAGTGCTCACTCAATGCCTATGGAAAATGACACTGTGATCAGTGCTGTAATGATCATGTGTACAAAAACAAGTAGGATCCCATAAAAGAGGGAATCAGTTTTCCATATTGATCAGAGTTGGGGGAGGGGATACACAGAGAAGGTAGAAAGCAAAATACTCTGTTCTGAGAGTTCTGGCAAAGAAGTGTTATGGCTGCTCTCCCCAAGCCAGGGCCATCTGTGGTCTATTGCCTCCTCTGCCTCAGTACTGGATAAATTTTATGATTGAGTCTGCAAATAAATCTCTGTCTATAACACATTGACTATTTAAGACAGGTGCCATTTAGTCATATAATATTAAATAGAGCTGACTTTAAAAGTGCCACTTTAACTGAGGCTGTGAATAGAGGTATACACATAGACTTATTGGTAATTATATGTTTAGTTTCTTCTTCTTTTTTCTTTCTTTTGGTGGCACTGGAGGTTGAAGTCAGGGGTGCTCTACTCCTGAGCTACATCCTCGTTACTTTTTTTAAAAAATATTTATTTATTTACTTTAGTTGTACACAATGCAATGCATTTATGTTTACGTGGTGCTGAGGATTGAACCCGGGCCGCGCACATGCGAGGTGAGTGCTCTGCCGCTGAGCCACAACCCCAGCCCCCCTCGTTACTTTTTATCCTTTATTTTGAGACAGATTCTCACTAAGTTGACAGGCCCAGGCTGGTCTTGATCTTGTGATCCTCCTGCATCAGTCTCCTGAGTCTCTGGGATTATAGGTTTGGGCCACTGTGCCTGGCTCATGTATGTTTAGTTCTATACAGTAAAATTTCCTTTAGGATATATTGAAGATTTGTATCTGAAAACTAACAAACTCAATTCTCAGAATGTAGTAGGCTGTCTCACTAGAACTGAATGTCTTCAAGCTGACTGTCAGATCTTTCCAAGGGCAAAAATGAAAGATGATATAAGCCATTACAGGCCATGAACCTGTTCTCACCCACCCTGATGCTTTTACTAATTAGCTTCTTGGCTGAGTGGCAATTTGGGGCAAGTGCATGCAAACTAGATTCCCAGGGGAGCCTGCATTCCACTCTGCCATTTCGCAAGCTGCTGGGATACTACACTGCTTCTCTTGGCCTCTCTCTCTTCACAGGGCCCTGCTCTGCCCTCTTGGAGAAATGGGAGCAGGAGAACTTTTCATTAAGTGAGCGAGAGATTTTTGGGGGCTTTGGTATTTTTACTGGTTGTAGTTTTATTTAGTGGGTTGTCTAAAATCATTCATACATCTTGACCTATTAATTTCATTTCTTGGATTCTATCATTAGGAAACAATCCAAAATATCAAAAAAGGCCAAATCACAAAGTTGTTTTTGTAACATTATTTAGACTATCGCACATTACTGGAAGCCATTTAAAAGTCTTAATAATTGGAGGATGGGTAAGTGAATCTTGATGCACTCATCTAATGGATTATTACACAGCCATTATGATGTTTATTATGAAATCTATGTTACAATGCTTATGATAAAGTGAAATGAAGGATCCAAGATATTGTATACATTAGTATTTCATAGATTCATAAAACTACATAAGAAGAACTGAAGGGAATATTCTATTATGTTAACAATGTTTGGCTTGAGGTGCTGGGATTAATAAGTGATTTATTTTCTCTTTTATAATATTTACATACTGTGCTTATGTCACTTGTAAAAGAAAGTGTAAATAAGAATAAAAGTGTGTAGTATGCCATCAGAGGCAAGAGATTGGTAAAGAAGGCCTTTTCTAGATGTATTCCTGAACTTTTCTCATTTTATGCTCGATCTGATTTTTTGGGTCCCTTATACTTTTCTGAGGTGATGAGGAAGTGGGATGTGATATCATGGTTGAGTCCTCTGAAATGGGTGAGGGTACTGGGGATGGAGGGGAGTGGCAACAGGACTTTCCCTGCAACCCAGTATTTCATGGCTCATTTCCATTTTAGGGTTGATCACCTTCATTGCCTATTAACTTGTTCAAGTTAACTGCTTCAGAGCACAGTAAAGTATAACCAGGACCCAAGCTTTTAGTTACCATCTTAGAAACAGATGTCTCACATTGATCTTCACTAAGATTTGGAAATATCAAGCCCTAGCCGTGGTTTTTAAAATAATTTTTCAGCCTAATCTGGGCAAAGGTAGAGATAGGAGCAAAGAGTTGGGGCCAATTCTTCCCCTTAAACCATTTCTTCAGCTAGTCAGAGTTAAGTAAGAGCAAATGCCAATATGGTATTATGATTATAAGACCTGGAACAGTGACCTGGGAACATTGATTAGTGGAGATTTATGTACATGTCTTGGTCTCAAGAAGAGAGATTTTGCAAGGAACTTCTGCTATAATTCTGGCTAAACTCTTTCCTCTTACTTCTTTGAATTTTCCCTCTTGTCATTAACATTTTACTTCCAACAAAACTGGAAAATTGGCGGTGGTGTTAAGCCAGGTTTATAGTCTCTTAAAACTAGAGTCTATTCAAATTAATAAATATTTATTAGGCATCTTCTCTATGCTAGCTAATAATGCCAGATAATATATTGTAGTGGAAGGACTCTTACCTTAGCATTTTTGTCCCAGTGGCTCAGGAGGCCTTGACAAGAGGATTGCAAGTTCAAAGCCAGCCTCAGCAAAAGTGAGGTCCTAAGCAACTCACTGAGACCCTGTCTCTAAATGAAATACAAAATAGGGCTGGGGATGTGGCTCAGTGGTTGAGTACCCCTGAGTTCAATTCCTGGTACCCCCCCCAAAAAAAAAAAAATAAATAAAAAAAACCTGCATTCTGGTTTTGTTTCTGACATTTTTGGCATTGTCATCTCATAGAGAGGTAGGTGGGCCACAAAGTGGTCTCCCAAGAGTCTTTCCAATTCTGGCCTTTGATGATCTTCTAAGGACTGCTGCACCGAAGACTGAGTTTTTTTTTTAAGCTTCATAAAATTGCTACAGCCTTTTAGAAAAGCCTACTGTGCAGTACTAATTACAGGAAAGAGCTAACTATTGTTGAGCCATTACTGTGTTCCAGGCACATTACATAGATTCCCTTTTTAAATTTTTATAACAACTCTGTGAGGTGTGAGAACCGTTATCCTTATTTTGCAGATGATGAAATTGGACTTGGGGATGTCAAGAGGTAGTTAGCGAGCCAGAGATCCAGGATTTGAACTTGGGCAGTGTGACTCTAGACTAATTAACCATAGTGCTTCTACTGCCTGTTGAACCTTTAGGAATAACCTACAAAAAGACTATTCTTTCTTATCTCCCAAAGGAAATGAATTTGTATCCTGGGTCTCAAGATCATTGGGAAAGGTGTTTTCCATAGGACATTTTAGTACTCAATATGGAGCAACCTGAACGGATGTGAGAATTCACTGGTGCCTCTTGCTTTCTGTGAGAGGTTGTGGTGTGTGTGTGTGTGTGTGTGTGTGTGTGTGTGTGTGTCTGTGTGTCTATGTCTGTAGTGTATATTTTTTATGGGCAAATACGTGGACATAATTTCAGGGAAAACTTTGAACTGGCTCATTTCCATTTGGCTGGGAGTAAAATTATATTAAACAAGTTAACCAAGATTCAATAGAGAAACAGGTTTTCTGGATTTAGATTCTCCATCCTGGTTGGTGGAATGAGGGGCCAGAATGAGTGGAGGAGGTAGAACAAGGGATAGAGAGGAAGTTCTTATAGGCATATTGCAAAATGTATGTGAAGGGGGGAAATTTGGTTTATCCTGGCCACCTAGTAATGTTGATTTTTCTGGGACTTGGCTTGTAAAACATCTGGCCTCTCACTAAGGTGTTTTGGCTCAGCCTCCCAGGTATACTGGGAGGGGCCAGTGACTGCAAATGAAGTAAGAATTTAGCTTGGTTTGCTGTCCTGTTGTTATAGAAGAGCTGAATGTATAGGTTCATCTTATACATTTCAAGAGAGAACTATGAATATCCTTTCTTCTCCTATCCAATATCCTCAGGGACAGTCTGTGTCCAGAAGGAACAAGGTTATTTTATTGATTAAAGATGATGTCAGAACCTGGCAGTGGCATGATGAAAGCTGTGGACAGATTAAAAGTTGCAGAGTTCATACTATTTTAGTTCTTGTGCACAGGGCAAGAAATCTTTCTCTTTCCTTTCCCTAATAAATAAGTGGAGTAGTGTTTTTCTTCTTATGAGACTATGTGACTCTTGACATAGAGCTGAACATAAATTATTTAAGAAAAAATGTGTTAAACTGGAGAGGCCTCTGCAAAGTTTTTGCTCTCAGGCTGATTTCTTCTTCTGTTAAACACAAACCAAAAAGGCCTTGGATGTGGGTGGGGGAACAATCTGTGTCCAATTGACAGAAAGTGATTTGGGTTTTGAAAAGGGTGTGGAGGAGAGGACAAAATTCATGGAAGAAAGTGAGATTTTGGACAAGTGTAGTTTTCCCACTAAGGAGCTGAGTGTCAGAAGAAAGCCAATCACAATGGGCATGAGGAACCTAAGTAATTCTGGAAAAGAATTGTATGGTGATTTCTCTCCAGGAGCTCAAGTTTAAAAGCCTTGGGCTGTTTTCTGATGTTTCTGTTGAAAAAAAAAGACAAATGTTTTGTTCAGAATTGGACAATAGAAGCTCGGTGGTTATTTACCATAGCTCTGTTAACAGTCCAGCTTTGATTCCAATTAAAGGTTGTTTCTCTGCTTTGAAATTTGAGGAGACACTCTAAAATAATTATTCTGCAGATTGGAGATGATTTTGCTTTTGGTCGTGATTATACATTGGGCCAAAACAAGATGGAAAGACAAATTTCCATGTTTGTTCACTCTATATCTGCTTACTTTATTTTTGGCAACATTGCAAGGAAATAATGTTAAATTAATCACTATGTGGTTTTTGTGGATTTTTAGAAAAAAATTTACATTTTGGACATGTTCCCAAAATACAGAGATGCTCTTGTGCTTCCTCTGCATTTGCTTTGCAAACAGAACCTGTGGTATGAATTATAACTTTTCCTTTAAGTGATATGAATGAATCATGGCTTGGTCAGTACGTGGTTCATGTGCATCTCACCTAAACACAAACTCCCAAGGTTTATAACCATTTTGATTGGACATGGTGGTCTTTTCAGAAGGTCAAAGCAGAAATTACAAATGAGGACTGTCTCAAATCCACATCTGTGCGATGTTTGCATCTCATCTCTAAAACCTGAGTCTGGTAGACTCTATATGCTGAGACACTGGGGCAGGGAAAGTGTTGAGAAAGCAAGTGGAGGCATCTTCTGCTTGGAGAAGAGTTGCTGTTCTGGGTTCAGAAGGGCCATCAACTTTCCTACTGCAGCAAGAATGGATGGGCCACCAGACATGGTGGTGCACACCTGTAATACCAGCTACTGGGGAGGCTGAGGCAGGAGGATCACAAGTTTGAGGCCAACCTCTACAACTTAGTGAGACCCTGTCTCAAAATAAAAATAAAGAAAGGGCTGGGGTATAACTTAGTGGTATAGCACCCCTGGGTTCAATCCCTGGCACCATCCCCCCACAACAACAACAACAAAAGAGAAGAAGAAGAAGATGAAGAAGAAGAAGGAGGAGGAGGAGGAGGAGGAGGAGGAGGAGGATGAGCCATTGACCAGGTGATCTGATTATGAACTTCATGAGCATCTGGGGGTGTAGCTGAGCACTTGCCTAGCATGTGCAAGGCCCTGGGTTTGATAGATCTTCAGTACCAACCAGACAAAAAAAGCTTGTAAGCTCCACAAGGGCAGGAACTCTATTTTGTACACCGTTGTATCCCTTGTGTCCAGCAAAAGACTGACAAATATCTGGAATGGTCAATATGCAATAAATACTAAATGACTTGGCTGAAAAGAAGTTTTCTTTTTTCTTCTGCCCATCTGAGGCTGAAGAAATCACATTGGGAATATGACAAATGTTGTTTCTTTTGACCCCAAATATGCCTTTATGATGACCACCTTTCTGCGATGTGGGGTTGTGAACTTCATGAACCTGCCCTGCTGTTACTAACAGTAATTTTACCTTGTACATTAGGGTGAAAGTGGTTATGGTTTTTGTCATCATCCAGCATCCCAACTGGGATGACTTTCCTAGGCTGTGAGGCTAGGATGGACAATACTTTTCAATGTCAGACCTGAGCATTTCTGTTACCTGGAGACAAGCATGACCTCATGAACACAGCTGCTAGACAGTGAGGTTGCTTTTCTGCCCTATTGGAAATGGATTTTGGCCACTCATTTAAAAGCCAAGCACCATGGGAAGACAAGTCATTCCCTTGGAAGGCATGGTTTGGTTAACTGCTGGCTGTTGGTGGCAATATAGAAACGACATTTTTATTTCTCCCTCCCTTCCCCTCCTGAACATTTCAGAGTGACCAGTGGTTGGACTCTTGGCGGCGCTTACCCTGAACCTGAGTTTTAGGGGAGAGGGGAATCTGCCGGTGTGGTTTCTGGAGCTGCTCATAAGCAAGAATTCCCTATCGTGATCAAGGCTTTAAGCCTAAAAGAAAGCAGAAATAGGTATGGATATTGGTGTGTGTGTATGTTTGTATATGTGCAGGCATGTGCCTACATGTATGTGCAGGTTGGGGTGGGTGTTGTGTGGGAGGGGGTGGCATACTCTTCTGGGTCTGGGACAATGTAATGTCTACATTTCTGTACTGTACAGAGCTATATCCCCAGCTTTGTTTCCGTTTTTCTTTTTCCTTACAAGAAGAAAAATAGGTAGTCATCTCTCCAGTTTCAGTCCCCAAAAGAGATTTATGTGTTATGCTTGCCAACCTGTCAGAAAATCCCAATTTGACGATTCAAATACATGAGTCCCAGAGGGTCACTGGGAGAGAGGGAAAGCACTAGAGGGCAAGTTTCTAAGCCTGTTGGTGATTGGTGTGTACTTCCCAAAAGAATACAAAAAAATGGGATTTAAAAGGATTTAAAATGGGATTTTGGAGCAAATTGCTGTGTAGAAAAAATTGGAAATCATGTAATGATAATCATCAGGAAGTAAGGGAAAGATTACCATGTCATCCGCTACACATATATTCTGGATCATTCCCTTTACCAACTAAGGGAAGGGGTTGATGTTTCTAGAGATACTGGAGGTTGCTTAATGTGCTATAAGAAAGGGCTTAGGAGCCAGGATTTCAGAGTTTTCATCTAGAAACCTGAGGCTGACCTTTATTATGACTTTTCATGTGACATTGTGTCCATTGTTACAAATTATTTCAGATCCTTAGAGTGAAAGTTTAATTATTTAACATCAGTATTTAGCAGCAGTATTTAACATGACAGACTAATTTTCTCCAAAGAATTTTTAAGTAATGCATTTGTGTACACTATATAGTGCTGAGAAAAGGAGAAGGGGTGTGTGAAACCTGCCACTCATTTTTCAGATGAGGAAACAAATGGCAAAGGAAATAAGAAATCACTTACTTAGGTTTCCCTCTAGACCAATAGTATGATTAGAATTTGATTCTTAAGTTGTGTTACTATGGTTACCCATTTTACTCAATCCATAATAGTTTCTTAGAAGAATTGGTGGTGGTAGAGAGGGAGAGATGGTAATCATATCCTTTCAAAAAGGATGAACTTTTCATTTTTCAATTTTTAAATGTTATCAGAAGCTCACTTCAAATCAAAGAGGTTCTTCTCTGTTACATTCCAACTCAACAACAACAAAGATCTCAGTGACAATCCCTGGATGGGTAAAAGACAAACTTTGTTAGTAATAATTTTCCCAAGTTATTCTTTTATTACACCATGGAGCATCCAAAGTGGACAATACAGAAAAAGATTTTTTTTTTGGAGTAGAGGAATGGGAATGAAGGGGAGGTAGAGGGGAGAGGTGGGAAAGGAGCAGAACAGCAGAATGAAATTAACCAAACTATGCCATGTAGATGCATGAATGTATCACAGTGAATTCCATTTTTATGTATAATATGCCAATTAAAAAATAAATGAATTTAAAGATTCAAATGATCATCTTAAAAAAAGAAATATGCAAAACAAATACAGCTTACTGTAAAAAGTAGTATTTTTAAAAAAATTGGTTGCAAAGTTAAAGATCCCAGCAGAAAGGATTTGCATCAAGGCAGAGATCATACCTGTCTTGTGCAAGCCAAGATCTCTTAACCTTTAATTTATTTTAGTTCTTATTTAGCATATTCTAGCTCCCGTCACACTTTGAACTGCTTTACAAATCCCAGCTATGGGATAACTCTTCCCGTTCTTCTGCCTCCACCTCCACAGCCATAAGACTTGGATTTTTAATTTAAATAGAGTACAAACAGATGAAGCCTGTGAATGAGGGCCTTGGAAAATTGCCCCCTCTGATCACCCTGCTTGACTACTCCAGGTCTCCCCCGTCTCTCAGGAATTAAGTCAAGATTGAATATTTAAGTCATGCTAGATGTAAAAGTGGAAACAAAGATCTTTTGCCTTCATGTTCCTCATCACAACAGTGCTAGAGCCAGGAAACCCAGCAATTAAGTTGTTTTTTCTAAATTCCATTTTTCTACTTTGTTTCTGCAATGGAATCCTCACCCCCAAATATCCGTTTTCTCCCCCTTTAGAGGACTGACTTATCCATCAACTGGGTGTTAAGCTTCCTGTTTCCCCTTCCCAGGTCAAGGGCAGCCCAGGTGCCCAATTTCTCTCTCTCTTCACAAGGCACCACCAGCAATAGAGATGAGAAATTCTGAGGAACAGCCAAGCGGAGGAACCACAGTATTGCAGCGTCTGCTACAAGAGCAGCTTCGCTATGGCAATCCTAGTGAGAATCGCAACCTGCTTGCCATACACCAGCAAGCCACAGGGAATGGCCCTCCTTTCCCCACTGGAAGTGGGAATCCAGGCCCTCAAAATGATGTGTTGAGTCCCCAAGACCACCACCAACAGCTTCTGGCACATGCCGCTCGCCAGGAACCCCAGGGCCAGGAAATCCAATCAGAAAATATCATCATGGAGAAGCAGTTA
The DNA here is from genome assembly GCA_025594165.1 of Tamias sibiricus. Classification (NCBI taxonomy): domain Eukaryota; kingdom Metazoa; phylum Chordata; class Mammalia; order Rodentia; family Sciuridae; genus Tamias; species Tamias sibiricus. The sequence continues at coordinate 103,749,864 of CM046667.1, read as the reverse complement.
TCTCCTCGAATGCAGAATAACGAAGAACTCCCGACCTATGAAGAGGCCAAGGTCCAGTCCCAATACTTTCGAGGCCAACAGCATGCCAGTGTTGGAGCTGCCTTCTATGTCACTGGAGTCACTAACCAGAAGATGAGAACCGAGGGACGTCCATCAGTCCAGCGGCTCAATCCAGGGAAGATGCACCAAGATGAAGGACTCAGAGACCTTAAGCAAGGACATGTCCGCTCCTTGAGTGAACGACTAATGCAGATGTCACTAGCCACCAGTGGGGTTAAGGCACATCCACCTGTTACCAGCGCTCCCCTCTCCCCACCACAACCCAATGATCTCTACAAGAATCCCACAAGTTCCAGTGAATTCTACAAGGCCCAAGGGCCACCTCCCAACCAACATAGTCTGAAGGGCGTGGAACACCGAGGCCCCCCACCAGAATATCCTTTCAAGGGCATGCCATCCCAGTCTGTAGTGTGCAAGCCCCAAGAGCCAGGGCACTTCTATAGTGAGCATCGCCTGAACCAGCCAGGGAGAACAGAGGGGCAACTGATGAGGTATCAGCATCCCCCTGAGTATGGAGCAGCCAGGTAAGAGAGTTCCCTTTCTGTCATTTCCTGACCTCATCCCTAGCCAGCCCTTCTGCTGAGTGTTGGGAATATTAAGGAAAGGAATGGGCAGGTGTAAGGAACTCCAATAGCAATGCATGGCTTACCTGTGACTCAGTAAATTGCCTGCCAACCAGAATTTTAGCCTAGTGAGCCATAATTAGCACTGTATTGACATTCCCTTGCCTTATAGGTTGGGCATGGACTTGACCACATAGTGGATGAAGAGGAGCATAAGTCTTGATCTCAGTAGCTCTTTGCTGTCCTGTCTCCTAGGATCATGAAGGAAGGGTCAATATTTCTTTTTTTGTGCGTTATTAAGCTCTTCTTTGAGAAGCAGAAGCAAATGATCTTGGACTTTACTCTGCAACATCCTATCGCTTCCACACATTCCCATTCATAAAACTCTCATCATTTATTTTTGTGAACAAATCTAATCTATTTCCCATTAGTTGTACTTTTTCATAGAATTACTATGATTATTTTGGACATTAAATAAACAGTCAGATATTATGGAGAGGGGAGCTATATACATGTTCAGGTTCAGAATACTTCCTTGTAGTTCATGAAGTTTGGACTGCTTTGTATTTGTTCTGTAGAGAGTTTGTTAGTTTCCTGTTGTGTTTTTAAACATATAAGTTAAATTCACATCATATCATGTAGAAGTTTGCTAGATGCTGAAATGTACAGAGAGAAATGTTCCCATGACTTCTGCTTTGTAAATTCAGTTCTCCCTAAATGTGTCTCTTACATATCCAGAAGCCAGTTGCCCCATGTCTTTATCCACCAGATTTTATGATTCCGTGATTCTGTGCATTTCCCCTATTGTTAGTCTTTGGGCCATGTTGCTGATATTGATATTGATATCCATATTTTAGCATATGCAGCAGGCAAAAGTTTAAGCTGTGGGCAACAATATTGGTAGTTCTATATGCTGTTCCTGCCCCGTGACCACGGGTAATGATGGGTGGCCAGAAGTTCAAAGTCCTGACCCTAGGCTGGCCTTCTTCTATAGGTGGCCCACAGACTAGGCCTGTGATTTCCCTCATGTCTACTTCTTTGCCTCCTAAGACCCTCTTGGCCTGAAGTTCATTAGGTGACTCAGGAAAGAAGACACTTACTCAGTGGGTAGAATAGGGTGGAGGTAAGAAGAAGGTACCTGGCATTTCCTGATATTTCCTTTTCTCCCCCTGTGCATCATGTTTTTTAACAAGAGGCGATTTACTTTGGGCTTCACCCCTAACTTTGCCAGTTTAGGATATTCCCCCCCTTAACCCCGGTTGATTTCCTAAACCTTTGCAGCCTCCTCTGCAGCTTTCAAAGGATAGAGGCCTAATTTCTGATAAGTGTCTTAGAACAGGAAATGGGTTAAGGACAGGTCCATTCAGCTTGAAACCAGAGTGAGAACCCCATTCTCACCTGCCTAGTGAAACAGAACACCCAGGGAGGGGCTGTTCTGTTGGACTGTGTAGCTCGGTGGAAACCCATTCAAGCCAGCAAAATGTCAATGAAGCTTTACCCATCAGTATGGAAGAGTCTGTGGGACTCCCTCCAGTCTGTGGATGGGCTGATGTTTGCTGCATTGTGGGTGTGGAGCAGAAGCCAAAGCCCCACTCAACACATGGCCCGCCTTCCCAGGAAAGCTATTTTCAGAACTCATTCACCAGTATTGTTTGTGATCTGAAATGACTCCCACAGTGTTTGAAGCTAGATGGAAAAGCCCTTTGATCTGCCTAAATAAATAATGAGACAAAGAGGGTTTTTTTCCTTTCCATACTGATTAAACCACCAGAGAAATTTAGCTGCATGTATCTTATAGAATGATGCCTATCTTTTCTCCTACCTCCTAAGTTGTCTGTGACTCTCACTATCCCCCAAGCAAAAAGCCCATGCTGACCTGTCCTCTCTTTTCTTCCCTTTCTTCTTTCCTTCCTTCCTTCTCTCTCTCTCTCTCTCTCTCTCTCTCTCTCTCTCTCTCTCTCTCTTTCTTTCTTTCTTTCTATGAAACTCAGAGCCTTCATGCTAAGTTACATGCTATCATTTAGCCATATCTCCAATATACAGCCCATCATGAGCAGTATTTTAGCACAGAGGTTTCTCTAACATTCATTTCTCAATGCACAGGAGCAGAGTTATTAATATGCTTGGTGAATAATCAAACCTAAAACAACTCAAGGCAGAGGATCCCATCTGTGAAGTTTGGTTGGGCATCAGACAAGTTCTGGCTGCAAGCTCTATATGGACCGTGTGTGAGAGAGTGGCACCTATTGACATATTACTGGCAAGAGGAGGTAGTTGAACAGCTTTCCAGAAGCATACTGCTGTTAGGTGGTGACACATTTTTCCTCCTTTATTTCCTTTAACCAGCTAGCTTTATGGTTTGTGAGTACCTTTCCAAGTAATTGCTGCTAGTACCAAACCTTACAAGACTAAATTGTAAGTTCTTAATCCACAAATTAGAGATCAGGATGCAAAGCTTTTGGAAAAAATTGCTGTTAAGATAAAAACAAAACTTTTTGTTTGCCTTTAGAGGTGCAATGAAATGCTGAAGATTTGCTATAAAAATGAACAAAATGTTATAAACAATCTTCTGATTACTTCATATTCCCTATGCCCTCCTCCCTACTTAGAAAATAAATATCTTGAATGCCCAAATCTCCAGATGGGAAACAAGGCCAAGCCATCTGAAGCATTTTACAATTTTTGAATCTTTGTCTTTCTGAGTGCTGTGAGCCTTTTCTACATCCTGGGTTTCTACATTTATCAACTGCTTTTAAAAATTAAATCATTTCTGTTTACAAAAGTAGCCACCTCCTTTCAGTTTTTGAAATCATGCCCAGATCTGAGGTTTCTTGAAATCCTTGTTGAGTGGAATCTCAGGGTGACCTAACACTGTAGTTCAGAGCGGAGCTGGTTGTACAAGAAGAACCATCCGGAATTTGCAGCCTGATCCAGGATTCACAGATTCACCATTGCAGAGCCTGGGAGAGGCACCATTCAGGTGGTGAGGATAAGTTGTGCTGCAGGCTGTTGGTGGCACCTGCTTTGATGACTATGTGGGGGGGGGGGGTCTTGACGTGTGGGCAGGTATGTGTGTGGACATGCATACTTGTGTGGCTGGGAGTCATGGAGGTGGCAGGGTGGAAGGTACTATATCAGCTGGGTGAAGTGTCTTTTACTTTCCTTTTGTGTCCTCACAAGCTGTTTCTTGGAGTTGGGGGAGCGATTGAACCACTCCCTGCCCCTGGCTTTGGGAAGGACTCTAATTTTAGTTGGTGGCCTCTGTCCTGCATGAATGGCTATGTCCCCTTTTCTGCAGAGCACCACAGGCCCAGCTAGTTTTAGGAAGGAGCAGGATGAAGGAGGAGGGAAGTGGCAGGGAGGCAGGCCAGGTCTTCCACAGGGTCATGTGATTCTATTGTCTGCTGGGTGGCTTGTTGTTCCTGGTTAATATGTCAGCAGGGAGCTATTCCAGCTGCTGTGGGGTGGAAGGACCTGGAGAGTGTGCTGCTCACGTGACTGCCACTTTTATTATTACCATTATTATTGTTATTGCTCTTATTATTATTCAATCTTCAGTGTATTTCGCTTCCTATGACATTGCCCATATTTCTCCCCCATCCCCGACTTTTCCTCAGGGGAAACTTCATCCCCATATTAATACTGTCCTGCTTTTTTGGTGGTGGGTGGACTGCTGGTGCACAGATGGAGTTTCTTTGCTGGAGGGCTTTCTCTCCTTTGAGACTGTCCAAGACTTTGCTTGTTTGCCAATGACAGACTACCTTAGTTTTCCCACCATCACAGTGTGCTGAGATATGTTTCTTTTCCCAGCCTGGGGGAACCGAGGGACAGTTGCCTTTCTCTGTTTATCTTCATCCTGGGCTTATCTGACCCTGGAGACCTCCTTCCAGGAAACCTTTTGGCCTCCTCCTTCCCGAGTTCCCTAGTGGCTAAGTACTGTCTAGGGCCTGGAAGAGCCTTCCAGCCTCCAGGCAGAAGGAAGACCATGGCTGAGTCTATTTGAAAGAAAGGCCTGGTTTACTTGATGGTGCCCTAGGGAGCTGTGGGGAATAAACCCAGTTCAAAACTGGGTGGTCAGTCTTTAAAAGAGAACACCTCCCAGGCCTCAGGCTTCCAAATCCTGGGAACCAGGACAAAAGTTAATGTAGTCATTTTTCCCTTAAATTTCGGAAATTATGAAATTGAAATTGTAAAATTTTAGTCCCTCTTTTCTGCCCAAGAGATGCAAAAGCCACCAATAAATCCTAGGACATTGCATCTTAACTCTAGGAACACATAAACATTATAATAGCACTTACTCAAAGAAGAAAGAGTACATTGTCCGTTTTACCTATGATGAAACTGAAGGTCCATAGAATAGAAAATGGGAACTCTTTGCCAAATAAGTTTATAAATGGCACCCGGGCTTTTGATGCAAAGAGTATCTTCAGCTCTTGGAAAGAAAGATTCTGTGTGGCAGCAACTTTTTAGTTGTGATCTTGAGTACCAACTATGTCAGTTGTTTTGTGCCCAAGTAAACTCTATGCTCTCTTTAATATTCAGCAAGTATAGTGATATATAGTGACATATACATATATTATACATATATATATATATATATATGAAATTGGAAGAATATGGATAAACCAGATGCATACACGAAGCTGAGAAAAAGAACCAAGGTTTGAGCAGTTTGAGGGCTTTTGTGAAGATTAAGGTTATTTGACATCTACAAGTAAGTGTTTGGAATGATTTGGTATCTGTAAAAATCCCTTATAGTGGGGAGCTCTTGTAGGGATAGATAAATGAACAATAGTGGTAACTGGAGTGTGTGTGGGAGGCATATGCTTTAGCATCTGGAATGCCAGTTAAAAGTTAATTGCTGGGTTGGGATGTAGCTCAGTGGTAGAGCGCTTGCCTAGTATGCACCAGGCCCTGGGTTAGATCCCCAGTACTGGGGGATAAAAAGAAAGAAAATGTTGCTGCCTGAAGCGGAAACCGCTTGGAGCAACGAACGCCGCAGGAAAATTCGGAGGCAGGATGAAAATGAAAAAAGGTCTTTTCTTCTTCTTCTCTCTCCGGCTCCAGCAATCACTCCAAACGCTCTAACTCCAACCACCACCTTCCTCTTCTTCCCACACACTCTAACCAACCTCACCCAGTTATATACATATAGCTTTAACAAGGACACGTGCTTACAGCTCGAGCTTACAGGTGCGTCACGCAGTGTTCACAGGCATACAAAGATTCCTTGAATAATGTATTACTATCAGGTGGAAACTAGAACATCTTTTATGGCTCTCAGCTAACCGCAATCTTTAGCTATCTCCTTGATTATAGGCTCCTTCAAGAAAAGTTAATTGCTCCTGGTGATTTGTCTCAGTTCCATTGTAAATTTCATGCATACTAGTGCAAAGATTAAATGGGTAGCTTATAAGTGCAATGCTAACAAGGTCACCCCATCAAAATTGGGAGCTGGATAAGAGACTGTCATTCCTATTGAGCTAAAAATTATGAAGTCCTCAGTATTTTTGCAATTCATTTGGAATCTCAGGAAAGAAATGGGCTCAGATTAAGTAATTTGAAAAAAATAATTTGAACAAGGAGTATACAAGGTCTGTAAACTCTCCCTGTTGGGATCCAAATTCCATGCTCTTGGCCATCTATCTTCCTTGGATTGAGACGTATCAACTGTAGGACAAGTGTCCCAGGATGTGGGAGCATATGAGGTTAGTTGGGCATGTGCTGGAAGGAGGGTGAACAAGCTTTTTGTCTTCAGTGCACACCAACAGGATATTCTTTCTGGTAGTAGTGTTGGTTGGAAGTGATCCATCCACAAACTCTGATTGTTTCCCTTAGTGGCTAATAGTTATTAGGTACAAATTATTTGTAGCTGGGTATTAGTTTTTTGTATCTAGTAATTAGATGCAAAAGTTGTGAAAGCCACATTAAACAATGTACCGAAGTTGTCTTTCTGAAACTTTCTATAAGCAATAAGCTGGAGATGTGAACATCAGTGCACAGATATCAATTCATTAAAGCAGTGGAAATAGTCAGGAAATATGAATCTGGAAAGAAGTGCTCTGCCCTGGCACTACCACTAACTCACTCTGATACTTAGCATGTCCCTTCTTTTCCCTCTGTCCAGAGATGGAGTTAGATGAAATAATTTCTTTAAGGCATTTCCGGCTTTTACATTTTGTGTTTCAGTACATCAAAAATAGTATGATGATGTTGCCTGTAACCCCCTCCAAGTCTTGGTACTGTTACTACTAATGGATATCATTATGTTATCAATAACTGAAATGAATAAAAAAGAATTATTTGGTGTTTTAATGTAAAAATATTGACATATTTTTGAGTGTGTTTTTTTTTTTTTTTTTTTTTTTTTTTTTTGATGAGTACGAATTCTCAAAGCCAGGTCCAGGTAGGAAGATGAAGGGAAGTTTTGGTGGCTTTTGTTTCCTTCTGGGAAAGTGAGACATGTTTTCTAAATTTGAATCTTTATGTGTGCTGGACCACATACATACTGTTATTTCTAATATTAGGTTTAGTTTAAAATAACAACCTAAAATTTACCTTGTAGGAGAATCATTTAAAATACTTATTAGACTTGTACATTCCTTAGATTTTCACAAAGTGACCTTGGAGGTCATCTGGTTCTATTATCCATGTGCTCACACCTGTATCTGTCTGGCAAAGTCACAGGTTGGGACACAAAAGAACTGTAGAGGTTTCTGCAGGGATCCTATAGTCTGACTCTGCCTGCTTCTCATTTTGCAGGTGTCATGGGGGCTCCAGAAGCCTCCTCCTGTCACTTTTGTTTGCCCTACTGGGGATTGAACCCAGGGGTGCTCTACTACTGAGTTATATCCCCAACCCTTTTTATTTTTTTATTTTAAGACAAGGTCTTGCTAAGTTTCCCTGGCTGGCCTTGAATTTGAGATTATCTTGCCTCAGCCTCCTGGGTTGATGGGATTACAGGTGTGTGTCACTGCATCCAACCTCATGTCACTTTCTTGTGCCCTTCTCCTTCAGTGCTGGAGAGAACTTAACCACAGCCTGCCTTTTGTGTTTTCCAGGCCAGCGCAGGACATCTCCTTGCCATTGTCAGCCAGAAACTCTCAGCCTCACAGCCCTACTTCTTCCCTGACATCTGGAGGTTCCTTGCCCTTGCTGCAGTCTCCACCACCTAGTAGATTGTCTCCAGCCCAACATCCCTTGGTTTCAAACCAAGGTGACCACTCAGCTCACCTTCCTAGGCCTCAGCAGCATTTCCTTCCTAATCAGGCTCACCAGGGTGATCATTACCATCTATCCCAACCTGGGCTGAGTCAGCAGCAACAGCAGCACCAGCAGCAGCCACAGCATCACCATCAGCAGCAGCAGCAGCAGCAGCAACAGCAGCAGCCACAGCAGTCAGGAGAAGCCTATTCAGCTATGCCTCGTGCTCAGCAGTCCGCTTCTTATCAGCCCATGCCAGCCGATCCTTTTGCCATTGTTTCCAGAGCCCAGCAGATGGTGGAGATCCTCTCAGATGAGAACCGGAACTTGCGGCAGGAGTTGGAAGGATGCTATGAGAAGGTGGCCAGACTGCAAAAGGTGAGGTTCCAATTGGAGGATATTAGGGTCTCCTTTAAAATCTTATTAGTAAGAAGCCATTGTGGTGGTGCATACTTGTAGGCCTAGCAACTCGGGAGGCTAAGGCAGGAGAATCTCAAGTTTGAGGCCAGCTTTGGCAACTTAGTGAGACCCTGGTCAATATAAAAAGAAATTAAAAGGGGCTGGAGTTGTAGCTCAGTGGTAGAGCACTTGCCTAGCACATGTGAGGCACTAGGTTTGATCCATAGCACCACATAAAAAGAAATAAATAAAATAAAGGCATGTGTCCATCTACAACAAACAAACAAATAAATAAATGGGAATGTACGGGTGGTAAAGCACCCCTGGGTTCAATCCCTCATATCCCCAAAAAATCTTATCAGTGGGACTTAACAACCATATAAAAGTTTCTACTTGTGGGTATCTGAAGACAGGAAGATCTTCAGAATTTTGGTGTCTGAAGGTTAGATATGGGTCAAACTTTGGCATAAGCCTTCTGCCTCTCTATGTTACTAGAGAAGTAACATTTTACATTTATACTAGGAGGAAAAAAGTATATAATTTTTCCAGATGTCATGGCCCTAAAGAAAACTTAGTTGTTCTGGAAATCCAAAGGGAACAGGGATGCTTCTTCATAAGGCCAGGATCCCTGTGTCAGGAGAGAACCTGCCAGCACTTGAAGGCTTTTGGTATTGATAATTTTTGCCAATATGGATGTGAATCTCAAATAAAAAACCATAGTTCACAGTTCCTCAAAAAATCTCACCAGCTGAAGTTAAAGCCTGCCCTGCCTTGTTCTGGCAAAGGTTGAGAGTACTCTTCCTAGTGGGAGTTCTCCTAATAACTTTTTTCAACACTGACCCCCCTCCCCTGTTTGCTTTGGTCCTTCCCTGCAAATTCAACATCTGCTCTCTTTGTCTGGTGTGTGTTGGGGGGACAGGAGGGACTTAGCACCACTGCTGGGTGACAGGTGACAGCTCTAGGCTGAGGAACTAGAAAAAGGAGTGTGTGTCTCCAGTTCACATTCTTCCCTGGGCCCCTCCTATCTCCTGCAGCTGGGACTTTAGCTTTTGAGTGCTCCAAGCTAGGAACCTTAGTTCTTGGCCTCCAGTGGCTATTGGTGAATAGAGTTTTATGTCCTTAATAGAGTTTTATATCCTTGGCAGCCACTTGCAGTTTTTTCATTGTGGAGTTCTTGTGGCTTGATTTCCCTATCTTCTGCACTGTTGAAGGAGGTGAAGCTAAAGGTGAGGGAGGGAGGGAGGGGAGGTTGTCTTATATTGTTGAGCAACTCTGTCCTTAGGAGACACCAGGTGGAAATATCATGGGCCTGAGGCTGAGAATTTGGAAACAACAGGTCTGGGTCCTAAAGTATAGGATGGCTTATCTTCAGTTAAGTATTTTTATATAGCTAAAAAAGCTGCACCTCCTCCAGTTTTCTTAAACCTGAATGGGGCCTGCTGAGGTGGAGTGAGACCTCTTTCTCTCTGACTTAACCCTGGTTTTGTATTTTCTCCCTCTTCTCATCTTTTTTTTCTAATTTTTAAAAAATTTTTATTTATTTTTTTTTTTTAGTTGTAGATGGACACAATACCTTTATTTTATTTATGTGGTGCTGAGGATCGAATCCAGGGCCTCGCACATGCGAGATAAGTGCTCTACTGCTGAGCCATGGCCCCATTAACCGGGTCCCTTCTTCCATCACTTTGATGCAATAAATTAATTCTGTCACACGCTAGAGACACAGTTTGAATGATTAGGTTAATAGTTGACACCCCTCCCCGCACTCTCCATTCAAGGTGGCCCCAGCCCCATCTTTGATACCATCACTGAAAGATGATCCCCAATCTTGTATAAACCCTCTTGCCAAAGGATTCATGGTAATTTTGGGGGGTTGGGGTGGGTGACAAGGAAGAAGAGTAGCGTAGAATATTTATTGCTCCCCTGGATATGAAAATATATTTCAAATAAATGTAATTGGCATAGCCTGAGCATCAGAAGTGGAGGCCAAACTAGTGCTAAGGTGGAGTACAGGGACAAGAGGGGGAGAATTAAAAAAGGAGTGGGGAAAATAATGTAGATACCAAATGGTGCTGGAAAAAATGAGAAAGCTGAGGCTCATGAGGGTAATAGGTAGACAAAGTCTGGAAACTTACTATCACCCTCACTTTCTCCTATCACTGCTATCCTCCAGACCATGCCAGTGGATGTGCCCTTCTGTGAGTTGTATCATGGAAGGCCCTATTGACCAATGTGAAACTTGCCTTTATCTTGTGAAGTGTTATGGTTTGGAACCTGCAACAGCAGTCTAAACACCTTGAGTGAAGTTACCGATGCCTTCCAGGAGTTGCATACTGTGAGGAACCTGGAAGCCTCATTCTATCCCTCCAGACTGCCCAGAGCAGCCCAGCACCAAGCCTGGTTTTTCAAATGGAAATGTTTATTTTCTCTACCCAGCACTTGAATTTCATGCAAAAGCTTCATCAGACACAGGCCTTACAGATCTTGTCTCTAAATGCCATTCACCAGCTTTCACCTTCTGTGCTGCTATCTCGGTGCCATCTGCAAGGAGAAAAGCACTTTCAAGTCTGCTCTTTTCAGTGGTATAATCCTCATTTGTTTGTAGGCAGCCCCAACTCAGGCAGGATTTTGGAGATGGGGACAGGTTGAATCTGAGTGTTTGGTAACCCTACCTTTCACCCTACTCTCCCACTGGGCCCCTGATATTTCTCTCCATAAAGCACCCTGAGCTTTGTGAAGGAAGGAGTCTAGTAGAAAACTGAGAAGGAACACAGAATGGTTGTAGGAATCAGACTTAATTTGAAAATTGCCTAATAGGCCATGGGGTTTATTTGTCTTATACAAATCATATGCAAATAATCTCTGTGGTTATTACATGTGCAGTGGAGCTATACTGGTTACAGAAAGACTCTGGAGTCTAATTTCTTGTTTTCTTCCTGATTCTGGCGGATTCAGGACAAGACCTTTTGTCTTTGTGCGTTTCTTTTTCCTTTTTTTTCTTTTATTTTACGAGATTTGCAAGGGTGTCATAAAACACAATTTCTAATCATGAATTTCTGTTCAAAAATCTGTACTGGTTTCCCACTGACTATGGGATAAAGTCCAAATGCCTGGCATTAAAAGCCTTTTCTGATCTGACTCCAATCTATCTTCGCAGCCATATCTTGCCAGCTTCCCTCTGTGTACCCCACAGTGTCCAGCCAAATGAGGCTACTGGTCATTTTGGGAATGCATTTGCTCACTCAGAATAGAATACCCTTCCCCTCACCTCTGCCCATTGAAATCTGACCCAGCTTTGAGGATCTGACTCTAAATGCCACCTCCTCCCTGAAATTGTTCTCCTCCCCCTACCAGGAATAATTTCTTCCTTCTCTGTGTTTTATAGCACTCCTCTTTTTTTCCTGTCTCTCTCTTTCTATCTCTGGTGCTGGGCATTAAACCTAGGGCCTCGTGCATGCCAGACAAGCAATCTACCACTGAGCCACATCCCCAGCCCTTTTTATTTTGGTACAGGGTCTCACCAAAGTTGCTTAGGCTGACCTCAAACGTGTAATCCTCCTTCCCTAGCCTCCTGAGCCTCTGGGATTACAGGGTGTGCCACCTTTTCCTAAAACTGTATGTTGCCCTATATTCTTTGACTTGATTAGATTGAAACCTCCTTGAGAACAAAAAGAATGTTCTCATTCATATTCACACACCACCGTGCTTTAACCAGTTCTTATTACTGTTTGATCCTTGCTTATATGTTTGTTAAAAGTAATACTGAAGTTTCAGATATTTAGGGCCTGTTTCTTCTACTAGGTAGATAACAGGACAAATTGAAGTAACATGTGAAAGCCCTTTGGATGCTATGAAATTAAGATATCTACATACTACATACATTATTATTAATATTTTCAAAATCAAGGAAATATTTATTCAGAAATTAAAATAATTTGTAACCCTTTATGAAGTTTATTCTATTCTACAACCTTCTGTGAAGGCAGAAATCATATATACATATATTGTTGATAACCTTAGGAAGTCTTTTGAAATAGACACTTACCAAACTTACCATTGAACTTGTAATGTTTTCCTTGAAAATTTTCTCTTATGGCTGTGTTCTTATTGCCTTGTGGCCATCTATAGGCCCTGGAATAAATTGTCACTGAGGTTTTGCATTTATGTTTTCAGACCATGTTCTCTATCAACCTCTTATCATTACCACATTTTTTTACATTTTTTGTTAAGGTGGAGACGGAAATCCAGCGGGTTTCAGAGGCATATGAGAACCTAGTAAAGTCATCCTCCAAAAGAGAGGCCTTGGAGAAAGCCATGAGGAACAAGCTGGAGGGCGAGATTCGGAGGATGCATGACTTCAACAGGGATCTGAGAGGTGAGTGAACCAATGGGCCTACCTTTGTATTTGTGGGGCAGCTGCAAGGTGGTGCTGGGAAGGGTTGACAAAGATCTGATCAAGCTCTTTGGGATCATCCAACCTCTTGGTATGGTTAATGGTAAGTTGTAGGGACTCTGCCAGGCTATGGAGGGCAAACAACATGTGCTTGGTAGTTTGTATTTGGGACCGTATTGATTATCTCCAAATTCCACAGAGCGTCTAGAGACTGCCAACAAGCAGCTTGCAGAAAAGGAGTATGAGGGATCCGAGGATTCCAGGAAAACCATCTCTCAGCTCTTTGCAAAAAGTAAGTCTGAAAGCTCCAGAAGCAGGTATGAATGGGCAGATGGGACCAAGGTGTGTGAAATGGTTACCCAGTTCTCTTTAGCTTCCAAGAACAGCCAGGATAGAGCGAATGTCATCTAGGGATTCATTTTCCTGGTGAAGCATAAAATTGGAAGATTCTATTCTATTCCTTCTAGGCCAAGATGTCAGCTTGCCATAACATCTAGTCATATCAAATGGTTTCCTCTGTATTAAACCAAAGAAACTTTTGGAATCCCTACCATTGTTATGGCTAGCTCAAGAGAGGACCTCAGTGAGCATGGGGTCCCTTAATGTTGAAGGGATTTTCTTAGAAGGTTCTATACGCTGCTCTACTAGGGATGGTATTAACAAGCAAGATTGATGATTAGTGTCTGAAATACCTAATCTGCTGCTGTGGCTCCCTTAGTTAAACACTTAGTATTGTATCCTGTCACACTTTGGCAGATTGCAAGGGTAGCTAGAGGCTATGGCCTGAACTAGTGACTCCTGTTGCAGAATTGAAGGATGTAGGGCAGGCAGAGTTCTGTCTGTGTCTCCTTTATGTGAAAATACTCCTAGGACCCTGACTATGAATTAATCCTCTTCTTTATTGGTCTCTAATGAACTCCACCCAGCTAGACAATGCTTAATTCTTTCCAATTGCCATAATAAAAGCAGCAAAAAAACTTCATAATAGATTGAGTCTACAAGGATAGTAAGCTGGGAGGAAACAGATGAACTGCCCTCATTTCTGCAGATGCCCAACTTGGTTTCCCCCATTCCCAGCCTCCCTCAATGCAGCCCCTGCTGTACTTGTGCTTGGTGGGGACTTGTCAATCTTCCATCTTTGCTGGGCCTCCCAATGACCCTTTCAAGTCATTCTGTGCAGCTTCCAGTCAGCTTTTACAAGTTTGTTTGATCTTCACTTACAAAGTTCCCCTCCCTGCCTGGGTTGCTCTGTTGTGCTCTGGCTTCAGAACAGAGTATTTCTTCCTCTTTTTCTTTCTGCCTCCTATTCCTTTGTCAGTAGTCTTAGATCAAGGAATGTCGTTTTTCTGGTGTCATCGATGCCCAGTGTGAATTGTTGTGAAGTTGCTTTTGTGGTGTCACTGTTGCCCTGGAAGCTAGTTCAGTGACAGAGAGAGGGTGGCACCCTCCCAGAACAAAGCAAAACAAAACAAAACATATAGATTCTTGCCCTGGATCTGATAGTTTGTACTCCTCTTTGTGTAAGGATGATATTTCAGGTGTCCTAGGAGCTCTGCTACAGTTTTATAAAATGTGGTAATTTACTAGATCAAACTACCTTAACAACAGGGTGAAAAACTGTCAAATAGCTCTAGAACTAGACAGGGAAGAGAGCATGACTCTTGGCCTCCTTTATTTCTTTTGCCTTTGGATATCAACAAGGCCCTGCATGGTTGGAACTATGGCTGAAAGAAAGAAAGGCCTTTTGTAAAGCTTCCCTGGGGCGCATGCTGCAGCAAGCCCAGAGAGTTCAAACTAACTCAATCCAGAAGGCAGTCCCGGCATAGTAGAAAGAATAGAGAATAAGTTGGGCTTAAATAAGGACTCCAATCCTTATTTACCAATTGTGGGTCCTTGTGCTAGCTAGTCATGCTCTCCAAATCTCTGTTTCCTTATATGCAAAATAGAGAAGAGAATAATACCTGTCTTGTATGGTTGTTCTGAGGATTAAGCCAGTATAATAGCTGGTACACAGTAAGCAATAAATGTACATTTCTTTCCAAGGTACATCTGCTCAGACAGATATATGTAAAGTCACAGTGGGAAGGTAGGGTGAGGCTACCCTGTGGAAGTTTCTCTTAAGGTTCAAGGTCTTTAGAAGGATATCCAACCTCCAAATCCAAATCCAAATCCAACTACTTAATTGAGTTTCTGGTGAGAGATCTGTTCTACTTAAGAGGAGAGGGACCTAGAAAGGCATAACTACTTATGTCATAAATAGTATATGTATATGTCATTATGTAGCTATAATATAATCCTAGATTGAGAAACATGGGTCAGGGAAGTGTCAACTTTCTCATTCTAAAACTAATATAATGAATCTGTCACATCTCAATGAAAAGCATATGTATGTGTGTGTGTGTGTGAGTGTGTATGTGTGTGTGTGTCTTTCATTTTATCCATATATGCATATGTCTGTGTGTGTGTGTGTGTGTGTGTGTGTGTGTGTGTATTAGGAATTGAACCCAGTGGCGCTTAATCATGGGGCCACATCCCTAGCTCTTTTTATTTTTTTATTTTGAGACAGAGTCTTGCTAAGTTGCTGAGGCTTGCTTTGAACTTGCAATCTTCCTGCTTCAGCCTCCCCAGTTGCTGGGATTACAGGCATGTGCCATCATTCTTGGCAAAAGGTATATATTTTTTTTTTTTTTTTTTTTGGTGGTACCGGGGATTGAACTCAGGGGCACTCGACCACTGGGCCATATCACCAGCCCTTTTTTTTTTTGTATTTTTTATTTAGAGACAGGGTCTCACTGAGTTGCTAAGTGCCTCGCCATTGCTGAGGCTGGCTTTGAACTCGCGATCCTCCTGTCTCAGCCTCCCAAAGTGCTGGGATTACAGGCGTGCGCCACCGCGCCCGGCTAAAAGGTATATTTTTGAAACTGCAGATTCCCTTTCATTATGAATCATGGTAAGATGATGATGATTATCTTTATGGAAGAAGTTCCTCTGGTGTTTATTTTTGCCTTCTGATGCTTGTTTCATTTAAATAAACTTATTATCTCATTTGA
Organism: Tamias sibiricus; assembly: GCA_025594165.1. Taxonomy (NCBI): domain Eukaryota; kingdom Metazoa; phylum Chordata; class Mammalia; order Rodentia; family Sciuridae; genus Tamias; species Tamias sibiricus. The sequence goes on along the minus strand of CM046667.1, from coordinate 103,734,196 downwards.
TCCTTAACAAATATTATGAGGTTAAATAAGATGGTATTGTTACCTCTGTTTTAATCTCTAGAATTTTTTATTCTTTCTTAGAATTTTCATTTTTTTACTTATATTACTCATCTATTCTTGCATACTGTCTACTTTTTCCGTTAGAACCCTTAGCATATGAATCATAGCTGTTTTAAATTCATGATCTGATAATTCTAGCATTCTTGCCTGTCTGGCCTTGGTTTTCATCTTTTTCAAACTATTTTGCCTTTTAACATGTCTTGTCATTATTAGTTGTCATTATTGAATGGCAGACATGCTACATAGTGTAAGAGGAACTGTGGTAAATAGATGCTTGAATAATTCCTGTCTTGTATGGTTGTTCTGAGGATAGTATGCGTCTCTGATGTGGTGGTAAGGTGGAGGGTGAAGGGAAATGTTCTCTAGTCCTATGATTAGGTCTCAGTCTTTTAGTAGGCCTGTGCCTCTGAATTGTGAACCTCATGATTGTTCTCAGTTGTTCCCTCCCTAAGAAGGTTGCAGGATACCCAGAGAGGCTAGAGTTGGGTATTTCCTTCTCTCATGCAGAAGGTTTGAACAGGATAAAGTTGGGTATTATCCTATCCTAGATTGGTTAGGATCTGGAAAAAAGCAATCCAATACGTTAGGCAGGGCTAAATAATTTCTCTTGAGGGTAAGCCTGGTTAAGAAAAACATAATACTGTGGCATATTTCATAATGGTTGCTTCCTCTCGGTCTGCTGACAACTCAAGAAGATTTTTCTCTGATCTTCATTGTGAGAACCTCGTCAATCTCTGGGAGGTAAGAGTTAACAAAAGCACAGAAGTTCCATTATGACTGGGTCCCTGGAGTTCTCTCTCAAGATTTGTCCACACTGAGCCTCCAGCAATTTGTCAATTCTAGTTCAGGTTTTCCTAACTCTCTACTGGTTCCTCCAGAGGTTTCTAATCATGTGATTCTAATCTGGCAAATTGTGATTCTCTGTATCCTCCTGTCTGTCTCTCCAATTCTGAGGACAGAAGTTTGCCCTGTGAATTCACTTCTCTGAAGGATCTAAGTAAAGTTCTTGATATTTCAGTTTGTTCAGCTTTTTGATTATTGTTAGGATGGAGTGGTGACTTCTAAGTTCCTTGTGTACCACAACAGAGACCTCAGGTCCTGGTTATTCTGTTTTAAAAGAAGGAAAAATCAGGACATGTTTGACAGTTGGATTAACTGACATGTTCAAGCCAACAAAGTTAAGGAATGGTAAGGGCTAGAATCTTGGCCCTATTTAAACTTCTCAGAACACTTTCAGGACTGAGATATTTATTGAACCATCCTTGCATGACCAAGATAAACACAATTTCATTTTGTTATATCATTTCCTGGTAAAAAATTTTGCAGATTATTTATTCTCAGAAAAAAAAGCATATCTCTTCAGCCAGATGTTCAATTTTATTTGGACAGTTTTGCAAAGAACATTCTTAGGGTTATTTTAATTTTCTCTACTTCTGTGGTTCTTTCTCCCATTCAATTCTCATACCTTTCACTTATCTTTCTTGATGAGACTATTTAGTGGTTTACTTATTGCATTTTATGTATATTAATCTGCTCCTGAATGTGACTAACAATTAAACAAATAGCATCAATATTTTCAGGATCCCATCTGAATAAGACATCTAAAATTAGGACCAAACAATGGAATATTTAAGTGATTATAGGGAGGAATAAGAATTACTTCATTGGAGCCGGGCGCAGTGGCGCACGCCTGTAATCCCAGCACTTTGGGAGGCTGAGGCAGGATGATTGCGAGTTCAAAGCCAGCCTCAGCAATGGTGAGGCACTTAGCAACTCAGTAAGACCCTGTCTCTAAATAAAATACATAAAAAGGGCTGGGGATGTGACTCAGTGGTCAAGTGCCCCTGAGTTCAATCCCCGGTACCACAAAAAAAAAAAAAAAAAAAAAAAAAAAAAAAAAAAGAATTACTTCATTGGGGCTGGGGTTGTGGCTCAGCGGTAGAGCGTTCGCCTGGCATGTGTGCGGCCCGGCTTTGATCCTCAGCACCATGTGAACATAAATGCATTGCATTGTGTACAACTAAAGCAAATAAATAAATATTTTTTAAAAAAGAATTACTTCATTGAATAAATTAATTATTTTTGAAAAGAATTACCTCATTGAGATTCAGTGAGAATCAATTACAGTGGAATATTCAAGTGGTTTTGATCAGCTAGGGGCACTAGAACAAGGAACAGCCAATATAAGAGGGCAGATTGAGATAAGAATAATATATGTACCAAAGTATGAATTTTGTTTAGAGACTATGTATAAACCTGTATTGATTTATTAGAATGCTAACTTGTATCCATCCATAGATATTTATTGAGTCCTCGTGATATAGATGTTGCTTAACTGAGCTCTCCATAAAATCCAAGCCAAAAATATCATTATTGGCCCACTAAATGCTTTAATTCTTTTTTTTAATTTTATTTTTATTAGAGCTTTATAGTTATACATAGTAGTGGGTTCACTCTGACAAACACACATACATGCATGGAAACCAATTTCAGTTTCTGATCCCCCTGCTTTTCCCTCCTATCCTTCCTCCCCTCTTTTATTCTCCTTCCTCTACTCCTTTAAACTTCCTTTTACTCATCTAATTTATATTTGATTAGTTCTTCATGTTATCCTATACTTCCCTCTCCATTTTCTTTATTTTACTCTGGCTTCTGTATGTGAGAGAAAACATTCAACCTATGAATTTCTGAGTTTGGCTTATTTCACTTAGCATGGTATTCTCTATTTCCATCCATTTATGGGCAAATAACCATAATCTTAAAGTCTTTCATTCTAAAGTCATAGATCGTGTCTACACACACACATACACACATACCATACACACACATATATGTATGTATATACATATATATACATGGTATGTGTGTGTATATCATAAGTACACAGGTATATCAGCTTACTCTAAAAGAAATCTAAACTTTCAAACTCCAATAGATAGACTTAATTCTGCTAACTCATCAGAAAAGGAGAGTCTCAAGTAGAGGATTTTTTTGGAGGGGTGAAATGTCTGCCTGTATTCCTTTGATCCTGATGTCTCTGATCCCAATGTTTTCCCTCTAACTTTTCCTTGTTGGTTCTGACAATCCCTCTATACCCAGTCTATGCTTCAGGAGAAAGAGTGGGAAAGAGCATAGCATGGCTTCTATTTTATCTTACTCACTGTTTAAAGACATTGACTTCCCAAGAGAAGCAGATTCTGAGATAAAGTGAACTATGTTTAGGGATGGTTTTGGATTAGGAGTTCCCTGGAGAGGACATGTTGTCAAATAGATTTCATCTCAGAAAAAATGTTAGTGTGTAAAGGGTGGAATTTGAGATTTTATCCATGTTATGAAATATCATGTTTTTTTTTTTTTTTCTTACTACTGGGGATTTAACCCAGGGACATTCAACCAATAAGCCATATCCCCAGCCCTTTTAAATGTATTTTATTTAGAGACAGGATCTTGCTGAGTTGCTTAGGGCCTTGCTAAATTGCTGAGGCTGGCTTTAAACTTGTGAACCTCCTGCCTCAGTCTCCCAAGCTGCTGGGATTATAGGCATGTACCACTGTGCCCAGATCTACTTAATATACTGTGATGAGGAAACAATGGGAACAATTTTGTTGGGCTCAATTGCTCTTTTTTCAGTGCAATAACATTTTGAATAAATAAAATTGAAGAGACGACTAATTTTCTCTTCTGATATATGTGTGTATGTATTTATCCTTCTTTATATAATGCTTCATACTTCTCATGACATTTTGCATACACTTTCTCACTGTTTCTGCACAAAGACCATTAGGTGACTTTTCTAAATTTACACAGAAAGTTTGTGGTATAGCCAGTGTTATAATCTAGATCTTGGGTATCCTGGTTCTTTAAGCTCTGTGCTAGAAGAGTAGCATGTCATGTAATGTGCCCAATTTGTCAATTTTGCTCACATAAGTCTTTGAGCCAGCTCTGGCATGGAAGTCCTGATAGTTCATGTTCTGACAGATAAAGAAAGCCAGCGGGAGAAGGAGAAGCTCGAAGCGGAGCTGGCTACTGCCCGTTCGACCAACGAGGACCAAAGGCGACATATTGAAATCCGAGACCAGGCCCTGAGCAATGCACAGGCCAAGGTGGTGAAGCTGGAAGAAGAGGTATGTTTTCCTCAGGTAGCACGTGAGCCTGAGGGTGGGGGAAATGACAAAATAAGAGCACTGGGCTCCCGTCTTAATGGCATCTTGAGCAATCTTCCAACAAGAATGTACAATCTTCTGCTTCTAGTTACAGTTGTGCTGATGTTAGTGGACTTTTAATTCTTTTCTCTTTGTTGCAAGTTCCACTTTTGCTACAGAACAAGAAATCACTAGAGTCAGGGGTCAGTTTCCATTCACTCATTCATATAACAATTGAACTGCCCTCATACTCCAAGTTTTACTATATACTTAACCCTGTTTGTGAGATATATTAGAATGCTTTAAAGCTTTATTTTGGAAGAACCATAAAGTGATTCCAGATATTTTAAAGCACTCCAAGGATCTTGAAATTAGAATGGTCCTTATCTCCTCACATTTAGTGGGAAATAAGTCCTCTCTCAATCCTTAAGTCCCCCTCTTAGGTCAGAAATGCATTTTTGCAGCCATACCTTTTGCTGCTGGACTTGGCATATAGGTTTGGGAAAAGAAGTAGCCTTGGGAATCTGGGATAGGATAAGACTAAATTTATGTCAGGAGAATGTACTGATTGTTTTCTTTGCTGTGGCTTAATGATTGGTTTTTAGCACATAGTTATGTGATGGGAGTAAATTTGTCAGTTATTAGTGTACAAGGATGGAGCCCCAAAACTATGAAGCATAAAATTAATGTATCTAATCAGTCTTGATGGAAATGTTACTTGACTGAGACACTAAACTGTTCATGTGAAATAGAGGGAACTTTGCTGATGGATTGTCCATTGATTAATCTTGGATGTCAGTTGACATTGTACTGGAGTACTACTAACTCTCAGATGCTTTGCACTTGCGGGAATGGATATATTCCAGCAAACATTGATGCTAAAGAGTAACTTTGTTAAACAAATTTTATATCTCACTAAATTTTATTCTAAAATTTATATTGTTTTAAGAGAAAATGCCTTAATTATATAATAAATTAGAAGCTTTATAAACTTTATACAAAATTAAAGTGTTAGGGACTTTATTATAGCATTCTGGCTATTGTATTTGAGGTATCTTTCCTGCCTTCATTCATCGTCTGCTTCCTGTCCCTCAGTAAGAATGGTTCTAGTTATTGGAGATCTCCTGATTTACAGATTTCCTCTGCTTTCCTTTTTGGGTATTAAAATGCTTGCTGCGATTGGGTTATGGGCTCATACTTTACCAGAAGGTAATATCATCTAATCCATGATATCCTTTAGCCTGATTGATTAAGTGTTAACTTCAGGTTGTATAAAATCAAGTTAAAGTCTTGCTCTATCAGTTGTCCAGCTCAGAAATATGCGAATTTGCTTCATGCAAAGTGAAGAAGTCTTGAATTTGCCTTTGTCTGGGTCTAAGGAGCTTAACACACCCTTTAGCCCTCAGTACACCTCATATATTCCCTTTCATCTTTTTTTTTTTTTTTTTTTTTTTTGGCAAGGGAATTCCAGAGAAAGTTACAGGCCAGAGTAAGACTGTATTCTTTTAGAGAAGGACAAACTCTCTCTATAAGAGACCTGCTAAGAAGTAGCTTGCTGATAGTCACATGGCAAGTCTTGGGTAGAGCCAAGAATAAAACTGTTATCTCATGACTCTTCCATCCATAGACCCTGCTGCCTGTCTCCCTGTCTGAATCATCCTTTGGTTCAACTCCCAAAAAGAAAATGTGGGCACTTGTTCAGATTTAGTAACCTTGGCATCTTTTTAAAATTACTTTTTTATTGACAGATAATAGTACATCTTTATGGGGGTATAGTGTGATGTTTTGAACCATTTTATGAATTGTGTATTGATTGGCTCAGAATGCTTAGCTTATCCATCATCTTGATCACATAGCATTTCCTTGTTATGAGACCAATACAATACAATACAATACAGTATTGTTAACTGTACTCACCCTCTGTGTGAAGGACCACCAGAATTTATTTCTCCCATCTAACTATGGGCTTATACCCTTTAACCCTATCCCTGCCTTTCCAGTACCTTCCCTGGCCTCTCCCTCTTTACCATCATTTTACCCTTTAGACCTCTCTTTTCAAAAGACTATAAGGAACTTGTCCAAACTCCTTTGACATTATGAGATATATATATCCCTGCTACCCCTCTGGGAAGGGTACTTAACCAGTTGGAGATAAATGGCCAAAATACTGCAACCTTCTTGGTTTTCATTGTTTGAGGATACAGTGGAAACTGGTTGTTAAGCATGGAAATAATATGTGTGTAGGAAGAAGATGTTCATCTGTAGTTCCCACTGAGCAGTTGCCTGAAATATATATCTGGCTTCAGACTTCTGAGGCTTTTATGGGCATTTGTTCCAAAGATTTCTAGTAGTTTTCCAGGGACTTGCCCCAAAATATGTAGCTTCACAATTTAAATAAGTTCTAAATATTGGCTGGGATTGAATGAATGTTGTCTAATGACTAGATACCTCACATGAGCCCATTAATTATTGTTAATTTTTTAGTCTTCATCCAACTTGTACTTTCTGTGGAGTATAATTGTTGGGGAATCTTTTTTTTTTTTTTTTTGGCAAGGGAATTCCAGAGAAAGTTACAGGCCAGAGTAAGACTGTATTCTTTTAGAGAAGGACAAACTCTCTCTATAAGAGACCTGCTAAGAAGTAGCTTGCTGATAGTCACATGGCAAGTCTTGGGTAGAGCCAAGAATAAAACTGTTATCTCATGACTCTTCCATCCATAGACCCTGCTGCCTGTCTCCCTGTCTGAATCATCCTTTGGTTCAACTCCCAAAAAGAAAATGTGGGCACTTGTTCAGATTTAGTAACCTTGGCATCTTTTTAAAATTACTTTTTTATTGACAGATAATAGTACATCTTTATGGGGGTATAGTGTGATGTTTTGAACCATTTTATGAATTGTGTATTGATTGGCTCAGAATGCTTAGCTTATCCATCATCTTGATCACATAGCATTTCCTTGTTATGAGACCAATACAATACAATACAATACAGTATTGTTAACTGTACTCACCCTCTGTGTGAAGGACCACCAGAATTTATTTCTCCCATCTAACTATGGGCTTATACCCTTTAACCCTATCCCTGCCTTTCCAGTACCTTCCCTGGCCTCTCCCTCTTTACCATCATTTTACCCTTTAGACCTCTCTTTTCAAAAGACTATAAGGAACTTGTCCAAACTCCTTTGACATTATGAGATATATATATCCCTGCTACCCCTCTGGGAAGGGTACTTAACCAGTTGGAGATAAATGGCCAAAATACTGCAACCTTCTTGGTTTTCATTGTTTGAGGATACAGTGGAAACTGGTTGTTAACCATGGAAATAATATGTGTGTAGGAAGAAGATGTTCATCTGTAGTTCCCACTGAGCAGTTGCCTGAAATATATATCTGGCTTCAGACTTCTGAGGCTTTTATGGGCATTTGTTCCAAAGATTTCTAGTAGTTTTCCAGGGACTTGCCCCAAAATATGTAGCTTCACAATTTAAATAAGTTCTAAATATTGGCTGGGATTGAATGAATGTTGTCTAATGACTAGATACCTCACATGAGCCCATTAATTATTGTTAATTTTTTAGTCTTCATCCAACTTGTACTTTCTGTGGAGTATAATTGTTGGGGAATTCTGAGTTGCTGTTGCTAAAGGAGGTGGAACTTTTGACTGGGAGAGTAGGCTCACAGTCCTGTTTCTACCCAGTGGAATCTCAGAGGCCATATAACATCTTCCAGAACAAAGCCAGACCATACCTTTAACATATAAAAGTTTGCAAAATCTAATCTCAGAAAATTAGACTAGTTTCTTGTGTTTTTGCTTTGTTTTAGTAGCCTATGAGAGCTGGATTTGCTCCTGAGTGGTGTTTGTCTTGTCTTTCCGATACATTCAAAGGAAAAATTTCCTTTCTATCATCCTCAAAAGTATGAATTACTAAGCAAAGTTATGCTTTTGTTCTGTGATAGAGTTGCCTTTAGGTCTCAGTCATTATGAGTTAAAAATTTCCAAGTATGGAATATTAAGGAGGTATTTAAGGTATGTATAGTTCTGGAACAGAACTGGTAAGGGTTCTTCATTATGGTTCTTGCACAAAATGTAAGTGAACATTTCTAAAACAAGAAGAGTATTTGTGAGTACAAGAGTTATCTCTCTGTCTGGTGGAGATAGCACAAGGAAGGCCATGTTTAGAGGCAGAAAAATATGCTTTGGTGATCTGCCTACATCCAGCATAAACACATAACATACTTATGGCTCACAAATGGCAACCATAAACTTTCCTTTTTTCTCAGGCCTTCGAAGTTCTTCCAGTGAGAACATCTCCAGTCCACTCAGTAAATCATAATTAGAGAAAATTTCTCAAAATAGGCCTTTTGTATGGGGAACATTTTCTCAGCTTTCCAAGTTCAGGGTCACTCAGGTAACTAGTTCTCATTGCATCAAAATGGTCAGGGAAAGATTATAGCTACTTCATTGGTTCAAGGGCCCTTGTGTTCATTCATGTTTTTTTTTTTTTTTTTTTTTTTTTTTTTTTTTAATATTTTTATTTATTTGCTTTTGGTTGTACACAATGTGTTTTATTCAATGCGTTTTATTTGTACGTGGTGCTGAGGAGAACCCGGGTCGCCCACGTTCACCGCTGAGCCACAATCCCAGCCCATTCATGTTTTCTTCTCTAGAAAGACCTCTTTCAGATGCCTTCCCTTAAATTCATTCCATCATCTAATCCCATTAAGTCACTTGCCTGGGGTTCTCTGCAATCACCAAGCCCTATACAGAAATGTGGTCTCAGGCTCACCGAGAACCTTTCTCTTAGAAACATAACTTCCATTCTCTTCAGAGTTCAATGTTGATTCTTTCATGGATGCACCTCTGCTGACACCCAGGGACGAATTTTGTTGGGGAGGGGATAGACCTGTTTTTTGGTGAATCACTGTGATCCAGTCCTTGACACCATTCTACAGCCTATACAGCAGGCAGCCAAACGAGGTAAATGGTGCCTTTCCATCTTCACCCTTATCTTTCGGAACACGTAGGTCCTATTGAAGTGGAGGCTCATTAAACTCCAAATCAAAAGAACTCTGTGTCCTACAGCAACCATGGTATTCTCTCATTCAATGAGTGTCTCCCCACCCCCTTCCAATTTAACTTCACTGGAGAGTTTCGACCGATGCCTGGCATATCCTCTCACAAGGCTAAAGGCAGCCCAGGCTTCTGGCTGGCTGCTGTCTTATGAGAATCCAGAATTGAAGCCATCGCTTGGGTAATTGTTTTGGGGATGGTGGGAAAATGGCCTTGGCAAGATCAAAGAGGGAAGATTCTGGGGGGTGGTTACTGAGTAGAGAGTGCACAGGAAGGGATAGAGCAGAATGTGGGAGGGCTGGCAGAAAAATCCAGTGAGCCTTGTTCTTTGGATTTACACTAGAATGAAAGCCATAGAGATTAAAAAAGAAGGGGCCCAAGTGTTAACCTTTTCATCCAGTGGCTGGTGGATGATTTGGTCATCCCATCAATAGCTCTTGTTGGAGTACTTAGAGCATTTTCCAGAGTTCTTTGCCATACCACCCAGTTCTCCCAAACTTCCTTTATCTTGTTTTACTCCATTTCCACCATTCTTAAGGTTGATATTTCTTCCTTATTTCTAGGTCCCTTTCTACTTTATGTGTTTTTCTCTCTTTTTTGGGGGGTGGGGGTATTAAAGATGCATCATTTTCTGCTACCAGACCTATCTACCTAGTACCATACCTAGTCTTCGTCCCAATATTAGAGAAACATGTCATAGGTATAGACATTTGTATGTCTAATGCTCCAAATAATTTTCAAACAATAAGATATTGTTGGTGAAGGTAAAATTTACACAGTGGTCATAATGGCTTATAGATTTGGATGGAAGTTCTGTGGGTGTGAATTGTTTTTTTTTAATATTTATTTATTTACTTTAGTTGTACACAATGCGATGCATTTATGTTTACGTGGTGCTGAGGATCGAACCCAGGCCGCGCATGTGCGAGGCGAGCGCTCTGCCATTGAGCCACAACCCCAGCCCCTGTGGGTGCGAATTCTGTGTGCATTTAGAGTATTGATAGGATTCAGATGAACTTTGTATCGATCCTGGCATCTTACAAGGTGTTCTGCTGATGAATTGTGGATTTATTTGAAGGGCACTTCATGGAAGGATGATACTTCTCATATTTATGGCAGTGTATTTTCTTTGTAGTAGGTGTGACTTCATCCAATATGCTAGCAAGCAAGCAAGAAAGAAATTATGTCCCCATCCCAAATAGAGATGGAGTGACCTCTCTGAGCTCAATTCTTTCAGTCTTATAATTCTGGCTTTTTAAATTCCAAAGTTGGAAATCTTATGGATTTCTCTTTAGTTTTTCTTTATAACATGAGCTCTGTTCCCCATAGAACAAGTTTTTAGAGGTGGCATTTTGCTCTTCAATTCTTTTAATATCCACCAGAGGACCACAGCCTCTTGGCAATGAACGGAGGCAGCATACTAGCAACAGGGTAGTATTACCAAATTGCTTAAGTATAAACCCTTACATGGAGCCAAAGGCTCTAGGGTAAGACTAAATCAGATCAAACTAAAATCACCAAAGGCTGTCATGGAGCAACATAGAACTAGCAACATAGAAAGTACAGTTCATTTGTGATCCTGGTGAAACTGTAAATACTAGACAATAGAAGGTAAGAGGCAAATCAGCCATAATGAAGGCACTGGATTTAGTCCTGTGTTATTAGCCTCACTGTCCTTCAGATGCAGTGTTTGTGTATGTTGGTGTTTATCCAGGTAGTATTAATAGTTTGCCCCCTCTACTTGCCCATCTGTATTTTTTAACTTTAAAAATATTTACAAATATTTTAATATATGCCCCCTAGGAACCTTGCAAGTGTTATCTTTAAGCAGATTAGGAAATTAAAGTACAAACAGATTAGAACATACAGTTAGCAATAAATCTAGGAGAAAACTTAAGATACCTAATTCTGTTCTTTGTCCACCAGTAAATAAATGAGAGAGTTAATGATTAAGTCACTTCTTTGCAAATGGCTGAGACAAATGGTTTGCTTTAGGAGCCCTAGAAATGATTTTGTATATAGCTATCCTTTAAAAAATAAGTTTGAAAGACACCCACAGTTGTTGGAAGAAAGAAAGAGATGTCATCACGTGGTATTTGTTGCAGGGATCAGATTTTCCTGAGTCAGAAGCGGGTTAAGGAATCTGCCAAATGCTTGGGAACAGGTTCAAATTATTGCAGAAGTGTGATGGGAAAATATGATTGATTGAGCTCAAGAGTATTTGCTTATTCTTTAATAGGTTGCCTTCCAGCTGCTCTTTTTCCTAATTTTACTATTCCCTTTTGAAAACTTATCTCTCAGTAGGAATGATTTAAAACACTTATCTTGACTTGGCCATGCAAAATAAATATATTTGTGAAGGTGTGTGTTTATTATTTGTATGTTTTCAGTGTTGTAGCTAATCTAGAGTATGCTCATTTTTGTTCTTGTCTGTAACAGTAATTTTATATTAGCTGTTTTTATATTAGACTTAAATTTTTTATATTAGACTTAAATTTTATATTAGTGAACTAGAACTAGAAGAGAGATATCAAGGGAAATAGTAGGGACCTGCCCTTATATGATTGAAGGGATACTGACCAACAATGGAGCAGGGACTTTGTCTTACTTCCCACTACATTACTCCTATTCTCAAAGATAGAATTGGGACTGATATATAATAAGCATCCAGTAAATTTTTGGTGAATGAATGAATCCACACATGAATAAAATATTAAAAAATGACTGATTATAGTGTATTCATGATGAAAAGCTTTCATGAAAAGCAGCAGTCAGGGTCAGAAAAGATTATTCAAGAAGAACTCTTGGAGAGGTTAGTGATTTTATGAGGAAGAATAAGGAAATGATCAGACTAATATATAGTAGACATGGTAGAATTTTAAGGCAGTAAGAACCTGGAGCATTGACAAAGGCATTTTAAATGGCCATACTAAAGCTGGAAAAGGGACAGTGTGACAGTAGAGTGGGTAGTGAATTGAAATGCACTAAGCTGTTTGAGAAATACATGAGAAAGAGCAGCTTTGGTCTAAAGACGTGTAGGAGGTGGTGTAAAGATGCTTTGGATATAGTAAATACCTAATAATTATAATGGAATAGAAGTGCTAACAGTAATTGCTTTTATTCTTAAATAGGACAGTAACATGATATCCTACTTCTGGAAGTCTTTTATAGCAGCTGGATGTAAGATTCATTGATTGAATGTGCATGTGCACAGCACAAGTGTATAGATGGGGAGAGCAACTAAAAAATCTGTTAAGTTGGTATTGTAATAATTTAGTTGTGAAATCAAGACTTAAATTATTCATATTGGCTGTGCAAATGAGAGAATAAGAGAGGTAGTGGTTAGAATTAAGACACAGTGATAGTTGGATATGGTGGTCAAAGGAAAGTGGGAAGAATAATAATTCCAAGATTCTGAAACTGGAAAAATGGGGTAAGTGATGATGTTTGACTGAACCATCAAAAAGATAATATTTGGAGGAAAGATGAAAGCAGTCCTATGGCATGTTAAATTTTCACAGTGAGACTTCTTGCAGTCAGCTTGCAGCTAGGGTTCTGTGACTAAAGACACTACGAGAACATTAAAATGTGAATATAATCTGTTGTTAAAAGTGCGGCATGAAGGAGCTGCCCTGTAGTGCTAAAATGTTGAGCAAGTTTTCTCAACCTTGGCATTAACAATATTTGGGACTAAATGAATCTTTGGTGATGGTGAGAGACAGGGACTGTCTTTTATTATGAGATGTTTATCAATATCTTTGGCTTTTATCCATGAGTAGCAACCATAAATGGCTATGACCACCATAAATGTCTCCACACATTGCTTAATGTCTCCTGTGAATGGGCATATAACTCACCACCAGTTGAGAATCATTGGTATAGAGCCAAAAAAGATAGACTATTGTAGATTGGATCTTTGAAGTACAGTAAGGGTATGCCAGTGGGTTGGGGGAGAAGGTAGATGTAAAAATCAAGACAAAGAGTAAGAATAGTTTGAGGAATCATATTTAGAGAACATAGATTTAGGGAAAGGAAGGGAAGGGAGTCTTTTTAACAAGTTTTTGAAAATTGGCATTTGGTAAAAAAAAAAAAAATGAATGGATGAATGATTTCCACAATTCACTGAATATCATTGGGGGAATTTGGTTGAAATGATGGATTTATTTTGAATCTTCCTAGGGGCTCATGGTTACAAGACTTGATTAGAAACCCAGAGTGACTGATCTGTGGTTTTAAAAACTCATTTTCCACATGAAGACCTGAGCCATTACCATAGCTTTGGGAATTTTCACATGAACCTTCACTTCCTTGAACACTGAAGACAGAAAAATCAATCATCTAGGATCCTATGGAGAGTATACATATTACATGGTCTGAGTCTTATATGTACACATACACACAAACTAAAGCATAACATATGTTTTTACCTCCAATAATGCTCCTATTCACAATTCTAGGGTGCTGTTTTGCCTTGTCATCTTGGATAGTGGTAAGTGTTGAGTCAAGGGGACCCCTAGATTCACAAAACAATTAGGCGTTCAAAGACCTTTTTGGATTATCCATGTAGCCGTGTGTGTGTGTGTGTGTGTGTGTGTGTGTGTGTGTGTGTGTGTGACAGAGAGTGAGAGAGAGAGAGAGAGAGAGAGAGAGAGAGAGAAGTTGTATTGAAAAATGCTTATAGGGAAAGTACGATGGCAATAGTTTGAACAGAGATCACCTCCATTCCTCGTGATGCTTTATCAGGCTCTGTTTTATTTTTCTAACTTCTTGAAACCTCATGGGGTTGAAGAGAGAGAATATTATGTCCCAAAGCAGTGAGGGGTGAAACAGTAAAACTTATTTGGGAAGCACACTGATGCATCAACTATGAAAAGATGATGAAGCGAGGTAAGGTAGGAGGCCCATTCTCTAGGGAAGACGGGTAACACACAAGAAGAATCAATATGAATACACACAGCTGTGGCAGTCCTTTTTGAATGAAGTCAGTAGAACCCTAATATATAAAATGCATAATAGAGGAGTCATTGAATGCAACCCATCTGCCATGGTAGCCCCTTAAGCACCTCAGCAAAACACTAAGACTCTGAAATACAGTTTGAAAAACTTTCTAGGAATTGGCAAACATTTTTTTTTTCCTGTAAAGAATCAGATAGCAAATAGTTTTAGTTTGGTAGACCATGCAGTTTTTGTTCAATTGCAACTTCTCAGTTCTGCCATTGTACCTGGAAGACTGACATCAACAAAATGTAACTCAATGGTCAGAGCTTCATTTGGCTTGCTGTTTTGGTTTGCTGACTCACGAAACCCGCTACATTTCTTTTAAAAATGGACACTCTGAAGCTGAAAACAAGGAAGCAAGTTGTTGTTAGCTGAACAACTAAGACTAGAATCCATGTCACCTGAGAGCTGCCTTGTTCCTTTTCCTTTTGTTGTGCTGTCAAATAGAAATTTTTGTTATGTGTATCTGTGTGGACCACAGGCGAAGACTTTCTTTGTCATAAAGTGGAAATGTTCCCCCAAATAATGCCATTTTGGAAAGAATATGATCTCCTTACATCTCCTCAGTGGTTGCTTCTAATTCCATCTCCAGTGAACACCTTTGTACTATAAGAATATCTTCAGCTCCACTGCCTGAACTGATTGAGGCCTAGTGTCTTCCTGGGGAAGAATAGCTATATATATGTATGTGTGTGTGTGTGTGTGTGTGTGTGTGTGTGTGTGTGTGTATGTAATGGGGATTGAAATTCAGGACACTTAACCACTGAGCCACATCCCCAGCCCTTTTTTATATTTTATTTAGACAGGGTCTTGCTGAGTTGCTTAGGACCTCACTAAGTTGCTGAGAATAGCAGTGGAGTTAAACAGTATAGATCTTTGTTCTTTTCTATATGCTGATGAGACTTAGATGATGGCTGACTTTGTTGGTTACATCTATAAGGTCTTATGTTGGTAGCATCTAAGAGTTGTAATTTTTTTTTTTTTTTTTTTTTTTTTTGGTTCCACGGATTGAACCCCAGAGTGCTTAACCACTGATACTCAACCCCAGCCCTTTTAATTGTTTTTATTTTGAGGCAGGATCTCACTAGGATGCTTATAGCCTCCTTAAGTTGCTGAGGCTGGCTTCGAAACTGCAATCCTCCAGCCTCAGCATCCCGAGCTGCTGGGATTACAGGCGTGCACCATTGCACCCAGCTACAGTTGTCCTCTTCTATCCTGACATATCTAGGCATTAAGTATTTATGAGGTGATCATGGAGTTTATGGATGAGCTGTATTTTTCTTCTTTTAAAGGACATGAAAAAAATTATGCTGTCAACAATGGTCCTGGTACCTTGTGGAGAATAATCCGAGTGGTAAACCATAGTGGGATTTTTCTTAGCCTGTTCTGTGGAATTTGTCTGACTTGCATGACCATCTTAAGCACACTCAGAGAACTCCCAGGGCCTTTATTGATTTTCCCTTCTATGTGGTTGGCTCAGTGACTTCTCTTATTGAGGTGTTTTTGTTACAATATTTAGGTTTCCTTTTTCAAGAAAGGAGGAACATGGAGAAATCCACGTGGCTCTGGATTGCTTATTTTTCAGTTCTCTTAGCTTACATTGCAGTACTTTGCCATCAAGGCAAGAACTGCATGCTATCTAAGTTTAATTGCCTTTAAGTATAACTGCTGTAAGCCTTCATAATTATGGTTAACATTCTCCACATTAATGTTGCACTACTCCCTTAGGGTTTTCAGAGTGATTCACAAATAAATGCATTCAACTTTAAATAGCTCACGGAGATTATAGAACCCCAAAGGTGAAAGATAGAGAATGTCTCCTGCTGTCCAATTATTCAAAGCTTAGCAAATAGGAGGGCAGAGGCATCCATGACCTTAAAATTTTGGTTGCCCTAGCCAGTGTTGTTACAAATAGTCATGTATCCTAGGAAAGAAAAGTTTAAACTTATTAAGAGAAAGAGCATGATAATTTTGTTTGTTTTATTTCCTAGGAAAAGATCTAATGAATAAAAAACATCTAGGCTTAGGATTTATTTCATCTGGTTTACGGGATTAGATTGAATGAGGCCTAGAATCAAAGGAAATGTCAAGAAAGTATAGAAAAAAAATACCTTTTTGTTTTCTAATTACCTGGGCAAAACATAGCACAGGTCTGATAGGAAAATATAAGATAGGTTTCTTTTCACCTGCAGAAAGTTCAGCAATTCTAATTTGGGGGAGTGGCAGTTCTAACACAAGGAGCATGTCCCCACCAGTACATGTCAGTGCTGTCTGAATGGAAATTCTAAGGAGTAGCAATTTGGAATCATGACCACAATGGAGTTGTCTGATCTCTGCAGTGGGGGATTCAGATTGGTCCTTTACCTTGGCCCCAGCTAAATGGACACGGGTATTGCTGGTTGGGTGGGTAATTTCTCACATTGCAGTTATCTACTTAGGTAGCTCAAGGGCTTGGGGACTTGTTGAAAAGTCAGAGTTGAATTCCTGAATTCAATTCATGTTGAATTCAATTCATATTATTGATAACATTTTCAACTGTAGTCTTAACAGTGAAGGTCTATTTCCCTAACTTTAGCTTCCATGACAGTGTTGACAGAGGTGCCCCACTTTAAAGAATTTCTGCTTTAGAAAGAGTCCACTGGTTGATTTATTAGCATTGAGGGGTGCCACGCCGGTATTCTGAGAAGCATAATCTGTTCTTTTGCGAATAAGGTGGCAAGGCTGTCCTTTTCTCTATCTTCTTGGGCGTCAGTTTCTTTTTAAAGAACTGTGAGGGCCTCCTCATTTCTTCGCCAGGATTTGATTTATAAATTAAAAGGGTACAAATAATTCACTTTATTATTCCCAGTTTTTTTCTACTTTTTCTTTTGGATATGCATTATAGGCTTGCAAAGATGAAGAACTGTGTTTGACTCGGGCATAGTTCGATCAATTGATTTGAAAATTTAGGAATCTTTGAGTGTCCCAGAATAAAAAGTTGAGAGGCTACAGTACAGAGTCATCAACTCAGGTTTATGAGATAGAAATCTCAAATTATCTATGGCCTTTTAATAAAGAATTAGTAGTGCAGTCCTTGTCAATGGGGAGACTAAAGACTTAAATCGTTGCATGGTAGTTTCCTTTTGAGAAGGCAAAGAAATTTTCCAGGAGAGCGGTGATGGATTATATTAGGTACTTATCAGGGACAGACTTCAAAAAGATAATTCTGGCCTCCTTGTATTTGCTGACTTTCTCACCTGGAAATGGAACATCTCTATAAAATGGGGTGGGTTTTTCTTTCGTACCAAATTAAACCTTTCCTCCTCAAGAATCCCCCTACTCCCTTTTTTTTGCACTTCTTTACTCTAACAACTAAAATAAGCTTTACCTTCCTCAAGAACATTCTGGTGGAGAGTGAAGAAGAGCAGAGGAGAGCATCCATTAAGAGGGCACCTGAAAAAACTTGCCAAGACATGCTGTACTTAGGGGAGTAGATTTAGGGAAGACATAGAGATGGGGAAGGAGAAAGAGATAAAAGAGGGGCTCCTGATTACTATCCCCCTTTGTATTCCCCATATGAGAAATATATATCAGCTTGCTGCACATCACAAAGGACCTTGTCATTATTCATTCATTTTTAGAGCTGGATTCTAGGACAGGAAGGGAGCTAAACACTGCACGGATCTGCATAACTGACTTTGTGGCCCTCTTTCCTTCCATCTTGCAAATCTCCCCATCTGGGATTTCCAGCTGAAAAAGAAGCAAGTGTATGTAGATAAAGTGGAAAAGATGCAGCAGGCCCTTGTACAGCTCCAGGCAGCATGTGAGAAACGTGAGCAGCTGGAGCACCGACTCCGGACACGACTGGAAAGGGAACTGGAATCTCTCCGAATCCAGCAGGTATGAAGAACCTAATAAGACTGGGGTGGGGGAGTGAGAGAGAGGGAAAAGGGAGAAGGAAACAGATGACTTGTGGTTACTTTTCAGTTGACATTTGGCATGAACACAAAAAGCAAATATTTGCTCATCTTTATATTTTTTTTGCCCCACATAATCTCTTTCAAGGCGACCTCCCCAGTATAAATAGAATACCTGCTTCCTTAGCTTCCTATTCCTATTCCAGCAACCCCTACCATCTCCAGTAGTAGGAATTGAACTCAGGACCTCAAGCAAGCATAAGTGCTCTTCCACTGGGCTCCATCCCCAGCCCTTTTCATTTTTTATTTTGGAACAGGGTCTCACTAGGTTGCTTAGGGCCTCATTTAAGTAGCTGAAGTTGGCCTTGGGCTTGTGATCCTCCTGCCTCAGCCTCCCAAGTCTCTGGGATTACATGGATGTGCCACACTGTGCCTGGCTTCAACAAAATTCTTAGTGCTTCTTATCATCTTACACCTTTAGAAGTAAAGCTAGTATACAACTAGACTCTGAGACATTTTAGAATTAGAAATGACTTTCAGAAATCACCTGGCCTCAAGTTTAGAGGAGAGAAAAATCAAGACTCAGAAAAGATTGCATGACTCACAAAAGATCATAGAAGTTAGGGGCAAGTTAGCAACTAAATCCTAGATTTTTGAAGTCTCCATTCCTGCCAACTGACTGGCTGAAATGACAGTTTTCACCCTATTGATCCACTCTTTGAGTATCGTGACATTTACACATGGTAGGCTCTTTTTCTGACAAAGGGAGTCTCACATTCAAGTACAAGTCCCACGGCCTTAAGAGATGATCTGAATTCCCCTTTTTTCTTTTTGAATCAGAATCCATACTAGAGACTGAGAATGTAGCTCAGGGTTAGAAAAATTGCCTGGCATGCACAAGGCCCTGGGTTCAATCCCCTGAACCACCAAAGGAAAAAAATCCAAGCTGAAGTTTCTTGAAGTAGCCTTTCTTCAAGTGGGACTTGGACACCATATTTCTTTCTCTCATTAATCTGAGGGGTCTTGGTATCTCCCTCAACAGCGCCAGGGCAACTCTCAGCCTACAAATGTTTCAGAATACAATGCCACTGCACTGATGGAGCTCCTTCGGGAAAAAGAGGAGAGAATTCTGGCCCTGGAAGCTGATATGACAAAGTGGGAACAGAAGTATTTGGAGGAGAATGTAATGAGACATTTTGCTTTGGATGCAGCAGCGACCGTGGCTGCTCAGAGGTGAGGAGTTGGCTGGGAGGGCTACTGCTTGAAGTAGGTAATTGGTAAGAACTGACAGATAAGTGATTCATACATTTTCCAGTGTATGCTTTTCTCTGATACTCTGTCTTTCCTCTAATTTCCTTCTAAAGTGTGTGGTTTTTTTAAATCTGGGATTATGCAGGGACTGAATGGCTCTGGGGACAGAGGGTCAGGGATTTGAAAATCAAAGTTGTTTTATGGACTTACTGCAATAATAGTTGAACTTGCCTCAAAAGCCAGAACAATTGCAGATGGGATCGGTGTAAATATTTCCACACCTCTCTCCCCAGAGCCACTTTCTCTCAGCCACATGTGCATACTGTTTAGCCCTAGGACTGGAATGAAACCCCCTCTGGAGTAATGCCACTCAGAAGCTAAATGTCACTCAGGAGTGGCTGCTGCCATTTGATAGCTCTGGTTCATCCTGGGTATGTTAAAGGCTGTGCTGAACATGAATCCATTCCTGCCCTTTGAGAAGGTCTATATTTGAAGGCCACATTCTCTGTGTACTTAAGAGCATCACAGTGAGCAGTCGTATTCCATCTGGTACCAGGAAGAACGTGGCGGGAGGATTTTGGTTTTGATTTTTTTATTTGTCCTCCTTTATATATTATAAAAACTAATTATTTGCCTTTGGAGGAAACAATTGTTCTTGTTTGTCTTGCTGGTCTTCATAATCATCAGCTGAGAAAGAAGGAAAGAACAACAAAACTCAATTCAGTTCAGGTGATGATTTTTGGTCATGTTGATAATAGCTCCTGATCTGGAGTTAGGTATCAAAGGTGTGCTATGGCATATTGCTCCCAGATAGATTTCTATCCAGAAAGTTATTACAAACCATAGTACTCTTAACACTTCTATATGTGGCAAGCCAGTAGAGCCTAGAAATGCCCACCAGACTTTGGGCTGCAATGAATGTGTGGAAGGGGAAAATAGATACGTTCATTTTTGAGTACTTCTCATGCCCAGTCAGATGGGGTGGGGCATTACTACTTAAGAGTTGTACTGTGCTTGGTCAAACTCACTCCTTATTCTCTAAGAAGACACCTTATGCCTCTCTAATGTAATCAGCCTGCTTTCAGATAGTCCCTATATAGACCTTCAATAAATAAAAGCTGCCTATGGCTTGATTTTGAGGTCTTTAGGGGCTAAAGCTTCCCTGGCTTTGTTTCTTGAGAAAGACATTCTCAGTACATTCCAGGTGCTCCAGCTGTGCCAGAAGATGGTCACAAGGTTTGTAGGCAGATTCAAAGCACAATTAAGCATTATTTTACCTCTGGCTTCCAATGAAACACCCATGCTTGGCACTTATTCAGAGGTTATTTATAAAACCCTGACACTGAAAACAGTTGTTATTGGGAGGTCGGGAAACACAGGGTAATTTTGTCATGTTTGGAAAGAAGCTTAGAAAGATGCAGTTCTAAGTGTGTGCAGTGTGAGAAAATACTAGAAAGCAAAGTGCTGATTCCAGGTCCAAAAACAGGAAAGCTGGATGGGGCTTATCACCAGGGGGTGGGGCTTATATATTTAAAAAAAAAAAAAAAAACTACCCTTTTTTCTCTCTTTAAAGCATTTATTATTAGGGGAACTGCCTTTCAGATGGATATCCAGGATTTGTTGGCTCCCATAAAAGGTAGAATTAATTAAAATTGAATTCCTTTAAATTATCAGGTAGAAAGTTTTCATGTAATTGATGTTTTTGGCAAAATATATGCGTATCATTTGGCATGAGAAAACACAGCCAGTTCCCATTTAATAGGAACATTTTCTGATATTTCCACAGGCAAACATTCCAGGTTTGAACTATATGCTTTCTTTTTCTTTTCTTTCTTCTTCTTTTTCTCTGTGATGCTGAAGATTGAACCCATATATCCAGGGCAAGTGCCCTACCACTGAGCTATACCCCCAACCCTTTTTAAAAACTTTTGAGACAGTCTCACTAAGTTTCTGAGGCTGGCCTCAAACTTAAGATCCTCCTGCTTCAGCTTTCCAAGTCTTTGGTACTACAGACATGCACCACCACACTAGGCCCGCATGCCTTTTATGCATGCCAACAGTCCATCCCATGGGAGAGACTGAAAGATTGAGATTGTATTCAGATTCTAAAATGAGAGAATTGAACCAGGTGATTCCTCCAGACCCTTCTATTTCTAGGACTAAACTATATATTTTTTGTTGTTGTTGTAAATGGACACAATATCTCTTTATGTATTTATTTTTAAGTGATGCTAAGGATCGAACCCAGTACCTCACACATTCAAGGCAAGTGCTCTACTACTGAGCTACAGCCCCAGCCCCAAAACTATATTTCTAAAGATAGTACCTCTTCTGCTTTGCTATAGAGATTGATCTCCTTTTCCTGTTTTGTTTTTCATGATATTAAAATTTTTGGAGGAACATTCAGAAACTTTTATTTCAGAACCTGTGGGCTCCTCTGTATGTCTTGTCAACATCTCTTCCCATTCCTTTTCTATTTGTTTTCCTTTTTCTCCTCCCAACCTAAATGTAGGTACTCAGCAAGGTTCTGCCTTTTGCCCCTTTCTGTGGTAAAAGCTTATATTTGCTTTCTTTCAAAATAATTTTTAAGTGCCTATGATATTGGTTGCTCATGAAAAGTGCTCAAACTTTATTTAAGGAGGGAAAGAAAGACAAGCAGAAAAGAAGTGAAAGGAAGTGAAAGAAATGATTTCCAAATGTATAATTTATATCTCTAAATTTAAGTGCCTTGTTTTAATGTACTGCTCAGTTTCTGTGTATGCTACTAATATCTCAAACTTAATGTATTCCAAACCTAATAACTCACAGGTAAATGAAGAGTTTCACAATTAGGATATCTTACTTAGATGGTGTCAGTGGTAGTGGTAGAAGACAGAATATTTTTTCAATAGATTATTAGTTACACATTTAAAAATCTCGTTTAGTTGTATAGTTTGATTCATGTTGGTAATTAAATACAACAGTGTAGCTGCCACCACAGTCAAGATACAGGACACATTATGAAATGACCTTGTGCCCCTTGAACTTGATGCCCTTTTCTCTGGACAATGACTGATCTGCTTTTTGTCATAAAATTGTAATTTTCTTTCTGAAAGTGTCATATAAATGGAGTTACATTGTGTTTACCCTTTCTTTTTGACTTTTTGTCATCAGCATAATTAATTTGAGACCCCTCCAGGTTGATGCATGTATTAATATTTCATTCTTTTTTTATTGCTGAATAGTGTGCCATGGTACCACAGCTTATTTATTTATTCACTTGATGATGGATATTTGGATTGTTTCAAGTTTGGGGACACTGTGAATAATAAAAGACATTTTAACATAAGAAAAGACAAGTTTCTTTTCTCATATGAGATGACATGTCTTTTAATACACCTCCCAGCACTTTGATTCTGTAGAGCACCTTTTGTCAAAGGGAAAGCTGTCAATTAAATGATTTCAGGCAGGACCAGGATATGAAAAGCTAAGTTTAGCCTTAAAGGGTTCAAGAGAAGGCATTTAACCCATATGGAAAGTGTTGGCATTGCCATTCATCCTGGTATGTAAGTAGATACCAGATTTACCAACTCCGTGATATTGGACAGTTGTATGCATAGGTGAATTTTACTTGATGAAAAATTAAGAGGGCTGGGGAGGGGGGAGAGAAGAGTAAATCAATGATTTTTGGCTTATTTAAAATTAGTATTTGATACTTAAATATTTTGTTTTCTTCAAATGGATAATGGGGATTTATGTTATTTATAAAAATGTGTAATGCTTACTATACAAGGTGCTCTTCTGAGTATTTTACTCTTTATTTCTTATCCTCACAATACTTTTGGGGAAAGTGCTGTTGTCCATTCTACAAAAGGAGGAAACTGAGGCACAGAGGAAGGGGTTAAATGACTTACCCAAAGTCACACACAGCTATTAAAGAGTGCAAGAACCAGGATTTAAATCTACATTTTTGTCGTCTTAGATGCTGTATTGTGCTGCCTCCTAGATATGGTGTAGCTCAAAGATGGTGAAATTGGGATCATTAGCTCTTCAATAAGATACTATTTGAGACTTATTTTTATTATTTGGTACTAGGGATTGAACTTCAAGGTGCTTTACTATTGAAGTAAATTCCAAGCCCTTTTAATTTTTTTTTATTTTGAGGCAGGGTTTCACTCAGTTGCTGAGGCTGGTCTTGAACTTGGAATTCTCCTTCCTCAGCCTCCTGAGTCACTGGGATTACAGGTGTGCACTACCATGCCTGACTTGAGATTTATTATTTACTTCCTTGGAAATATTATAAACAATCAAATCATGCCTATATTATACAAGGCTTTTTTCTAGATGCTTAACATAGATAATGGAAATTCTGATTGAGTAAAATTCTCTATTCATTCCCAGAAGACCCATTTGACTATGCAGATTTAAAAAGATTTTTTTCTGTAGTTGTAGATGGACAGCATGCCTTTCTTTTATTTGCTTAATTTTTGTATGTGGTGCTGAGGATCGAGCCCAGTGCCTCACATGTGCTAGGAAATGCTCTACCATTGAGCCACAACCTCAGCCCCACTATGCAGATTTTGAGTTTCAGCTCACAAATGGTGAATTTCTTTCTTTCTTTCTTTTTTTTTTTTTTTTGATACCAGGGATTGAACTCAGGGGCACTTGACCACTGAGCCACATCTCCATCCCTATTTGTATTTTATCTAGAGAGAAAGTCTCACTGAGTTGCTTAGTGCCTCACTTTTGCTGAGGCTAGCTTTGAACTCAGGATCCTCCTGCCTCAGCCTCCAGAGCTGCTGGGATTACAGGCGTGTGTCACCGCACCAGGCAGTGAATTTATTTCTAAATAGCAGCAAAATGGTAACAATATAACACACCTAGCCGGGTGCGGTGGCTCACGCCTGTAATCCCAGCACTTTGGGAGGCTGAGGCAGGAGGATCGTGAGTTCAAAGCCAGCCTCAGCAGTGGCGAGGCACTTAGCAACTCAGTGAGACCCTGTCTCTAAATAAAAAATACAAAAAAGGGCTGGGGATGTGACCCAGTGGACGAGTGCCCCTTAGTTCAATACCTGGTACCACAAAAAAAAAAAAAAAAAAAAAAAAAAAAAAAGATAACACACCTGATTGGCCATATAATATTTTAGTTTGCATTTACTGAATTAGGTCATTGCCTTTCCCTAAACTTACAGTGGTTCATTTGTATTTTGGGTAAAGTAATTCAGGAAAGGAGGAAAGAAGGACAGGGAGAGCAGAGGTGGAAGCTCCTCAAACACATCACACATGCTACCTATTCCTTCTTGTCAGCATCTCTCATTTAACATCCTCTGCTTTCTTCTCATCCTGTTCTTTACTGTGCCTTCTCTCTAATAATAACAGTAGTATTAACTCTGTAAGACTAACCCTGACATCTCCAAGATTCAAGTTAGAGTCTCAAGACACACTCCAGTGTCCTTAAAATCACAAGCTCTCACAGCACTTTCCAAACATCATCTTCTCAGTTTCCTATGACAGCAAATGGTATGCCATCTTTCCTAGATATTCTAATTAGAAATAGTTTTCATTCATTCTTCCCTCTCCCTAACACCCCCATTCAAATAGTCTCACAGTTACGCCAATTCTACCTCCTATAGCCTGTTTCTATTTCCCTTCCCACTTCACCAGTTCATGTTTTTCTTATCTCTCACTGGGATTATTGCAATCACCTCCCTAATTTGTCTGTCTGATTCCAGTGTCTCTCTCCTTTAATCTCTCCATCACACTTCAGCAAGAGATAACGTTGTTGTCCTAAAGCTTGGCACACAATCAGTTCATTCCCTTCAAAAAACTGTAATAATTTTCAGTGCCTCTTGGAATAAAGTCCAAGTTCATTCCTATAGTGGTTAATTATTTACTTTGTCTTGCCTTTCAAGTTTCCTGAAGTTAGGGCCTAGTCTTTTCCACATTTCTCCCCTCAGCAGCCTCCCAGCATCTTCAAACACTGATCTACTTATGATAGAGTCCATGTATTAAGTAAATAAAAGGATCCTGCCCATAGGGTAAGATGGACTTGGAGTTTAAATGGTCACTAAGTGTTTTAATCAGGAGGTCATAGGTGTCATTCTAGAGAGGAATTTGAGTAATGTGATTGGGATTACTTCTTTGAAGAAAGGAAGGGGAGAGAAGATGACTAGGATAGGGTATTCACAAGAACTGTTTACTTAAGAATTTGAGATGGGTCATGTGAAGTTCAGGGATATGTGGTTCAGGGTTTGCAGGTTGTGTTTTGAGAATGTAGTCAGCATCTCTGTCCTGATGTTTTTAAGGATGGTCTCAGAATATTGGAAGTAGCTCCTTCAAACACTGTGCTAGCCTGCTTTTTCCTGAGCCATTGGCTTACTAGCCCTAGTCTTCTAGAAGGAAGATTGATGCTGAGGGCTGTCCTGGCAGCCGTGTAGGAATTCACTTAAGTGCCCCACATTTTCAGTCTCCATTCCTGAGGAGTTCACAGTGTCCATGTCAATTAGCTGGCAGGGCTCTGTGTACCCGAAATGGTCTTTTATGCAATGAAAGTGGCAGTAGGCCAGCACTAGTTCCCACAGTGACAAACGGTACATTCAAGTCCCCAGTGTCCGTAGACACCATGCTCTTTTCGAGAGGGCTGGCTCTAAAGCCTCAGCCATCAGTTCACATTGGCACTCTGCAGTGCAGGAATAGCCTCTGGGATTATACCAAGGGCTAGAAGTTTTTCATGCCATATTCTCCTGTATGTTATTTGTCTGCCTTTGTATTTCTTGCTTAATAATAAACACCTTTGTTGAGTGCCTTTATGGTGTATGATGCTTTATGTTTTTACATGCATAATTTTATTTTATCCCCTGTGACATGAAGATACAATTATGGTTTCCACTTCGCCTATGGGGAGACTGGGGCTTAGAGCTGATAACTGACTTTCTGAGATCATTAAGCTTGTCAGTGGGAGGGTACTTGGGGAAGCTAGGACTTGACCCCAGTGTCATTTTTAGTCAGAGCCCTGCTCTCAAACACTACCCAATGTTGTTTCCTCTCAGAGTATCCAGTAGGGCTACAAGTAGGTGAATTGCACTAGAGGAAGTGTAGAATTCTGAGGTTCTAAAATATTTTGAATTTAGCAAATGTTGAGAGAGCCATTGTATTCCTCCCACTTCTTGCTCTCCAATTATGTCACCATTCCAATGAGTTATTTTGATCTCACATATAAAGTGCAAGCTCTTGGGGGAGCAGTTGTTTTGCACAGGCTTGTCAAAATTCCCCAACCTTTATGTCAACTTTCCACTTGTTCCTTCCCTTGCCACTTTGCCCCCATCTGTACTGGTCACAATCTGGAAGTTAAGAGAACATAGCTAGCTGCCAGTAGAAAATGTGCCCAGAGTTCTCCCAACCTCTCTTCATTGTCATGAGAAATGTAGTGAGGTAGGACTCCAGTTCATTGTTCCTTAGCCTAGCATCTAATTTTCCATATGACCAATGTAATTCCATCTCTGTTCTCCTTAATCCTAATACACTCCTCTCTCCCTCTCTCCCCCTCTCTTTTTCTCCTCTTCTATCCCCTTATCTTTTTCTGTGTCTCTGGGTCTCTGTCTCTGTCTCTGTCCCTTTCTACTTCCCTCTCACATACATGCATTTTTCATCATTAATTGGTTTTGAGTAAATGGCCTGAGACACTTTCAGATGGAACATGATGGTCCCTAATGCAGTTGGGACTCTGGCAAAAGAACAGTCACTTTGATGGGGTAGAGTCATTGATTTGGTGCTAGCATGTTCCAGATGTAGATTAGATAAGGAATCGAGTGGCACTGAGTCAAAGGCCCTCTTTGTCCACTCACACACCCTACCTAATCTTAGCTGTTGACGTGCCTATTATTTGTTTCTAGCACTCACTCAGGTGTAGTTACTGATATTCATCTGCAACAATAAGCTACTTAGTAACCCTCTGATTTCCCTTAGAATCTTAACTCTTCCCTTTCCTGGCTGTCATGAGAATAAAGTAGAATATGTACAAATTCCTGTTACTTGGTCATCATCTAAAAACTTGAATGGGCTATCTGCTAGGTTTAGGAGGCCATCTTTTCCAGGTCTGGAAGCAAATGTGCGCATTTCATAGAGTTCCTTACTAACTTTTGCAGCCATGTCCATGACAACAACCTGTTCTTCTACCCTGAAAGCTGAACCTTCCTATTTTGAAGACTCTTAACCCAATAATTCACCCAGAATCCAACCATTCCTAATGTGATCGATTTCAACTTCAGCCTTTCCAGGAAAGCCTCCTTCAACTTAGGAGGGAGATAGCATTTGTTGATTTTGCTTCCTGCTTGTCATCATCACTACCATTTTTCTCCTCAGGGATACAACGGTCATCAACCACTCTCCTAACACTAGCTATGACACAGCTCTAGAAGCTCGCATCCAGAAGGAGGAGGAAGAAATCTTGATGGCCAACAAGCGTTGCCTTGACATGGAGGGCAGGTAAACTATTGATCTGGATCTTGATGGATCTGATACGTTGGTGTAGAGACCAGATAGGTCAGTTGGGAAGGGCAAGCATCTTTATTAATGGCTGGAGAACCTGATTGTGCAGCCTTATCCACCCACTACACTGCTGTCTTCCCTGATAGCCTGTTTTACTTAGAGTTTGAGATGTGATGACCTTGACTATTCCCACTAACTGGAACTCCAAGAAGGGTTACTGTCCCCTGGACATCTGCCTTCTGCCAGAGATGAATTGTTGACATTTTCACGCTGGGGTATTCTTCTAGCACTGCATCCCAACCCTGTTACACAGCAGACTACTCAGCAAAAGAACATCCATTCAAACTGACATGTAGGGCACCTGATGCCACTTAAACCCAGGATCACTTACTTTTTTTTGGTACCAGGGATTGAAACCAGAGGTGTTTAACCACTGAGCCACATCCCCAGCCCTTTTTTATATTTTATTTTGAGACAGGATCTCCCTAATTTGATTAGAGCCTCACTAAGTTGCAGAGGCTGGCCTTGAACTCATGATCCTCCTGCCTTAGCCTCCCAAGCCACTGGGATTACATGCGTGTGCCACCACGCCTGGTTTCAGGGTCATTTACTTATCACCTGAGGTTGTGGCTCATTCATAGAAGGCCTCAACTTCTCACTGAACACATTATTTCCATTGACTCAATTTCTTTGAGACAGCATCAGATACATGGCTTCTCTTATATCCCACTTTTATTTTTACCAAGACTTTACTTTGACATTCTAAGGTATAAAAGACAGTTCCTGAATGCTCTGTTGTATCCATTCGGATGTGCAGAAGGACTTTTTTAGAAAACCCTATAGCACACCATTCCTTGTCTTCTAACTCAGAACTCAGACTAGGCTACCCCTAGTCAGAAAGATAATGGGAGCTCAAATACACATAGACAGCAAGACCAGAGCACAGAGGTAGCAACAAGTTTTTTTTTTTTTTAATTGGTTCTTTTTAGTTATATGACAGCAGAATCTGTTTTGGTATAATTATAGAAGCATAGAATATATCTTATTCTACTTAGAGTCCCATTCTTATGGATGTACATGGTGGTGGGATTCACTGTGTTGTTTTCATATTTATACATGGAAAAACTATGTCAGATTCATTACATTGGATTTTACATGTCTTTGTCTTGGACTTCTAGGATCAAGACTCTCCATGCCCAGATTATTGAGAAGGATGCCATGATCAAGGTACTCCAGCAGCGCTCCCGGAAGGAGCCAAGTAGGACAGAACAGCTGTCGTCCATGCGGCCAGCAAAGTCTCTGATGTCTATTTCCAATGCTGGGTCAGGCTTGCTCTCCCACTCATCCACCCTGACTGGTATACCCATCATGGAAGAAAAGCGGGATGATAAGAGCTGGAAGGGGAGCCTAGGTAATGACAGCAAATAAGGAAGATTATAGTGACACATTTCAAGCGAGTCCTGACTAAGTGACCCATATAACAAGGAAAAGGGGCCACTATCCAGGTTCTAGAGGGGAAAATGATGTAGTGCAGGTTTTCTCCTCCACAGGAGCTAGCTGTATCAGGAGTTCCTCCACACCATAAATTCTCACAGTGAAAACATCGAGACCAAAGCCTAGTAAACATGAATCCTGAGTTCCATTTGGATAGGAAGGAAGATAATTCCAAGTTCATCTTAAAGTTTCTCAGATTTGGTGTTTGCTGCTTGGGACCTTTGTCTTTGTCCAAAGCCCATGTGGCCTTTGTGTCATTCAAAATTTCAAAATTTTAGCATTTCTGTGTTCATTCTTCCCCTGTAATAGGAGGACCCAGAGTCCTCATTAAGCTAAATGGAGTTGGGTGATAGGTTTTTTTTTGTTACCAGAATGCTCTGATATGATAATAGGATGTACTTTTTTGTTAGATTCCTGGGCAACAGCAGCAACATCTGGAGCAGCAGCAACTACTGATATATATATATATATATATATATATATATATATATATATATATATGCATGCAATATGTAGCAATCTATAATATATTATAAATAATACATGTAATATATATTATATACAATATGGTAAATATATATTTTATACATATACTTTATATATATATATATTCTAAGTTGTTGTATATGACAGCAGAATGCATTACATTTCATATTACACATATAAAGCACATTTTTACATATCTCTGGTTGTATACAAAGTATATTCACACCATTTGTGTCTTTATACATGCACTTAGGGTAATGATGTCCATCTCATTCTACCATCATTTTTTTTTACCCTTTTTCCCCTTCGCTTCCCCTCCCATTCTTAATATATATATATTTATATACATGCTTAATATATATAAAATGTATATATCTTATTTAATCATTTCTTGTTGTTCTTAATATCTTCCTTGGTCCTCTGACCCTTGAAGTGTCCTTTGGCTAGAGTAAACATTTGGGAAACCATAGTCATAGTCTGAACCATAGATCACACAATTATTAGCATTCCCATGTGTGTATACAGGCTTCTCCCCTCCCTCATCCTTTTCAACTCTCTGGTAATGTGTGGTGTTGGTTATAACTGAAACCAAGTAAAATTTTGGCAAATTGGTAGAACTTCATCACGTTGAAAAATAAACCAAAACAGATACCCAGGACACTTAATACAGTGTGCTGAGAGTTGAATAATGAGGACCAGAGGGATCTTCCAAGGTGGAAGACAACTTTTCACCAAGGTGGGAGGTGGCTCATTCTGGGACTTTACTAGAGGCAAAAAATAACAGATTTAGACCCATTCGAATTTCTCCTGAACTCTTGCAAGGGAGAATAGCTAATCAAATATCTGGGTTGGAATTACCAATTGTTTTTTATTTGTTTATATTTTTTGTATTGTTTTTCATTTGTAGGCATTCTCCTGGGCGGAGACTACCGTGCTGAGTCTGTCCCATCCACACCTTCGCCTGTGCCCCCTTCCACTCCCCTGCTCTCGGCTCACTCCAAGACAGGCAGCCGAGACTGCAGCACCCAAACTGAACGTGGAACCGAACCGAACAAAACTGCAGCTGTTGCTCCCATCTCTGTTCCTGCTCCAGTTGCTGCTGCCGCCACTGCTGCTGCCATCACTGTCACCGCTGCCACCAACACCGCCACTGCTGCCACCAACACCACCACCATGGTAGCTGCTGCTCCAGTTGCTGTTGCTGCTGCTCCAGCTGCTGCTGCTGCTGTTGCTGCTGCCCAGTCTCCAGCAACTTCTGCTGCTATTTCTGCTGCTGTTTCTCCAGCTGCTGCTGCTCAGTTTCCAGCTGCTGTATCTGCTGCTGCTGCTGCTATTGCTCCTGCTGCTGCTGCTGCTGCTGCTGCTGCTGCTGCTGCTGCTGCTCAGGTTGCTCCAGCTGCTCCGGCTCCGGTTCCAGCTCCAGCTCCGATTCCAGCTCCAGCAGCGGCTCAGGCTTC
The DNA here is from genome assembly GCA_025594165.1 of Tamias sibiricus. Classification (NCBI taxonomy): domain Eukaryota; kingdom Metazoa; phylum Chordata; class Mammalia; order Rodentia; family Sciuridae; genus Tamias; species Tamias sibiricus. The sequence continues at coordinate 103,702,876 of CM046667.1, read as the reverse complement.
TGCTCCGGCTCAGACTCAGGCACCAACTCCAGCTCCGGCTGCGGCTCCTACTCCAGTTCCAACTCCAACTCCAGCTTTGGCTCAGGCTGAGGCTACTGCATGTCCAGCTACCAGTTCTGGACCACGTCGTTTGTCTATAACAAGTTTGACCTGCAATCCAGACAAGACAGGTAATAATTCTCCATACCACATAGTTTTGGGTTCTATCCCCAAATGCAGATTTATTTGCTAGTGCCTGCTGTGTACATAGAGTTGGCCATTTGGATTGAGCTTTTCATGTTCCAAGAGGGATTCATCAGGAGAGGGAAAAGAAGAAAGTCTGAGATGGTAGTGGGCATGAGGAGGTGCTAGTGTTCCAGTAACGTAAATGAGGAACTTGCCAAACAATTTACCTTGCCATTACCTTGGGCTTTACGAAGGCTCTAATGCCATCTGTTTGTAGAAATTTGGAGTTTTACCTTGTCCCTAAATGTTCTCTAATCCCTTGTTTCCACACAGATGGCCCTGCTTTCCACTCCAATACTCTAGAAAGAAAAGCTCCCATTCAGATCCTGACCCAAGAGCCCGATACAGAGATGGTGGAATATCTCATCTAAACAGCCCAATCAAGAGCTGCAGTTTCTCAGCGAGAATGCTTTTAATCATTTTCCTCTTTTGTTTGTTCTTATTTTGAGGGTTAAGACAAGGGTTGGGGGGAGGGGATGTTTTTTAAAGTGACTTTTTACTGGAACAATGTAGTACTTTAGTCATACCATATAAACTCCAGTCTATTCTTGACTCTCTAGGAAGTATTTCTAAAAGATAAATTGATCAGAATGTGCTCTAAAGTTTATTGTTTGGAGTTACACAAATACTGGGACAGTGTGCTGAAAGTTGCTTAAAATGTCCCTTTTTGAGATTATTTTTTTATTGAAGAGCACAGTATGTGTAGAAGACAGTGTGGAACATGTAGTTTGAAAGTGAGAAGCCAGAGAGAACTTGAGTGTGTGCTGTCTTATCTAAACAGCAGCCACAGAAAACTCTCGCTTCAGGCTCATGAAATGGAATAATTATAGTAGCTGTGTAAGCTGGAGAAAAGGTAGGGAATATTGGGGTATGAAAGGGTGCTAGAGCTAATTCTCTCTCTGAGTTGCCCAGCTACCCTGCCCCAGCTGATTGTATTGATCTTCATTTCAGTGGTGCTTTGGAAGTGGATTTTTTTGGTTCCTTCCTGGAGGTTCATGCATTCATATATGTACTCTGGAGTAATTTATGCATTTGGATGATTAATATGTTGCTTTCAGATGCTAGGAGAGTAAATTAACTGAGAGATGCACAACTTCCTGTCTTCTAGGGAGTTAAACATCAGGTGCCTTGATGGAGTGTTGCATGAGATTTTGCACACAGACCTCTGTGGTCTGGGTGTAGCCATGAACAGTGCTTACTTGCCTTTCATACAATCAGTTGGCTTAGTGTTTATTTCTTCTACAGCACAGATTCACTGGTTGGGTCACCAGTCTCCAAATTGCCAGTCATGGGCAAAGTGAGGAGCATTTTTGTTGACAGGTTGAATGCTTTGAATTTCTGGTGACTACTTTAAAATAGTTCATTTTGTTTTCCTAAATTTTTAGCATATGTCTGCATAGGCATATGTGTCTGTCACCTCCAAGGAAATAGCATCAGAAGTCCAAAGTACCATGCTGCAGTCAGGGGAGAGGTTGATTGCAGCAGTCTCTTCAACTACCTCTTCTCAGTGCCAGTGACTCCATCTTGGAATCCCTTTGGGAAGCAGCGGGAAATGTGCCTGTGGGCAGAAACCAAAAGGAGGCCTTGCCATAGAGCTGCCTCCAGGGACACAGAGGGATGCCAGTTTCCATAGGTCCCTGCCCTGTGTCACCTCTCTGCCCTTCATTAAGATGATAGTTCTGCTGATAGTGTTATTAAGATCAGTTTTCAAGGGTATAGGGAGGGTGAAGTGTGTGTGTGTGTGTGGGGGGGGGTGCTAGGTAAGGGTAGAGGTGGGTAGATATTTGGGGATGTATTAGTTAAAATCCAGACTAATAGAAGAGTAGCTTGATGTATTGCATCATGAGCATAGTGGTGGGAAGGAACTGTAGCAATGTAGCCATACCCCCTGATTTTAGTGGTGAGGAATATAAGACTTGGAGACATTCAGTGACTCAGGATCACACAGCACATCAGTCCACTCTCCCAGTTGCCATGCTTATTTTGGGAAACTCCTATACAAAAAAGAAGAGCCTATTTCAAAGAGAAAAAAAGGCATCTTCATGGTCCAGGGTATGTGCATTTTGTAAAGCATCCCTGGTTTGAGTAGTTTGTCCAGGGTTCTGAATTTCTCTTTTGCCTCTCCTGCAGTGCCTTGTACAAGGTTTTCCCTTTCCTGATCCCCATTTCAATATTGAATCGTGTGAAATGTCTCCCTAAGAAATCAACTCCATTTCTTTTCTCTCTATGAGATTGGGTGTCTTGGGTGATCTTATAGGGTTCTTCTGTGAGTATAGGAATGTTGTATTTACCAGTATTCTTTTGTAGTTCATTATTTTCTTCCAAAGGAATTATTGTGTGTGTGTGTGTGTGAGAGAGAGAGATAGGGATGGACAAGAGGGAAGGTTTTTTTTTTTTTTTTTTTTAATTTTAAGCCAGACTTTTCACATTTTTAGTAATAAAGTGATCATCCCACACATTAGTCCTCAGTTACAAAGTGAATGGCAAATAGAAATTAAAAGAGCAGTTGTGCCTGTTCTCATTCATACTACCCATTTATGAGGAGACCAAACCTCAAATAGTAGAAGCAGCAGGTAGCAAACTTCAGGATAGCTACTTTATATCCAAGCAAACAAATAAAAATAATAACAAATCTTTCATGGTGATAACACATTGCCTGAATTTTTGCTGGCTCTGGGAGCCATGATTGTAATCACATTCTGTAAGGTGACAGATGTCATATAGTCCACACTGTGTGGCAGCCATCTCTTTGACTTGTGTGTTTGGGGGAAAGAAGGAAGTTCTTGCCTAAGTACTATTTTTAACTTTTCAGAACTTCTCTGCCCTTTCACAACAGAGGCAGTCCCTCTTTGCTCAGTTTTCAGTCCCAGGTAATTTGCTAAAATAACATTTTATATCTAAGAGATGGAATAAGACTGTGTTCATATATCATATTTATGCAAAAGATAGATCCTACCCTTTCAGAATGTCTTTACTGAAAGTGTCATTTCAAAAATTCAGGTTTATGGGAGAAATCTCAAGTTATCCATCTTTTCACCATTGTGTGGATGTAACATTGGAGGATCTTTCCGGAATCTACCATTCTATGCATTTTACTAGCACCTCACAGGACAAGAGGGTGACCTTGTTGTCTTAACTTATACTGCCTGGTGGTTTACAGGGACCTTTTCAATTGTATATCAGTGTCCCATGTCCAGGAAAACTTCATTAGAACAAACTTTACTTGATATAAAACTCCTATTAACAATGTTTTGGAATTAAAAGTAGCTTGAACTTTCTATTAAATTCATGTATCTTGATTATTGTCTTAATGAAGGCTTAATCCCAATGCTGCTTTTGAGCTTCAGGGTGACAGGAGAGCAGGAACCTGAAATATCTGCCACCATCTGTCATAGGAAATATACCAAGAGAACTATCATGTTCTCTTTTTGTTGTTACACTGTTGGGTGGGTATAACAATTAGGAAATGAACAAACTACATTTTCTGAAGAGCTTAAATCATGCAACTGCTTGAAGTATATACACTTGTACTAACTTTGATAAATTTAATTCTCACATCCATAAGCCATACAATCTCCTGTTATCTCAAATGCTCATTCATATATGGAATGTTACTTAAGATGTGTGCCTTCTTACTGAAAGTGTTTTTCAAGGGAAGGCATCAGCTGTGGGCTAATTGCCACCAATTTCAGTCCTCCATGGTCCTTGGACTATATCTTCCAAGTGCCATCCATCATCAGTAGGACAAGTGTTGGGAGTTTGTTTATTTTCTTCTGGTAGCAACGATGGGTTACATGGAGCTCTCAAACCTCCTTCTGGCCTCCCTTGTGATTAATGGCATGTCTTTGTAAAATGGGTAGTTGGGGTTGGCAGATGGCTAGAGAAAATTGCCTTTGATTTTAAATGTATGTGGTCCCATAATGATTGTAATCCCATTCTGTAATCAGTGGAGCTAGTTCCAATAAAGTGAAGCAGGTTTAAATCCACTTTGTGCCTATCTTTTCACTGACAATAAAGTTAGCTGTTTTAACATGTAGTACCGTGTCAAAAATGCTTTGATGTTTACCAACAGAATCTTTATTTGTGCTGTATTAGTGATTAATTTCAATTCAATGTGCAGAGAATGCCTTTCAAGGACAGCATGCAGTAGAATTTGCAATTTCTTGAAGTATGGGATATGATTGTAGATTATAAAGTATTAAGACAGTGCCATAGGCCACATGCTTTAATTGGTCTCTTTATATAATCAGGCAGTATATATTAAAAGCTTTGCATCTTTTCATCTCCTGGTTCTAAAGGATAAAATGACAGCCACCCAATGTAGAGAATTAATTTTTGGTTAACATTTTGGAAGGCCCCTTGATGGCCCTTTTCTATCCTTGTTCTTATGCCAATTCATCAGTTTTGGTTGAGGGAACTTGTTATTAAAAGCAAATCAAAACCACAAACAATTTGGCTCTTTACTGAAAATGTTGAAGCCACCTTTACACTGCCCTTTCTGAGCCTCCTGTTCGCCAGTGAGTTCCAAACCTGACTGGTGAGGAAAAGATACCAAAGGACAGGGCTGAGGTTATACCTCAGTGGTAGAACACTTGCCTAGTATGTGTAAGACTGTGGGTTTAATCCCCTGTATGAAAGAAAAAAGAAAAACCTCTAAGGACTTTGAAATGGCATGTTTTTATAGTGAAATGGGTTTGATGTATGTTGCAAAAGGGATGGGGCAGGGCTGGATAATTCAGTCAACTATAAATTTGATTTCTTCTAAGTTGGGCTTCATCCCCTCCATATATTTATGATGAGGTATCTGGAAACTATGGATAAAAGCCCACCCTTCTTTTTTCAGGACATAGAAGATGGTATTAAGTGAACCACCCCTTACAAAATTTTGCAAGTCATTCTTTCCAGAACTATCTTTTGCCCAGTCGTTAACAAGTAGTCACTTGTGAGAAGAAAAGGCAAGTGTTCCTTCAAAATTGCAATATTGCATTGTAGGAGCATTTCTAGATATTTTTCAGTATGAAAATTTGATCTGGTACATGCCTGCTATTATACTTCCCTTTCTGTAGGCCTTTCCTACTGATATAAAATGATATGCACAGCCTCTACAAGTTGCACTGTGACAGAAAATCACCTGCTTTCTACCTCCTCCACCTCCATCTTACCCTACAAGAAGGTATTTATTGGAGGAAAAGAACATAAATGGTTTGGTCTTAGAATACTTCCTACATCAACTGGCATTTGAATGAAGAGTTCTCACTGACAGGACTTCCTTTCCAAGAAGAAGAACATTGTGCACAATACCAAAAATGTCATACCGTCTCACAAAGTACTCATTCCTTAAGTGAACCAAATGAATGAAGCCCTGGGTATCTATTTTGCTTCTCATGTTTTGCGATTTGCCAATCACTTCTTCCATTGGATTAGGGCATGTGTAAGAATTGCTGAATAACTACTAACTACTTACTAGATGTTGCCATTGTAGAAAACAATCCCTAGAATACAAAACTTTAAAAATACAGCCCATAATTCTGGTTTATTTAGGAAAACACGTATACACACACATGCATGTGTGCGCACACACACAGAGTTGATTGCAACCTGTGAAATGGCAAAAGTTTGAACAAAATATAGAATTAGTGCAAACGAGAGAATGATAGATGATTGTTGTAATCACATGGGGAAATGGAGAGAAACAAACCTGAACTTAAAGGATGTGTAGATGTTAATCTGATGAATTAGGGACTGGGGATGAAGATTCCATGTAGGAGGAACAGCATGTGCAAAGGCAATCTCACTTTGTCAGATCTGCAATCAAGTGAAGGTAGTTCTAAGATGAAACACCCAAGAGTATACCTCTGAATTTTAACAACCCCCTCATGGAGACTTAAAAATTCAGGTTATGGAATGTGTCAGTATATAAGTCAACAGAGCATGGAGTTCTAGTCCTATGTCAGTCACAAAACAGACATTTACCTGTGGACACGCTCCCTAACAGAATCATAGAAGTTTATCAATAAAGGGGGCAGGAGACTCTCACTTTTTGAGACAGTATATGATATATAAAATTACCAGTCAAAACAATGGGCTAGGGCTGGGGTTGTGGCTCAGCGGTAGAGCACTCGCCTAGCACGCGTGCTGCCCGTGTTCGATCCTCAGCACCACATAAAAATAAATGCATTGTGTACAACTAAAGCAAATAAATAAATATTTAAAAAAAAACAGTGGGCTAAATCCATAAAGAACCTGTGGTTTGACGTTTTGTTAAGAAAAATACAAAGATATACAAAAGCAGAATAGCTAGGCACCTCCATATACCTGTTACTGGTCTTCAACAATTACCAGTGCAAAGCCAATCTTGCTTCATGAATTTCCCCTACCCACTAACCTTATATGATTTTGAAGTACATCCCAGACATCAAAGCATTTTATCCATAAATATTTTAGTATGCATGAAGATGAAAAATCTCCCATATTTTATTGGTGCATTATAGTAATTCGTAAGTGGGATTTCTTGAAAAGTAGCGTTTTTTAATGAAAAAAATATTAAGTGCTGCACCTGGAATCAAAATAAGAACCCACTAAACAAACAAAAATGACAACCTGTTTATGTTTGCCACTTACAAAGCTTCGTTTGATCCCTCAACTTAAGGCCTTAAACCAAAACCAGTGGTCTCAAAAACAAGGATTCATTCTCCCTTAATTGATATACCAAAAAGGCTGTATATTTTCTTTAAAGGCTCCCCAATGTAAGTTCTAAGTCTTTATTCTTCCTCCACTCATATAAAAAGCTCTGGCTCCTTTAATGTTCCTGTCATCCAGCTGTTCCTTGTTTACACTCATCTGCTGATTTGGTCACTATTCCAAGTGCACTGATGATTTTGGCCTATGGATCACAGTTATCTCTCCACCCCCAAACGACCCAACCAGCATGCTGGCCTTTCTGCAGCTCCTTGGCCTCTCCATCTCCTCTGACCTCCACATCCACTCCATTTCAGCCCTCTGTACTCGTGGCCAACCCAGAGCTAGTCATCACTCAGCACTGTTCCACTGTGCACATCATGTCCTCCAGTGCCCTGCTCTCTGGCCAGTCTCCCATCCTCCCAGTTCTCCTACTCTGACTCCATCTGCCCATTAAGTTCCTTGAGACCTCCATTTCTCTCCACGCTTTCAGCCCTTACCTACCTGGTCTGGGTCTCATGCTTAATCACCCAAACCTTCAATTCATTTATACCCCCTAAAACCTCAACTGTTCATTACTAGTCAGAAACTCTCCCTCATAGCTTATATCCAATCCATTACTGATTCTATCAAAATAAACCTCAAAACCAATCCATTCACTTCTATGCAACTCTACTGCCAACAACCTGTTCAAAGCCACTACTTTGGACTTTTTCAGTAGCCTAATCATTGATCTGCTATGCTCATTCTTTTATTCTAGTGTCTATTCAGCAAAAAATGTAATTCATATGATTTTCCTGCTTAAAAATCTTTCAAAAGCTTCCCATTGCAATGTAAATAAAATGGGACCACAAAAGACAAAACAATTGAGCCAAGGTTTTATAGCTGATAGATTTGGAACTGGGACCCTGGTATATTGGACTCTTGTTCCATTAGAATCATTTTGTTTTGACTGGAGATTGGACCCAGAGGTGCTTTACCATAGAGTCACATTCCCAGTACTTCACATTTTTTTTTTATTTTGAGACAGGATCTTGCTAAGTCTTTCAAATTTCAATCCTCCTGCCTCAGCCTCCAGAGCCCCTGGGATTACAGGTTTGTACTAGAACTACTACAGGTGTGCCATTAGAACTATTCTTATGCTTTGTTCTAAGTATCTCCTTTTTCACATGCTTGAAGGACACAATTGACATGGAATCATTATTTTTTTCTGATAATATCCTAGAGAAGTGTTTTTTAAAATTTTATTTACTTAAACCAGGTACAGTGTTACATACCTGTGTTGAGGCAGAAGGATCCCAAATTCGAGATCAGTCTCAGCAACTTGGCAATACTTTGTCACAAAATAAATTTTTATAAAATGGCTGGGAATGTATCTCAGTGCTAAGTGCCCTTGGGTTTAATCCTCAGTACCACAAATTTTTATTATTTATTTTAAAAAATTTTTAAATGTTTTAAAACTGGTACACAAAAACATAAAAAAATACATATTACTTATACAGATTAATGGGGTACATATTAATGTGATGTTTTGATACAGGTAAACATATCTATCTCCTCAATCATCTATTATATTTCACAGTGAAAACATTCAATATCTTTTTTACCAGATTTTTGAGATATACAGTATATTGTTGTTTTCTGTAGTCAACCTTTTGTGCAAAAATACACTAGAGCTTCTTACTCCTAACTGTAACTTGGTACCCACTGATCAAACTTTTCCTATCCCTCCATCTCTGCTACTCTCCCTAGCCTTTGAAAGCTACCATTCTACTCTCAACTTCTGTGATATCAATTTCTTATGATTCCATGTGAGTGAGATCACAAGCAGCATTTTGAAGTCCTCTCTAAGCTATCTGTCTCAGAATCACCTCAGGTGTTTATTCAATACATATTCACTGTCCTTGTCCCTAGAGATGCCTATCCTATAGTTCTAGAGTAAGAGAAGTCCCATACATTTGCATTTTATCTCCTCCTGAAACTACATAGTTTGAGAAACTCTGGTCAAGGATTTCCTGACATTTGTCTTACTTCCCTTCCCCTCTTTAGTTCCCCTGTAACATAATAGACACCCAATTGCATATGGTCAAATGAATAAATACTGTGAGTATTAACATACCTTACTTTAATAGTCAGCCATTTTATTTTCTTTCACTTTTAGTACCTATGGTGAAATGGCTGCCTGGTCTCACCAGATAAGACTCTAAGTGTTTGAATTTACTGCTATGATCAAACAGGGAATGTTGTTAGTTACTTTTGTTATTGGTTTATAGTCCTTGAAGCAACCACAACCACATTTGTGATTTTGGCCAGTTCACTTAGCTCCAATGACCATTCTGTAATATGAAGTCACTGGATTATGATCTCTAATGCCCCTTCTGGCTCTTATACTCCATGATTCTGTGAGACTAAATACTGCATCTAAGATCATTCTTTCACATGGATCCAAAATTGGCTGTGAGACACAGATAAAAGACATTTTAAAATGTGCATATACTGGGCTGGGGTTGTGGCTCAGCAGTAGAGTGCTCTCCTAGCACGTGGGCAGCCCAGGTTGGATCCTCAGCACCATGTAAGAATAAAGGCATTTTGTACAACTAAAAAACAAATAAATAAGTATTAAAAAACTTTTAAAAATGTGCATATACTGAAAAATTCTACAGGCCTTCAGATCTACTTATCAAGCCTCAATTTCTTCTTTCTGGTTCTGTCCACACTTCTCCCATCTTGGCTATACCCACTCCATTCTCCCACTATGCATGTCATTTCTTCAAAGAAGAAAGGTCTACAGAATAAATTTTCTAGAAGCAGCTGAGACATCAAACCAGAGGGAAGGCAGGATAGTTAGCACATCTTTGCACTTCTTTGAACCCGTGAGTGTAATGTAATTTGCATTTATCCAGTTATAGGAGAAAAGTGGAACAAACAAGGGAGAATAAAAGAGAAGTATGCAAGGCATGTGATATGTTGCAGTAGATGGCCAAGAGAAGTATGGTAGTTGTGGAGCCACCATGATACCCATGGTACTAGCAAGAGGTGGGAAAAAAGGAAAGGGAAATAACTCTCTCAGGTATTAGAAACTAGTTGTGTGACAAACATAACTTATGTATTCTTCCCAACAGTTATAACATCCAAGAGAAAGAGAAAAGAAGGGAACATATCTTTCAATACTATTTTTTCTTTCACAGATGCACATTTTGTGAATCCTGAAGTTTACACATCTGGAAAACCTCTCTAGGAAAAATAATTTTAAAAATTATGAATATACATCCAAACACTAAAATATTTCTTTAGAATGAGAAATCACAACTAAGCAGAAATTTTTAAAAGCTGACAAATTTTTAAAAAATCACTCAAACATCAGAATTAAAAAACTAACAGTATTTTTAGTGAACTACCAAACACGTATCCTTAGCACTTTTCCCTTACACTTTCAGTTTTGTATGATTTGTTTGATGCTTCATGTCATAGTGATTTTACAATATAATTTTCTACTAAGATAAAAGAAAGAGAACTTAGTCTTTTCACTTGTGTGGTTGAACAAAATTTATTATTGTTGTTGATACTTGGGACAATAAATATGAAACTTCACATATTGGTGTTCTTAATGCTTATAGAACTGATTTAGGTTTATCCTCTAAAAGCATAAGAATTCTGATAAATTATATTTTATATAATTCTTATCCAGAATACATAAAAGTATAGTGTGTATTTGTGTACATTATATTATCAAGTATATTTCTAGCAGAAGAAAGCTTCTTCTGTGACTAAGCATTTATAACTGAAACCAGAATACTTTTCATACCATTTTGTACATTAGGTAAGTGAAGGAATTTTCTGCAAACTAGCTTCTTAATCCATATATTTCAAATTTTGTTTGTCCTTCAGTACCACATGTTTTCAGCACCAAGTGCCACAAGACACATTCATATAGTGTTAAGACCTCTGGCTTTACACCTTTGTATTATCACACTGGATAAGTCAGCACAGTAAGCAGTGGGGGTATTTCTGGAATCCATTCCTTTACCAGCATGGTTCAATAACTATTTTTCTATACACAGGTCTGACAGAAAATCACATAAATATATTTCACTAAACACAAACTAAATACATCTACAACACAAGTTGCCCTTTGTTGGATCTCAAACATGAGAGAAAATGTAATGGAGGGAAATGAGAATGGATGTCAGGGTTGGGGGGCAGGGTGAGAAAGGGAGATTGACTTATTTTAAGGAATTGGCTCTCATGATGGTGTGTCTGGCAAGTCCAGAGTAGGCTGACAGGCTAGAAATTCAGGTAAGAGTTGGTATTGCAACCTTGAGACAGAATGGCTTTTCTTTTTGAAAACCTCAGTCTTTACTCTTAGGGCCTTTAACTTAGCACACAGAACCCACCTAGATTATGAAGGAGGATCTTCTTTATACAAAGTTTATTGATTTAAATGTTAATCACATCTAAAATATCTTCATAAAAACATATGGATTGCTGTTAGATCAAACAACTGAGTATCATGGTTTAGTCAATTTAGCACATAAAGTTAATGATCAGTAACTAATTGTAACCAATAAATTGAGTCCTCCTGTTTTTTCAAATTTTACAACAACATACAACAATGTGAACTTATTCTTATGGAGCCTCCCAAGCATCAAAATGGTCCTATGCAATTCATATCCCACATCCAATCTACCAGCAAATCTCATCCATTCCACCTTCAAAATATACCAAGAGTCTGTCCATTTCTACTCAGTTCTTCCAGCTCAAATTTTACTTTCTTCTGTTGCATCACCATTTCCCCCACAATTCATTAACTTCTGCTTTGTGTTCTTCACTTGAAGTGTTGAATACTTCATTATTTTTTAATTTTATAGGGGAATGTTTGGACACAATTTTCATCTACTCAGGGACAAAATGTTTTTAGTGTTTGATTTTTGTTGTGCTTTTCCATCTATTCAAAAATAGTATACTTTTTATCAGTACTGTGCCAGTTCCTTTTTAAGTATCCATCTTTGAATGACTTGGTTTTGTCCTGCACAGCTATTTGTAGGAAACTCCAGTGATGGAAAATGGGCGAGGATAGACTTCCATGCTTCACTATCTGATAAAAACTTCAGACAAAATAAAGTTAACAATTTAATGGAGCAAAAAACAATTCATAAATTGAGCAGCAATTAGAACCAGAAGAGGTTCAGAGAACCCCACTCTGCAATATGGGCAGTGGGTATATACAGACTGATAAATACCAAAGAAGGCAGGAACAGGGAACAGAAAGTGGACTGGTATTCCAAAAGTTACTTTTTTTGTAAAGGTTAAAGAAGAGGAGACTTCCTTATCATGTTGGCTAAAACTAGCCTGTTTGGGAATTTAGCCATTATCTCTCTGACTCCTGATCTCTCAGGAAGTCAGATAAACTACTTAGTTTTGGTTTGTTGGTGTAGAACTTTAACATGAGTGATTCCATTTTCATTTGGTCTGTTGAGGCCCCGTTCAGAAGCTCAATCCAAATCAATGTCCTTCTTTAAATTTTATCTAACATGAACAAAAAAATGATATCCCCTGCTGGCAGAGAGATTGACTGCTTACTACAAATATGGCTCCTGTGGTGTGTGTGTGTGTGTGTGTGTGTGTGTGTGTGTGTGTATGTGTGTATAATCCCACCTCTTCAGGCTCTATAAACCAAACCTAGCCAAGAGAACATCTGCCCCTGCTCTACTCACCACAGTTCCTGGACCTATTGTTGCAACTAGGGTACAGTGATTAAGCCTTCAATGTACTGCTCACCTTCAGGAAGTACATATTTTTTAAAGCTTTCCAAGATCCTAGGGGTCCTTTCTATACTCTTGATGGTTCTTCATTTCACTTCCTCCCATCCCTTCCTCTTCTATCACAGATACATATTGGCAGCTAAGACAGATATCTCTGAGTCTATAGATCATATCTGTCTTAATAGCTATATGGAGCTTGTAGGGTTTTATTTTTCTTCAATTCCCTTATTGCTCTTACATGACTTCCAGAAAATTCAAGGGAAAATGATGCCTTATGCAACCATTTTTATATGGTAAGTGACCCTGTCTATTTTTGCTCATTATTATATCTCTGAAGCCTAGAATAATGTTCATTATTATATTTCTGAAGCCTAGAATAATGCTCAAATAAATGCTCAATAAATATTTTTTTTTGCATAAATGAATGAATAATTAATCCAGCAAGCTGCATTTCCTATTCCTGTATCTGAGTTATTGTGGTTGTTGCTAGAGAAAGATGTGTAGATTGGTGCTACCACACATTCATGGGCTCCAATTTCAGCTGGAACATTCTGTACCTGTGCAGGAGCCCTGTTTGGGGAGATAGCTAAGATTGCGGTTGACTATGGGCCATACACATTTTTGGGCATTGTCGCCTTCCGTAGTCTCATGGGACTTGGCCCAGGATCTCGAGAGATTTGAGCAATGACTCAGCAGATTGACATTTTTGGGCATTGTCGCCTTCCGTAGTCTCACGGGACTTGGCCCAAGATCTCGAGAGATTTGAGGAGTGACTCGGCAGATCGAGCAAGCACCATTCCTGCTCGGGCGCATGGGATGAGACCAGAGAGAGAAAGGACAGGGTTATCGCTATTGTATAGATACATTGTAGTTTCTTGTAAGAGTACGTGGCTTGGTTTCTTGTGAGAGTGAAAGGACAGGGTTATCGCTATTGTATAGATACATTGTAGTTTCTTGTAAGAGTACGTGGTTGGTTTCTTGTGAGAGTGTGTATGTAGTGTTAGAAATTACAAGAGACAGAGACAGAAAGATTAAAGAATTTTTTCGTCTCCATCCTGTCTCCGGACTCCTTCCCGCGGCGCTGCCGTTCCAGGCTGCAATCCCTTTCCGGCGGCTAACAGTTGGTGGCCCGTACGGGGAATTCAGCACGGCAGGTAAGAACTGAGAAACCTCGCAGGAGTCTCTAGTCAGAGCAGTTAAAATGGGTTCGAAAATAACTAAGACCCAAGTGTACGAGGCTCTTGATGAATTCTTTGATATGGATGAGTCTGTCGTTAGTGAGGAGGATTTAGAAAACAGTGAAGGCAATCATAAAAGCGTAGATTCCGCTGAGTCAACTAAGACCAGTAAGGAGAGAATTAGAAGTGTCCCCAAAATTACAAAGATACGAGCTGCTAAAGCTATTCAAGATTTATTAGAGATATTTCAAGGATACATGGTCTCAATTGAACCTGGGACTCAGGATGTTACTGAGTCAGTTAGGACCAATGAGAGTAGTAGTAGTGTGAGGAGGAATTAACTAAAGGTGATTTTGAGAAAATGAATAAAAGGAAATTAAGGAAGACCAAGATAAGGGATCATCAAGTGGAGGAACTTGTGTCCTCTACTCCCCCATGGGTGAAATCGATTACAGAAAATATGAAGGGTATCACTAGACGTTTGCATACCCTAGAAATAGAAATAAAAAGTCTTTCTGAGCGCTTATGCGCTCTCGAGGGTAACTCACAGATACATTGGGAACTGCCAGTATTTGAATATGAAAATGGACAGAGGGGCCACCAGCCAATAGATTTCAAAACAATAAAAAATCTCAAAGAGGCAGTAATGACTTATGGACCCCAAGCTCCTTTCACGTTGAGTATACTGGAGTCCCTTAACACCTTTAGCTTAACCCCCGCAGACTGGAAGCGTCTATGTAAAGCAACATTAAGTGGGGGACAATACTTGGTTTGGCGATCGCAATTTCAGGAACTTTGTATAGAAACAGCTAAAAGAAATGCAGATGCGGGGTTTGGAGACCATAATATAGAAATGCTCACAGGAGAAGGGCAATTCGCAGACATACAGGATCAAAAACATTATACCCCAGGAGTATATGCTCAGATAAATGCAGCTGCCTTAAAGGCATGGAAAACTGTACAAGGACCTGGGGATCTACAAGGTAGCTTGTCCAAAGTAATTCAAGGACCTAATGAACCATATGCTGAATTTGCTGATAGACTTTTGAGAACTGCAGGTAGAGTTTTTTGGAGACATTGATCAAGTTATGCCATTAGTTATTCAATTAGCGTACGAAAATGCTAATAAATATTGCCAGGAAGTCATCAGGCCATGGAAAAATAAAAAGGATCTTTCCATATATATACAACTATGTAAAGATGTAAATGATGCCTTTGTCACAGGGAATGTGATTGCAGCAGCTGTGAGAGATGCTGCCCCTCAAAATTTTACAAGGGTTCAACATAGACATTATAATCAATCAGGATATTCTAGGCAAAATTATCATAAT
This sequence comes from Tamias sibiricus, assembly GCA_025594165.1. NCBI lineage: Eukaryota > Metazoa > Chordata > Mammalia > Rodentia > Sciuridae > Tamias > Tamias sibiricus. The sequence continues at coordinate 103,687,702 of CM046667.1, read as the reverse complement.
CAATCAGGCTATTCTAGGCAAAATCCCCAAAGAGAAATAAGACCAAATTCATACCGTACTCCAGGTTGCTGCCCCAGGTGTAAGAAAGGAAATCATTGGGCCAATAAATGCTATTCAAAATTTGACATCCATGGAAATCCTTTGTTCAGGAATTCAAAAAACAGGGCACGGGGCCCAATGCCCCGGGGCCCACAAATGTACGAGGCATTGGAGGAGGAGTATCCTCAAGCATCCACTCAGATGCTTCCCCGACACAATCCCTATTACCCATCCACTCCCTCGCCAGAGGAACAGGAGGAAATGCAGGATTAGACCTCTGTTCCACCGCCCGAATAGTGTTAACACCTGAAATGGGGGTTCAACTGATTCCCACAGGAGTCAGGGGACCTCTTCCCTCAGGGACTGTAGGACTTATTATCGGGCAAAGTCCTGAAAGCTTATTAGGTTTGCAAGTGACCCCAGGCGTAATAAACTCAGACTATAAAGGGGAAATAAAAATAATGCTTAGCTCACCCCAAAGTATAAGTTCTATTAATCAGGGAGATAGAATTGCTCAGCTGCTCCTCCTTCCAAATTTACATAATTCATTTAAAATGAATATGCCTCTAAATAGGAACAATAGAGGATTTTGTTCCACTGATTCGAAACCCATGGTTTGCTGGGTTCGGGACTGTACAAGGAGGCCTATGTGTAAAATAAGAATCCAAGGAATAGAAATGGAGGGTCTTATAGATACTGGAGCTGATTCTTCCATCATTAATTTACGTCAATGGCCCAAACACTGGCCTCTACAAAAAGCTTCAACCAGTTTAAGAGGCTTGGGATATAATAACCTCCCAGAAAAAAGTGCGGTAATTTTAAAATGGGAGGATGATGAAGGACATAAAGGCACATTTCAGCCTTACGTTTTACCTAATCTACCGGTTACTTTATGGGGAAGAGATATTTTACAACAAATGGGAGTACACCTTGCAACCAAACCTGCAGGTGTTAAATGTAAAAACATACAGGGTAATCTTAACCCTAAAAGAAATCATCAAAAAGTACAGGGTAAGCTTAACCCTAAAAGAAATCATTATCATATAGGAAAAAGACATTTTTCTTTGGGGCCACTGAGAAAATAATTTTGAAAATACCATGGCTTTCTGATAAGCCAGTGTGGGTCCCTCAGTGGCCCCTATCTAAAGAGAAATTACAAGCGGCCCACCTACTAGTTAAGGAACAATTAAAAGCAGGACATATAGAACCTTCCACCTCTCCCTGGAATTCCCCCATATTTGTGATCAAGAAAAAATCAGGAAAATGGCGATTATTACATGATCTTAGACAAATTAATAAAACCATGCAAGTCATGGGCCCTACTCAACCTGGACTTCCGAATCCTATAGCTATTCCAAAAAATTTCCATGTTATTAGTCTTGATATAAAGGATTGCTTCTTTTCTATTCCCCTACATCCTCTGGATGCCCCCAGGTTTGCTTTTTCAGTTCCTTCTATTAACAATAATGGCCCTGATCAGAGATATCAATGGAAGGTTTTGCCGCAGGGAATGGCTAATAGCCCCACCATATGCCAAATATATGTGGACAAGGCTATCCAACCCATTAAAAATAAAATATCCAAACCTCATGTGTCTACATTACATGGATGATATTTTACTGGCCCACCCTAATCAAAAAATCTTATTTAATATATTCAGTGACATGGTAGAAAATTTTAAAAAATACGGATTATATATAGCAGAAAGAAAAAGTTCAAACCAGATCTCCCATATTATATTTAGGATTTAAAATCATGGATACTTTTGTTAGACCCCAAAAAATTTTAATAAATAAAGAACATTTAACCACCCTCAATGATTTCCAAAAACTACTGGGAGACATTAATTGGCTTCGCCCTACACTAAACCTCACTACTGGCCAATTAAAACCTTTATTTGATATTCTTCGAGGGGCCCCTGATCCATCCTCACCGCGAACATTGACTCCTGATGCTAGGAAAGCTTTAAAGGTAGTAGAAAAAGCCATAGAAGGAGCTCATTGTGACAGATTTGATTTAACTCAACCGCTGATATTGATTATTATTTCTTCACAATATACACCGACAGGAGTATTTTTGGCACAAGGGCCTTTATTATGGATACATTTGCCTGTCTCTCCTAAAAGCATAATTGAGTCATATACCTCCATGGTGGCTAAACTTATTCTTCAAGGACTTAAAACTTCTACTAAAATATTTGGCATTCACCCTGCTACTATTATTACTCCCTATTCATCGTCACAGATTGAATATTTATGCTTCAATGATAATGACTGGGCTATAGCTAGATGCTCTACCTCTGCAAATTTTGATAATCACCTTCCTAAGTCTCCTATATTATCTTTTTGTATTAATCATCCTATTATATTTCCACAGGTAATAAAAAATCAACCTATTCCTAAGGCATTTAATGTATTTACAGATGGGTCCTCAAATGGTACTGCTGCAGTAGTCACTACAAAAGAAAATATGACTTACATAACTGCACACAAATCAGCTCAACTAGTGGAATTGGAAGCTGTGGTAAGAGCTCTGGAAAATTTTAGAGACCAGCCCATAAACATTTTTTCAGATAGCCACTATATTGTACAAGCCGTCCCAAAATTAGAGTTAGCAGGACCAATAGCACCTCATACTCCAGCCTTTAAATTGTTTTATCAGATACAAAAACTTTTGTGGGCAAGAAAAGAACCTCTATTCGTAGGCCATATTAGAGCACATACTAATTTGCCTGGCCCCCTCCATGAAGGTAATCAAAAGGCAGATGAACTTACAAAAACAATATTTTATACTTTCAGCACTACAACAAGCTACTTTATTTCATTCCCAGTTTCACGTCAACAGCACCACCTTGCAACGTAGGTTTAAAATCACAAAGGAGCAAGCCAGAACAATTGTAAAAGATTGTAAATCTTGTATAACACATTTGCCCAATCCTCATTTTGGTGTTAACCCTAGAGGATTAATGCCCAATCATTTGTGGCAGATGGATGTTACTCATGAGCCAAGCTTTGGAAAATTGCAATTTATTCATGTAACCATAGATACATGCTCAGGCATGATTTTTGCTTCCTTACATTCCGGAGAAAAAGTTAAAGATGTCACATCTCATTGTTTACAAGCTTTTGCTGCATTGGGCATCCCAAAATGCTTAAAACAGATAATGGTCCCGCTTATATGTCCTCATCTTTCAAACAGTTTTGCGCAAAATTCAACATATCCCATAAAACAGGCATCCCATACAATCCTCAGGGTCAAGGCATTATTGAAAGAGCAAACCGCACACTAAAAGTTATGTTGTTAAAACAGAAAGAAGGAAACTGGAAAAATCCTAAGGACAGATTGGCAGTTGCCCTGTTTACTTTAAATTTTTTAACTTTAGACTCTGATGGTTATTCTGCTGGAGACAGACATTGGAACCCACATCAACAACATAAACCTTTGGTTTACTGGAAGGATGTTCTTTCAGGTACATGGAAGGGTCCGGATCCAGTATTAATTTGGGGGAGAGGATCTGTTTGTGTCTTTCCAAAGCATGAATCCTCTCCAATATGGATACCATCTAGATTAATAAAGCAGGTACCACATCAAAAGGATCAAGATGAAGTTGTTGAGGAATCAAGATTAATAAAAAAGGTACAAAATCAAGAGGACCATGATGAAGATATGGAATGATTCCCTTAAAAGAGTCCTTCAAAAATATGTCACAACTTAAGTGTCATTCCTCCCGGCTGGGACGAAGAGATCTCTCTTTAGTGTGCACACAATTATATATATATATTTTTTACTTTTTATATATGTGTTTATTTGTGTATTTGTCTAAATTTCATGTTAATGTGACGTCACAAATATATGTTTGTATGTGCGTCTGTCCAGTGTGACATCAAAAATAACAAAGCGCCCAAATAACTCTAATTCATTTAAGTTTAAGAGTATTCAAAATGGGTAAATAATTTAATAAGTGAAGGTACCTTCAATTTTGTTTTATAGGTGTCCCAGGGACTTCTCTTTAGCAAAAAATATGACTAGTGCTGTATAACCTTATATTTTGGTGTTTTGACATGAGGTTGCTTATTTGTTATTAACTTCATTTGTTTAATAAATGATTAATTTCAATTATTTCAACAGGTAAAGGACTGCTGTGTATGCAGAAACTCGAGAGTTCCAGCTAACAAATTATTTCTCCAAAGTGCTTTTAGTTTTTCTTTAATCTATCTTTAATGCAGTAATTACCCTCAGTCTTTCTTTGTTTTGTTCTAAATATGATATTTTGCCAGCTTATGTTTGTGGGAGCACAGGCTACAATGTGTGTGAGCAGAAATCAACTTATTTTTCCAATCTAATAATTCTATTATTTAGTTTGACAACTCGCCTCTTGACTCAGTGCTGGAATAGCACTGCCTTTCCTTTAACAATTGATGCTTCAGTCTCTAGATAGCGGGCCCTGAAGATTTGCCGGTGGCATCGTCTAGACATAAAAAAGACGGCTGCTTCTACAGCTGCAGGGATCGCGGTCGCTGCAAGCATCCCTGCTGCTCAAATGTCAAACAACCTCACCAGCAGTGTGGCCTCTGCTCTGCATGCATGGGGCCTCCTAGATCTACGTGTTATAACAAGTGGACATTTTGATCTTTCATTGTTTGGGACTTCATGGGACAGTACCTTGCGGGTATTTGTTTAGAGAACTCACTGTGTTACTTGATAGAACTTAGGGCAGCTGATTTGTTTAAAGAATTTGATATGCTATGCAATTTGACTTGTCACCAAAAGGCTTGTCGCCTTAAAGCCGCAGCATCTCCTCCCAATTGGACGGCTGTTAGTCATCTTACACAGTCGATCCTAAAGGGCTCCATTGGATGGCTGGTTAGCCAATGACGGGTAAGATCCCCAGAGGGGGACAACCTAAGACAGGCACAGTCGCACGGGACAGTCTCATGTGGCCGACATATCAACCTAAGACAGGAGTCAAGGGCACAGCCTTGATTATCCAATGACGGGTAAGAATGTTGGTTGCACATAGACGTCCTAGAGCATCCCCTCTTTTAAAACAAAAGGGGGAAATGCAGGAGCCCTGTTTGGGGAGATAGCTAAGATTGCGGTTGACTATGGGCCATAGACATTTTTGGGCATTGTCGCCTTCCGTAGTCTCACGGGACTTGGCCCAGGATCTCGAGAGATTTGAGCAATGACTCAGCAGATTGACATTTTTGGGCATTGTCGCCTTCCGTAGTCTCACGGGACTTGGCCCAAGATCTCGAGAGATTTGAGGAGTGACTCGGCAGATCGAGCAAGCACCATTCCTGCTCGGGCGCATGGGATGAGACCAGAGAGAGAAAGGACAGGGTTATCGCTATTGTATAGATACATTGTAGTTTCTTGTAAGAGTACGTGGTTGGTTTCTTGTGAGAGTGTGTATGTAGTGTTAGAAATTACAAGAGACAGAGACAGAAAGATTAAAGAATTTTTTCGTCTCCATCCTGTCTCCGGACTCCTTCCGCGGCGCTGCCGTTCCAGGCTGCAATCCCTTTCCGGCGGCTAACATACCTGCCCTTGGCTAGTATACTATTCTCCTCAGCAAGTACAGTCATGTGCCACATAACACATTTTGGTTTATTATGGGCAACATATATAACAGTCATCCCATATAATTATATCATGCAGAGACTTTCTAGCTATCTTATGTAAGTACATGCTGATGTTTGCACAATAATGAAACTGCTTAACAGTGCATTCAGGGCCAGGCCCTCCTGTAATTCCAGTGGCTCAGGAGGCTGAGACAGGAGGATTGCAAGTTCAAAGCTAGCCTCAGCAACTTAGCAAGGCCGTAAGCAATTTAGTAAGACCCATAAAAAGGGCTGGGAATGTGGCTTAGTGGTTTAGCACCTTTGGATTCAATCACTGATACCAAAACGCACACAAAAAAACAAACAACAACAACAAAATCCTATGCATTCATCAGAAAATGTTCCCATCGTTGAGTGATGCATGACTGTCTGTATTCCACTCAGTGTTCTTTTTACACATCTGCAAACATCCACCACCCTCACTCACAGACAGCATTTATCTCCCAATTCAAAGTGAAAGCAGTTTTCAGTTGGGAACCTAGGGTTCACAATAAAAACATGGAACAATAGGTAGAAAACAGCCACTGACCAATCAAAAAGCACTTCAGCTGTAAATAGCTGCTATCACCATGCTAGTGTTAACCAGCTCAAAATCAGCCTCAGAAAACCGTCAACAGGAACACATGTCACTTGTTTTGTATCCTCAGCATTTGTAACAATGACTGATTTAATTCCTACTACAAGAGGATGACAAGTTTGAGGACAGCCTCTATAATTTAGCGAGAGTCTGTCTCAAAATAAAAAGGTCTGGTGATGTAGATCAGCGGCAAAGCACACCTGGGTTCAATCTTAGTATTGCAAAAAATAATTCCTGCTACATAGTAGGTGGTCAACGAGCATTAGTGAACAATGGCAAAAATAATATAAGTTCTCAATAAATGTTTCATAAAATGAATGCATTAAAATAAGCATCATGAGGACAAGATGAAGTGAACTTTTCTAATATGCTGTCATTGTGGTTGCCATAAAAATGAAATAAAGCATTCAAAAGAACTTTGCAAATTGTAGAGTGCTATTACCAACATTAGATATTTCCAGGGAGTTCACCCTTGTAACCCAGTCCTATGATAGGCCTTACGAGTAATACAATAATGTACAAGTCTAGGTAACTGATTTTAAGAAACTTACAACTCAAGAAGACTAAATAACTGTACATGAAATAATTGGATGTAAATTTGGTGCTATATTTTGTAGTACTGTGTATATAGACAATTTCTGGTGCTCAGGGTGAGGGACAATGTGGTCCTATTACTCTTTTGATGACTGCTAACATTCTTGAAGAGTTCAGTATTAGCTCATCAGAGTGGCACACACCTACAATCCCAGTGACTTGTGTGACTGAGGCTCAAGGCCAGCCTCAGCATCTTAGTAAGACCCTGTCTCAAATTAAAAAAAAATATTAGGATGTAACTCAGTGGCAGAGTACTTGCCTAGCATGCATATAAGGCCCTGGGTTACATACCTAGTACTAAAAAAAATGACTTCATTGTTGACTTCAATAGTAACATTGTTGTGACTTTGGGCACTGTCATAGCCTATTTTGTTTCTTTATCTGTCAAATAAAAATTACACCTCCCGGTTTACTTGGTTTACTTTCATGTTCTGGAATTAATGTACTAGAATATACTTAGTCAAAGTAAACCATGCTCTATGAATGCCATTATGATCATCATTGCGTAAACATTTTATGTTTCTGCTTTTGTGATACATATTTAATATTCATTTGTTCTTACTGATCATACTAACAATTACTCCCCAATTTATATAACTTCCCTTCTCTCTGGAGGGAAGAAAATTGAGCCCTCAATAGCATAAATCTACTGTTTGGGGAGGCTGTTGAAATGTGGGCTAAAGCAGGCATCCCTCAGAAGAGGGTATACATCTGGCCATAGGGGATGGCAACTGGGTGGGTGTGGGGGTGCAGGGTGAGGGTTGTGAATACAGACTGATTGGCACTTTGGTAGTTGACTCCTTCTCTTTTTTTATTTATTTATTTTTTTTTGGCACCAGGGATTGAACTCAGGGGCACTCGTCCACTAGGTCATATCCCCAGCCCTTTTTTTGTATTTTATTAGAGACAGGGTCTCACTGAGTTGCTAAGTGCCTCGCCATTGCTGAGGCTGGCTTTGAACTCGCGATCCTCCCGACTCAGCCTCCCAAAGTGCTGGGATTACAGGCGTGCGCCACCGCGCCCGGCTTGACTCCTTCTCTTATCTGGTGTGTGTTTTTCTTTCTTGAGTGGGCCTTTCTAGAAGTTGCTTCAAGCCTAGGTTTCTGTTCACAGTCTTCCTATATTGCCTTCCTGCAAGACCCACATCATGGATGCCTTTCGACTGACCCAGTTCTCTCTACTTTATTGCTTGTAGTTCTCAAGAATTACTGTAGAATGTACTGGGAATGTAATGTCCTCAGAAAGGATGGAGCTGATGAGAACATCCCAGGTGCTGGTCCACATTTGCTTCCTGGGCATCAAAAGTGGTCTTAAGTACACAGCACCTCAAAATATAGCCACGACTTTATTTGCACTTACTTCATATACATTTATTTAGTCTCATGATATATAAGTTATTCAAAATCAAGGACCTAGGTTTGCATATTATTGTATTGCCCATAAGGCCCACTATGTTCTTTAGTAACAAGATGTCCTTCAACACTTCAGCTCAGTGAGTCCTGTGACCTTGAGGTATAAAACCCAGGGCATAATGTTTTCTGGAGTCCCTCATCTGTAGTGAAAATTGGAGCATTCAGGACACCATCAGCCCTAGGAGGCTTTCTGAAGCTTGGAGGAATGACTGACAGTGAATCCTTGCCCTCTGTTGTCACTTGTTTTCTATCGGAAATAATACATCTGCTTCCTGTGACTTACTGCATCTGTGGGTATTCTGCCTCAACAGACTCAGAGAAGTTGGTAGCTACTACACGGTGAACTTGCTTCACACTTCCTGCTATGGATTGAATTGTGTTCCCCCAAATGCTAAAGCCCTAACTCCCAATGTAACTATTTGGAGATAGGCTTTTTAAGAGGGAGAAAATCACCCAGTCTCTCTCTTTCTCTCTCCACAAAACACACACCAACAACACAGTAAAAAGGCAGACCTTCTCTGCCAAACTTTGATCTTGAACTTTCCAGCCTCTACAAATGTGAGAAAATAAATGCATGTTTTTTAATCCACCCCCACACCAGTCCATGGTATTTGTTATGGTAACCAAAACTGACTAAGACTGTTCAGGTCACATTTTAGGCACATGCGGACTTGAACACAGGAGCCATGGGACAAATGGCTACAAGTCAAGAGGAAAATAAACCAGTCCTAATTTGAGGCCCCTAAATACAGGGAGGAATACTGTGTGGTATGTGAACAAAGGGTACTTGTATCTCCAGACAAGGATTGCTGACATTCGGGATTTGTTGGTGGAATCAACAACTGTTTCTAGCAGGTAGTCATGTATGTTTTAAACTAAAGATACATTTTTGAGCAAATTGCTGAGTCCTTCTGTGGTAAGACTAGTTAGATGAAGCCATGAGAAGCTGAGCTCCTAGAGCAAGAAAGGTCTCTTTCTTATTTTAGTGGTCAAGTTCTGTGGAGGCCTTCTGTAGCAGATGGGATTATTTCTGCATCTTCTTCTGGAATGTTTTTCCCCCTTACTTCTGTAGATCAGCAAGTAAATTAAAACTGAAGGCAGTTTGAAACTTAAAATCTTTTTAATCCCCAGTATGTTATATACATTTATAAATATGTCAAAATGAACCCGACAGTTGTCTAAAACTATAATGCACTAATAAAAACAAAAAAAATAAATCTTTACTTTCTTTTACTTTTAAAGTATTGTGATTGCTACTTCTTAGTGTGTGCTCTATTGAATAGATTTATTTCTAGGCTTCCAGAGAAAGAGGGGCTCCTTCAGACTGTATCACCTTACAAGACAATGCAAGAAGACAGAATGAAAAACCACTGGCTTAGAGACTACTTTCTGCAAGGCCCAGACTGCTTGCCACCCTTGCTTCACCAAGCTGCCTGGGAAAACATTTGGTTTCCAGATGCTATGTATGACAGGACCCTTGTTCTTTCTCATGGTCCATGTAATCTGAGCTGTGGATGACTCTTGGAGATGGTCAGAGCTACTTTCTATAGACATTGTTTGCAAGTGTGTAAAGGTTAGGACAACAAGACAGGTGGGTGGCATAGGCTAGGAAGTATTCAGTGACATCTACTGGCCAATCTTGTACATCATTAGGGCACTGCTTTGGAGTCATTTGCTCAAAAGAGAGATTCCTTGGCCTCTGTTCTCAGAAAATATGATCAAGTGGATCTGGCATGTAATCTGGGTATCTGTATATTTAATAAACTTTCCACATTATTCTGACACACAAACTGGGTTGAAAACCCTTGCTTGCTTTTGAGAGCCTACAGAATGAAGAGGTAGACATAATGGCACAAAAGCCCACCTCAGCTTTCCTTAGCTAGATGAACTCCAGACCCTTAGGCTGTCATGTTTTGAAAAAAGACAGCTGTTTCAGGCTGGTACTTGATATGTAAGAAAAATAAATGACCTGTTGTCCGTGCTCTCAGGTGAAGAACAGTGAGGTAATACATTGAGCTAAATGAAATAAATATGCAATTTGCCTATTGGTATTTGTTTATTTAGGCAGTACTTGGGATTGAACCCAGGGTCATTTTACCACTGAGCTACATATCCAGCTCTTTTATTTTATTTTGAGTCAGGTTCTTGTTATGTTACTGAGTCTGTCCTTGAACTTGTGATCCTCCTGCATCATGCTCCCAAGTAGCTAGGATTACAGGCTTGCACCACCATGCCAGTCACCTATTGATATTTAAAGTGTCATTTATTAAATATTTAGTAATATTTAATAAGTCCTCACAGGGAACAACAGGAAGTTTTCCATTATGTTTGATCACAAAAATTGGTCTCACTGGCAGATGTTATACTAGCCACAGAACTTCAATAATTTTTCCTTCTTTCTGTTTTTTTGTATTTTGATTCAGACCCATTCATTCATCCATCCATGTATCCATCCATGCATCCGTCTATCCTAATACATTCCAGACTGCTGGCTGTGGAGTTATAATATAATAAAGAAGTCAAATCTCCATTTTTAGGGACATTAATGATTAAAAACAAGAAGCTACAGCAAGTCTGGTGTGGTGATGTATGCCTGTAATCCTAGCAGCTGGGGAGGCTGAGGCAGAAGGATTGCAAGTTCAAAGTCAGCCTCAGCAACATAGACAGGTCCTAAGCAACTTAGCAAGACCCTGTCTCTAAACAAAAAATAAAAAAGGGTTTGGGATGTAGCTCAGTATCACACATCTTATGCTATCACACATCTCATTATGAATATCTATCAGATATTAGCTAGTTTAGCTAGATTGTCACCTGGAAAAGTTCTGACAGGTCATACTACAGGACTTGGGTCGTGGTTAAGGAGGGTATTCCAGGCAAAGGTGAAAAATAGCATGGTGCATCTGGAATTGGGGAATGCAGAATGCTTGGGATGTCTGGGACAGAATGTACTTAGGAGTGTCCAAAACCGAGATAGGGTAGATAGGCAGAAGCCCTGTCAGAGTCTTACCTGCCACACATAGATTTAGACTTTACTCTCAGGGTAGTTATTTTATATTTTTAGGTATTGAGGATTGAAACCAGACATGCTTTACCACTGAGCTGTATCCCCAGCCCTTTGTATTTTTATTTTGAGACAGTTGCTGAATCTGGCCTTGAATTTGTGATCCTCTTGCTTCAGCTCCCTAGTAGCTGGGATTACGGGTATGCACCACTGTTACTGGCTCTGGGGAGTTATTGTAGAAGGTTTTAAACCAGGAAACATGGCCAGCTTTGTTTTTTTTTTTTAGAAAAATCACTCTTGTAGCAGTCTGGAGCATAGATTGAAAGAGATCGGCTTTGAAACAGGTTGTTATAAATAGTGTTTTGCCTCCCTTTTTCAATGGGTAATAGTGAGTGCCTGAACTAAGACAAGTATTAGCAATAGGAATGGAGAAGAGGGAATGGATTCATACATAATTAGGCAATAGCATTCACAGAACACAGTGAGTGATTAATTGCAGTGGAGAAGGGTAGAGAAAGAAATCTAATATGACTCCCTGCTTTCTGACTTAGGTGACTTGGAGATGGATGGGAAGGCAATGTACTAAGTGTACACAGGAGGAAATGGCTAGAGGGGAAGGAATAGAGATAATCAATTTTGTTTGGGACATGTCGTGTTCCAGTTCCCTTTGGGACATCCAAACCAAGATGTCAAGTAGGCAGATAAACATAGGGATCTGAAACCCAGGAGTGAGATATACACTAAGGATAACAATTTTGTACTCATGAGTCAGTGTATTGTCTTTAAGGCAACAGGACTGTTTGAGACTGCACAGGAAGATTGCATAAAGTATGAAGAGAAAAGGAGCAAGGAAAGAAGCTCAGCTCACAGCAGCATTTAAGGGGTGAACATAGAAGGGTTTGTGCTGGAGCTTGGGATGGAACAGCTGAGCAAGAAAACCAAGAGAGGTTTCTGTTAGGAATTGGGGACACACTTTGGTCATATTTAGTTATTATTTGTCTATAGGATCTGAAATGCTGAAATCATGCTCCACTAATCAGTACTTCCCCTCAAGAGATTACCTATGGAAAGATTTGCAAAGAAGAGCAACCAAATAGAGAGCAAAACATCACTTAACTAGAAAATCTAAAATCTCAGTACATGGCTTTCTAGGAAAATTGGAGTCTATGCCTTAGACCAGAGGCCTAAATAGAGTTTCTACCTTTTTATAAAGAAAAACTTATCATACTCTGAGTACCATCTGGAGGAAGCTGAAAGAACAACAGAACTAAGAGCAAATGCTGTGACCCCTTTATCCACTGGTATAGGACAAGTATCAATAGGAGATTGAGAGAATGCTGGGGTTGTAGCTCAGTGGTAGAGCACTTGCCTGTCATGTGTGAGGCACTGGGTTCTATCCTCAGCACCACCTAAAAATAAAGAAATTAAATAAAAGCATTGTGTCCAACTAAAATTAAAAATATTTTTTTCAAAAATAAAAGGCAGAGAGAAACCTCAGTTTAATAAAGAGAGAAAATGTAAGAAAGCAGAAGAGGGACTAAAGAAAGAAACAATAAAATAGATAATAAGACAGCTAGAGTAGGAGGAGAAAAATCCTATGAGTGTGGAGAGTTTGAAGAGCAGACTTGTTGTCATCAGTGTCAAAGGCTGCAAAAGAAGTCATAAAAGACAAAGCAGCATTCCTCTCATCCCCACTCCCTTGCCTTTATAAGTTAGTATCTTCATATCAAAGAGATCATTCGACCTTTGGTTTTTTGGGATTGGCTAACTTCACTTAGCATTATTTTCTCCAACTCCATCCATTTACCTACAAATGTCATGTTTTTATTATTTTTTAGTGCTGAGTAGTGTTCCATTGTGTATATGTACCAAAGTTTCCCTATCCATTCATCCACTGATGGGCATCGGGGTTGGTTCCACAGTCTAGCTATTGTGGATTGTGCTGCTATAAACATTGATGTGGCTGTGTCCCTGTAGTAATCTGTTTTTAAGTCCTTTGGACCAGTAACTTGAGAAATTGTGCTCTTTATATGTAATATGAAATGAAATGTACTCTGTAAACATGTATAAAAAGTTAAAATAAAAAAATAAAAAATAAAACAAACTTAAAAAAAAAAAAAGACAAAGCAGCAGAGGGAAGTGTTAAGACATTTCCCCTCATTGTCATTTCTGATCCTCACCCCCAAGCACATGTGGCTCAGATTTCCAGTCCACATTGGCTCAGAGCTTTAGAACAGAAGTTGTAAAGTGGCAGATGACAGTCATTATTTATTTGACCTGATCAGTGTTTGCCAACATGTAAAATCAAACGAGTTCACAGGAAAAAATCCAGATTTCTGTCTTCTCTTAAAAAGTTGAAAGGTTTGGCAAGCTGGGCTTGCATCATAGAATACAATCCTGGTGCCGCCTTTTGATAGTGATCTTTCTTTGCCACATCTTTCCCTTTTGCTTTATTTCCAGGCTGCTTGTCCCATTTATGCCAATAGCCTAGTATTTGCCATGTAGAGAATTTTGGGAGAACACTAGCAACTGATATGTGGGCATATATTAGACTAAAGATTGGCAAGATTTTCTGGTAAGGGATAGAGTGCAAATATTTAGGCTTTGTGGACCATAAGGTCTGGTGCCAATTACTTGACTTTGCTATTATAATGGGAAAGGAACCATAAGCAAATTGATAATCAAATGGCTGTTGTTATATTGCAATAAAATCTTATTTGCAAACTCCAAATTTTGAATTTTATATAATTTTCATGATCATCAAATATTTTTCTTCTTGCTCTTCTTCTTTTTTTGGCACTGGAAATTGAACCCAGGGGCACTTTACCACTGAGATACACTCCCAGCTGTGAGACAGGGCCTTGCTGAGTTGCTGAGGGTCTCAGTAAGTTGCCTAGACTGTCCTCAAACTTGTAAGATTCCTGCCTAAAGCTTCTGAGTTGCTGAGATTACTGGCCAGTGATACCTGGCCTTCTTTTGATTTTTTTAAGCATTAAAAATTGTAAAAAAAAAATCATCAACTCATAAGCCACGTAAAATCAGGCTGCTGAGCAGATTTGGCTCTCAGGTTATAGTTTGCTAACCCCAGCCTAGAGAATCAACATGTTTTAACATGGTAGGTAGCATGTAGCATGGAAGCTCCCTTCCCCCAATAAAGACATGGGATCATGCATGGTAGCCAGGGAAATATGGAAATACAGAAAGGTAAGACTGGCTTGAAGACATCAGTTTAAAAAATAGAGGGGTAGGATAATAAAAGGATTCAGCTTTATAAACAGCCTCTACTTTATATATATGGAAGTTCCAAAGATAGGGGTGGGGAAGATAGAGAGATTGGGAGATGAAGACCAAATGATATACAGTTTCTTTGGGGGTTATGAAAATGTCTTAAAATTGATTGTGGTGATGATTGTACAACTCTGAATATAATACAACAAAAAATAGTGAATCGTGCACTTTTAATGGATGAATTATGTGGAATTATTTATGAATTATATGGAATGTGAAATCCATCTTAATAAATTTGTTATCAAAGAAACAAAAAAGGAGAAGAAAGAACCCAGAACAAAGAAACCAATCTGACAATATTGATTCTACCTATCCAAGAGCAAGGTAGGTCTTTCCATCTTCTGAGTTCTTCTATGATTTCTTTCTTTAGTGTTCTATAATTTTCCTTATAGAGCTCTTTCACCTCTTTCGTTAAGTTGATTCCCAGGTATTTTTTTTATGCTATTGTAAATGGGGTAGTTTTCATCATTTCCCTTTCAGAGGCCTTGTCACTGATGTACAAAAATGCCTTTGACTAATGGGTATTGATTTTGTATCCTGCTACTTTGCCAAATTCATTTACTAGTTGTAAAAGTTTTCTGGTAGAGTTTTTTGGGTCTTCTAGGTAGATTATCATGTCATCAGCAAATAGTGCTAATTTGAGCTCTTCTTTTCCTATCTGGATCCCTTTAATTTCTTTCGTCTGTCTAATTGCTCTTGCCAGAGTTTCCAGTACTATGTTAAATAGCAGTGGTGAGAGGGGGCATCCCTGTCTTGTTCCAGTTTTTAGAGGGAATACTTTCAATTTTTCTCCATTTAAGATAATGTTAGCTCTGGGCCTTGCATAAATAGCTTTTATAATGTTGAGATATGTCCCTGATATTCCTACTTTTTCCAGTGTTTTGAACATAAAGGGGTGCTGTATTTTGTCAAATGCTTTTTCTGCATCTATTGAGATAATCATATGATTTTTATCTTTAATGTTCATACTACCAAAAACATTATACAGATTTAATGCAATTCCAATCAAAATCCCAATGTGATTCTTCAAAGAAATAGAAAAAGCAGTCATGAAATTCATCTGGAGAAATAAGAGACCCAGAATAGCCAAAGCAATCCTGAGCAAGAAAAGTGAAGCAGGGGGCATCACCATACGGGAATTTAAATTATACTATAGAGCAATAGTAACAAAAACAGCATGGTATTGGCACCAAAACAGACTGGTGGACCAATGGTACAGAATTGAGGACACAGAGACTAATACATATAATTTCAGCTATCTTATATTAGACAAAGGCGCCAAAAATGTACAGTGGAGAAATGATAGCCTCTTCAACAAATGGTGCTGGGAAAACTGGAAATCCATATGCAACAAAATGAAATTAAACCCTTGTCTCTCACCATGCACAAAATTCAATTAAAAGTGGATCAAGGACCTAGGAATTAGACCAGAGACAATACACCTAATAGAAGAAAAAGTAAGCTCCAATTTCCAACATGTCAGATTAGGCCCCAAGTTCCTTAATAAGAATCCTGTAGCACAAGAACTATTACCAAGAATTAATGAATGGGATAGATTTAAACTGAAAAGCTTCTTCTCAGCAAAAGAAACAATCAGTGAGGTGAATAGAGAGCCAACTAATTGGGAACAAATATTTAATACATGCACATCAGATAGAGCACTAATTTCTAGAATGTATATAGAACTAAAAAAACTTAACACCAAAAAAGCATATAACCCAATCAATAAATGGGCTAAGGAATTGAAAAGACACTTCTCAGAAGAAGATACACGATTAATCAACAAATACATGAAAAAATGCTCAACATAACTGGCAATTAGATAAATGCAAATCAAAACTACTCTAAGATTTCATTTCACTCCAGTCAGAATGGCAGCTATCAAGAACACAAACAACAATAAATGTTGGAGAGGATGTGGGGAAAAAGGCACACTCATACATTGCTGGTGGGACTGCAAAATGGTGCAACCACTATGGAAAGCAGTATGGAGATTTCTTGGGAAAATGGGAATGGAACCACCCTATGACCCAGCCATCCCACTCCTGGGTCTATTCCCAAAAGACTTAAAAACAGCATATTACAGTGACACAGCCACTTCAGTGTTTATAGCAGCACAATTCACAATAGCTAGATTATGGAACCAACCTAGATGCCCCTCAGTAGATGAGTGGATAAAGAAAATATGGTATATATACAAAATGGAATTTTACTCAGCAATAAGAGAGAATAAAATAATGGCATTTGCAGGTAAATGGATGAAGTTGGAGAATATAATGCTAAGTGAAATTAGTCAATCTCAAAAATCCAAATACCGAATGTTTTCTCTGATATAAGGAGGCTGGTTCACAGTGTTGTTGGAAAGGGGTACATAGGATCAGAGGAACACTAGAATGGTCAACGGAAAGGGAGGGGAGGGAGGGAGTAAGGGGGGGTTGGAAAAAAATTGGTGGTTGAATGAGATGGATATCATTATCCTAAATGCATGATTGAAGATCTGAATGGTACTTATATACTTTGTATACAAGCAGTTGTATGTAAAAAGATACTATACTTGTGCATGATGAATAAGTAAATAAATAATAAAAAAATAAAATAAATTTATTAACAGAAAAAAAAAAATGCTTATTGTTTGAAGCACTAAAAAAAAAAAAAAAAAAAAGAAAAGAAACCAATCTGAAACCAATCAAGCAAAAAAAAAAAAAAAAAGCCAATGCCAAATGGTAACAGAAAGCAGGCAGAATCTTATGTAACTCATTGGTTCTCCTCCTTCTGATAAGTGGCATGACTATTACCCAGGTCTTAGGGAGTTCAAATGAGCAAGCTCCTGAGAGGGAGACCAGACAAAACTCATGGGGAAAATTTCAAGAATTAAAGTGCTATTAAAATGATCAAGTAGCCAACCTGACTGATGTGAATTAGAAAGACACTGACATCTTTGTGTATGGAGCAGGGGCAAGGGAGAAAGAGGCATTCTGAGGAAGGATGGAAAGGCATGTTATGATCTAGGCTGGAGTTTCTTAGATGAGTAAGTGACAGAGCACACCTTAAGGCTAAGAATATATCATGGGACCTTATCAGAGAATCCACAAGGCTATCAGATGGTGTAAGTTATGAGCAGGTACCAAAAGATGTCCCTTTACCTCTATATGGAGAGAGAAATGAGAATCCTTTCCTTATAGCTAACGTAAAAACGTTTTGGTCCTTATTATCAAGATAACACACTTTTACAGTAGAATGTAACATATATCATATAGAACAGTGTTAAAAAGAAGATAAAAACATTTTTTTATTATTCTATCACCTAGAGGCAGCTGCTGTTCTGGTCCAGCTTTATTCCAGTGCCCTTAAAATACTTCTGTATAGTTGAGAATTGTGTATTTTATTTTTAGCTTGATTATTTTTTACTTGATCTTAAAAATTTCTCCACATTATGAAAAATTTTGCAAATGTGCTTTCTGCAACATATATATACATCATGTATGTGTATATATGTAATCCCCTATTTTCCACCCCACACACCAACACCAGTAGTTTGGCCATTTAGGCATTCTAGAAAGTGTTGATATTATAAATGATGTTTCAACTGGTATTTTTATTCATAAATCTATCTATATTTTAAATGATTTCTTTAAAAATATTACTAGAAGTGGAACTATAGGGGCAAATGGGATGATATTTTTAAGCTCCTGCTAATTATCTTTGCTGTTTGAGATCTGTATGAGGGACTTCATAAGGATTCTCAATTTTAAAATTACCTTTATTATTTCATTATTTTTACTAACTTAACATCATTTACCAGCAACTACTGTATGTCAAATTTCTGAGATGGATTAAAAGAATTTAAAGATAAAAACAGTTCTTTGGAGATTGCAGTCTATCCAAAAAGATAAGACCCAAATAAATAATATATTACCAAATTCTATTGGTAACAATTTCCTTTAAAGATATACTTGCAAAATTTTAGCCAGAGATATGAAGGACATCCAGGGCAACTTTGTAATGGAAAAAAGAGGAAAAGAAAAGAAGAAAGACACACACACAAACCTAAACACTATTATGTATAATTATAATGCACCAATTAAAAAAACTAGAAATTGTCAAAATGCTCACAATATAGAGTTCATTAAATAAATATTGGTACAGTCAGACACTGGAATGTTTGGGAGGAATATTGAAAAGAATAAGTTATATCTGTGTAAATGGATACAAAATATTCCTAATATATATTAATCAGGCTAAAGAGAAGCAAGGGCAAAACAGTGTCTCTTCTTTGCATCACTTTGTGCATGTGTGTATAATGAGAGACAGAATATGAATCTAAATATAATAGCTTTATCTGCATTTTTTTTTGGTACTGGGGATTGAACCCAGGGGTGCTTAACCACTAAAACACATCCCCAGACCTTTTTATTTTGAGGCACGGTCTCTCTAATTTACTTGGACCTTGCTTGCTGGTGATGGCCTTGAACTCACGATGCTCCTGCCTCAAGTCTCCCAAATCATTGGGATAACAGGCATGCACCACCGTGCCTAGGCTGCATTTTCTTAATCCTAAAAGATTTTTTTAAATGTGGCACAAACTAGTTCGGGGAAAAACTCATATTAACTGACATGTAGCTATTTGTAATCTTCATTTATCCCACATAATGTGATTATTTGAACACTTCGCTCCATAAATTTTAATGTATTTTATTAATACTGAACATGTATAATTTACGTCTTTGTTGTCCCAGATCTCATTCAGGAAATGGTATATTGAAAGCTATATGCACTATATCACAATGTTAAAATCCTAAAATATTGAATTCCAACATACTCTGTCCTCCAAGCTTTGGGATAAGGGATTATGCCCACTATAAATACATGTGTATATGTGGGTCTATATTATTTCCCTTTTAATCTGATGATACCACATGAAATAATTTATACTGATCTCTGAGAAAGGGACTAGGGATGATAGAGGCTTTTGCTTTTCATTTTGTATCTTCCCATACTTTGAATTTTCTAAGTTACATGTATATTCCACTTATTTGTTTATTTAAATTTTTGAATTGACAATAAAAATTGTATAGTTTAATAGTACGCAATCTGATGAAATTTTGAAATAATTGTCCATCAAGGAATGATTAAACTGAGATAATTGACATGCATCAAGTCACATACCACTTTTGTGGTGAGAACACTTTACACTCTTAGCAATTTCAAGAATACAATAGATGATTATTAACTGTAGTCACCATATTGAACAATTGATCTCTTGAACTTATTGCTCCTAACTGAAATTCTGTATGCTTGGATCCACATTTCCCCCAGTCCCCATCCTTCCATATATTACTTTTATATAAAAAATTCAACAGATTTAGAGGGGAAAGATTATGATCCATTTTTGTTTTCTTTTTTGTATCACTCCATATTTAGGATCAATATGAAAGTAATTAAAATTTAAAAAGAAAGTGCACTTAAAACAATAAAAATAAAAGCAATTAAGATGGGAGGGCAGTCTATGAAAAGGATGCAGAGGTGTACATCCGAGGGCCACAGATACTTAGAAGCATGAGGGATCCCTGTGGCTTGAGATAGGTCCAGAGAGTAGTCATGAGGTGAAGAGAATTGAAATAGACTTTACACATATGTAGGATTGAGCTGGAAGAGATGATCAGGAGTTCACTTGGGGAAGGGTTTCACAATAAAGGCAAGAAAATGAGAATGAGCTTCTATAATGCGGAAATTTGGGAGATGGCATAAGGAGAGGGATACCACCTACCAAAAAGATGCAAAAGACAGAAGAGTGAAAGGTGCCTCAGTTTCCCACTGACGTTTAACTCTGAGTGTTTTCTTATGGAATATGGATACCACCAATGGATACCATACCACTGGAAGGTATAAAGTTATTGTTTTCCTTCCACCTGTCCCCAGTTCATTTACACATAGTCCCAGACTCGTGATAGCTCCACTTAATGATTTCTTGACTTTACCATGTCATGAAAGTGATACACGTTTCAGAGAGTTGATACTTCAAATTTTGAATTTTGATCTTCTCTTGAGTTAGTGATGAATAGTACAATACACTATTGTCAGCTACATGATCAGGAGGGGAAACAACTGAGAGTACAGTATACTATGTTCCTATGCTATGATACTCTGTAAGTTAAGAGTATTAAACAAAATTTCAACTTACAATATTTTCAACTTGCAATGGGTTTAGCAGGATGTATTACCATGGTAAGTTGATGGTCGATGAACATGTTTATTTTCTTTCTTCTGCTCCCTTCACAGGCGTTTCATTAAACAGCTGCTCTTCTTCTTCTTCTTCTTCTTCTTCTTCTTCTTCTTCTTCTTCTTCTTCTTCTTTTTTTTTTATTCTTAGGACCCCAACTTAGAAACAGTTACCAATGACATTTCAGTGTGTGTTAAAGATATGCACAAAATCATGTTAGGGACAGAAAAGCCTTTGGAAATTTACTATTTCACCCCCCCCCCCATATACTAGAAAGGCAATAGAAGGTCAAGAGCAAGCTACCAAGTTGCTACGTTACATAGCCCACTGGTTCAAAGCTCCAAATAAAACCCAGTTTCTACCTTGTAAGTCATTTTTACTCCACACTTTTACCCACTGGATTTACTGATGATGCATTCATTTCCCAGATTAACCTCTGATCAGGTAAGACTCCAGCATGTTATTAACATCCAAGAAAGGTGAAACAAAATTTTAAAAAGCATATGGGACCAGGTGGTCACTAGAAAAGCATTGTGCCAGCTTGTGTAGATTGGAATCTGAGTACTAGTGAGTTTCCATGGCAACATCTGGGCATGCATTTCAGGCTCAAGGGAGAAGATAGAATTCTCATATCCTGCCTGGGCTCTCATTCCTGTCAAGATGTGATTCATCATTTCAAGACAATGAACTTCCAAGTGTCAAGTTGTGGGGGCATGTCAGGGATGATGGGATCTTTGATACTGTGTCCCTTATTCTTGTTTGCAATGTCTTCATTTTTGGAGATGGAAAGTAGGAAGGAAGAAAAAACAGAAGGAAGGAAGGAAGGAAGGAAGGAAGGAAGGAAGGAAGGAAGGAAGGGAGGGAGGGAGGGAGGGAGGGAGGGAGGGAGGGAGGGGAGGGAGGAAGGAAGGAAGGAAGGAAGGAAGGAAGGAAGGAAGGAAGGAAGGAAGGAAGGGAGGGTTAGCTTTCCTTTGTATTGGCCTTTTAATTGCAATATGAAACACTACTAACCCTTCCTGGCCTGGAAAAAAATTTTGTTCTGGTTATATCTCCTTCATTAGAAATCCTACTCTTTCTTACCCTTCTCTCCTTATTACATATGCTGCCATAGTATTTCACCAATGGTCTGACATAGCTGAGAGAGTCACAGTGTTTCATAGAAAACATAAATGTTATTATCTGAAAAACAGCTTTCCCCTCCCACAGTGAAACCCAAGACTGTGCAACGAAGTAGGAGCTTTAGATGACGTCATCTAAATCTATGTGTACAGTAAGGTTCTGGAGTGAATTTTAATTGCTCTAGGATCCTAACCTAGGGAATGGACCAAGTTTAGCTCAGACCTCACAAGACCTACTCTCATGACCCAACCTAAGCACTTTGCCACATCTCAGTGGGGTGCCAGAAGGGAAACACAAAGTGATAGCCTGGTTGGGAAGGGGAGATTGAGACCTTGAAAACTGATAGTGTACCACATGACCAAGGAGCTGTTCTGCAGGGGGTCCCAAGGGACAATTTAGAAAGCATGATCATCCACAGTGGATGAATTGTGGCAGGACAGCAAAAGATTGCCACTCCTGAGTCTCAGGCACTGAGCAGTGCTGTTCCAGTTCCAAGACTCATTTGTTTAGTCTGCAAGGTGGGAAGGGTGATGTGTGTTCCTGTGTTTCTACATCATGTGGCTTCTGGAGCAGTCAGATCAACATATTATCTTTATTCCACACATATCAGGCTCATTTCCATCTTCTGTTTCTGTGGTTTCCTCCATTTGGAATTCATCCTCCTCATCCCCTCTGCTTATATTAATTTTAGTATGTGATTAAAAATCTAATCAGAGTTCTACATCTTCAATATTTCATTATTGTCCCAACCATGATAATTATCTTTTGTACAAAGTTCCCTTCAGTTTGACATGACATAGATATTTAATCTCTCTGTGAGTTGATGAGGAAAATAGCAATATCTATTTCTTAGGTTTATAGTGAAGATTAAATAAAATAGCACATGTAAAGTGTTTAGGGAAGGACATGAAACTTTCAGTGCTCAATAAGTCATATCTGTTATTATTGTGGTGAGGCATAGAACAGCCCAAAGTTAAAGTCAAAATATATTGCTCTGTGACAATAGTAGATAGTAATAGTACATAGTTTTGTTCTGGAGTAGATTTGAATTGCTTTAGGATCCTAAGGTGAGGAATAGATCAAACTTAGCTCCTATAACAATAGTACATATAATGACATCAAAAGCAACCAGCAAGATGGGAAACACGTTTATTCATGTTTTAGACACAAAAAGGATACTTTTCTTCCCAGAGTATGTAAAGAATAATATTTGTTTTGTTCTAAAAATGAGCCAGTCAATGTTCTGTGTGGTTTATTTATTATTAAGTTGTTGGATTCTTATACCATGAAGAGTTCAGGATTATTGTTGTTATTATCTCCATTCTACAGATAAGGAAAGAGACCCAGAGAGGTTGGGTAACTGGCCACAGGCCACACAATCAGCTAGCAAGTAATGACAGAGCCAGATCTAAACCTAGACATTGTGGCTCCAAAGCCTGGTTTCTTGACTGCTCTGCTATTCCCCTTGCAAATTGGAAGATGAAACCCCAGGCAAGGCTTTTAGGATCAGGGAGGCCATTTAGAAAAGTAGAGGGAATTTAAACCAGAAAGTGTCTCAACTTTTAAGAAAATGCAGGCTTTGGAGCAGCTCACCTTTGTGGAGAATGAACAAGCCTTGCCTGTGAACTGGGTTGGGCTTATGCTTTCCTTGATATTGGACTCAGAGCAGTTTCAGTTGCACTGAGGAAGCCCAGCCTGAGAATCTTTGGCTGTAATAATGACTCACTGTGAGGAAGGGGACTGGAGATAAGGGAAGGGGAGGGTGGCATTCCAAGCTTGAGGCACCAGAAGAGCCCCCGGTCAGCCCTGAGGTGGTGGCAAGGAAGCTGGGAGAGAGAAGTCAGCCAGCTGTTGCCCTGCCACAGAGGGATATGAGCATTTTCAGAAACTCAGCTCTATAAATCAAGCTTTAAGGTCTTATCTCTAAATTCTTCTTGGCTCCTTTCTGGCCACGGTCCTGCTGTTTATCTGGAAGGAATTTCAAGTGTTATACAAAGCTAAGAGAGAACATTAATACTTGGTTTCAATGAAATAGTGTTCAGAGGGGAATTGGCAACCTCCTCAGAGGCAAGGCTGGATGAGGGCTTTTGGCAAAAGGACAACTTCCACAGCTTTCAGACCTGAAGCTACACAGGAGCTGGAGGCTAGGAAGCCTGTCCTACCTCAAAGTTCATAGTCCCAAGGGGAGCTTTTATGAACTGGCCTTTTGCTTTGTGCTATTCTCAAATCTCTGGCGACTTCACAAATTCTTGAAAGATTAGCTACCAGAGCTGTTCTTATGAGCAAGAAAGGTACATGGTTTTCAGTTACTGGGGATACTAGAGAGATCCTCATCTCCAAACTATTGGCCTCCTCCACACATGTCATTGTACTATTGGCACTTAATGTCTTTGAGTATTGAATTTTTCAATCTTTAAAAATGCCCATCTAAGGGGCCGGGGTTATAGTTCAGTGGTAGAGCACTTGCCTCACACGTGTGAGGCTCTGGGTTCAATCCTCAGCACCACATAAAAATAACTAACTAACTAACTAATATTGTGTCCATCTGCAACTAAAAATATATATTTTAAAATTTCATAAATAAAATTTCCTTTTAATTTTTACATGATTTTAAAAATTGAAGCAAAATCAAATTTGACAACTGCTAAAATATGTACAAAACAATATCTAAAACCCTAGAAAATGCCTTCTTACTTTAAATATATACATTTAAAATCATCATTCCTTTATGACATGTTAAAATCACCTATACTTACTGAAAATAATATTTGTTTTTACAAACTTTGGCATTTTTTCTTTTCTTAAAATGACTTAGTTTGATTCACATTACTCAAAAATATAGTGAAATATTAAGAACTATGTAAATTTTTTTTTTTTTTTTTTTGGTACCGGGGAATTGAACTCAGTGCCACTCGACCACTGGGTCACATCCCCAGCCCTTTTTTGTACTTTATTAGAGACAGGGTCTCACTGAGTTGCTAAGTGCCTCGCCATTGCTGAGGCTGGCTTTGAACTCGTGATCCTCCTGCCTCAGCCTCCCAAAGTGCTGGGATTACAGGCATGCGCCACCGCGCCCGCCCGGCAATTTTTAAAATTTTTTAAAAATTTATTTATTTATTTATTTTTATTATTCTAATTTGTTATACACGTTTGCCGAGTACATTTCGTTTCATATTACATATAAAGAGCACAATTTTTCAAGTTGCTGGTTTAATATAAAGTATTTTTACACAAATTGTGTCTTCATACATGTATTTAGACTGAGTTATCCATGATTACCCTAAAAAATATTTTTTAAAATGCCCTCTAACAACTAGAACTAACAGGGTACCTGAAACTGATCTAATCCACACAGCCCATCTCTGTGCTAATATCAAACAAGTTTACCTGAATTCCCTGAAATTGTGTGCAAATTTTCATGTTAATGTCCAAACGTGTATTTTTTGTACCTATTCCAAAGTTCTTATCAAGCCAGTTTATAGCGAGTTGCAGTAGAGTGAAAGGCATGGGATTATGGAAAGGCTGGGCTTTGAGTTCTGTCTCTACATCTAGTAGCTGGATGTATTTGAATAATGTGCTTAATCACTCTAAGCATGTATAATGTGGAGAAAACAATAGTGCCCATCCTGCACTGGTATTGTGTGGATTTAGTGAAATACAGTAGGAAAAGTGCAGAACTAGTTCCTGGTACAAAGTTAGTTAATTCACTTAACAAATATTTTTTGAGTGCCTACTCTATACCATTTATTCTTCTATGTCCCATAGATATAAGCAGTGGGGGAAAAAAATCTCTGCTCTCATGGAGCTTATATTCCAATCAGTCATATTATGTGTATATTACTCTATCAGGCCTGGTATTTCACTCATCCTTTAATTTGACACATCTCTAGTGAGTGTCTGTTAGATGTGAGTTACTGCACTGGCAATGAGGTTAAGGTGGAGAATAAGACAGGTGTGGCCCTTTGTCTCATGGCATTTTGGTGGGAGAGGCAGGTCAATGCTAAAAAGTCAAATAAATAAAATAATTGAAATGATGACAAAGAACCAAGAAGTAAGCAAATAATGGGGATTGAGAAGGAGAATAATGGGGTTGGGGGATAGGATACTTATTTCAAGCAAGATCAGGTGAGGGTAGAACTCTTGGACATGATGATGTTTAAGCTGAGATCTGAAAGATGAAAAGGAGATAATCATGTAAAGGGAAGGGATGATGTAGTGAATTAGAACAACACAGTTTTCATGGGGCAGCAGTCCAGGTACAGTGTGCCTAAGGAAGGTTCTTGGTTTTGAGTCTCCAGGGCCAAAACCAAGATGCCAGCTGGGCTGGATCTTGCTGGCATACGGAACAGCATGATGAACAAGTGCACTGATACAGACTCAGCTTGGCATATTTGAGAAACTGAGAAGCCAGTATAGCTGGAACATTGTAAGCAAGGAGGACAATAGGATAAAATGAACAAAATGGAGTTGGAGAGGTAGACAGGGGTTAGCTCGTGCAGAGATTGTGAGCCATGGTCAGCAGCACAAGGGCAATAGGAAGCCATTAACAAGGTTAAAGCTGGGAAATGATGTTATCTGGTTGACACAGTTGAGTGATCATTCTTGCTACTGTGTGGAGAATTAATGGGAAGGGAACAAAAGAGGTCATGAGAAAATCATTACACAGAATAAAAATAATGATCCCAATCCTTAATTCCAGAGCTTCTCAACTTCTTCCAGTGACACAGCACTGGGAATTGCACAGCTCTCTGTGGGATCTCATAAACTATTCCTATTTCAATAATAAGATATCTATAAACATAATTCTATGCTAAATCAGGTCCTACCTTTTATATCCTAGTGCAGGCACATAGGAGCCAGGTCCAAGTGTTTCAGCAAAATTTATGAGAACACATTCTACTCATTCACTACTTGCTTTTCCTTGGAAGTTCTAAGAGAAACACCTTATTTCATTTCATCCCATTTCATTTGTAGTGGCCGAGTCCTCTGACTTTGTTCACAGAACACAGTATTTTCTGAGAGGATAGTTTGAAAAACATTGTTAAGAAGAGAGAAATTAGGGTCCAGACACTGATGTTGTCTAAGTCCATGACCAGGGCCCTTCCTGTGCTCTGTCTGTCTCTTCTGGTCCTCTTTGTTAGGCTATCCAGCCACCTGTTTGAAACATGTTGTTATAATGACAAAAATTCAAGGTCCAAAGGCTACACAGATGAGAAAGGCCCAGGTTCATAATATAACTTAACTTATCAGTGTGAGGCATGATCCCTTTGATCTGATTCCTAGGTGGGGCCCTTTTGGTCCCAGGTTGAAACCATTTTGAGTTTACTGGGCAGCCTGACAAGACAAAGCTATCATAGTCTCCACTCACAGAGCTCTGCGAGCATGGTGCTGTGAGCCCCCATCCCCCAGTCCCCAATCCCCAGCAGTTTCCCGCTCAGCCTCCTCCTCTCCTGCTCTCCAGCTTTCAAGAATTATCTATTTATGCTCCTTACAGCCACTTACACTTCTGTCTTGTACTTTCTCATGCTGTCCCTCCATTTACACACCTTACACTGAATTTTCAATGTCCCATTTTTCTAAATAACCCTTGTGTTTTCTTTCATCGTTTCTAGGTCCCCTCTTTCCAGCATCACACATCTGGGACTCTGATGGCACTTGTCCATTTCTGCCCCTTACATCTACTTTATTCAGCTCATCTATGCTGGGGACATACATTTGCATGTCTAAAGTCCCATTAACATTATGATTGTGCCTTCTCTATTCATCCTACAGTTTTCTCAACATCACATACATTGAGAAGAGAGAAAGAGTTTCTATAGGAGGCAGGATGCAGGTGTCAGAATTGTGAGAGAGGCCTTAAAGTTGGCACTGTTGGCGTCTTGAGAGCTTAGGCTGAAGTAGCTAGGAGTGGGCTGAAGAGGTGCTGGAATGTCCACTTAAGGATTTGTGTGAGATTCTAGTATCTGAAAAACAAAAGCAACATTGTCATCCACTTCGGACAAGTCTACCCAGCTTCAAGTGGAGCAGGACCTGTATACTGCCTCATCTTTTTAACTATTGGAACATCGGGGGCTTCTTTGGTAATGGTGGGGGAGGAAGATTGTGTGGAGAGAGACAGAGAGCGTGAGAGAGTGTGAGAGAGCTGGAGAGGGCACTAGGCGAGAACAAGAATAAGAAAAATCTTTTCAGTATTTTGAGAATGCATTTGAAAAAGTGTGGAGGGTACAGAATAGTCTGGTTCCAGAAATTATTCTGAATGAGACAGGACATTTCTGCAAAAGTATGGTTCAGGGGATAGCTCTTTCTTTGTACCAAAGTATTACAGTAATGTTGAACATTTATTGAGTGCCTACTGCTATGTGTTAGGCCCTTGGACCCAACCTTTTATTTGCCTTAATTCATTTAATCCTCACAATGACGTTAAGGGATGGAGGCTGTTATTATATTTACATTACTCTACAAAAGCATGAGACATGGAGAGAGGAAGGAAATAATTCAAGGTTACCTATTTGGTAAGTGAAAGAATCAGGATTCAAGGCCAAGTATGGTTAAGTTTAGCACCCATGCTCATAACCACCATGCTCTGCTGCCATTATTGGCCAGTAAGTGAACTACTGTGGAGACCAGGAAGTTTCTTCCATTCAACTCACCATCTCCCCTTCTTTGCTCCAATGCCCTCAAGTTTCCAATTCTTTTTGAGAGACCCAAAGCTCAGGGAATGGGGAAATTTTTAAATGGGAATATAGTTAGTTCACAATGGAAAAACATTCTTTGGTGTCTGTTCTAAGCAAGATACATTGATGATTAAAGAATCAAAAGCTATCTTCATGTGAGTCAAATGTTTTTTTTTTTTTATTTTTTTCCCACAGAGTAAAATAAAAATCTATACACCCCTTTCGCATCTCCTCCAAAGTCAAGCATCTGCTGGATGTGTTTTAAAGGCCAAGTCTCAAAGCTAGATTTCTTCAATTCTTTGTCCTTCATCCTACCTTCTTCCCCTTTGCCTTGGCTCTCTCTCCTGCCTTCTCTGTTCCTTTATATTTTTCTTGTTTCCCACTTCTCTCACTCCATTTTCATATTTACTTGCTAAGCCATAGCCGGAAAAGAGTCATAGTTTTATTTTCAGGGTGATTCTGTGGCTCATCACCTTCTCTACTAGCGATTACTTCTAAACATTATATTCTCTCAGTGGTCACCCATACATGCAATATTTTGAGAGAGAAGGGGGCCCACTCATGTTCAGTACAGACAAGCTGAAATGTAGTTCCTTCAGTAGAGCACTTACCTAGCACAATCATTGGGTTCCATCCTCAGCACATATGAATCACTGGGTTCGATCCTCAGCACCACATAAAAATAAATAAATAAAATAAAGGTATTGTGTCCATCTACAACTAAAAGACACTTTTAAAAATACTACTTTCAGTTTCTCAGAATATTTGTTCACTGTTTTCTCATTTTTGATGTTGCAAGGCATATCAAAGTGTGGCTTGTGGAACCACATATTAAATTTTATATTCATACTTTCTCTCCAAATGTGAGGTAGACTATGTAAGTATAATTTACCCCATTTGCTGACAGGTAAGTTACTTACAGTAATACTGCTACAGAAAGGCCAGGCTGGAAGTGAAACCCAGGTATCCCATCCTTAGCTCCTGAGATCTGTCCACTGTATTATACTCAGTCCATGTTCTCCTTCCATTGTGTGCTCTGAGGCTATGGTTGGAAGCAGATGGAGGATGGTGGTCTTGAGTGACAGGAGATTTGATTTAAAAGGCACTGAAGACAACAACACCCATGCAAATTTCATCATTTTCACGAGGACACATTTGGGCTAGATGCATTTGTAAGTCCCTTTTGGTGCTGAAATGTAGGGAGTCTAAGCCTCTGAGATCTCTCTTCATGAAACAGCTTCGTCTGAGTAAATGTTATGAAAGGACACATAAAAGGCAGTATCATTATTTCTCTGTCTTTTAGCAGAAGTACGCCTTGATCAACTCAAAATATTTTAGATTTGGTTATCCTTTTTAGTCGCTCATTCCAATATTTCAACATCTTTTACAGGTACAAAGATCTTCATGCATCTTAAGTTTTTCTTTCTTTAGAGAATTCTTTTGAATGCTGTATTAGAATCTTTCTGGTAGATATCCATAGAAAGGAGACTTGGAATTGGGAGAGCAGGGTTAGGACACTAAGTGATCCAGCACATTCTTCTTAACTTTAAAAAGAAAGGTTTTCTTGAAATGTCAAGGCCTTTCCAGGGAATATGAGGAGGGTGGCTTTCTTCTCATCTTACATTGCTGAGTCCACAATGCCTGATGGGGGAGGTGTTTATGGCATCAAATTCCCCCCTTTCTCAATTCCTATTTAGATCAAAGTACAAAGGGTCCTTGACTTATGATGATCCAACTTGTGCTTTTTTGACTTAGGGTTGCAATAAAAGTGATACACATTCCTTAGAAATTGTACTCCAAATTTAAAATTTTGATCATTCCCCAAGCTAGCAAAAGGCAGTAGAATATTCTCTCCAGATTCTGGGCAGAAGTAATGAGACAGAGCTTTCAGTTAGCCATGAGATGACAATAGAAGATGACCAATATTCTACAGTGTATTGTGTAGGATGTTCAGTGGGTTGGCTGTGATAAGTACATTTTTGACTTAATGATATTTTCCACTTAGAACGGAATTATTGAGACTTAGCCTCTTTGTAAATCAAGAAGCATCTACACCTTGGACCCCAACTCTCAAACTCAGATAAGAAATCCCTGTTTGAAATGAACACTTCCTCCAGACAAAATGTAGAAACTATGTAATTAACAATATAAAAATAATACCAACAATCTTACCTTACAGAATCTAAGAGGTAAAAGCTCTGTAGTCAGTCAGAGCTGGGTTCAAGACCCTTCAATTACTGCATGTTGACCTTCATAATCAAACCTCCAATGATTCAGTTTTCCCATCTATAAAATGAGGCAATTCAAAAGCATACTTTGGAGAAAAGATAGTTTTTTTTTTTTTATCAAGTGGTGCAGGGAAAAACTGGACATCCACATGTAGAAGAACGAGACTAGATCCATATCTTTCACCTGCATAAGAGTCAACTCAAGATGGATCAAAGACCGAGGAATTAGACCAGAAACTTTGGAACTGCTAGAATAACACATAGGGTCAACACCCCAACAAATAGGCACTGGCAATGACTTCCTCAATAAGACCCCTAAAGCTCAGGAAGTAATACCAAGAATTAATAAATAGAATGTCATTGAATTAAAAATTCTGGACAGCAAAGGAAACAAGGGAATGAAGAGACAGCCTACAGAATGGCAGAAAATCTTTGCTAACTACTCTTCTGACAGAGGATCGATATCCAGAATATACAAGGATATATATATGTGTGTGTGTGTGTGTGTGTGTGTGTGTGTGTGTGTGTATGTGTGTACATATATATATATATATACATATATATGCAACCAAAAAACCAAATAACCCCATTAATAAATTAATAAATTAATAAATGAAGTAATCAGACACTTCTCAAAAGAAGAAATACAAATGGCAAACAAATAGAGAAGAAAATGTTCAACATCATTAGCAATTAGAGAAATGTAAATCAAAACTACACTGAGATTTCATCTCACTCCCATCAGAATGCCAGTCATCAAGAATACAAATAGCAATAAATGCTGGAGAGGATGTGGAGAAAAGGAATACTTTTACACTTTTGAGGGGACTGTAAAATAGTACAAGCACTATAGAAATCAGTATGGAGGTTCTTCAAAAGACTATGCATGGAACCACCATATGACCCAGCTATACCATTCCTCAGGATTTATCCTAAAGAATTAAAGTCAGAGCCTGGCAAGGTGGTGCACGCCTGTAATCCCAGCACTTGGGAGGCTCAGGCAGGAGGATCATGAGTTCAAAGCCAGCCTCAGCAATGGCGAGGTACTTAGCAACTCAGTGAGACCCTGTCTCTAATAAAATACAAAAAAGGGCTGGGGATGTGGCCCAGTGGTTGAGTGACACTGAGTTCAATCCGTGGTACCAAAAAAAAAAAAAAAAAAAAAAAAAAAAAGAAGAAGAAGAAAAAAAAGGAATTAAAGTCAGCATACCGCAGCAATACATGCATATCCATGTTTTTAGCAGCACAACTCACAATAACCAAATTATGAAATCAGCCTAGGTGTCCATCAGTGGATGAATGGATAAAGAAAATGTTGTATATATACACAATGGAGTTTTAGACTATCATAAATTATGTCATTTTTTGATAAATGGACAGAACTGGAGATACATTATGCTAAGTGAAATAAGATAAACTCAGAAAGTCAAAGATCATATGTTTTTTCTCATATGTGGAAGCTATAGGGAAAAAAGATTAAAAAAATATGGAGAAACTTCTAAAAATAGAAGGGGGACCAGTAATAGAATAGACAGGGGAAAGAGGAGGGAAGGAAATGTGGAGGTACTGGGGAATAACAGTGAACAAATTATGTTGTGTGCATGTATGAATATGTAACAACGAATCCCACTGTTATGTATAACCATAATGCACCAATAAAAGGAGAAAAGTAAAATGGGGCAATCACAATATGTAATTAGATCAAGTTTTCTGGGAATTAAATGAGAAAATGTGGGTAGAGCACAGGAAAGCTTCCAAAAACTGTTGTTACACTTTACACTTTTCAGCATATTTTCTCCTGGTTTTATTTATTATTTTTTGAAAGTCTCACTAACATTAAATGAGGTAGATGCTGACGCTGGCACAGAATGAAAAGACTTGCTCAGGACCACTCTGAATCCTCTTCACCCTCTTTTCAGGGTGGTGTTGGTTCAGTCAGTTACCAGTGGTAAGAGCTCCACCTCAGGGCTCAAACTCCCAGCTCCCTGAGCATGTTTTATAGAACACCACTGAAAACACACGTACCCTGACCCTCGCCTTTCTTGCTTCCTTGCTTTCTCTTTCTCCTTCTCCTTCCCTTCATTCCTTCCTGGACAAGAAATGAAACTGAATGTTGTAAGAGCAGGAGAAAAAAATCCCAGAAAGTCTTGTTTATTTTTAATTTTGTATATTTTATTGGCCCAGTTTCTGGTTTTGTATTCTCTTCCTCCAGACTCTTTGCAACTGCATTCCCTTTATCTGCACTTAAATGGTCACTTTTAAGGCAATAGGGGAGTTGAATTGCAGTAGGGGCAGGGAAGTCTTCTCCAGGTTTCCAGGTCAAGACTGGGAGAGATGTATCATTGGAGAGCTGCTTCCTTTTCTGCTGGGTCTGGAAATATCTTCTCTCTTGAGGTTCACACAGTCTCAGATTCCTTCCTTTAGAATCTGTGGGCCTCTGTTGAGGGCAAGAAACAGGCTAGTTCCCCCTCCCATCCTGCCTCCTTCTTCCCCTCCCCCAAACACTCACTTCCTTTATAGCAGCTGCAGCTGCTGGGTCAGCTTGGGACTTGAAACCCCCTCCCCACACTGCTTTCCCCCAGGTAAAAATAAATAAAATGTCAGTGAACTGATTGCTTTTTGGATTGCACCTCACCTCTTTCTTCCTGTTTTGAGCTTTCTGGTTTCTTAGTGGAAACTGCAAACCTTTCTTTGACTCCAGGGTGGGAGTGATTTCCTTCTTACTGGCTCCTTTCCCACTTTCCCCCCACTCCTTCCTTCCCTCTTCTACTCTCTTATCTTTCTAGTTGGGATTTCTCACTAGCTAAGGGTTTTATTTTTTTCCAGAATTAGTAGGTGTCTGGAAGGGATGATGAAAACAAGTTTTCTGTAACCCAGAAATTTAAGCTACAAAATGGAAAATTCTAATTGATCTTTTTTCTTAGTACCAGGGATTGAACTCAGGGGCACTCAACCACTATGCCACATCCCCAGCCCTATTTTGTATTTTATTTAGAGACAGGGTCTCACTGAGTTGCTTAGCACCTCACTAAATTGCTGAGGCTGACTTTGAACTCATGATCCTCCTGCCTCATTTTCCTGAGCCACTAGGGTTACAGGAATGCACCATCATGCCCAGCCACTCTAATTCATCTTTTATCCAAGACTCACTATGTGATCCTGAACCATTCTTATTGGTAGTACCATTTGGCTTGGGGAAGCCAAATGAATCAAGCTATCTCAAATAAGCTTACAAAAATTGTGCTTGTTTTACAAACACACCTTCAAAAGAAATCCCTTAATCTTAACAGCCCCAATAATTCTCTTCATAGAGATAGAAAATGTAAATACAAACAGCAAAGGATGTATGAAGGAAGGATGGGTATAGGCTCCCTATAATCTGTGGATTCTAAATCTGCAGAATCAACCAATTTTGGATTGAAAATATTTTTTTAAAAATTCCAGAAAGTTCCAAAAAGCAAAACTTGGATTTTTCATATGTCATGCACTATACTGAATGTACATGAATGAGACAGTGTGCATGCAATACCCTGCTGTAGCTTTCTGCCATTTAATGGATCTGCAGTCTCTCTACCTCACCTCTCATTGTGTGCTATGTAATTAGGCCTAGGGTGGTTATGCCTTATGGAACATGTAAAGATTTTTTTGGACTTTATTTCCTAAAAAATGCAGTATCAAACATTTTACCTGGCATTTGCATTCCATTAAGTGTTATACATAAGTAGAGATTATTTAAAGTCTACATGAGGATGTGCAGAGGTTCTATTCAAATATACTGTGCCACTTCATATAACACACTTGAACATCCACACTTTTTGGTATCTGTAGAAAGCTTTAGAATAAATACCCTGTGACTACTTTGGTACCTGGATGGACTACAGTATTGAAATTCTGGAGCTCCTGCTTCCTATTCACTTTATATGTTATTATTTTTTTCAAGACAACAAAACAATACCAACATATAACATCTTTGGATTGGATTGAAATCTTTGTAGAATTTTAGCTGGTATATATAGGTCTTGGGTTGTGGCCTGTACATATCAATCAGAATAATGGCCTGTGTGGTGCATTTGCAGTTCTGTTTGTAATCGTCATAAAACTGTACTCAAAACAACAAATTAACATTGATTGAAATCCTACAGTGTAGAGTCATTTTCTGTTCACCTGAAGTGATCCTTGGGTAGATCTGGAATACATTAAAGTCCTTGAGGCAGTAGGAAGGGGCAAAGCAGCAGCTGGAAGCAAGCTCAGAAACTTAAGTGCATTGTTTTAGGGAAAGGTGGCTGAATAGTAGGAGAAAATTGAGGGAGGGGAGGTGAAGTGCTGGCTGGAAACCTGTGTCCCTGTATCCTGGTGGGAACAGACGTTAGAGAGTATAAGTCTCACTTTTGGGTGACTACAGGATGTATCCATGTTGCAGAGACTTTGTATTTAGTAGGGATGAGAAGAGTGTACACAAATATAGAGTGGGTTCATCCAGGTCTCCCACTAACTAACTGTGTGATCCTGGGCAAATCATTTCAGCTTCCAAGTCATTGTGTCCTCATTTACACTATGGAGGTGAGAGTTGTACCTATCATATGGAGACAGTGAAATGACTTCTTATATGTAAATGAATTCATGACCTTTCAGTGCTGAAAGTTAACTTTTGTTAGCTACTATTGATTCAGTGTCAACTATGTGCCAGGCTCAGTGCTACATGCTTTACAACACTGTTTCTTTTACTTCTCATAGGCACCCTATCAACTAGAAACTGTCATCCTCTGTTTTCCAAATGAGGAAACTGAGCTAAGAGATGTGGATGATTATAATTGAACATAAACATTGAAATAAAAACAGATACAATAATAATACAAGCATGGACATTTTTAACTCAGCTTGGGGGAATTTGGGGAATGCATCAGATAGGAGGGTATATTTAAGGTAGACTCAGAAGAGTAAATAAAAGTTCAACAAGAGGGACAGAAAACATGCAAAAAGCAAGTGAATGGCAGTTGAATATAGCTGGAGTACAGATGTCCGCAGAGTGGGTATTAGCAGGAAGTAGGCTTGAAGGATCACTGCAAACACTCTGTATGTGCCACATGTATGAACTTTGCCGTCTGGAGAATCATCAAAGACTCAGTTCAGGCTGTGTATGGAGACAAAGTTCAGGTAAATGATAATAAGGATCTGTACTAACATGGTAGCAGTGGTAATGGAGAGATGAGTTTAGTTAAAAGTTCAAATACAAAGCACTTCTATTCCTGCATTGGAAATTAATTGAATATCTTGTGTATTCATGTATTCCTGCTTAGGAGTTGTAATGCAGTCTCTAATCTTCCCCAAAGCAAACCACCAGTTGTAATAAAATATGATATGTTCTATTAGAGAGACACATGGGGTGCTATAGAAGCACAGAGAACACTGTTCTAAGGGTGAGGGAAGGTTCAGGAAAGGCTATCCATAAGAGGAAGCCCTGGAACTAAGTCTTGAAGGATGAAAAAGAGTTTTCCAGGCCAAACAAGGTTATTCTTCCAGTACTAGGAATCATATGAGTAAAGGCACAGAGATATGCAACAGCATGGAATGGGAGAGGTGCTATAAGTGGGCCAGAAAGTGCATCAAGGGTAAGAGGCAGAAGAATGGTAGGAGATGGATGGAGTTAGAAAGAATGGTAGTAACCAAACCTAGGAGATCTCCATATGCCATG
Source organism: Tamias sibiricus (assembly GCA_025594165.1). Classification (NCBI taxonomy): domain Eukaryota; kingdom Metazoa; phylum Chordata; class Mammalia; order Rodentia; family Sciuridae; genus Tamias; species Tamias sibiricus. Next base: position 103,651,234 of record CM046667.1, on the reverse strand, counting down.
AAAGGGAGTTTGGATTTATTTTGGTGCATGGAAGAGATCCACTGAAATAATCTAGTTAGTGGGCTTACCAGATGTAGAGATGTACCTATTAGACTGGTAGCCATGTGGAGGGTGGGAATGGAGAAGTTGGGATTAGAAGAGTTCACAGCAGAAACAGGGAAACCTGATAGATTATTGTAGCAGTTCACTATAGATGTTGAGTGCCTGGAATAAGGCAAGGCAGGGGACAGATAGGAGGGGAGTGATTGGAGAATACAAGTGATGGGATTTATTAACGTGGCAACTGACTTACTATGGTGGTTGAAGGCAAGGATTTGAGAAGGACTCCCGTGGTTTTGGCCTGAATGATATGTGAATTTTGATATTTCCAACCAAGATACAGAATGAGAAACAGATTCTGGAAGATAAATGATGAATGTAGTTTGGGTTGGGTTTCAGATGGTTATGGGACATCCAGGTGGAGATATATGAGTCTAGAGTCCAGGGAGATGTCAAGTGGAAGATTTAGATTTAGAAAGCACCAGCATGTGAAGACAATAAAAGTCATCAGAGGGGATGAGATCACCTAGAGAGAAGATGTTTAGTGAGAACAGAAGAGGGTCAATCATAAAAACTCAAAGGAGTATGAATATTCAAGGGGCACACAGAAAGGGTCTAGGAAAGGTTGGTACTTAGCCTGGGCTACATATTTTAGGAATTATGGACTTAACGAGAAATCCCAACATAGCAGCCCCTATATGTTTCCTCTTGGAACTTTCTAAAACTATTCTTTGTTCTACATGATTGAGTATACATGATTGAGTATTCCTTCTCTGAAGTACTTGAAACCAGAGTGTTTCCAATTTGGGATTTTTTAAAAATTTGGAATATTTACATATGCATAATGAGAATCTTGGGAATGGGACCCAAGTCTGAACACCAAATTCATTTATCTATGTTTCATATACCCTTTATTTATATAATCTGAAGGTAATTTCATTCAATATTTTTAGTGTGCTTGTATTTTGACTGTGACTTGTCAGATGTCAGTTGTTCAGTTCTTCTCTTATGATATGTCAGCACTGAAAAAATTTCAGATGGTAGAATACTTTAGATTTCAAATTTTCAGATTAGGTTTACTCAACCTCTATTAACAAATTATAGGATGGCATATTTTCTAACTTCTAATATAGTACACTTTTCTGAGTAGTTGCAATTTGCTTTGTGATAATATTCATAAAAAAGTTTCCTAAGTTTCTTAACTGAAAGCCTATTTATGCAGAAAATTGTATTTATTTTCTTTCTCCCATTAACCTAAATTGTTTTTGACATATTATATTCCTTTTGACCAAGTATCTTAGTTACCTTGAGCTGCTATAGTAAATACCATAGACTGGGTGGCTTAAACATCAGTTTTTTTTTTTTTTTTTTTTTCTCTCACAGTTCTTGATTGCTGGGAAGTCCAAGATCAAGACGTTGGTCAATTCTGTTCCCGAAGAGGGCCTTATTTTTGACTGACATCTTTGCTGTGTTCTCATGTGGCAGAAAGAGACGTCATCTCTATTATGTCTCTTCTTATAAGGACACTAATCCCATTAATGAGGACTCTACTCTCATGACCTCATCTAAACCTAATTATTTCCCCAAAGGCCCCACCTCCAAATGCCCACCATATTGGGGATTATGGATTTAGCATATGGTTTTTTTTTGGGGGGAAATACATTCAGTCCATAGGATCCAGGAAGAGGGTCTGTTCTTCCTCTTAATGGTAACATATATTAAGGACCAAGCACAGTGCCTAGTCCACAGTAGGTGGCCAACACAATTTAGGTGGTATTAGCTGACTTTATTGTTATTACCTAAATGTGCACATCCTCTCCTACAGCCACAGGCATGTTTGCAAGTAAGTTAGATCTTTCTAAATAGAATATTGCTCACTTTGTCTTACTTGTTAGGTTTTTGTTTTAATTTTTTGGCACCAAAGGGTAAATTAGAAAAAGAAAAAAATGTGGGTATGTAGATTCCAGGGCTATTTCCCTTTAGATTATTACAGCATGTTAAAAAAAACTATCACAGTTGATATACAGCAGCTTGCCTGAGTCTCTGCAACATGCCTCAAATGCAAAAATCCCTGGTGATGGATGACTGTGGGTAAAAACATACATGCATCAGATTTCTACTTTGATAGCTTCCAGACCCCATTTTAATGGGTTTGGCTCTCAAGGCAAACTCCATTTGACAGCACAGGAGTAGCACTCAGTCATTTCCCTCACACTTGGCCCTCATTCAGCAGGCAGGCCCGACTAGCTGCTTATATCCAGACCCTCCTAAGGGAGAAGGGAAGTTAGAGAACTCCCTGGTGAGTGCTGAATTGCAATCTGTGCATAGGGTTTTATAAGGGAGAACAAGACCATTCTGCTTTCTCTCAATTTCATTGTAATAAATCTCTTCAGAGACTCTCTGGTTGGATTACCTTGTGGAGGGCATAGGAAATGGAAAAAAGAGGAGGGAAAGGGAGGAGAAAATAAGAGGAGGGGACAGAGAAAAGGAGGAGAAAATATGCATTGCTACTGACATGGACTGCTTTTTAGCATGAGCATTGTACTTGTAATGGTTAATATCCCAATGCATTCTAAACCCCATGGAGCTATTACCTTCCCAGTGACTAGTGCTAAAAGTCCAATCCAAATGTGGCCCTTGATTTTTTTTCATGAGAGAGAATAGAGTGTTTTGATTCCTACATACCTTTTTAAAAAGTACACTGTTAATAGAATAAAAAATAAACTCATGTCAGTGTTCCAATAACCTATACCTTGCTGTCTCCTCCTTCAAAACTGCTGCTCTGCTCTTTGCTGCTCCACAGCTTTGCTCATATCCAAGTTACTTAGTTAACTAGTCAAGGGGATCTTGCTATCTTCTTGCTAGGTTATAGGATACCACAACCAACACATCAGCCCGCATCAGCACCACGTTCTTGTTGCTATTGCCACTCTATTGATCAGGGCTGGAAAATTTTTTTCTTTTGTTCCCTTCATAAAAAGGAAAATTAAAGAAAGAAAAGAATAGAAAATGAATACAGGAAAAGAGATGAGAGGAGAAGAGAGGAAAGGAAAAAACGAAAAAAAAAAATCCCCCAAGCAATTGTCCCTAGGTTCCATGCCCAGTTCATGTGGCTTTCCCAGTTTTCTTCACTCAGAAATTCATTAAACAAATGATCTTTCTTTGAGCCATAACCTTTCTATTCCCACTGTGATGTCAAGAAAATATGATACGATGGAGACAGAACAGGCTTTACAATCTTATCACCCTAGGATCTCATTCCAAGATCCAATGTCTGACCCACAGTGCTTTTGTAAGAAAATCTTTTTTTGGTAAGAAACTTTTGTCTGAGTCCTCTGTAGTGATGGCAATGCTCCTGGGCTATATGTATTATTCTATCATTATGTGGCACTAGTAATATTTCACTAAAGTAGTCATTCTTCTCAAAATGTGCTTGGATATGAGGGAAATGGATGCCAGTTGACAGGCAAAGTATACTATTGCTTAACACTCACATATGAACACACACACTTGCATACACAAAATGAGTACATGTTAAAAAAAAAATCCAAACCTAACAAAAGGCATACAATAAAATTTCCTTCTTTTGCCGGGCGCGGTGGCGCACGCCTGTAATCCCAGCACTTTGGGAGGCTGAGGCAGGAGGATCGCGAGTTCAAAGCCAGCCTCAGCAATGGCGAGGCACTTAGCAACTCAGTGAGACCCTGTCTCTAAATAAAAAATACAAAAAAGGGCTGAGGATGTGGCCCAGTGGTCGAGTGGCCCTGAGTTCAATCCCCGGTACCACAAAAAAAAAAAAAAAAAAAAAAAAAAAAAAATTTCCTTCTTCTACTCTCTCTTCCACAACAACCTTTAGTTCTTCTTTCAAATATAACCGCTGTTAACAGTTCCCTGTTGAAGAGATATGCTTCACCATGGAGGGGAGGTTGGTCTAAGTTGCTTCTGGTTTGCACAAGCTGCTTTTGTTTCTTTCCATATTTTTTATTGGTTCATTATAATTATACACAATAATGGGATTTGTTACACAAATGTACATGCACACAATATGTAATTTGGTCAATATTGTTTCCCAATACCTTCCCTTTATCTTCCCACCTCCCTCCCCATCCCTTTCCTCTACTCTACTGGTATCCCTTCTATTTTCATGAGATTCCTCCCACCTTGTTTCCCTTTTTCCTCTATAGATCCCACATATGAGATAAAGCATATGACCTTTGATGTTCAGAATTTAGCTTATTTCATTTAACATAATGTTTTCAAGTTTAATCCATTTTCCTGCAAATGACATAAATTCATTCTTTATGGCTAAATAAAACTCCATGCACAGGTTGCTTCTAATGGATTAGATATGGTGTAGGTGTCCCCAAGGGTCCATGATTAGAGGCTTGATTCCCAGGATAGCAATATTGAGAAGTGGTAAATTTTTAAATGGTGGAGCTTAATGGGAAGTCCATAGGTCATTGGGAGCATAAGGTGGATTTCTCGCAACTTCTTGACAGTTTTCACAAGGAGGTTGTTATAAAAGGTGAGCCTGGCCCTTCCCACTTTCTCTGTTTCCTGGTTTGACATGTGAACACTTGTTCCTGTACGCATTCCCACCATAATGCAGTGCCATCCGCTGCCTCCACCACAAGCTGAACCATTGGGGCCACCTAATCTTGAAGGCTGAACCTTCAAAAGTGTGAGTTAAATAAATTTCTTATTTTTATTTTGAGATAGGCTCTTCTTAAGTTTCCCAGTCTGCCCTTGAACTCACAATCTTCCCTCTTCAGCTACCGAACTAGCTGGTATTATAGGAACACATTGCCATGCTTGGCAAACCTATTTATTTATAATTTTAGCCTGTGTCAAGTACTTTGTTACAGTGATGAAAAGCTGACTAATATAGTTCGAAAGAAGAGGGTCCTGGATAGCTTAAAATGTGAGGCATCAGAGTCTTGGGCATTTGTAGGAATAGTAACCTTAAAAATGAGTAAGATCAGAGAATGGGAAACATAACTTGTTTTATAGTGTTGCCTTTTCATGGTGTGACTGTTATATCATGGAATAAAAGGATCATTTCCAAAGAAAATCTGAGATCCAAAGAAGAAAGGACTAATTCAAGTTCACACACACACACACACACACACACACATACACACACACACACACACACACACACACACACACACACAGAGCCATATAGAAGCAGAGCTGGGATTCTAGTCCCAAGGTCTCCAGCTGCCTAGGACACCATTCTTTTCTGAATCCCTCAGATCCTCTGCTAATGGAACAAACCAGGCTAGAACTTCTGTTTTTGGTTATTTACATTGCTACCCTCTCCCTGTGTCTTAACTACTGAGCCTTATAGATGTCCCAAGTCCCTCAAAAGGAGGGGTTTTTTTCTTTTCTCTTTTCAGTGAAGATGTAGCTTGGGGTCACAGGCAGATAATTTTCAAACTCTAGAATGAATTAGAATCACCTGAGTTGTTTGTTAAATATGTCAGTCTTTACCAGCATTTATTGAATCTCAGTGGACTCTCTCTACCCCTTTGGGAAAGTTCTAGAACATTCAATGGAAACTTTAGTATTCACATGATGCCTATCTTTCTATAGCAACCCTAGGTCAAAGACAAAAAAATTATCTTGTGTTTTTTTTATTATTATGATAGTTCTGCTTAATTATGAAGTTAATGTACATTTACTAGCAAAAATGAATATTATGGAAGAATATTAGGAAAAATTGAGATCAACAGAGGCTGTTCTTAAAGGCTTTATGCCAACCATCAAGAAAATCCCCCTTCTGGACACAAGGGGGAGCTTTTACCTAAAATGAAAAGGTTAATGTGGGCTCTACCATTTTTATTTTATTTTCATTAAACATTTTAACATTGTTATCTCTGAAAATGCATTAGTTAACTGTTCATGGAGTTGCATAATGATACAGCCAACAGACTTCCTAATCATCGTAACCCCTCTACAGTGATCCATGTGATTGGCCTATCTTTCAAAATTCTTCTTCCTAGATTATTAAAACTACTTTATCCTTGGCCCCTTTCCTAATTTTTGACCATTTCTCTCACTTAGCTGTCTCCATAAGTGTGTGTGCTTTCACCGGCCTTTAAACCCTCTTGTCTTCTCATTCTGCTATATATACATACTTCTTATGGTTAGCTGGATCCATTCCTATGGTTTTAATGACAACTATGTGCTAGTGAATAAGTCATCATATCTTCTGCTATTAAATCTATCCTCAGCCCCAAATATGCATATTCATTTGCCTACTGGACAAGGCCAAGAATGCAAGCACTCCTTAGAGAAAGGTTAATTGACCTGACTTAGAGGTATAGTAAAAAAATTTTTTGGTACCAGGTATTGAACCACTGAGCCACATCCCCAGCCCTTTGTATTTTCTTTTTTTAATTTTGAGAGAAGGTCTTTCTGAGTTGGTTAGGACCTTGCTAAGTTGCTGAGGTTGCCTTTGAACTTGCAATACTCCTGTCTTAACCTCCCAAACTGCTGGGATTACAGGTATGTACCAATGTGCCTGGCAGGTATAGTAAATTTAAAGACTAAATGACAGGTTGGTTAGGGAGTCTCTGAGTTTTCAGGGTCCATAGAAGATTCCCTTGGATAATTATGTGAACTGTGATATTATTGAAATAAAAAACAAAACAATAACAATAAAAACCTTCTAAACATAGAAAACAACAAAAAGTATCCCTCAGGTTGGGTTATTTAATACAGCAGTCACTAGCCACAGTGGCTTTTGAGCATCTGAAATATGGCCTGTTTGAATTGAGATGTAATACATATCAAATTTAAAAGAAAGCAAAGTAGCATCTATAGATTTATTATTTTTGTTCATTTTTATATTTATCACCCACATTTAATGATTATCAAGATTTTGCCATATTTGTTCTTTCCTCCATTCTCTTGTTTCCTTTGCTGATAGATTATAAATAACATCATGTCATTTTCCCCACACACCTCAATTCACATCTCTAAAAACACAATTTCTTAACCATGATGCCACATTGCATCAGACAATTAGGTATCTCTGCTAGTTTTTAAAATAACTTTTAATGGTTTCATTTGAATCAGAATTCAAAGTTCAAACATTGCTTTTTTAATTTTGTGTCCCCTTCAATAGCTCAGCTGGTAGAGCGGAGGACTGTAGGGTTATTTTTGATAGGTCTTTTCAATTGATATTAATTTTTGTGTTCTTGTTTTTTCTTAATTAAACTTGTTTAATTTTTATCAATTTTTAGCTATATTATTTCTTCTCTATTTCATCTATGTCTGTTCCTACTCTTATTTTTTCCTTCCTACTATCTAATTTGAAAACAATTTGATTGTTAATCTAACTTCTTTCTGATACAAGTACTTTAAATTATAAGTGTTCATCTGGGTACTGTTTCATCCCAGAGATTCTGATCTTAAGCTTTTATTATCACTTAGTTCAAAGCACTTTTTATTTACTTTTCTTGTGCTTTCTTCTTTGACCTGTGAAATATTTATAAGTGTGCCATTTAATTTTGAAGCAGTTGACACATAGGAGTGGGATTTTATTTATCTTAAGGTGGTTGATCTCTAATGTAATAAATTATGCAGGAAACAAAGTCTGTATTATTTCCAATTTTTAAAAAAGTAATGGAAATGCTTTTATATTGATCATATTGGTTACATGCATGTCAAAACTGATCAAACTGCATACCTCAAATATGTGCATTTTATTGTTCTTCAATTTTTCCTCAATAAAGCTATTGAAAAAAAAAGAAAAAATAAAGCAAAGGATCTCATTAATAGTTTTAATACTGATTACAGCTCCTGGTTCATGTGAAGTGTTCAATAAATGTTAACTGTTACCATTACAAGAAACTCTCAATTCTGGTCATTCCATTTTTTTTAATGTTACCCAAACCTACGAAGTGGCACTTTGATGCTTCTCTACCTTTTATGAATGCTGTGTCTTCTGCCTGGAATGTTCTATTTCAAATTCATCACCTATTAAACTCCTACAGATCCTTCAAGACTTAGTTCAAACAATACCTGCTTTCTGAAGCCTTCCTCATTATCAATGGTTGGCAACTTCTATGTGGCACTGAGTACATATCATTATTATTGCACAAATGGTAATATGATTACTATCTTAGTATAACTTACATGTCTGTTTTCTCTACTAGACTCAACAGGAATAGGGGTTTCCTCTTTTTACTTCCAGAGTCCAGTACAATATTTGTCACATAATAAACATTCAATAAATCTTCTCTAAACTGAAAATTGAATAATTAAACCATCTATCTTTACAAAGAAACTGAATCCCGTGGAGATGATAAGATTTTTTTTCCAGGACATTACACTTTGGATTCCTTAAGACAAGGAGACCTTTGCTCCTGCATTGAAAAGACTAAGTAAAAAGTGAGCTCATGATGACTAAAAACAGACCTTATATTTCTATGTATCTCTTAGTTTCTCCACCTTCCGAGAAAATAATCATAAGAGCAAATCTTAAACTGTTATTGAATTAAGCGTATAACCCATGTTAAAAGTTCAACTAGCTTCTGATATCAGGAGTGTGCTTAAGAACTTTTTGCCATTTTTCCATCCCTCCTTTTCTGGCTAGGCAGCAGGACTTGAAAGTGACTGTAGGCTCCAATATTGATGTGCCCTTGGTAGAAAGAATGCTGTGAATTGAATGACCTGGATACTAGTCCTTACTCTGCTGCTAACTTCCTGAATTAAGTTACTTAAACTTTTCAGCAAAGATTTTCACATCTATTAGATGAAGGGAGTTGGATCAGACGACGTTTAAAGTCTAACAAGTTCCCCTGTGATGTAGCTGGGTCTATGACAGTACCTTTCATATAGAATGAAACTCTTATTCTGAAATCTTTCTGGAGAAAACTAGCATACATTTCCTTTAGGAACTACTTCATTTTCTTACATCTCCAAGGTCAGCAAGTGATCATGAAAATATTATCTCAGATGGGAATAGTGTTTGTAGTTACAAAATACTTGCACATTTCACTATTTCAGTTTTCAAAACTTGTGTGAGGAAAGTGTGCTGGTTGTAATGCCAATTTTGCAGATGATGGTGATAATGGTAAGAGCTAACATTTTACTGAGTATGCCAGACATTGCTAGAACTGTACAAGTACTACCATATTATGTTACTCTAGATGAAAAATTTAAAGCTACAAAACATTAAATGATTTACTCAAGTTAGTAATGACCAAACCAAAATTTGGATCCAAATTGACTGTCTCTAATTCCTGTGTTCTATACCAACCACTCATCTTCCTGCAATAGATTGTTTCACTTATTTTGCATACCACTGAAATAGAAAACGAGTAAACATTACCTTTTCTGATAACCTTTCATAATTGGAAGCTATTGCTTATTATCTTTTGAAGTTTCTGTACTCTTTGGATAGACTACATTTCTGTAGAGATCTGGATGCAGGTCACATCACTTCCTAACAGTTAGTTCATTTTTAATGTTTTTATTAGTGCATTATAGTTTTACATAATTGTGTGGTTCATTTTGACATATTCATAAAGACATGTAACATACTTTACTCCATTTCAATCCCCAGAACTTCCTCTTTCCCTACCCTCCCCTCTCCCTCTGATCCCCTTCCTCTACTCTATTGGTCTTCCTGCTTTTAAGTTTTTTTTTTTTAATTTGTGTATTATAGTTATACACAAACCAAGAGCTAATTCTTTTTTATTTTTATCTGTTCTTTTTAGATATACATGACAGTAGAATCTATTTTGATATATTTATTCAAGCATGGAATACATCTTATTCTAATTAGGGCCCCAGTTTTGTGGATGTACATGATAGTGAGATTCACTGTGGTATATTCATATATGTACATAGGAAAGTTAGATCAGATTCATTCCACTGTGTTCCTATCCCCTCTCCATTCCCTTTATTCCCCTTGGTTTAATACACTGAACTTCTTTTTTTTTTATTCGAAGTTGTTGTGTATGACAGTAGAATGCATGACAATTCATATTACACTTATAGAGCATATTGTTATGTATCTCTGGTTGTATACATAGTATATTCACACCATTCATGTCTTAATACATGCACTTAGGGCAAGGATATCCATCTCATTCTACCATTTTTTTTTCTTTTTACTCCCTTGCCCCCTCCCTTCCCCTCCCTCCCCATTGACCTTTCTAGTGTCCCTCTTTTTGTTATTTATTTATTTTTTAAATTTTAACTTTTTATACATTTTTACAGAGTACATTTCATTTCATATTACATATAAAGAGCACAATTTCTCAAGTTGCTGGTTTTATATAATGTGTTTTTTGCAATAATTGTGTCTTCATACATGTATTTAGGGTAGTCATGAATAATTCAGTCTGCCATTATTACTATCCCCTCGCCCCCCTCCCCCCTCCCCCCTTTGTTCTATTTAAAGTTTTTTCATTCCTCTCATCCCCACTCCCTTGCCTTTATAAGTTACTATCTTCATACCAAAGAGATCATTTGACCTTTGGTTTTTTCGGATTGGCTAACTTCACTTAGCATTATTTTCTCCAACTCCATCCATTTACTTGCAAATGCTATGTTTTTATTATTTTTTAGTTCTGAGTAATGTTCCATTGTGTATATGTACCACAGTTTCCCTATCCATTCATCCACTGATGGGCATCGGGGTTGGTTCCACAGTCTAGCTATTGTGGATTGTGCTGCTATAAACATTGATGTGGCTGTGTCCCTGTAGTAAGCTGTTTTTTAAGTCCTTTGGGAATAGACCAAGGAGTGGGATAGCTGGGTCAAATGGTGGTTCCATTCCAAGTTTTCCTAGGAATCTCCATACTGCTTTCCAGATTGGCTTCACCAATTTGCAGTCCCACCAGCAATGTAGGAGTGTGCCTTTTTCTCCACACCCTCGCCAGCATTTCTTGTTGTTTGTTTTTTTGATAGCTGCCATTCTGACTGGAGTAAGATGAGATCTTAGAGTAGCTTTGATTTGCATTTCTCTAATGCTCCTATGCTCCCCGTGCCAACCCCACTGTGAATCAGACTCCTTGTATCAGAGAAAACATTTGGTATTTGGCTTTTTGGGATTGGGTAACTTCACGTAGCATTATATTCTCCAATTTCATCCATTTACCTGCAAATGCCATTATTTTATTCTCTTTTATTGCGTATATATACCACATTTTCTTTATCCATTCATCTACTGAAGGGCATCTAGGCTGGTTCCACAGTCTAGCTATTGTGAATTGTGCTGCTATAAACATTGATGTGGCTGTGTCTCTGTAGTAAGCTGTTTTTAAGTCCTTTGGGTATAGACCAAGGAGTGGGATGGCTGGGTCAAATGGTGGTTCCATTCACAGTTTTCCTAGGAATCTCCATACTGCTTTCCAGATTGGCTGCACCATTTTGCAGTCCCACCAGCAATGTATGAGTATGCCTTTTCCCTACATCCTCTCCAACATTTATTGTTGTTCATGGTCTTAATAGCTGCCATTCTGACTGGAGTGAAATAAATTCTTAGAGTAGTTTTGATTTGCATTTCTCTAATTGCCAGAGATGTTGAACATTTTTTCATGTATTTGTTGATTGATTGTATATCTTCTTCTGAGAAGTGTCTGATCAATTCCTTGGACCATTTATTGATTGGATTATTTTTCTTTTGGTGTTAAGATTTTTTAATTCTTTATATATTCTAGAGATCAGTGCTCTATCTGATGTGCACGCAGTAAGTATTTGTTCCCAATTAGTAGGTTTTCTATTCACCTCACTGATTGCTGATTTTGCTGAGAAGAATATTTTAGTTTGAATCTATCTCATTCATTAATTCTAGATTTTAATACTTGTGCAATAGGAGTCTTATTATTGAAGTAGAAGCCTAATCTGATATGATGGAGGTTTGTGCCTATTTTTTCTTCTAATAGATACATGGTCTCTGGTTTATTCCTTGATCCACTTTGAGTTGAGTTTTGCACATGGTGAGAGATAGAGGTTTAATTTAATTTTGTTGCATATGGATTTCCAGTTATCCCAGTACCATTTGTTGAAGAAGCTATCTTTTCTCCAATGTATGTTTTTGCCACCTTTATCTAATATAAGATAGCTGTAGTTGTGCACATTAGTCTCTGTGTCCTCTATTCTATACCATTTGTCTACATGCCTATTCAGGTGCCAGTACCATGCTCTTTTTGTTACTATTGCTCTGTAGTATAGTTTAAGGTCTGGTATTGTCATGCCACCTGCTTCACACTTCTTGCTAAGGATTGCTTTAGCTATTCTGGGTCTCTTATTTTTCCAGATGAATTTCATGACTGCCTTTTCTATTTCTATAAGGAATGTCATTGGGATTTTGATTGGAATTGCATTGAATCTGTATAATGCTTTTGGTAACATAGTTATTTTGACAATATTGATTCTGCCTATCCAAGAACAAGGTAGATCTTTCCATTTTCTAAAGTGTTCTTTAATTTCTTTCTTTAGTGTTCTATAGTTTTCATTATAGAAGTCTTTCACATCTTTCATTAAGTTGATTCGCAAGTATTTTATTTTTCTTGATGCTATTGTAAATGGGGTAGTTTTCATCATTTCCCTTTCAGAGGATTTGTCACTGATATACGTAAATGTTTTTGATTTATGGATGTTCATTTTGTACCTAACCAAATTCATTTACTAGTTCTAAAAGTTTTCTGGTGGAATTTTTTTGGTCTTCTTGGTATAGAATAATATTATCAGCAAATAGTGCTAATTTGAGTTTTTCTTTTCCTATCTGTATCCCTTTAATTTCTTTCGTCCTTCTAATTGCTCTTGCCAGAGTTTCAAGTACTATGTTAAACAAAAGTGGTGAAAGGGGGCATCCCTATCTTGTTCCAGTTTTTAGAGGGAATGCTTTCAATTTTTCTCCATTTAAAATGATGTTAGCCTGGGGCTTCACATAGATAGCTTTTATAATGTTGAGATACATTCCTGTTTTCCCTAGTTTTCCTAGTGTTTTGAACCTGAAGTGGTGCTGTATTTTGTCGAATGCTTTTCCTGCATCTATTGAGATGATCATATGGTTCTTATCTTTAAGTCTATTGATGTGATGTATTAAGTTTATTGATTTCTGGATGTTGAAACAAACTTGCATCCCTGGGATAAACCCCACTTGATCATGGTGCACTGTCTTTTTGATATGTTTTTGTATTCGACTTGCCAGAATTTTGTTGAGAATTTTTGCATCTATGTTCATTAAAGATATTGGTCTGGAGTTTTCTTTTTTTGACGTGTCTTTGCCTGGTTTTGGAATCAGGGTAATATTGGCCTCATAGAATGAGTCTGGAAGAGCTCTCTTTTTCTAGTTCCTGAAATAAATCAAAGAGTATTGGTATTAGTTCTTCTTTGAAGGTCTTGTAGAACTCAACTGTGTATCCATCGGGTCATGGGCTTTTCTTGGTTGGTAGGTTTTTGATGGCATCTTCTATTTCCTCTCTTGAAATTGATCTGTATAAATTGTGTATAACCTCCATATCCAGTTTGGGCAATTCATATGACTCTAGAAATTTGTCAATGTCTTTGATATTTTTTATTTTATTAGAGTACAAGTTTTCAAAATAATTTCTAATTATCTTCTGTATTTCTGAAGTGTCTGTTATTATATTTCCTTTATCATCATTGATGTTAGTAATTTGAGGTTTTTCTTCCCTTCTTTTAGTTAGCATGGCTAAGGGTCTGTCAATTTTGTTTATTTTTTCAAAGAACCAACTTTTTGATTTGTCAATTCTTTCAATTGTTTCTTTAGTCTCAATTTCATTAATTTCAGCTCCGATTTTAATTATTTCCTGTCTTCTACTGCTTTTAGTGTTTATCTGTTTTTCTTTTTCTAGGGCTTTGAAGTGTGATGTTAAGTCATTTATTTGTTTGTTTTTTTTCTCCTTTTAAGGAATGAACTCCATGCAATGAATTTTCCTCTTAATACTGTCTTCATAGTGTCCCAGAGATTTTGATACAATGTATCTGTGTTCTCATTCACCCCTTGGAATTTTTTAATCTCCTTCTTGATGTCTTTTGCAACCCCTTGTTCATTCAGTAACATGTTGTTTAGTCTCAAGGTGTTGGAGTAAGTAATTTTTTTATTTTTTATTTTATCATTGATTTCTAATTTCATTCCATTATGATCTGATAGAATGCAGTGTAGTTCTCACTTTTTTATATTTGTTAAGAGTTGCTTTGTGGCATAATATATGGCCTATTTTAGAGAAGGAGCCATGTGCTACTGAGAAGAAAGTATATTCATTAATTGAAGGATGAAATATTCTATATATGTCTGTTAATTCTAAGATGTCAATTGTATTAATAAGGTCTAAAGTTTCTTTATTTACCTTTTGTTTGGATGAAAGTGGTGAAAGAGGTGTGTTGAAGTCCCCTAGAATAATTGTGTTGTGGTCTATTTGACTCTTGAAATTGAGAAGCGTTTGTTTGATGAATGTAGGCACTCCATTATTTGGGGCATATAAATTTATTATTTTATGTCTTGTTGATGAATGTTTCCCTTAAACAGTAAGAAATATCCTTCTCTGTCTCTTTTGATTAACTTTGGCTTGAAGTCTACCTTATTTGATATGATAATGGAAACCCCTGCTTGCTTCTGCAGCCCACGTGAGTGGTAAGATTTTTCCCAGCTTTCAGATTCAGTCTGTTAATGTCTTTTTCTATGAGGTGAGTTTCTTGGAGACAGCATTTTGTTGGATCTTTTCTTTTAATCCATCTGTCAGTCTATGTCTTTTGAATGGTGATTTTAGGCCATTAACATTCTGGGTTATTTTTGAGACATGATTTATATTCCCAGGCATTTTTGTTTACTTTGGTATTTAACTTGATTTCGTGTCTCCTCTGGTTAGCGTTTCCTTTAGTTTAATCTCTCCCTTTGCGGATCTTCATTGTACTTTTTCAATTCCTCTTCATGGAATAGTTTGCTAAGGATGTTCTATAGTGCAGGCTTTCAAATTGTGAATTCTTTTTAACTTTTGTTTATTGTGGAAGTTTTTTATTTTATCTTCAAATCTAAAGCTTAATTTTGTTGGATATAAGATTCTTGGTTGACATCCATTTTCTTTCAGAGCTTGATATATATTGTTCCAGGATCTGCTAGCTTTTAAGGTCTGGGTTGAAAAATCTGCACATAATCTAATTGGTTTCCACCATATGTAATCTGATTCCTTTCTCTAGTGGCTTTTAATATTCTCTCCTTATCTTTATTTTAGGCATTTTCATTATAATGTGCCTTGGTGTGGATCTGTTGTGACTTTGTATATTTGGTGTTTGGTAAGCCTCTTAAACTTGGTTTTCCCATTCATTCCTCATGTTTGGAAATTTTTCTGCTATTATTTCATTGAATAAATTACTCATTTCTTTGGTTTGAAACTCTATTCCTTCTTCTATCCCAATAACTCTTACATTTGGTCTTTTTAAGCTATCCCATATTTCTTGAGTGTTCTGATCATGATTTCTTACCATTTTCACTGTGTGGTCTACATTTTTTTCAAGATTACATATTTCGTCTTCATTATCTGAGGTCCTGTCTTCCAAGTGGTCTCATCTGGTTGTGATGTTTTCAATTGAACATTTAATTTAGTTTATTGCTTCTTTCATTTCCAGAATTTCTGTTTGGTTTCTTTTTAGAACCTCTATCTCCCTATTGAAGTAATCTTTTGCTTCTTGTATTTGTTTATGAAGTTCTTTATCAAAATCATCTTTTACTACCTGTATTTGTTCTTTTATATCCTTCTTCAGATCAAAGAACATTTTAGTTACGTACATCCTGAACTCCTTCTCTGTCATTTCATCTACTGTGTTTGTCATGGAATCTACTAAGGAGGTATGTTGATTTGTTTGGGACACTTTTTTCCCTTGTCTTTTCATATTGCATTTGTAACTTCTCTTCTAACACTGTGGAACCGTGACTTTTTCATTTTCACCTTAAAAGCTTATGATGCCCCTGTAGGACAATGTTAACAGATCCCCATATGAACACTTTACACTCTAAAACCAGACATTTTCTATTCAGATGTTCACAATTTGGTCACAATGTGCAGAATTAGTGAATTCAAATATTGTCCCCAATATACTCTGTACGTTTGTAAAGGGGCATGTAATTTCTGATATTGGACACAGATATGATACTCTGAGGAGGAAGGAGGTGAGGATATTGAGTTATTATTTCTTAGGAAGTGTGAGAGAGAAATCTATGGATGTAGGTTAATATTAGCAGAAGAGAGAGGAAATGAATTGGAGTGAACAAGTTAGTTGGCAGATCGAGGTGTATATAAAACAAACTAATGTATATCTTAAGAGAAATAAAAAATGTCAAAATAGTAGAAATTGGTGACAAGAGAAGAAAAAAAGTGAGTCAAAAAAGGAAAAGAAACTATATATGACACAACTTTGATATACTATTCAGTTGCCCCAGTTCTCAATATCCTAATTCATGTATAATACTTGGTGGTTTCACATATGTTGACAGTGTGAGGGTGTGGGAGTAAATAGGGAGAGGGAAAAAAAAAGCAAGACAAAACAGAACAAAAAAGAAAAAAATGAAAAAGAAAGAGAAACACACACACACACACACACACACACACACACACACAAAGAAAACCCACAAAGATGAACACACAAATAAATCACAGACAAGAAATCTTGAAGGAAGATTTCCTGCTTCCTTTCACATCCAGTAGATGTGGTCGTCTATTGTCAGTTGTCAGGTTTTATCGCTACCCTTCAGATGTTGAAGGAAACCAAGTAGTCACAGAAGCAGCCAGTACTGCTGAGGAGTTGAGGGTAGAGTTATAATCTGCGTACTTGGTCAGCCAGAGTTCCGAGCTGGGAGTTCCCGTAAATGGCGCTGAAAGGTGACCCAAGATGTAGGCGTCTACTTTCCACATCACATTATAGTTGCAGAGTTATGGGGCCAGGATGTTGGGTTCAGATACAAGCTCTGCCACTGTCTGTGTGTGACTTGTATAGATGTCTGCTGTCTTCAGAGCCTGTGTGAATTCCTCGGATGTATGCAGGCTACCACACATAGGTGATTCCTTTATTTCTTCTTTCTCCCTCTGCTGCAGCCACTTTTAAAAATGGCAGTGATCAATCCCCCTGGGAGTAGTGGAACCACACAAGACCTGACTGGCGTTCCTGTGTGTGGGAATTTGCCAGGTGACTTGCGTGAAAGCAAGTGGGGTGGCCGAATAATCTGCGCCTAACGTTCTGCACTGTTCCCCGCTGGTACTACTGCAGATATCTTTGTGCACTGTTTGTCTCCCGTGCAGGACCTGTGTGAGTGAGCAATTTGGAGACTCACCCACACTATAGGCTGTTGTCCCAGTGCTCCAAATGGGTACGATGGCCTTGGCTCCTTTGAGGGTGGAGGAGTATTGCTAGTAACTAAGCAGTATTCTCACTACTGAAACTCAGTTTACCTACTGACACTTAATGTGACCTCTCTCTGGTCTGCCATATTGCCCAGTTCTCCACTGAACTTCTATTCTTCTCCTCTCCACCATGTTGTGTGTTAGCATCCACATATCAGAGAGAACATTCGACCTTTGATTTCTTTTGGAATTGGCTTGTTTCACTCAGCATGATAGTCTTCACTTTCATCCATTTACTGAAGGGCTAATTATTTATGTCTTTTCCCAAATTTATGTTCAACAATATCACCTTTGTTGGGTTAAAAATCAGGCACAATGGGACAATTTTACAACATGGAAAGATAGAAATGCTACAAATCAAGACCTGTTCTCCACATATCCCAGAGAACAAGCTGTTGAACATTTACCAACACATCCATGGTAGGTTCTGGATGAAAGAAAAATGTCCAAACCTTGTATTGGATACCATGGAGTAAAGATAACACATATTTGATTAAAGAAAACAGCATAGGCCTGCAACTTTTATCTTTACCTTGGAAGGAAAAGTTGTTTCTCCTTTCAGATGCCTTTGATATATTTCTAGATACCTAGGACTGAAGAGAGAAGATGAAGTCAAGAAATTTTTTTGCACCAACTTATTGCTATTCTTCTTTCTTTAGGATCCTAAAAAGAGCAAGATGTAGGCTTTGGTCCTTCATTGAAGTGACAAAGATTTTTAGATAACTTGCTTCAAGCATCTTATGTTGTTTTAAAGTGACACAGCTAGTGAATGGTATTGCTTTGTGTTTTGTGTTTCTCCATTACCAATTCATAGCTCTTGTCATCCATTGCTGTGTCTGTGTGAGATATTATTTGGAAATATTTGCAATATTTCTTTGTTATCAGTTGTGCATGTGAACAAATTTGTACATCTTTATATGAGCATTTTTACTTGTTATGGTTTAGTCATCAGAGTCCCTATATGTCCATCTGTAATGCATACTCACATTTAAGAACTCTGTGTTCTTTATGACATTTTGGAGTTGGAGTATCTCTGTTGTCCTCTTGAGAAAAAGGATCATGGAAGATCTGATCCAGTAGAGCACAAGTGCACAGCATTGACCACATAGGCAGCTAATAAAGCCTAGTTGATTGAGGTATGTTCATTTTGGTGAATTGGAATTTAGGTACATTCAAAAATCTATTCTAGACCTATATCCTAGAAACCAATATCCCTGAATTCCTCAAAGTAGTCTCAACTCCCAATCTCTGCTCATGAGACCTTATATCATCATAACATGCACCCCATTATTGTTTAACAAAAATACCATCACTACTTATATTGGGAATGAAACTAGGAAAAAGAACAGGCTTGGGGTTAAGATTTGATAAATGAACTGACAAAAACCCAAAGCTCAGGGGAAGTCTTAGGCTGTAAGTGAACACTGAAATCAATTCCAATGATATTTGATCCTGGAAGAGAGAGCTGTGGGGTCTGGCTAATATAACTGAATGTTTTTTCAAAAGATGTAGGGATTAAAATGTCATTGCCAAAATTACATAAGACAAAGTTTGTTTCTCCACTAATTGTCTGCTTAGTGGCAGTAAATGCTTATTTGATTTAAATGAATCCCAGTGATATTGGATTCTGGACAAATTATTGGGGATCTAATTCATATAAACAATCCCTTATCTGAAAAATAAAAGAATGAAAAAACTACTTATAAAATTACATGAATTGATGTTTGTTTCTAGACTAGTTATTTGTGTTGTCTAATCTTTAGAAGTAAATGTTTATCTGAAGGAGGATTGGGACAAAGGTCAACACCAAAATTATTTCTAGTGATATAAGATCCTGCACAAGTTAGTTGTGAGCTCTGATCAATGTAAATAACTGCTAATTTGAAAGAAGAAAGAAAAAAGTTCTCATCCTAAAATAATTACAGTGGCATTTGTTTTCTAGATTAGATTAGTTTCTAGATTAGCTCATCCACATAAGTGAAAGGTTATCTGAAAACAGAGGGGGACAAAAGCCATCTCCAGAAACATGACAACATAAGCTGCATTATAAACCACAGGTTTCTTGAAAAGACTATGTGCATGTGGCTGGCATTGCTTTTTGTCTGAAAGTTCAATTCTGATGATGAAAACCAGGTAAGAGCATAAGAGGGTTTCCTACTATGAGGAAAATACTGGGCCAGGATGGATATGAGCTGTAATAGACACAAAAGGTGGAAGTCTTGTCTCAGAGTGGGCAGTGTACTTTAGAAGAGTGGCAGTGTCCAGTTTTCATGGGTCACAGTGAAAAGGAAAGTTGGCAGGAAGCTGCAGTTACAGTGGGGAGCAGACAAGAAACCTGTCGATTGATAGGAAATTCTGACTACAAGAGAGAGCAATCTGCTTTCTTAGTGGAAAGGAAAGTGGACAATTGATAGTCAGGGAATCCAGAGAGCGGATGAACAGCTTATGGGGGAAAGCAAAGTAAGCAGCTGAGGAAAGGGCAGGAGATTTCAGTTAGTCAGGATCCATAGATCTGGTCTTAAAGTGGATGGAAGTATGTGAGGATAGTGGCATGTCAACCACGATCTTCTGGGTTAGGCAGAGATCTTGAAGGCTGGACTGCTGGACTTGAGAGAGAAATTCCTGTCAACTCTGGAATCCCCACCCACACCCCTAGATGAAAGCAGCAACAAAAGATTGGAAGTTGAATTGAAAGCTGAAGCCTTTCTCCAGATGGGCAACACATCAAAAAGTAAGATTAATTTATTCTAATGATCTTAGTAAGTTGCTAGATAGAGTTGGGAATTGCACTTCATTGCTTGGAGGAGTACTCACCAATGAGGTGGCAGTTGCAATGCAGTAAAGAAGAGAATACAGAGTGGGCTTAGGTATGTTGTGTGCTTTAGGCTTTTCTCATGGTGGCAGGAGGGTAGGTTTGGAACACCAATCATGCCAATTAACTGTTAGTAAGCATTCTCAATGCAGAATATTTTTTCCTATTAGGAATATTTTTGCATCCATTGCTTTTCTAGAAATCACAGTGCTAATCATATTTTGAGTACAGATACTATTAATTTCAGAGGTGCTTTGTTAAGATCATGGCAAAAATAGGGCCTGGACATTTATTACAAATGGCATTATGGTTTAGCATACTTTTAAAAGAAAAACACACTTCTTAGTTGTGCATTTCATTTTAAAGCAAATGAAAGTTTTCCCAGTTCTTTGGAGAACAATATATCATTTTATCCCCATAACTATGGTAGCAAAAAATATTCTTAGGGATAGCAGCTCTTTGGAATACCAATGATTGATTATATGTTTGGCGAAAACTTATATTTGGAAGTATTTCTTAAAGTGCTCATATATCTTGATTTGTTCCTCTTAGAGCATTTTTCATATGCAGTTAACTCATTGTGAAGAGTATTTAAACTTTATCTTCTAACTCCATAGAAAGATGAGAGTATTCAAAAAAATAAAAAAATAAAAAAAGAAGATAGTACTACTTAAAAATCAATTTGTTAAAGACTCAAGAGATCCAGAGCCTGAAGAAAATGTTGATATCACTCTCATCCTCTGAGGGACAGATTTAAAGTTTTAAGATATTTGATTAGAAGTATAGATAGGGCAACCCTAAATCTCACTTCAATGTCAATTCTTTTTCCTTTGTTCTTATGGATTGAACTTTAAAATACTGGTATAATATCACCAACTTAAAGGTTAGTAAGATATGAAATTTCCCGACAGAGTTTTTTATTTTGTTGACTTTGATCTTCTGTAGGAACTGGCAATAACCGGTTATATGAGAGCGACTATAAGGTTAGAAACAAAGTTTAGCAAGAAAATAGAAATTTCCTTTTCTTTTCTATCTTTTTTCCCCTTAAGTTGGGGATTGAACCCCAGGGGTGTTCTACCACTGAACTACATCCTTAGACCTTTTTATTTTTTTTATTTTGAGATGGTGTATCACTAAATTGATGAGGCTGGCCTCAAACTTGTGTTCTTCCTATCTCAGCATCCTAAATTGCTGGGATTACAGGTGTGCACCACTACATCTGGTAATACTAGGAGTTTTCTAGGTAGGGCTTTTGATGATTATGGTCTCCTATAGACAATTGTGTTAATTGGCTGTATTTGGCTGAGTTTTTAATGCATATTGTTTTTTAAACAGTTTTCTGTTGTTTACTTTGTTAGAAGCACTAGAAAACACTGCTTATAATAGGATTAATGACAGTAATGAGATTTCTTGTAAACACAAGCAAGAGAATGTGATTTTTCTCTCTCTCACTTCCTCCCTTCCTTCTTTTTTTTTTCTTCCTTCCTTCCATCCTCTCTTTCTCCCTTATGTAGAGTTCTCTATACTCCTTGAGTTGACCTATTTTTCCCTAAGCAACTAGGTTATTCTAGACCCACCCAGCTACATCCATGCTATGAAATTATGCATAATTGAACTGGATATCACTGCTACAAATTTAAAAGATAACCAATGTGCAACATCACATAGCATGATAAAGGTGCTATTTAATTGTAAAATCTAATAGAAATTGGAAACCCCATAAGACAAAGGAAATACCCTTCTAACCACAGCTACGTTAAAAATTAGCATCTCGCCATCTGCCCATCTTAATCACAACTACTTCTGTCTCTTCAAAACTAATGATACTGACCTTTATGGCAATCACCTCTGTATTTTCTTTATAATTTTATCACCCAGACTTTAATTCCTAAGCAATAGCTTATGCTTCACCCCTTCATAAGTCTCTTTTTATCTAGACAATCAGTCCTGCTTTTGTTTCTTTGTAATTTATGTTGAAGAAATGGTATCTTGCCCACACTCTTGATTTTGTTCGATGGCATCTCTTGTTGTCATTTAATGTATTGCTGTGTCCTGCATTTGCTGTAAATTGATACTTGCTTGGTTCCACAGGTTCGATCAGATTTGCATTGATTCTTTTTTCTTTCCTTCCTTTTCTTTTGGCTTCACAGGTGGTGGTGTGTTCTATTTAGAGGCACATAATGTTCAATTGCCTCTTTTCTCTGTGACATTAGCTGACATTAATTATCAATGCCATCAGTCTTTAGGTTGATGATGTCTTTCTAGATGTTTCTGGTTGTTTAGTAGAAGTTCATTCTCTACAATAAGAAAGAACTTGAGGGAACAATGTTTCTGAAGCTCTCACATGTTAATAAATTTGTCTATTTACATTTACATTTGTAAATCAAGCTGAGTATAAAATATTTGTCTCATTTTCTTTCCTTGAGTATATTAAATATTCTATCAGACTTTTGTCAAAGTCTGATAATAAGGTGATTTTCTTTGTTTTATAAGTAATTATGCCCTCAACCTTTTTTGGGTACCATGGATTTAACCCAGGGGCACTTAACCACTGAGCCACCTCTCTAGATCTTTTCATTTTTTATTTTGAGACAGGGTCTTTCTAAGTTGCTTAGGGCCTCACTAAGTTGCTGAGGCTGGCTTTGAACTCTCAGACCTCTTGCCTCAACCTCCTGAGCTGCTGGGAGTATAGGTGTGCACTATCGTGCCCAGTAATTATAGTTTTTTGCTGAAAAATTTCCCTTTAAAGTCAAGTAATTTTACCAGACTGTGTCTCTGTATTGGTTGACTTGCCTAGGTAAATTTCCTATTTAACATGCAGTTTAAAATTTTATTTCAGAGATTATTTACATGAATCATACTTTTTTGAAATTATTCTTTGTCTTTCTTTTGATTTTCCCCTTCAGGAATTGAATGCCTATGAAAAATAAAACAATTTCAAACAGCTGATCAGTTGTGCTAATGTATGAATGAATGCATGGCAGTATTGAAGTTGGACAAACTGAGATTAAATAGCTAAAACAGTTATCAACATATTATTTGTACAAATATGTAAAAACTGCATGTAGATGTTTCTGGAATAGTTACATTTTTATCATTTTATTTTAAATAAAGGAAATGTGAATGTATGACTAAAGATGGCTTAATTCTTATTCATTGTTAAGGATGTTCATAGTAAATTAACAAATGAGAAAAGAAAAACTTGATAGATGACCATCTGTCCCAAATTTGGTTTGGAAAAAATTCATATCTATATGTCATCAGTTAGCAAAGCCCCTTTAATTGGAAACTCTTTTATCAGTCATGTTGGCAGTGTTGGCAGGTTTCAGATGTCTCTAAAACATTATTTCTGCTAAATTTAAGCCTGTGGAACTGAAGGTACTACTTGCCTAAAAAAAAAAAAAAATCAAAACAAGCAAGGACTGTCTGAAGTGGGACTCCATCAGTATTTTCTACACTAACACTTAGCTTATGGTAACACTGAACAAAATTGCAATTTTAAAATATTATGTCTTTTAATTCATCTCTCCTCAGAAGAGTGGTAAAAGTGCCCCTCATTCAAATCTCTTTTTCCTCTCTCTTAAGTTTCCCAGGGTTCTGCTCTGATATTGTCAGATTTGACATAATCAATGTTTATGGATTGATTAACTTTGATCTTTAACACTTTCTCTTATGCTCCTGCTAGACTGAGTGCAATCTAAACCATTAGGAAAAAACATTGATGATTATCCCATAAAAAGTGTTTATCTTCACATGATTTTTTTTCTCTGAATAGCAGCAGAGTTCAGGGAACAAAAATTCCATCCATAAATCTGAAAGAATTCTGCAGTCAACTTTAGAATCTCCTGTGAAGTTTTACTACTTCTAACCACCCACTCCTGTTGCTCTTCCTGTTACTACAAGACTATCTTTCTTGAAATTCTCCAGTCAGTAGCCATTTTGTCATACTTGCCCCATTTCTTGCTTGCCTTGACTAGGGTGATGAAATACAGCTTGGATTAGTCAAATAGGATCCCCTGCACCTTTCTACATTTTTTATTGTTGCAAATAGGATTTTTTTTGGGGGGGTACTGGGAATTGAACCCAGAGACTTTTAACCACTGAACCACATCCCCAGCCCTTTTATGTTTTATTACTTGCTTAGGGCCTCGCTAATTTGCTGAGGCTGGCTTTGAAATTGCAATCTTCCTGCTTCAGCATCCTGAGCAGCTAGGGTTACAGTCACATGCCACCATGCTAGTCTGCAAATAGGATCTTTTTTTTCTCTCTCTTTTTTTTTTTTTTTTTTTTTGGTACTGGTGATTGAACTCAGGGGCACTCAATCACTGAGATGCATCCATAGCTCTATTTTGTATTTTATTTAGAGACAGGGTCTTGCTGAATTGATTAGTGCCTTGCTTTTGCAGAGGCTGGATTTGAACTCATGATCCTCTTGTCTCAGCCTCCCCAGCCACTGGGATTACAGGCATGCACCACTTAACCCAGCTCCAAATAGGATCTTAATATGAATATTTTACCCAGTTTGTAGCCCTTGCAACAATCTCCTAAAGAGTTTCAGCCCATTTCTTTCACTATTTACTTAAGGATGTCTTTTGCTGTTGTTCACAGATGGCTTCAGGATTCTGATGCTTTCATATCTAAAATCTTTGTTGGACCAAGGCAACTTACAGATGCTGAGTTCCTCTTTATGATGGTACTGCAGAGACCTGCACTTAAGAGTACTGATACTGCACCAAAGCTATTGGCACCAGTGCTGCTGATTCTTTGCTTTCAGTGTCCTAGGGAGATTTGCTCTGTTTGCTATAGCTTTCTTGCTAAAGGATTCAGACTTAATTCCCTGAAGCCTAGTGTAAAATATAACCTGACACACAAAATATTAAAACTCTGCCTCCTTTGTGTCCTCAAACACTGGTCTATTTACATAGAATCCAATTCATTCACTTTGATTCTTCTCATATGAGTTTTTCCCAGGAGAATCCTTAGATCCTAGTAAAATAGTCTTTCCAGCCTCACTGATTATCCTGATAGTTCTCAAATGGTGTCTAGAGCTCCTGCTGTACTATTTCCCTCCTCATCTCCCCATTAAAATTTTTGTTGTTTTAATTGAGTCTTTCCCTATTCAATAATCAGTCTGAGTAACTGACACTACGTCTAGTGAGGACTTACACTGTGCCAAGGCATTGGGTAGTGAGAAAGTTGCAGCCATCTGTTTCTTGTCTATCAATTCACCTAAGTTGCTACTTGTCTTGTTGCTACTGTCCCTATTGGTGACTCATGGGATCCAGAAGAGAGTTACTTATCAGTGTCTGCTTGGGACATGGTAATCTTTCTATTGTTTCTATTTCACAGACACTGGTATATTTTATGAGGGTTTTTGTGGTCATATACTGGAGCCATTTCCCATAGCCATTTCCTTTCTAGGGTCATGAGATTTCACTATCCACAGTACTAAGAATAAGAATACAAGGCTTTTGCTTTTGTTTACCTCTTTCTTTCTATTTATTTTTCTTAACCCAGGACTATATCCAAACTGTGTGTGTGTGTGTGTGTGTGTGTGTGTGTGTGTGTGTGTGTGTGTATGTGTTGGTGGGGGGGGGGAATCAATTTCTCCATCGCTCACAACACCTCTGAATTAATTTAATTGAACATATTTCTCCCATGTAGCTAAGCTGGGGTGGGAGTAGGGTAAGGTTCACAGGAGCAGTTTAAATAACCACTAGAAAGCCTTGGAGTGGGTGTCTAGCAGCTGCTTGATGTTTTTTTTTTTTTTATTTTATTTTATTTTTTTAAGAGAGAAAGATAATGTGTGTGTGTGTAGGTGTAGTTCACTTTTGCTATCTTCAGCTTTGGGATTTGAACTAAATTGCAACACCAAAGTCTCATTTAAAAGTCTATGAATCTTCATAATTAAATGTCAAAAGTCTGTGGAGCTCCTTAACTTTATTGTCATAGGAAACATTCCTCTTACAAGTCTGCAGAGGGTGCTGTCTAGCATTCTGAAATACAAGTGTACCTAAGTGACCTGGAATAGATAGCTCTATGGGCCCAGCCCCACAAGGAGTGCAGACAAGATAAGGAAGATAGCAAAATAAGGGAGCATTTGGTTTATTGTATATGAGGGCTATAATATGTTTGTTTCTCTCATTGATGTAATCACCAGTGAGCGTAAATAAGTTAGCAGTTAGGACACAATTTCGGAATTTCAGAGAAGAAAACAACAGCTCCTGTGCCCAGATACAAAAAGAAAGAAATATCCAGTGGTCTTGCTAGGGTGAGGTAAGGAAGGGCAAGAGAGTAGCATGGTGAAGATTACATGGCAACAGACTTCTTTGAGAGTACCTGATTACTATTGTGGGTTACACTGCATATGAGAGGGTGGTATTACTATAAAGAGACCCTTTCAGTTCAACTTTGGGATTCCCTGAAATACAAATTTTATACGAAATATGGAAATTAAAAGGCTTGGGATTTGTGGAACAGACTATATGTGTAAGAAGAAACTTTCAAGTAAGATGCAATGACCAGGAGTTGTGCATGTTTAATGATACTGCAAATTTATGAGGTTTTGTAAAAGAGACAGAAGTATCTGAAATGCCACTCAGAAGAGACAGAAGATGTGTATTTTCTCCATTATATGTATCTTTCCCCACCCTCCATCCCCCAGCTTGGTAGATTTTCCTTTCTCTAGCATCATCTGAAGTTATGTGGTCACCTTGTGGACAGTCACTAA
Organism: Tamias sibiricus; assembly: GCA_025594165.1. Taxonomy (NCBI): domain Eukaryota; kingdom Metazoa; phylum Chordata; class Mammalia; order Rodentia; family Sciuridae; genus Tamias; species Tamias sibiricus. Next base: position 103,624,269 of record CM046667.1, on the reverse strand, counting down.
ACCATGTCTACCCGTGCCTATAATCTTTTAATGAAGGCTTTGGGCTAAATCAGTTGACACCCCTTTGGACAAAATTTTCAGTTTTTGCAACAAGGTCAGAAAGAGCAGAATTCCAGCATCTCAAGGAAGCCCTTTGGGTACCATAGACCCACATCTGATGTGTCTTTGGGTGGCCACCCATTTGGCAGTGGGTACAGCACTCAGGTAAGGTCACAGCCTTGATGATAAATTGTTTTTCAGTAGTGTTTGTTTACAGGTGATTGAAACTGAAAAATGAAAATTCCAAACTTGGTAAAACATATCGGAGATATCTTGAGCTGGAATCATCTAACTACAGAGGTCCTGACAGAGATACCACATGGATCAGCACTCCTGTTTTCTTTGTGATTTTACAATATATTTAATAAAGTCTAGTATAATTGAATTTCCATGAATATGATGAGTTATTTCAAATTTTTTTATCCAATACTCCTATAACAATTCCTATAGTAACCAACTTAGACTCTTTCCATGATTTGAAGATATTTTTGCAGGTAACGTGTGCACAGAAATACTTTAAATTAATATCTAGGAAAACAGATAGTTCTGTTATTCAAATTAAAACTTATCATAACAGGTCAAATGACTAGTCCCCATTAATATATTGGAATCCAAAAGGCAAATGTGCGTATCCTATTTCTGGGTGTCATGGGCAGTGCTTCTATGGATGTTTTCTTTTATAGAATTACCAGGTTGGGAAAATGGTCTTTTATATTTTATTTTTTATAAAATTGCATATATGTAAGGTATACAATGTGATGTCCTGATATACATATACATGTTGAACTGATTGGAACTCAATTATATAAACATCTCTTCACATAATTACTTTTTTTATGGTGAGATCTACTCTCTTAGCATCAAGTACAAAATATAGTATGAACTCTAGTCACAGTGGTGTACATTAGATTACCACAACTTATTCATCGTACATAAATTAAACTTCATATTCTTTTGCCAACATCTCAGTATCCTTTCACAACCCCTAGTAATCACCATTCTACTTAGTGCTTCTAGAATTTGAATTGTTTAGATTTTGCATGTAAGTGAGATTATGCAGTATTTTTCTTCCTATGTCTGGTTTATTTCACATAGCATAATACTCTCCAGGTTAATCAATGTCATCTTTATTTCAATTTTTTATGTCTGTAAAATAGCCTCTCTCTCTCTGTGTCTGTGTAAATTTCTTTACCAATTTCTTTGAGAATGAACACTTAGGGAGTTTCTCATCTTGACCTTGTGAATAGTGTTCTAATAAACATGGGTGTGAAGATTTTTTTTTGACATACTGATTTCATTTACTTTGGGTATACATCCAATACTGTGATTGCTGGATTGTACAATAGTTCTATTGGTAATATTTTGAAAAGCCTCCATATTGTTTTGCATAACGGCTATATTAATATATATTCCTGCCAACAGTGTGTGTGTGTTCCCTTGCTCCACATCCTCATCAGCACTTGTTATGTTTTGACTTTTTTAAATAGCCATTTTTATTGGAGTGAGGTGATACTTTATTTACCTGATGACTAATGATATTGACCATTATTTTCATGTCTTTGTTGGTCATTTAGATACTTTTTTTCCCCAGAAATGTCCATTTGGTCCTTTTGTCCATGTTTAATCAGGTTGTTAGCTTTTTGCTGTTAAGTTTTTGGAGTTTTTTTACATATTCTGAATATTAACCTCTTGTCAGATGGGCAGTTTACAGATATTTTCTCATTTTGTAGGTGTCACTTTACTCTGTTGATTGTTTCCTTCACTGAGCAGAATTTTTTAGTTTAATGCAATCTCATTTGTCTATTTTTGTTTTTGTTTCTTGTGCTTTTGTGGTGTTGTCCTACTCCTTGCCTATTCCAGTGTCTTAAGCTTTTTCCTTGTTTTCTTTTGGGAGTTTTATATTTTCAGGTCTTACATTTAAGTCATTAATCCATTTTGAGTTAATTTTTGTAACTGGTAAGAGATGGGGTGTCTAGTTTCATTCTGAGATCTACTGATTGATAATGATCATATTGTATTAGTCAGTATTTTGCTACTATGATCAAAATACCTGACAAGAACAACTTAGAAGAGGAAAGATTTATTTTGGCTCACAGTTTCAGAGCATTCAGTCTATGATCAGCTGACTCCATGACTTAAACATCATGGTGGATGGGCATGGTGGAGGAAAGCTGCTTAGCTCATGGCAGCCAGGAAGTGGAGGGAAAGAAAAAGAGAAACAGAGAGGATGAGGCCAGGGCCAAAATAAACCCTTCCAGGGTGTGCCCCTAGTGACTTACTTCCTCCAACTAGGTCCAATTTACCTGTAGTCCATTTGGCTATCAATGGATTATCTCATCAACTGGACTAATCTGCTGATGAGGACAGAGCCCTTATGATCCAATCATTGCCTAAAAGTCCCAACTCAGAATTATGTTGTATTGGGGAGCATGCTTACAACATATGATATTTTGGGCATCCCATTTCCAAATCCAAACAGGTACCAAAGTGGTCCAATGTGGAAAGAATAGTCTTTCCTCTTAACATATGCTGCTGGAACAACAGAATATTCAAGTGCAAAAAAAAAAATGAATTTGGATCCCAACTTTATTTCATAGCACATATAAAAATTAACTAAAATGGATCAAAGATCCAAGTGTAAGAGTTCAATGTATAACTATAGTTCTAAAGAATTAATTTTATGGAATGTAAATTATATATAAAAATACCTAGAGAACAAAAATGGTATCACTTAGACCTTGGCTGTCCAATATAGCATCAACTAGTGATAGGTAGACCTTGATCAACTAAAATGCAGTTGGTTGGAATTGTGATGTGGTCTAGATGTAAAATGCATACCAAATTTTAAATAAGGTAAACTAACACCTTATATTATTTTAATATTGATTACAAATTAAAATGATGAGTTTTTTATGTATTCATTTAAGTAACAATATTATTATAAATAAGATCACCTTTTAAAATCTGGGCACAGAAAAATTTAAACTTACACATGTAGTTCACATTTTTAATCCACCCTTATTTTTATAGGACAACATTCTTTTTTTTTAATATTTATTTATTTGCTTTGGTTGTACACAATGCGTTTATTTGTACGTGATGCTGAGGAACGAACCCGGGCCGCACACATGCTAGGCGAGCGCTCTACCGCTGAGCCACAATCCCAGCCCAGGACAACATTCTTTAGAAGGTTGTTGCTGCCTGAAGCTATGGCCGCCTGCAGCAACAAAGCCGCAGGAATAAGTTCAGAGGCAGACTGGAAATGAACAGGCTCTTTATTCTGCCAGCTTCTCTCTCCGGCTCCAACAACAACTCCAACACGCCATCCACACTCCTCCAACCACACCACAAAATGGCTCCTACTCCGTACGCATTCTCCCGGGCCAAGTCTCGTGAGATCATGCAAATGGCTCCAACCCAATCCGCAATGCCCCAGGCCAAGTCTCGCGAGATCATGGAAGGTGGCAATGCTCGAACATCTCCATGGCTCACAGCTAACCACAATCTTAGCTATCTCCTTAATTAGGGCTCCTACAGAAGGTTACTACATGAAGCTGACCACACCACAGCTTTTTTGGTCCCCAGATAGTTACCACAGGACTTTGTTTCAAGTAGCTCACAGACAGAGGCCTGTAGAGTTGGTCAGGAATATTTATTCCTGTGGCTATAGGTGAGCTTCAAAGAAGGAAAATGGTAGAAATGATGCTGGCTTCTAATGATAAAAAAAATATGCTAAAGCCTGGGAATGCAAGATTACAATTTGTTGGTTTATTGGTTAGAATGAAATTTTGGGAGTCAAGATTGCTAGGAATAAAACATTTATAGCCAAACAATATTTATCAATCAATGAAGAAACTACTAAATCTCACATATACACACCATGCTTGCACAACCTAACAATGACATGTTATAGTAAAAGAAACCAATTATTTCCTCTCACTGAAACAAGGTCAGGATCAATGAAATGGTGGGCTACCATACTGAACCCTTCCGACCATTTATACCTCAGTGCAATTGACATTATAGGAAAGTTACCTAGGGTATATTTTGATTTCCCCTATGGTAGGCACCTCATAAGTTGGAAGCCTAGGTATGTAAGGGCTGTCCAGAGGAGAGTCAGTTGGTTTGACCTAGTGGAGGGTACAATGTTAAAGAAGAAAAAATAGGCAGATGTTGGTGAATGCACCTTCGAGCTTTCAAAACCCACAGCACATCACCTTGGTAGACCACACGATTTAATGGACTATTGATGAAATAGAGGAAGAAAGCAAAAATGCATTGAAAACTCTTTTTAAATGAGCTATTATTTAAATACTACATAATAGGTAGATGCTGGCGAAGACATCTCTGACTTTCAGAGTCCACATGGGCTCACTGGTGTTGACCACATAACTTAGGGGTTATTTAAATAATAAAAGAAAAAGTAATTTATAAAAAAATTAAACCCCAAAATGAAAAGGATCAAGAAAAACTTATTTTTGGATAGACAATAACAGGAATGACACCACTTTTATGTGTGTTTCTAGGACATATAACAAAATTTTTTGCTGAAGTGGCTTCTAGAAGCTGGTTGTGGGGCTTCACAGAAATATTAAGTATTTTAGTTACAGGAGGTAGAAGTGGAAAGGAAAGGGATAAAGCAAAAAGCTCACTTTTTGTGGATAGAAATCTGAATGCATATAGACTCTGCAAATGTAAGTTTCTGGTTAAAAGCATTCACTGGTTTGATTCATGTTTCAGGTTAAAATATTTAAGGCTGAAGAATTGGAGCCAGTGGGTGAGAAAATCTCCATGTCTGAAAATGGATGTTTCATATTTTCTCTAGCTAACTGCAAAGTGATATTTTTAAGATTGGAATTACTTCATTTTACCATTAAATGAAGAAAAAGAGGAAAAAAAAAAAAAAAACCTTGAGAGGCCTATCTCAGTGAACCATTTCCATCATTTACCTGTGTGGGAGGGTCACCTCTACCTGACCCAGAAGACTAGGATGTCTTTCCACTTGAGGATATCTCTAAAGATAAAGAAAAAAAGTTGACCATTTATTTAATAAGGAAACAACACACATTTTTAAAGAGGGAGAAATGAATAGGGTTATCACATTCAAACTTCCCAGGTGTGTTTATATCCTTAATCTGAACAAATTTTTGGTTTTTTTGTTTGTTTTGTTTTGTATCAGGGATTAAACAAGGGGCATTTGGCCACTGAGACACATTCCCAGCCCTATTTTATATTTTATTTAGAGACAAGTTCTTACTGAGTTGTTTTGTGCCTTGCTTTTGTGAGGCTGGCTTTGAACTCATGATCCTCCTGTCTCAGCCTCCTAAGCCATGAAATTTTGTTTCTTAAAGACAAGTTTTTACTTTTAAAAAGCTTTTTGCTTGAAGATGCTGATATTGAGAAGAGGAGGAGGAAGAATGGTCTTAAACAGAGGAGGGTCAGCTTTGTCAGACTCAAAACAAGAGCATAAGTTGCTGTTTTGAAATCGCAGACAATGGAGATTCCAGGGAGGACGTTTCTAGAGAGGAAACCAAAGAAGGGAAAAAATCCTACAATGAAAAAAGGGAGTGGCTCTCCCCCACTAGCCTGACACAAGAAAAATACCCCAAAGGGTTGTCATATACAGTTCTTTCTGTCTTGCATATCTACATTCATGTGAGAAACTTTTGCAAATTTTTAGAGAATACAATGTATTTGTGGGTGTCTTGTGTGTGTTTCTTTTGGGGATAAAGTTCAAAGTAAAATCCATGCAGACAGCAAGAGACACAGGAAAGACAAGTAAGAGATGTCTGTTGGCTCAAAGTTCAGTTTTACCTCTTTCAGGGGATAGCAAGTTATTGTTAATTTATTACAGAACTCTCGAGAACTTGAAGAAGGAGTCTCCAAGTTGAAGTGATGACACACCAGATTTTTACTTTGGCTGACCACATGACTTAAGGGATTCTTGTCTAAATAAAAGGAGAAATCAAACACAAATTTTTAAAGTGAAGACCCACAGGAAGTATCCCCCCATGGATAATACTTAAGAACTCTCAAACCAGGATATGTATCACCAAGATATTTAACAGAAGAATTTCTGGCTTCAAGTGCTCAAGGAAGGAGAACTGTGGAGTTCATAAGGGACACTGATTCCTGTGGCAATAGGTGGGGTCTATGAAAGAAATTCAGTTAAGAAAATGGCTACTAGTGAATCACAAAGCCAAATGTAAAGGGACTTTTGGAAAGACAAAGCCCTTGCTTAAGGGGTCCATTGGTTAGAACCAAGTCAGGGGAATAGTGGGTTCTCATCACAAAAGGGGCAGAATATGCACCCATGTCTTCTCTAGCTAACTACCAGATATTCTCCTCTATTAAATGACATCAATTATTTCCTCTCACATAGAAATGAAAACCAAACAAAGTCAAGAAAACGGGGGCCTATCATATTCAAAATTTTGGTCATTGATTGCTTCATTTTATTATTTTAATTACTAGAGGCTGAGGTAGGTTTTGTTCATAAGGGACAAGGGTCAGGTTAGAATGCTAGGAATAAGCAAGTCCTAGAGGCAGAAGGCTGCCCAGAGTAAGTTTTGCTCAGCCTGACCAAGGGGACAGTAGTAACCAGTTCAGTCTGAACAACTGTAGCATTTAAAGCACACCCATTTAAACTGTCACAGGGAAAACTAAAACTGGTATTCTATAGCACAATAGGGTAAATATTGTTAATAATAATATACCATATATCTCAAAATAGCCATAAATGATGATTTTGAATGTACTCATCACGAGAAATGATAAAAATTTAAGGTGATAGATATGATATTTATCTTGACTTGATTATTATGCATGAATCAAAATATTACATTATTTTAATAATTATGTGTAATCATTATGTATCAATCCAAAAAATAAAAATAATTTAAAAATTCCAAAAAGGCTCTAGGAAACAGTAGATATCATTGCAAGGGATGAAAACATGTGAAGCCTACTGGTTTTGGGTGTGGTGTGGTTACAGGGCATTGTACTTATGGCTGAAGTAGTTTAGGAGGACTCAGGACAGGGTGTCAGCATCACTAAGCTTCCCAGGCCAAATAGATGGGAAACACATGCATCACCTAGCATGCTGTATAGCTATTATGCTCTCCTCTGTTGTTGACACCAGAGACAGGAACTTTTGGCACAGTGACAATAGAAATGAAAACAGGGCTAAGGAATATTAGTACAGAAGCTAAGCTTTAATTGGGGGAGTTTTACCTCAAGAAGAGGGGAGAAAGCATTAAGGAAAGGAAAGATCAGCTTGCTCTCTGCAAAAGGGAAGGGACAAAACTTTTATTGGTTTGCTGGGGTTTATTGGGTTACTGGGCTAGGATCTGGTTGATTATTATCTTAGTTATGGTTTTGCCAGGTGGCTCCAGAGAAATCCTTATCATTTAAGGGGGCAATCTGGTTCCTATGAGATAATTGTTTTTGCTTAGGGGGTGATTTCATCATAGGGTGACCTATCCTGGAGGCCCTACTGTTCCTGCAATCCAAGGTGACTGCAGGTGTAAGGCAATGTCTGGAGACTTCTAGACACTGCTCCTGGGGGTCTGGAATAGGATGTTGTAAAAGCTGGCAGGTGAATGTCCCTACAAATCTTGAAAATACCTAAGTTATTCTTTATCTTGGTGTTCTCAGTCTTGAAGGTAAGTTAGATAAATTTGGGGCTAATAAACCTTTTATTACCAGTTTTAGATGAACACTCCTTAAATAATTAACATGGCTACGTACAGAAATAGCAAGAATCTGACCAAAGGTTTAAGGTAATAAAGGAGATAGATGCAAAATGAAGGTAGAATTATCAAGTTTTAGCCTGCTTTTGGTTACCCATTGGGCATCTGCAGGTTCAAGTGTTTTTTTTTTTAAATATTTTTAGTTATAGATGGACACAATACCTTTATTTTATTTATTTATTTATTTTTATGTGCTGCTGAGGATTGAACCCAGTGCCTCACACATGCTAGGCAAGTGTTCTACCACTGAACCACAAACCCAGCCCCCAAGTGTTTTTTTTTTTTTTTTTTTGTTCAAAGGTAGCCTCTCTGTTATAATTGAGGCTGCAGGTTGTTCCATTTTTGTGGTACTTTTAATGACTTACAGGGCATGAGTTAAGGCCTTAGGAGTTTTTCTGCTCTTTGTCCCTGTGGTGGTCCCTGATTATCTCATTGCCTCCTGGGCTTCATTCCACACACTTCAGATATCATTCCTCCTCACAATCCTCCAGTGTACTCTGTCAGATAAGCTAGGACTGATTTGCATGAATCAATCAAAGGGGGAAAAGGGATCCACTGGCAGCATACCCTAAGTGTGTTTGTGTGTGTCTTTTCTGGATGTCCCACTGTTTGAAAGAGGAAGAACACTTCACTTTAACATACTTAATAGAGCACATAACACTCTTGTGTTTGGTATGAGTTCACCCCAATTCTGCAGTGGACACAGATTGGATCTCCTTTAATTTAACCCTGTTCTGACTGTACCTGGAGACAGTGTCATATTATACATATTGAGGAATTAGACCCCCAAAATGTCTCCCTCCACTTTAGATATTAATCACATATAGTAGGTTGCCTCCCATACTTCTGAATGACTAGCTGTAAATTAGAGTTCCCATAGCTTCCTCCTTGGGTTAGATGCACTTCTTAGAGCAGCTCAGAGAATTCAGGAAAATACTTTACTTATATCTGCCCATTTATTGCAAAAGATACATCTGAACAGCCCATTGGAAGAAATGCATAGGGCAAGGTACAGGAGAAGGACACAAAGCTTCCATGCCCTCTACACACCTCCTCATGCTCAGCAACTGGAAAATTCTCCAAACCCTGTCCTTCTGGATTTTTATGGAGACTTCATTACACAGACATGATTCCTTATGGCCATTGGCCTTTGGTAATTAACTCAACCTTTAGTCCCTCTTCCAGAGCTTAGGTAGGGTGCTGAAAGGTCCAATCTTCTCATCATGCTTTGGTCTTTCCTGTGGCCAGCCTCCATCTTGAAGCTATTGAAGGCTTCTGTCTTCCACCAACCACCAGTCATCTTGTTAGCATACAAAAGACAATCTTATCGCTCAGAAGATTCCAAGTGTTTTATGAGCTCTGTGCCAGAAACTAGAGGCAGAGATCAAATGTATATATTTTAGGATCATTCTTATATTCATTCTCATTTTTCTCAACACAAAGAGTCATGAACCTTATCTTCTTTTCCTACCTTGTATGCTAAACCAGTTCTTCTGATTGACCATGGTCTTCTTACATTCTTCCACTAGCTTGGAACCTTGTCAACTCCCCACCAAAGAGATAGGAGTTTTCTTGCCAATCAGGGTAGAAACCATCCAGCTTCCTTTTCAGGTTCATCTCAGCTTGTGGCCAAGGCAAGGAATCTGATCTTCTACCCCATAATGGAGCATAAGACCTTCTTTCGAGATCTTTGGCTGGTGGACAAAATGTTAGTGAGTTTCTGTGTACTTTATACTGACTTTGGTTTTCAAGGCACTCTCACTGCAACCCAAGCCTCTTCTCAACATCTTGACTAACAAGCTGTGGCCATGGCTATTTGTTCAGTATCTAGGACTCACGTGTTAAGCCACATAGCTGTCTAGAGGGAAGAACTGTCCAGAAACAGAAGGTTGGACATAGAGGTAACAAGGCACTGTTATCTGAAGATAACATAATAGGTAGAAATTGGTGAGGTAGAAACAATTAAGATAAGCAATGTTTCTTTCATTCACCTTGGCCAACCACATAACTCAGGTCCTGTTGAATTTGAAAAAAGTTAAAAAAAATATAGAAGTTGAAACAGAAGTTTAAAAAAGTATAAAACGTGGGCTGGGGTTGTGACTCAGTGGTGGAGCACTTGCCCAGCACACGGGAGGCACTGGGTTCAATCCTCAGTACCACATAAAAAAATAAAACAAATAAAATAAAGGTATTATATCCATGTATAACTTAAAATTTTTTTAAAGTATAAAACTTGAAAAATGTAGTAACAATTAGCTTCTCTGTGGGATAACATCTGAAGTCCACCATTCTTTCGTGAGGTATAAGAACACTCAGAAAAAGACATTATGGCTTACCTGAGTAATGGAGTGAGGTCTGGGTGATGTGTAATACTTATTCTTGTGGTAGTTCAAGCAGGAGGTCAGAGAAAGATCTGTCTTCCAGTCAATTAAAAAGCTCAAATTCAGCCAGCTTCCTGGGAAGGTAAGTTCTTTATTCAGAGGGTCCACTGCCTAGATTTGAGGTTAGGGCTTAAGGGTGAGCAGAATATTGAGATTCAAACATTTAAGGCTCCAGAATATTCAACCATCAATAAGGAAATCTCTAGACCTCAGTAATACATGCTGCACACTTATTCTAACTAACTACATAGTACTATTCTTTGTGCTAATGATAACAAATCCATCATTCTGTGAAAAAGGGTAAAGAATGAAAAAAAAATTGAGTCCTCTTCATCATTCATACATTGTAAAGTTCAAGAGCACCAAGTCTACCCTGAGAAGAGTTCCTTAGCCTAAACCAGGCAGGAGAGTGCATTGTTACTTGCATATAAAAGAACAGATAGTGGGCTGGAGTGTAGTAGCTCAGTCATAGAGCACTTACATGCACAAAGCCATGGGTCCCATTTCCAGCATGGTGAATGTGGAGAAAGCATCTTTTTTATAGAATAGGTAGACACATGTGAGGAAGTCTTTTCATTTTAGAACCTGTAGGAGTTCATCTTCCCCAATTACATGAAGTACTGTTAATGGAACAAAAGAGATACTTTTAAACAACTTTCAAATCAGGGAAAAAATGTGATGCCAGGTCATTTAACAGTTAATTTTGTGGTTTCAGTGTTTTTCACAGGGAGGCCTTGGAGGTCTCTTAGGACTATTGACTGCTGTGTGGGTGGGATGGAGTGGAAGAAAGGAGTTCTGACAGTCTCCTAGGAAAGTCAGGTTCCTACTAGAAACTCCACTGGCTAGACCTAAGGTCAGGGTCAATAGTGGGCCCAGAATAGTTAGCCATCAGTGAGGAAATCTTTTGACCTTTCTGATTTGTTCTGAATGCTTACTTTAGCAAAGCTGAAGTAGTTATTTTCTATCAAAACATAACAATAGCTTCCTCTTAGTAAAAAAGGAAAGGAAGAAAATGATTGAACAAAAAAATTCTGTATACCACTAAAAACATATTAAAACAATATTGAAATCTGCCCAAGATATTTTTATTTAGTGATGTCTTTAATTTTTTTATTTCTTGTGACGAGTTTGCTGGTAGTTTATTTTTGATGATATAATATTTTTAAAAGGAGCTTTCTTTCCTCTCAAGGAGAAATGCTGGGAATCCCCTATCCTTTCCCAGAAGAAGAAAACAAAATAAATGACAATAAGAAAATTCAAGGGAGAGACCAGAGGTTTATACACAAGTGGTTCAATAAACCTTACTTTTTGTTGATTTTATATTGTATATTTAAACACCAAGTTTTATAGTAGATGCTTGGAGTAAGAATGAGAGCACTTGGAGACTGGACATTTGAAATACCACAAAGAACAGAAAATCAGGTTCCATGCATTAAGGAGTAGCTGATGTTCTAAGAAATGCAAAGAAAAGCTGATGCAAGTCCCACTTAAAGGTGTATGCCATCTGTGAGTTTAAAATGCCATTGCCATCTTATTCTGGGATGAAATGGAAGCTCTGAAGGAGCAGCTGTTCGTTTGGGTAACAAACCACGTTTTGATGTTTTCTAGCCAAACTCAGGCCAGATGAACTTCAGCACAATTAGCCCATTAATTAACAGGATGGCTCATGATTATTTGATGACATTCAGCACTCTACTTTCACACAAAACTCTATTATTAGACTATAAGTTTATAGACTATAAGTCTATTATTAGACTTATTTCTATCACAGAGCTCCAGGCACAAAGCCAGTTATGGCTAACCTTCATATTTGCATTTATGGGAAGATGATTCTCTACAAAGTGTGGGAGACAGTGAGAACTGTGGTTGGCTATGAAATTGGGTGTGTGTGTCACTGGTATTGACAGCTTCAGCAGCGAGTTGTAAGGTCATTCCCTGGCTTGTGAGAGGTGTCCCCTATAACAGTGCTCCCAGAGTTACTTTGAAGGGTCCCACTGGGTAGAAGACCCAAGAACAGGCTTATAACCCAGTCACTTAGAAATGGACAAAAAGGCTTATTCTAAAGGCAGAGAGTAAGGCTCAGAGGACCTGTCAGAGAAGCTGTTTGAGTATCTAATGAGAATCCTCATTTTATGCTTTTCCTTTTCTGGTCTCACAAGAAAAACTTCTAACACCTTAAACACAGTTAATTCTGAATTTCAAGGTTACAAGGCACTATTGGCAAAAGATGAGAAGAAAGAATCTGAAAGGGTCAGAAGTCCTCTAAGCTTTGGTGCATTATGAAATACCAGAAACACTTGGAAAGTACTTTGAGTAGCTAAAATGCCATCTCATTGTCGCTAGGTGGTTACATAGGAATAGTGTGAATTTTTAAACAAGTAGCACCATGAATGTATAGACAAGACAGTCTGATATTCTATAGATATTGTTTGAGAAGGCTGCCTTACCCTAGATGACCACAGATCTTCCTTATTAGTCCTCTGGATTTACAGGAGCAATAATAAAATATTGTAGTATCATATTTCAAATTTCTACATGGAACTCAATACTCCCTCTCTCATTCTACAAAAGAAAACCAGCAATGGACCAGAAGGAAGGAATACAGTGGCAGGGGTGGAAAACAAAGGGCTCTGATGCAAATGTTAACCAGGGGATCTATACTAATATGAGACAAAAAAAAAAGGCTCTAATCGAAAACAGTTATGAAAGACAAAAAAAGGATGTTATATAATATAAAAGGGTTAATTCACCAAGAAGATACAGCAATTATATTTATGCAGCAAACTGAGACCTGCTAAATACTTGAAGCAACTCTGAAAGAATTAAGGAGAAAAATAGTAACACAATAACAGTAGGAGACCTCAATACTCCACTATCAACAACCACACAGATCTACAATAGGGAACAAACTTGAACAATGCGGTAGAACAACTGAACCTAACAGACATATACAGAACACTTCACTCAACAACAGCTGAATATACATTCTTCTTAAGTGTACATAAAACTTTATCTAGGATAGATCCCATGTTAAGTTACAAAATGAGTCCTAAGAAATTCAATAAGATTGAAATCATATAAACTGTCTTTTTTGATCGTAATGGAATGAAATTAGAAATCAATAGCAGAATTGAAAACAGAAAATCATCAATATATGGAAATTAACCAACACACCGAATAACCAATGGGCCAAAGAAGAAGTCACTTAGAAAATATTTTGAAACAAATGAAAATAAAAACATAAAACATAAAGATTTATAGTATAAAAGAAAAATAGTGCTAAGAGGAAAATTTATAGAAAGAGGAAATATGTCAAATCAATAATCTAAATTTACACTTCAAGAAAATAGAATAAAAACAAAACAGGGGCTGGGGCTATGGCTCAGTGCTTGCCTAGCACGTGCACGGCTCGGGTTTGATCCTCAGCACCATGTAAAATATAAACACATTGTGTACAACTAAAGCAAATAAATACATATTAAAAAAATAAATCAAAAGAAACAGAAGGAAGGAAAAATAAATATTGAGTAGAGATAAATGAAATGAAAAACAAAAACAAGAAAAAATCAGCAAAGAGCTTAATTTTTTTTTGAAAAACAATATCAATAAAACTGACAATCACTTATGTAGAACATGAAAAATAGTTGACTCAAGTAAATTCAGAAACAAAAGATTAGCCATTATAACTGATGTCAGAGAAACACAAAAAGATTATGTTAGAATACTATGAACAATTAATTGTATGCCAACAAATTTGATAAACTCAAAGAAATGGATAAATTCCTAGAAACACATAATTTACCACAACTGAATCCTGAAGAAATAGGAAGTCAAAATATACCAATAATACGTAAGGAGACTGAATTAGTAACAGAAAATTTCACAACAACAACAACAAAAAAGCCCAGGACCCATGGTTTCCCTGGAGAATTCTACCAAAATTTAAAGAACAATTAACACCAATTTTTCCTGAAACTCTTTCAAAAAGTTGAATGGTAGAGAAAACTTCCAAGTACATTATATTATATAAAGGTCAGCACTATCCTGATGTCAAAGCCAAGCACTTCAAAAAAAGAAAACTACAAACCAATATCACTGATAAATATTGATGCAAGAATTCTCAAGGAAATGCTAGCAAATGGAATACAATGTAACCCTAATAGGTGTGTGCACCATGGCCAAAGGTAATTTCCTGTAATGCAAGGATGGCCCAGCATATGATGAATTGATCAATGTAATATACCATATTACATAACTTATGGTTTACATATGAGATGTCCTCAAAAACTCAAATGTGACACAATGCTAAGAGGTGAATATTAGGAGGTGAAATGATTAGATTATGAGAAACTGTAACTTAATCACTGGATTAATCCACTATTAACTGTGTTAACACCACTGCAGGTAGGGTGTGGCAAGAGAAAGTAGGTCATAGAGAGCATGCTTTTGGGGTTTGTATTTTATCCCTGGTGAAGCTCTCTCTGCTTTTTGGTTGACATGTCCTGAGCTGTTTCCCTTTGGCATGCCCTTCTGCCATGATATTCTGCCTCACCTGGGGCCCAGAGCTATGGAGTCAGCCAATCATGAAAGTAAACCTTTGAAGCCATGAGCCAAAATAAACTTTCCTCTTTTAAGTTGTTCTTGTTAGGAACTTTGGTCACAGCAATGAAAAGGGAAACTAAATCAGAAATGAAGGGGAAAAAAAAGCCCTACATGATCATCTCAATTGATTCAGAAAAAGCATTTGACATGATTCAATACACTTTCATGACAAAAACATTCAATAACCTAGGAATAGAAGGCAACTGCCTTAACATAATAAAGGCCCTGTCTGAAAAGCACACACTAACTTATTGGCATGATGAAAGCTTTTCCTCCAATATCAGGAACAATATAAAGATTCTCTCTTTCACCACTACTGTTAAACATAGTACTAACTAGAGCAGTGTTAGAAATGATGTGTAGTAATTGAAACCCTTATGTACTGTTGCTGGAATTGTGAATGGTGTGAGTTTGATGAAAAAAAAGTACAGATGTTCCTAAAAAATTAAAAATATATATGCTATGTGATTCAAGAATCTCACATCTGAGTATATAGCCCAAAGAACTGAAAACAGAGTCTCAAAGAAGAACTTGAACCTGGGCTTGGTGGTGCACACCTGTAATCCCAGTGTCTGGGGCAGATGAGGCAGGAGGATCTCAAGTTCAAAGCCAGCTTCAGCAATTGAGCGGGGCCCTAAGCAATTTAGCAAGACCCTGTCTCTAAAGAAGACATAGAAAGGGCTGGGGATGTAGCTCAGTGGTTGAGTACCCCTGGGTTCAATCCCTGGTACCAAAAATAAATAAATAAATAAATAAATAAAAAGGAAGAAGTAGAAGGATTTGCACACCCATGCACCCATGTTCAAAGAAGCAACCATTCATAATGGACAAGTGGTAGAAGCAATTCAAATGCCCAATGACAGATAAGAGGACAAACATACACACGAAGAGGATGGAAAACGATTCTGCCTTAAGGAGGAAGGAAATCCTGTCATCTGTTACAACATGGATAAACCTTAAGGGCACTAAGTTAAATGAAATGAGCCAACTACAAAATGATAAATACTTCATGGCTCTATGTGTATAAGGTAGTCAAATTCTTAGAGACAGAAAGTAGATTGGTTGTTACCTGAGGCTAGAGGGAAGGGGAAGAGGGAAGTTGTTGCTTCCTGGGTAGAGAATTTGATATCCTGAGGTCTTTTCATTTGCTGTTTCCTCTACCTGGAATTTTCTTGCCTCATTTCTTTGTGTGGCTGGCTCCTGATCTTTTAGGTCTCATGTCAAATATCACCTTGAATCTCTCCTAAATACCCCATCTAATTTAAAGTTGTCCCTATTCTCACTCTCACACCCCAAAGTTTATTTAAGAACATCACTATTTAGTTAATTATCCACTTGCTTTCTTGGCTCACTTTCCTACTAGAATGTGGGCTCTGTGAGAGCTTAAACCTTGTCTATCCTTTTATCATTGTATCGCCAGTGCCTGACACATAATAGGTGGTCAACCAATCATTGCAGAACGAACATAGTGGTCCCACAGGTAGTAGCAATACTAATAACAATGTCCTTCACAAAAGTTTGCAACTTCATGGATGATCTGTTCTTATAGCTTTTAATTTTCTAAAATTTTCCTCTAGGTAAGGAAAGTAAGCTCTCGAAAAGGTGAAAATAACTGCTCAAAGTCAAACAGGGAGTCTTTGATTTGTAGAGCAATTCCCACAGCATTAATTTAGCTTGTGGTAGCCCACAAAAGTGAAGGAGAAAGACACAAGAGACGCATAGCTTGGAGATTCTCAAGGCCACATCCAGGGTGCTTGAACTTGATTTTAGCCACCTTCTCATTTCTTGAAGTTCGCCTAAATTCTAGGAAAAAAATTAAAAAACCAGGTGGTGCCAGAGTTGATGGCTCTTTGCCAAGCATAGCAAGTGTCAGCTATTGAGTGACCTGTTAGAACTCATTAAAAATGAAAAAGATTTGTTAAATAAGCTGGAAATATAGTTGCATTTCTGCGTGAGATTGGTTTCTCACAGCTCATCTTTGGTTACCTCCGGACAATGGTTGGTCGATAAAGCACTTAAAATGGAAGGATTTTTAACCACTCTGTCCCCCCAACCCAGTACCTTCACATGCCCACATCCTGAGTCAGTTCTTTCTGAGCCAGCTCTTGTCCCCAAGAGGCTGTCGTATGTGGAGAAACAGGAAGGTAAGAGGAATACTGACCAATCATTGTCTCCTTCACAAGTCCTTATCTTTCCTCATCCCTTAAGTGTGGGTGTTTCTCCTGCCCTTGGCCATCATGTTTGACAAATCCTTTAGTCATATCATCTACTCTTAGTGTGGGTGTCTCCTACACATGAACTTTCAGCTCAGAACTTTCTCCTGAGCACTAGACCCATATATGCTTCCTATACATCTCTACTGAGATGCTTCACAGATGCCTTGAATCTAGTAGCCAAGGTGAACCCAATCATTCACTGATCTTCATAGTCTCTCATCAAGGAAAAGGGATGGGAAGGCAGAGACACTGCTATGTGCCTTTGCTCTTATCTTAAAGAATGATATCTCTGTATATATGCTTCGTAAAGGTAGAAATTTAGGATCCAAACTACATCTCTCCCTTTCCTTCACACCCATTTTGGCCCCTTCCTTCAGTTTCCATTCAACCTTTCTTCTGCCTGCAAGACATTTTATGAACACATTGCTTAGTAGACCTCATTGTTCTGAGGCTTTGGGAAAGCCATTTAATTTTTCTAAGCCTCAGTTCCTGTTCTGAAAGTGGGGGTTTCATAAAGTTGTTGTGAAGATTAGCTTTACTATTCAAATTTAAGAAATGATTACTCATTAAAAGGCAAGTCCTATTGGCAAAGACTAAGCAATATTTCCTAGAAATTTTTCTTTCTTTAAAATATTTTTATTGGAGCATTTATAGTTGTACATATGGTGGAATTTGTTGTCACATATTTGTATATACACACAACATAGCAATGCAATTTGGCCAATATCATTCCTTAGCACTTCCCTCACACACCCCTTGGTCCCTTTCCTCTACTCTACTGACCTCCCTTTGATTTTCATGAGGCAATCCCTCCAATCTTTTATTTCCTTTTTCCTTTCTGAGAGAAAACATGGTCCTTGACCTTCTGAGTTTGGCTTATTTTGCTTAACATAATGGTCTCAAGTTCCATCCATTTTCCTGTAAATGCCATAATTTCCTTCTTTATGGCTGAGTAAAACTCCATTGTGTATATATACCACATTTTCTTTATTCATACATCTGTTGATGGATACCTAGGCTGGTTCCATAGTTTGGCTATTGTGAATTGTGTCCAGCAAAAATTCTTGATGATAGGCTCCTGGGAAAGTATTCCAGACATAAGGCATTTTAGATTCACTGATGTGCCTATGATATTCCCAGAAAGAGGGGTAGAACAATATTTTTGTCAATTGGTTTACTTAATGTTGTCAAGAAAACATGATTTATATTACAAGTCACTAGAAAAATTGCCCAAATGTGAAGTGGTCTTAACCCAGCATTCCAACATTTACCTAGAGAATAAAACTTAGGTCAATTGAACAGGGTTTTTCATATCGTGTGGTCTTTGCTTTCAGCAGCTGTTGCTTCATGGCATTTTGTGAGCAAGTAGTCTGGCTTGTAGTGCTGTCTCTACTGGCCAATCACTGGCCTGATCCGATTACCACTGTGGAAAAGGCTGTTGTATATATCTTGAGCTCTACAGCTTCTTTCCTGAGCATTTTTGGGTTCTCTTATAACCCTTACTTCCCCTTCAGCCTCTAAGCTATCACTAAAAAGGAAGGCACACTCATCCTTTCAGCTTAAATGTAGGAGCCAAAAGGTAAATGAACACTGAAGACTGGAGGTTTTAAATGCAAGATGATAAATGAGAAAAGGAAATTTTGAGAAAAAAATTAGAGCCTGTAAATGCCAATAGTACAAAATTATGTATTTTATAAGATGGTCTCCAGACATAAGCTAGATAATATTTTAAATCAGTCAATGGCATCCCCTTGCTCAGGTCAGACCTGAAAGCCTGATGCAGTGTCAAAGACTGGCAAGGATAATGACTCAGACTGTACCAAGTGGCCTTTACCTTGGCTTACTGCTAACCAAATATGTGAAAAATAATTTCTAAGAAACCCCGAGATAAAGGGAAAAAAACAAGTTGATGGACACTCTTTCCTGTAGCTGCTTGTATTTTCCTAGAGATATGTCTGAGCTGATAAGGTCTTAGAGGTCTAGAGATGTGACAAGTACCATCAGAAGCCTACTAGACTCCATCCCATTTTGTTAGTTATCTGTTTATGCAGCCAATTCTTTGTGTGCTATACTGAGCTCACAACAGGTTTGTCCATAACCTGCCACTGCAGTTAAAAGGATCTTACAGTTCCCTACATCTTCCCTCTTTCTACCTCTCCAGTTTTAGCTAATACCACTCTCTGGTTTGCCATGCCCCAACTCCACTGACCTTTTAGTTTCTCAGCATGCCATGATCCTTCCTTCCTCAGAGTCTTTGAATCTGTACACTTTTCTCAGCTTCTTCCGGATCTTTCCTGATTTTCATCCTTTGGGGATCCACTCTGGGATTCCATGATTGCTCCTTCTAAAGAAGATATCTCTCAGACCACTAGAGTAGAAGAAAAGGACCAGGATGAGGGAGGAGGGAGGGAAAGAAGAAATACTGGGGAATTATATTGGCCAAATTATAATGTTATATATATTTATATATAATATATAATCATATATTATATATAATTATAATTATAATATATAAAATATATATATTGTGTGTGTGAATGTGTATGTAACAATGAATTCCTCCATTCTATATAATTAAATGCACTGCTAGGGTTTAGATATGACGTGTCCCCAAATTTAATGTTTGAATCAATGCAAGAATTTTCAAGGTTGAAATTATAACATTATGAAAGGTGTAACCTAATTGGTGATCCACTGATATGGATTAACTGGGCAGTAACTGTATGCAGGTAGGGTGTGGCTGGAGAAAGTAGGTCACTGGGACTGTCCCTTTGGAATTTATTTCTCTCTCTCTCTCTCCCTCTCCCCACCCCTATCTGCTTCCTGGCTGTCATGTCCTGAGCTCTTTTCCTCCACCATGTCCTTCTGCCATGATGTTCTGCCTCACCTTGGGCCCAGAGTTATGGAGTCTGCTGAACATGGACTGAACCTCTAAAACCATAATCCAAAATAAACCTTTCCTCTTCTAAATTGTTCTTTTCAGTTCTTTTGGTCACAATAACAAAAAGCTGATTAAAACTGGTACCAATTTAAAATATGGAACAAAATCAGAAATGAATATTAAAAAATTATGTGGGTTTCCTATTGCCCTATGATAGTCACTAATTTTTGATCACCAGAGTTCCTTACTATATGTTATTGAAGAATTTGCTTATTTAATCTTTTCCATCTTCCTGAATAGAATGTAAACTTCATTAGGGTAGGGTCCCTGTTGATTGTCTTTTTAAATACTTTTTTAGTTATACATGGACACAATTTCTTTATATTTTACTTATTTATTTTTATGTGGTGCTGAGGATTGAACCCAGGGCCTAACATGTGTGAGGCAAGTGATCTGCCACTGATCCACAACCCCAGCCCCCTGTTTTTCTTCTTAACTCTGTTTTGAGAATTTACTACAGTGCCTGATGCATGTTGAGAATTAATAAATGTCTTCATGTGTTTCTTCTGCAACAACAAAATTCTTGAAATTGAGTTATTCATAAAGAAATTAATTTTCTCACAGTTCTGGAGAGTGAGAAATTCAACATCAAGGTACTGGCACAATTGGTTGTCTGGTGAGTGCTGCTTTGTTTTCAAGATAGCTTTCTTGCTGCAATTTCCAGAGGGGAAGAACACTGTTTCTTCACATAGTTGAAGCCAGAAAGGCAAGAGATCTGAATGCTGTGTGAAGCCTCATTTATAAGGGCATCAATCCTATTCACAATGGGAGGAATTTCATGGCCTAATAACTTCCTAAGACCCCATTTCTTAATACTGTTACATTGGCAACACCTGAATTTTGGAAGAAACACATTCAAACCAAGGCAGTAAGTAATGGTTGATTGGTTGAATTTTCTCCAAGAAAGGCAAGAAACAGGAGAGGTGATATATTGCTCACTGGTAGTAGGACTTTTTTTTTTACCTTTTTAAAAATTTATTTAAGTTCTAATTAGTTATATATGCCAGTAGAATGCACTCAGACATGTCATGCATAAAAGGAGTATAACTTCTCATTCTTCTGGTTGTACATGATGTAGAATCACACTGGTTGTGTAATCACATATGCACACCAGGTATTAATATCTGATTCATTCTACTATCCTTCCTACTCCTATACCCCCTCCTGTCCCTTCACTCCCCTCTGTCTGATCAAAGTACTTCTATTCTTCCCTAGCCACTGCCCTTATTGTGAATTACATCTGCATATCAGAAAAAAACATTCAGCCTTTGTTTTTTGGGGATTGGCTTATTTCACTTAGCATGATATACTCCAGCTCCATACATTTACCAGCAAATGCCATAATTTCATCCTTCTTTAAGGCTGAGTAATATTCCATTGTGTATATATATACCACAGTTTCTTTATCCATTCATCTATTGAAGGGCACCTAAGTTGGTTTCATAGTTTAGCTATTGTGAGTTGATATTGGTAATAGGGCTTTTAAAAGAGTTTAATTTTATATCTTGATGGAAATTTTTGTAAATTTGTTTAAAAGTACATTTCAATATAAATATGCATATAGAAAGATACTCAAAGTGGTTACTATAATTCAATTTAATTTAACTTACTCTATGCAATTTGGACCCAAAATTTGGTACATTAGTTAAGTTTAAAAAAAAAGGATTTCTGGTTTATTTTCATGTGTTATAAATATAATAAAGATCCTCTTTCAAAAGCTGTTAAAGAAGGCATCAAAATCCATGAGCAATTTATTTTTTGTTTACTTCTGAATAATATACAATTTGCACTATAAAAGTTAAAAAGTTGGTGCCCAGTAAAACATTTTGAAGTGCTTCAGTGCCAGCAACCATATTGCATAGCGGGGAAAAAGCCCATGTGTAACATGAAACAACTGTGATAGCTATCCCATTTTGATTAATATTGTATGCAGCTTATAAATCTACACAGACCAAATCTATTATACTTTGAATCTAAATTCCAGTGGTAAGCTGGGCTAGTTTATACTATCTTGTGACATTCAATTGTGTGTATTTTTTCCCAACTCCACTTTCATTGATGTTAAGTTGTTAACTTGAAACTGGCCATGGTGGGAGTATTTTACTATGGGAATCAGTAAATGCTACAAATCTGGGCTCTCCTGTACCCCCCTCTTCACTCTGAAGCCAGTCATTAAACATTTACCAGCATACTGTACCACTGGTTAACACAATAAGTCCATCCTCTGAGATCAATAAGGAAATTCAACAAAAGAATTTTCAATTTTGGTCATTATATATAAAAAAAAAAGATATGTTTTTCATTCCTAAGTTTTCAGTAGAGAACTAAAACTACAGTACAGACAAGGAATATTTTCTATATTCACTTTGCATGAATGAGAGGTTGACAGGTCAGAGTCTATGTGATTTGAAATTTGTAAGCATAAACTTCTCAAAGTTCAAGGACAATGGGATTCTACACATGACTTTAAAAATAAATGGTTTTTCTTGGAAGACTAAAAGTAAAAAGAAACTTTATGAAAACAAAAACAAGAAAGGAGCCTCCAAAGAAGAAGCAGATCCAACAAAAGAGGAAAAAAGAACTTAAAATACATTGGAAAACAACATGAGCACTGGTTCAAAGCACGGACGGAGAAATACATTTTCACAAAACCACTGAATATTTGGCTTATACTGAACACAGTGTTTTGTTAACTCATAGGCTGTAGATTTTAAAGAACCAATGGGTGTTAAATTGTACTTTAATTAAGCTGAACACAAGTGGCCTTTCTATTTATTTCACTGTTCCCCCTCCTCTTCCTAACAATTAACACATCTATATTATATATGTTGGTATGGGTCTAAACTACAAGTCAACATCTTTTTTTTCTGTAAAAAGCCACATAATTAATAAATAAGTATTTCAGACTTGGTGATCATAAGGTCTCTGTCATAACTACTCAACTCTGCAATTGCAGTGTGAAAGCAGCCATAGACAACACATAAATGAATAAGCTGTGGTTGCATGCCAATAAAACCTTACAAAAACAGACAGCCTACTGGATTTGGCATGCACAATCTCTGGCTTGCTGACCCATGGTCTAGACTGCAAAATGTGTGAGTATTGATACTGCTTGAGTAATGCTACTATAGAAAGTGTTTAGCAAACCAGGGATGGGGATGGGCCTGTGTATTAGAATTACCAGTCATTGTATCTTATTTTTTCAGAATCTCTAATTCTAGACAGTTCAACGTTAGAATTTAGGTATTAGCTGGCCAATAACTATTCTAGCATTATTAGAAGTACTACATATGGCCTGTCTCCTAAACATATTACCAGAAGTATCCCCTTCTCAAATCCTTCCCACATGATCTTATAGATGCATGACTGAAGAGCAGTTTTAATGGAGAAAATGTCAAGGGCCACATGATGAAATAAATTTCTTTCTAAGAAAACCATCAGCTGTTAAATTTTAAACAGGAGGGGCTGCAGTTGTGGCTCAGTGGTAGAGGGCTTGCCTAGCATGTGTGAGGCTCTGGGTTCCATCCTCAGCACCACATAAAAATAATTTAAAGAAAGGTATTGTGTTAATCTACAATTTAGAAAGTTTAAATAGGAAGTAAAACTTGCACAATAGATAATATTATTATTCGCTATATACATTAAGTATTCATATTATTCCACTTAAGGGAGGTGGAGGCACAGTGAAGAGGTTGAAAAGAGGAAATATACATGAATATGCCACAGTGAATTTCACCATCATGTACATCCACAAGACACTAATTAAAAAGAAAACTTTAAGTACATAGCAGAAAGATCAGTAGAATAGAGGGAAGGGAACAGGAAGGAGGAAGGGGGGGAAGGGGAAGTACTGGGGAGTGACTTTGAACAAATTATATTTCATGCTTTTATAATTGTATCAAAATGTATCCTAATTTTATGTATAACTAAAAAGAACCAATACAAATGCAAGAGGGAATTTAAAAAATGCAGTCTTCTTAGAGTTACAAACAGTGATAAGTTCCCCAAATGACAGATGTAGCCACTAAGTGAAAGGCAATGTTTACTGGTGCATAGAATGGAATCAACTACTTTTCATGGTTAAATTTTCAGTCATCACTTACATACAGTTACTATGTTCCTGCTAATATTCACTTATTTTTCATGAAAGAGGGCCTAACACTTCTCTTTATACAGCCCTATAACTGAAACAGTGATTCCTAAGGGGACAACAACTGGGAGATGATTAAAATTATCTAGGGAGCTCACACTGCCAAAAGTCTGACATTCCACCCAAGAGGTCATCTCTTGCTCTCCCAGAAACTGCCTCAGTAAGATATTATTACAGATAGGAATGTGGTTTATCAGTGCACAGAGGAAGAAAAAATTGTTAAAAACTGCTGATGGTAAATAGCTGGATAAACAAATGCATGCATGAACATGAGGCTATGTCAGTGATAAAAGACAGGATACACGCTCACACCCACTGCAGGCAGGAAAAACTTTAGCAACTTTATTAAATAATTAAGATATGATGCATGTATTAAACTGCTAGTTCATACTCTCATTTTTTTTTGTATTTATTTTTTAGTTGTGTAGTTGGACACAATACCTTTATTTTATTTATTTATTTTTTTATGTGTTGCTGAGGATTGAACCCAGGGCCTCCCATATGCTAGGTGAGCACTCTACCTCTGAGCCACAACCCCAGCCCCTCTCATGTTTTTTAGATTATTATTATTGTGACAAAATGCTAGTAAGCAGGACTGACAACTTTTATAGCATTCTGGGAAGGCAATTGGTTCATTATAGAAGCACTGATCCTTTGGATCCAGTCAAGTATGCTCTATTAAGTTAAGCTATTTATACCATTCTTCCTTCCAACTAATTTTGATTTGTAAAGCCAAGTTCCCTGTTCACAGGGCATCTAGAAGGGGAAATGAGACATATATGTAAAGAAATTAATACAATGTAGAAGGTGACAAATTTCCCAAAATAAATGCAGAGCATCAGGGACATTCAAAGATGGAAGAGATGACATTTGGTTGAAGTACAGCATCAGGTAAAACTCCATCCATTTCCAGACCTCTTACCTCTTTTCCCAAACAGAAAAGCAGTTACTGGTACTTTGTGATAAATTAGACACTGAGTTGCAGTAGTACTGTCATTTGAAAAGGTATCATTTATCCCATTCAATGTGGGATTTTGATAGTTTCTTTTTTAATGTTTTTATTAGTGTATCATAGCTATATATTTTATTTGGGTTCATTTTATGACATAATCATATATGCATGTAAAATAATTTGCCCCATTTTAGTCCCCAGTACTTCTTCTTTCCCTCCCCTTCTCCATGCCTGATCCACTTCCTCTCTTGCACTGTTCTTCCTTCTATGTATTTATTGATAGTTTCTTAAATGTAACTTGGCTGCATCTTGGACCTTAAGATCCTTCAGTTGGAGTGTCATCCCCATCAGGCAGTGTAAGTCAGTTTGGGGAAAAGATGTTATTCTGTCTTGCTCCACTGAACCATGGATTCTCTCAGTTGTTTCCATTCGTTTAGATCTGATACTGAATCTCTGTGGTGAGGATGATTTAGGACCTTAAAAGAAAGTTAAGAAGAATCTGTACTCCTCAGCAGGCATTTGAGCAGCAGGTGAGCAAGTGAGATAGATACACACTTCAAGCATGGGTTTAGCTACACACACACACACACACACACACACACACACACACACAGCTGACTTGGCAGCTGTGAGATTGGAGGTGGGGAACTCAGTACCTGCTAAGCTCGTTTCTACTTCAAGACTTCAAGTGCCTACTTGTCTGAAGCTGTTTGAAGCCTCCAGCGTGGTTAGAGTTAATTCCCATTAGGTTGGACTCCGCCCCTCTCTCCCAAAGGTAAAGCAGGGTTTTCAAGCATCACTACAAAGAGCAGCTGGGATTCCCATCCCTGTCTGACAAGCTGTGAGAAGTTGTTGCTCAGATCTGAGCCCGAAGAGAGGGAACAAGTCAGTCAGACTTCATGGTCAGAAGGTAAATATGCAACTTGGGCCAAATGCAATTGAAACAGCTGGATAAGAAACTGCTTTGCTCTCCCCTTGCTCAGCCCTCCTTCCCCCCTTCCTTCCTCAAGCTTCCTGTCCTTTCATCTCAAAGCTCAGAGACGCTGTTTTCTTCCCAAGGGCAGCCTGATATATTTTTACTTCCTCATAGTCTGTTGTTTGCACAGAGGCTAAGAAGAACCAGTGCTGGAATCTTATTTCATATTGACAAGGTTTGAGGACCTAAGGGTTAAATGCTAGCAGGTTTCCCCAGGGGAGTTGGTAACCTGAGGAGAGGAAGCTCATGTCTCTTGAAGTGGAGGAAGGGATTTTGTTCTGACTTGCCTATACAAGTCAAAATGGATCCAGTTTCCCCGATGTGGTAGGATGTGGTAGGTTGATCTCTTAGACCTGTTTAATTGGGGTTATGGGACTGAAGTGGGGTGATGAGGCTGAACTGAAATGCAAATGTAGAGGCCAGTAGGGCTGGAAATAGAAGATAGTATTCCTTTAGTAAATATTTAGCAGTTCCTACTATGTGCTGAGCATGATAATTTCCAGACAAACCTGAAGCAGTTTAATTATAAATCCTTTCCTGCACATAGTACTCAGCCAAGTGGTGGGAAACTAAAAGCAGAAAGAACCTAGGAATGAGAAGAGAACACTGATAAAGTCAGTGTTTGTGGGATGAGAGTCTAAGAGGAGTGATGTTCCCCTTCTTGGGTGACTTTTAGTCTTCTCTATCACGAGAGAATGGGGTCTTGTCTGGTAGGAAGGAGGAGAATTGATATATACTATGGTGTTATTTACCCCACAGACATTATTTCATTAAAACTTATGCTTCATCATCTCCACTTTATAGATTAAACTGAAATTCAGAGGTTTTAATTCATTTGCCTCAAGTTCACATCAACTGTAAGGGACAAACCTCAGGACCTGATCTTAGATCTAATTACAAAAAGTCTGGACTCTTCCGTTAAAACAGTATTCCTCAATCATAAGTTGCCATAGAATCAATTGAGTATTTTACAAAATGCAAACTCCTATAAGTTCAAATTCAGTAAACCTGGGAGGGATGGGTCATAGCCTGCAATTTGAACAAGCATCTAGGGTGATTCTGATGGAGGGAGTTAGAGCCCCCACTTCGAGAAGCACTCTTTTTTTTAATTGATTATTTTTATTTGTTCTTTATAGGTATACATGACAGTAGAGTGTATTTTGACATATTATACATACATGGAATATAACTTATTCTAATTAGAATCCCATTCTTGTGGTTGTACATGATATGCAGTTTCACTGGTTGTGTATTCATATATGACTATAGGACAGTTATGTCTGATTCATTCTACTGTCTTTCCCATTCCCACTCTTGATACACTCTGCCACCTGCCAACTCCTCTGAAGTGGTTGGAGAAGCATTCAGTCCACCTTCTTCCCACACTGGCCAGATCTACTCAATGGAGATAGTCAGCTCTTGGTGGTATTTTATTTCCAGCTGAGGCCATAGGGGTAAATGAACTATCGAGGAATAATAGCAGGATGGGAGCTATGAGCCTAAGGGCATTGGTCATGCTTTACTAGTTTGTGCATTGTTTTTTTAAATATATTTTTAGTTGTATATGGACACAATACCTTTATTGTATTTATTTATTTATGTATTCTTATGTAATGCTGAGGATTAACCCAGTGCCTCAAATGTGCTAGACAAATGCTCCACCACTGAGCTACAACCACAGCCCTAGTGCATTATTGATCGGGCTTCACCATGTCTTGCCAGAGCAGCTGGCAGGGGGTCTTTTTAACCAGCTGAGTTTCTGATGTTGGACTCTTAGCCAACCAATTGATCATGAAGATAGGGGCACAGATAGACTGTCTACCAGAATAAAAACTGAGCTGAAGATCACTACTTGACAAAGCAAAGACAAATGGGAGTCCAGTGAATAGCATTTTGAAGGAAGAGAGAAGATCATGTGAAAATTTGAGAAATCATTCCAGTTCCCATTTATTCAACCTCAAACTCTAGAGAAAAAGAGTAGCCTTGAACCTGATGCAGAGGCTCATTTTATTAGCACTCTTTATCTCCTTCTGGATTTTTGATTGCTTATTTGGTCCCCTCTTTCCATGTACTTTCTGCCTTCCTGCCTTTTAGTGCCTTGCTTACTTGTGAGCATCTCCATCTCAGGATGATGAGAGCAAATAAATAATTAACTAACCCAATACAGCTAGTTTCACTAGTTTCTATCTCAGACAAAAGGAGGAGGGAAGTGGATAGAAGGCCTGGAAAGAGGTTCAGCAAGCTTAAAAGTGAGGTCTTCCCTCATATGTGGAAGCTAGAGGAGAAAAATAGGGTGGGGGGAAAGGGATGACATGAAAGTAGAAGGGATACCATTAGGGTGGAAGGAGATGGTATGGGTGGGAGGATGGGAGATGGGGGGTATTGGGGAGTGAAATTAAAGCGCACACACACACACACACACACACACACACACATACTGGGGATCGAACCCAGGGCCACTGAACCACTGAGACATATCCCCAGTGGTTTTTATTTTTTTTTTATTTTGAGACAAGTTGCTAAGTTACATAGGGCTTCACTAAGTTGCTGAGGCTGGCTTTGAACTCCCGCCTCAGCCTTGGAGTTACTGGGATTACATAAATGTGCCACTGCACCCTGGCTCAAATAATGTTTTTATGTATGTGCAATAAATCAATATTAAGCCCACTATTCTGTATAATTGAGATGCACCAATTAAAAAAGAAATGAGGTCTTTTTAGAATCATCCAGATACAAATGGAAAATAAAGCCCTTGAGTGACTACATTATGGGATGGTTTCAGGCACAGAAGAACTTGGATCAACTCCCATGGTGGAGATATCCAGAGAAGGAAAACTTCTAAGGGACACAGATCGCAGAAAATGTGAAGAGACATGTTTGCAGCATTGTAGTAGATTTATAAAAAAATGTGTCTGAAATAGGAAGATCTAGAATGGTTGGGCTGCTTATATGCCCAGCTTGATATGAAGAGTGACATTGGTCAAAGGCATTTCTATGAAGTAGGACTCTTTACATACTAGATACATATTCTTGCCTATCTCGCTCATTTCCTAGAGAAGTCTCAATGTCAAGATATATTTGTAACAGGTAATGTACATAGGGGCATTGGGCCATGAGAAAGGGCTGCTTGAATTCCTTTACCATCATTAGTACCAATAAAGTAACTCCTCACAGACCTGTTCTAAGAAAACAGTTTTGCAGCCATGTTTTCCTTAGCAGCTTTAAGTCAGAAACTCCCTTCCTGACCACTTCCTGTTCTGATTATTTAACTCACTGGCTCTTTTGACTGGACCTTGGCACCCTTGGTAAAGGACTGATTTCTTTAACTCAGAATTTACACAATAAGTTCCAGTGGAAACAAAAAGATTTCTTTTTTTGGCAGGGTCTGGGGAGGAGATGAGGTAGAGGAAGCACTTGGTTTATTTTTCTCCACTAAGAAAAATTTAAGAGCAATGTTTCCAGCTTCATTGATACTAAATGCCTACATATGATTTAGGTACATATAAGAGCACAAAAGTGACAAAAACAAAAACAAAGATTTGGGCATAGGACACCACAGGAAGAGGAAGAGTGTTCATTTTGGGTGAGAAATGGCTAAAGGTAATCTACCAACAATCAGAGTTAGTGAAGGGCTCAAATCTGGAGGACAGTGGCCAGTTTTTCTCCATTCTGTCTGAGGATCCAACAAAGGCCTTAAGTTGCAGCAGAAAAGTTTATAAAGTGATATAACAAGTGATTTATTGACAGTGAGAATTGTTAAGTTACTGTGAACATTTGTAAATGCCCTTTTCCCTAGCTTTCTTTAAAAGTAGTAGAGATGACCATTTGACATATATGGCTTATGGCTTAGGTGTGTTTCCTGCATTCTATAGGTTGAGGTGAATTTTACCTATGAGGTGGTGTTAGAATAGCTAGCATATCTCCAAAGATTAACCAACATTAGGCTTTGGGAAGGACAGCGAATGCAGGAGAGACTCCATGCTTCCTACTTATTACAACTTTCGGACCACACTCAGTACCTCTCATACAACAAACTCTTAGAAACAGGCATATGACACACTTAGAAAATGGAAAAACTAAGGGGAGAAAGACAATTTAATACCTAAAGAGAGGGATTCAAATGCAAAGCTATCAATGCCTGGTTACTGGACCACTCAGCAGGAACATTATGGTGAGTTCTTGGCTCCTGAAATCCAGTGTGACTGTGAGACTAGACATTTCAGGAAAGGGAAGCAAAGCTAATGCATACAACAAGCATACACAAGGCATTAAGATAAAATGAAGTGTAGCATTGTTTGTAATTTTTATTGATGTGAATCCAAAGTGACTTAGCCAGTTTCTGGGAATGAACTTGGACCACTTTGAAGAACTGTCATGAAGAGGATTACTTCATTGCAGGTGATGGAACTAAAAGCATATGATAGAATGCACTTCCCTGTCTAGCACATGTGCACTGGAGCAGTGTGCATGCAGACCCCATATGCCCTGTTGCCTTCCCACCCAACCATGGGAGAAGCCAGGCTGGAGCTCATGTGCTCAGGAAATAATGTGTGATTGAATCTCTGAAATCTATTCCTTGACCTCATAAGGTCAAGTCTATGATTCAGAAAGGTATACATTCAAATTTTAAAGGCTTTATCTCTCCAATGTGGAATTTCCATGGTCATTTTTGACTTCATGGAGAGAAAACCTTAGTGAATTATTTGGAGCAGTGATTCTCATGGATGGTTCTGGCTTACAACATCTCTAGTCCTAAATGGGAGGACAATCTCATCCCAGGTTGTTTGAAACTTTTCTGAGCTTATCACTGAATGTTCCACATCCCAGAACGTTATTAAGTCCCAGGCACATTGGCATGGTAATTCACCCTGGTCCTAAATGAAATAAGGACAATGATGTTTGGGTTTTTTCCCCCTAACATTGAAAGTACGTAGTTTAAATTCTGAAGGACAATGAATTGTCCTACAGCTAAACACATTTCAATTGAATTTTGAAATTCAACCTTCCTACATCTTGGCTTCTGAATGCCACTTGCAAAATTAAATCATGGTGACAGTGGTAGATAGTATAATAGTTTACTTAACAGCCTTATTTGTCACAGGTGGGGTTGACCTTATATCAGAAACCTTCCCCATTTTTCTATCCTAGTCTAGGTACCACTCATTGATATATAATCTCTTACCCTGTCTTAGGTTCTCTGCCTACTGGTTGTCACATGAGAACTTTTGATCTCAAGATTATGATGTACATGGGGGGCATATGGGGTTATTTCAGAATCCAAGTGCTAAGTTTGAAAAAGCTAACATTTTTCTTCTCATGGTATGTCTGGGTAAACTGGCCTTACTCCTACCTTCTCCATCTTCTCCTCAAATTCTTCCATAGGCTTAATATTTTTTGAAGATCTGGGTGGGAATTCATGGAGGCTTTTAATTATAATACTAGTAGGGTGATGATATAATGCTATTGGGGTAATGCTATGGGGGGAGGCTGCAGATGAAGGAGAGGTGGGAAAGTCACATGACTTTCTGACCCTCATTTTACTTTTTTGTTAATTGAGGGATAATATCCCTTTTCTTACCACACTAAGAAGATAGTTCAGCAGAACACATGAAATAAGGTAATTAAAAAGGATTGCAATGATGCTGCCAGTAACCGTTTATCAGCTTTTTTCTCTCCTCTTCTGGCCTGGGTTTATTCATCAGGAAATGAATCCATAACAGAGGGCTGCCTGTGCTTTTCATAATCATACAAACTCCAAAATAACTAGCAGGGGCATTACGTCATTGTGGCCAAGCATACCTGTTTTTCTAACAGCAATTACTCAAAACAAGTTCCATTTCTACCCCTATTGCCTTCAATCCCTCGTCACATCTTTCTCTCATTCCTCCCACTCTCAGGCACAAAGCCTTATTCCCAGGGGCCCAGCTCAGGGCACTTTCTTCCCAAACCCTAACATTCCAAAGTAAGCACCTGAAATTTATGATCTCTGCTTCCTTCCTGCACAAAACACATAGAACAAAATACATATGTATCAAGAGGGGAATTGTGGCCGGGAAAAAATGAACATTATACTAAGAATCAAATAACTAGGCTCTGGTTTGGCCAGGGTATCTTGCTAGCCTTTTACCCTTGGGTAAATCACTCCCTCTCCATTTTCCCATCTGTAACGTGATGGGAACTGTGTTAGCATTGTGTGGTAGCAAAGTGCTGGCCTAGGAATCTGCAGATCAGGTTTCTGTTTCCGGTGTTGCTACTTGCTAACTGTGACTGGGGAAAATCACTTCCCCCTTTACTGGTCCAAACTCCCCCCATATGTAAAACAAGAAGGTTGGATTAGGTGATTCATTTAGGTCCCTGCCAGTCTGGAAATTGGATGTTTCTATGAAAGGGTTTCATTAAACAAACATGAATTGTAATCCCTGCCCTGTGCTTGGCACTGTTTAATGATGCTTGTGAGAGGTCTCATGGCTGAGACCTTGAGACTCTGAATATTGCTGCTACTTGCTCCTGTTAGCATCCTAAATTGGCAATGTGGCAACCCTATACTAGTTCCTGCCCTTCTCCTTTTTGGGGCCCCACTGCCATCTCCCCTCTCCAGCCTCACTACCTATAACTTTAAGCAATGGTGATGAATCATTGAGAAGTTTCTGAAACATACTTTACCATCTGCCTGCTGGAGACATTCACAGTGCTGTCATCAAGTTGCAGTGTGGTTTCCAACCACCCTAATACAGAACCTGGCCAGAAAGCAATGGCAGATTAATGGATTGGGGGAAGTGGTGGATTTTTGACAGAGGAGTCTGTGAAAACCATTTAGGGGCTGGGCTAAGGAGACTAGATCTGCAAAATCTCTCAGCATCTTGAAGCTGACATGACTTATTCCAAAAGGGACCTTGAAAGGTCCCTACAACTATGTATGCTTGTTACAATGCAGGGAATGCATAATTATGATCTGTTTGAGAGACATGATAAACTTTCTTAACTATAGGTACCAAATGATGAGGAGGCTTTTATTTGTAGCCAGTTTAGAGTTAAACACTACTGGTTGGAATATTGCCTTCCATTTCAGTTCTGTGAAAAGTGACTTAATGGTGCTCTCTCAGTGACTGGAATAGAGTACAAGACTGGGGTTCTTTCATTTTATTCTATCCATTTCAACTTGGCTGATGTATACCAGTGAAAAGCCTACAGTAACACACTGTTAGACATCCTACCTAAGTCAAATAGAAACATTTCATAACTCCATGGTGAGCTCTCCTGCCCTTCCATTAGGGACAGGTCTGTGATTCATCTTCTTTCTTCACTTTCTGAAAACAACTTTGTTCCTCACCCTCTCAAGATATTGCCAGTTTCCAGGCCTGCAGACCTGCAAAACCATTCAGGGACTCTTGAAGCAGTTTTGTTTTTCTTCAGATTCTCTTCCCACCACTAGATCTAAGCTCTATACCACAAGTTATAAGATGGTGGATCCAGCTACATTTGGGTTGGCAGAGCAGTGACTAATTCAGTTCTATGATTATTGCACTGCAGGATAGTGACTACAGAACTCTGAACCAAGCAGAAGGAAAGGAAGATGGAAAGCAGGATCCCACAAAGACCCAAACTGTCTTTGAGAAGCTAATCTCGTGCAGAAGCAAGGGCCAAGTGGCATGTAAATGAACCCCAGGACTGGTCAATCAGATGGAAAAATAAGCCCATGGAACCTACATGCCAACTTTTCCATTTGGTGCTGTGACCCAACTGATCTTCCCATCCCTGCAGAATAACCCGAGACCATGAGGAGCAGCTTGACCTTGGTTGGGACCCTCTGGGCTTTCCTGTCCCTTGTTACTGCTCTGGCCAGTTCTACTAGTTACTTCTTGCCTTACTGGCTCTTTGGATCCCAGTTGGGGAAGCCAGTGTCATTCAGCACATTCCGGAGGTGCAACTACCCTGTATGGGGAGAGGGGCACAGTCTGATCATGGTTGAAGAATGTGGGCGCTATGCCAGCTTCAGTGCCATACCAAGCCTGGCCTGGCAGATATGCACAGTGCTAACAGGTGCTGGCTGTGCTCTGCTGCTCCTGGTGGCACTGGCTGCTGTCTTGGGCTGCTGCATGGAGGAACTCATCTCCAGAATGATGGGACGTTGCATGGGAGCAGCACAGTTTGTAGGAGGTAAGACTGTGTCCTTGGGGTTGAGTAAGTAGGAGAACCTTAGGATAGGGAATGTGGGGATTGTGGCCTTATGGGAAAATCCATCCATATCTCTTCCACTTTGTCTAACTCTAAGGTTATGAATGGTGACTTTTTTGAAATATCTAGTCTAGGAATTCCCAAAGTGCAACATATATCAGGGTTTTATTCACAACAAAATTGGCTAATAGGCAGAGTTGATATTTGTTGCATGGCCTTTATTTTTGCCACCTGCATGGTATCCATTTAAGAATATTATCCAGAAGTTAATCTCAAAGTAAAATAAAGTACAATAGTGGTCCCTAGAGGCCAAGAGGAGGAAGGGGAAGTGAGATAGAAGGAGGTAAGATAATTGAAAATATAGTTAGCTTGGAGGAATAAGTTCTAGTGTTTTACAGCATGGTAGGATGACTATAGTCTACAATTTTTTATATATCTTATATAGAACTTAAAGAGAAGAGTTTGAAGAAGAGTTTGAAGAGTTTGAAGAACTCAACATAAAGAAATGTTTAAGTAGATGGAAATGCTAATTTCCCTGATTTGATCATTATACATTGTATACGTGTATTGAATTATCACACTGTACCCCATAAATATGTGTAATTATTATGTGTCAATCAAAAACAAAAACAATGGGCTGGGTTTGTAGCTCAGTGGTATAGCACTTGCCTAACATGTGTAAGGTACTGTGCTCAATTCTCAGCACCACAAAAAAACTAAATAAAATAAAGGCATTGTGTCCGTCTACAACTAAAAATACTTAACAAACAACAAAACAAAGCAAAAATCCCACTTCATTATGGAGTTCACTAATTGGCACAGTTAAGTTCACTATAATAGAATTGTTCTCAATGCAAAAAATTATAAAAAGAATATTATCCATTTCTGCCTTCCATTGACAGGAACACCTGCTCTAGTGTTATTGTTCCAATATGAACTTGATCCCTGTCAGGACCTTACACTGTCTGCCAAGGGGATGGAAAGGCTCTGACTTTCTGGCTGCTTGCCACATTACCACGCCCTGTTACAGGACCTAGGTTAAGCAGGGGGCGTGGCTGTGAGAACTGAAACCACCCCAAGGATAGGCCAATGGCTCTGCCAATGGCATCCGCCCATGCTCCTTATGTGTCCCTATGATCTTTCTGCTGATTGGCCCATGTCCTCTATAAGATTGTCCAACTTCCTCAATAAACCGAGTTCCAGCGCTGACTGACTGGACTCCCCAGTATGTTCCTGTGTCCTTTGAGGGCGGGGGAGGGAATATCGGCGGCCTTTACTTTCCCAATCTAGGCCCCTCTGGCCTCTTTTGCTAGACAGAAGAGGTCCATCCCGGGTACAGGGGGGGTGCTAAAGACCTCAACCCCTTATAATAATCTGATGGATCCCGAAGAGCCCTGCTTTCTGGTAGTTATCTCCAGAGGATAGTGATCTGATAAACACATACACATAGGTACTAATTACTAACTGTCCTCATTGAAGAAATGCATCTCTAATTAGTTAAATGCTAAGTGCCAGACAGAATGTAGGTGACTCCTTTATGCTGTTGGGAGGCCATTCACTAAGTCTACTTAGGTTTCTCATGGCCTTGGTACACCCTACTGTCCTTTCCCTTATTCATTATCCCCTTAATTTTAGTTCAGATAACCTGGGACACTAGCAGTCTATGGATGGGCTAGGAAAGAGCAAAATGCCATAATCGCAGACTGCAGGAAGACAATAGGAGCCAGTTAATTTGGACCATCTGAGAAGAAAATCCAAATTAGATAGGTAAATACATGTGTGCAAATTTGTGGTATTTTTTAAGCCTAGATGGGGCACTGGGAAAAATCCACTGATAAATTCATTGTTATTTCAGGGTTTTAGAATCATTATCTCATTCATTAACACTATCATCTGTATAAGTACCACAGTATTGGTGACCAGACTCAGGAAACTTGGATTTCACCTCAATTTCTTTTACTACATTGCTGTATGGCTTTTATGGGCAAATTATATAACTTTTCCTGTGCTTCATTCCCCTCAAATTTGCCCCCTTGAAAATTCAGTTCAGATCTGAATTTTCTTTCCTCTCTTCAATGATGTCATTCAGTTAATTGGCCTTCAAGTGAGATGGTAGTGATGAGCTTAGGCAATGATTCTCAACTGAGGATAGACTTGTATCCCCTTTCCCACCAGAGGACATCTGGTTAGGCCTGGAGACTTTTTTTGTGTGTGTGATTTTCAGTGATTGAACTCAGGGACCCTTAACTACCAAGCCACATTCCCAGCCCTTTATTATGTTTTATTTTGGCCTCACTAAGTTGATGAGGTTGGCCTCAAACTTGCAATCCTTTTGCCTCATCCTCCTGAAGTCACTGTAATTACAGGTGTACGCCATTGAGCCTGGGTTGGAAATATTTTGAGTTATTGAAATTTGTGAAGGTAGCTCTTGACATATTGGTAAAGGCAAAGGAACTGCTCACCATCCTATAATTCACAAGTGGAAGACATCCCTATACCTCAACAACTAAAAAGTATCCTGTCCCAAATGCTGATAATGCCAAGATTGAGAAACCCTGGATTAAGATACCATGGTTCCCTGGCCTGCATATGTAAAGCACCAGATTCTTCTTGTTGTGCCACTTGAGGGGATGCTTTCTGGTTCTCTTTTTGAACAGACTCTCATTGTAAACATTTAAAATCTGAGTTACCATTTTAGCTACCCTCATCTCTGAATTTTCCTACTTTTTAGTCACTGATGAGTTTTCTAGCCACACTGAAAAGTTTAGTTAGAATAGTTTCTTTCTTTTCTTTAAAAACCATGGTACCAAAACAGATGCTAACACTGATCTAAGCCAATGATTTTATTTCCCTTGGGGAACTCCATCGGTAACACATGTAGAACCAATTTGAAAACTGAATAGCTATCATCTTTCACCTATATTCTTGGTGTGTGCTATAGTTAATCGAGCACGTCTATGGAAACGTTATTTTAGCAATTGACACTTGACTGACAGGAGAGATAGAGTCCTTCCCATCATAGTTATAGCCACAGGGCCCAGATCAGTGCCTGGCACAGGGCAGGTATTCAGTAACTACAGAATGAATGAATAAACAGCTGAAGCAATATCTACTATATATTGGGATACACAGGACATGTGAGATCTGGGTTAGTTCACATACTTTTTTTCCAGGCTTCCATGTAGAGCTATTAGCCCACTGAGTATTCTTGTCTTTTGACAGGAGAGTGACAACTTAGTC
The DNA here is from genome assembly GCA_025594165.1 of Tamias sibiricus. NCBI lineage: Eukaryota > Metazoa > Chordata > Mammalia > Rodentia > Sciuridae > Tamias > Tamias sibiricus. The sequence goes on along the minus strand of CM046667.1, from coordinate 103,586,846 downwards.
CTGCTTGCCTTTTTTGAGAGTTTTCAGTGGAGAAGGAGGAGAGTCTAAAGGCAGGAATCAGAAGAACAGTAACAACAGCCTCCATCAGGCTCCAAGAATTAATAGCTTACTTCCTCTTGGGGGCTTGACTGAGACTTTTATTGAAGAACCCTCATGGTTCTCCATATGATGCATTTTAGTTGATCTTACCTCCTAGGTCTAGAAACTCAAAGGGAATTATTGAAGCAGGATGTGGGAAGGAATGGGGATTTGGACATTCCTAGGATGAGTGGGACAGAAGTTTGACTGAAGGACAGGTGTCATACAGAAGAAGTCAAAACGTGAATTCCATTTTAATGTCAAATGATTCTGCCATTCTATATTTCCCAAGACCCTCATGCACAAGAACATAGTAATAGTTTTCACATTTTAATGAGTGTCTTTAACATTCAAGCTTAAAGTGCCACTTGACAGTAGTCCTACAAAGGGTCAAGAACAAGGTTAGGCTACCAGGATTATCCCAGGCAGGGAATGATATTGGGACAGATTGCTAGACTTCTGCAACTACCCTATCTTAAACACTGGCCAACTAACAGCCATCCTGCCTCCTTTTTATAGACTGGTGGCTGTCAAGGTTATATCAAATGCGAAAGAATGGTGAAGACTGCTTGGATGTACCATATTTTCTAGGATCTCCTTAGCACATGACCATTACCTATTGCTCTTCACAAATCTTCGATCTGATTCTCAGAGATGGGTTTTGCCAGTGGCAGGAAGTCAAACCTGGGAAGCATTTGGAACTCCATGGATAAAAGACACAAGAAAAAGAGCTCTGGGGGTTAAGTTTATGCTTGTTGTTCAGATGAGGGGAATTGATTTTGTTGCTCTGGGCCTGGCTGCTTCTCGGCAGCTAGTGCATTAACCGAAATACATCAGGGGAGGAGCCAATTTGTTGCAGTTCTGGATTATCTCTGCCAAACCCCAAACCACTGAAGAACTGGAGTATCCATTAAGAACTACCTCCTTCCCCTGCCTGACTCTTGTTCTCCCGTCTGGCAGCTGCCCACAGAGATGAGTGGTGGGAAGTGGGAGAGACAGGAAGAAATAAAGAGCTGCTGGCCTGAGTCATACTCAGCAAGGTGACCTGATGGGGCCCTTGGGTCCCATTTGTTCCACCTGCAGCTGATCCAGCTGAACAAGCCTAGGGTCCAGAGAGCCTTCCACTGGGACCTTTGTGCCCTGCTCTGACCGGTGAAGGAAACATCTGGCCATGAGATTATTTCAACACTGGGGATGCTGAGCTTTCCAACCAGCTGGCTCCCCTGGTCCCTGAGAACATGGTCATTATTCACATTCCCCTGTGTATGCATATGCATGATGCTTGTGAATTATCCTGTATCTTCAGTGAGAGTTAAACCAAGAAGGAATAGGTGAGAAGTAAATATAAGGAACTTCTTGGCAGGAAAAAAGTGTAAGTTCTTGGATTGGGTTACTCGAGGGAGGACAAGAATCTTTCTAGAGCAGAGAATGTATCGAAATCATCTGGAGTGCTTAAAAGTATGTGAATTCCCTAATTTCCATTCTTATACACACAGCAACAGGTGGAAGGCTGCATATTTGGGAAAATATCCCCAGTGACTCTGATGTATGTGCTGTGTTTCCTTTCCCCAACCCAAAGGCAGATCACTACCCTGGATATTATTTGTTTGTTAAGGGTACAGAATGTAACATACCCAGACAGATGGGAATGATTTCTCTATGTAAGATCCTAATGCTACATGCTACAGGCTGGAAGAAAGTTGCCACTGGAAACAGATAACTGAAAACTTGATTTTCAAAAAGTTGCTATCTTTCTAAAAACTATAAGCTTTCAATACATGTATAAATTGTATAATTATGAAATCAGTCTAATTAGCATGTATATAACCTCAAACATTTATCATTTCTTTGTGAAGGGAGCATTCAAAATCCACTTTTCTAGCTGTTTTAAAATATACAGTCGTTATAGTTATTATACTCATTGTTAACTATGTTCACCCTTCTGTGCAACAGAATGCCAGAACTTATTCCTCTAATATAATCATAACTTGCATCCATTTATTATGTGTTAACTTTAAAATTTATCCTCATCAGGCATGGTGGCACTTGCCTGTAATTCTAGTGGCTCAGGAGGCTGGGCGCAGGACGATCACAGGTTCGAAACCAGCCTCAGCAACTTAACAAGGGCTTAAGCAACTCTGTAAGACCCTGTCTCTAAATAAAATATAAAAATGGGCTAAGGATGTGGCTCAGTGGCTAAGTGCCCATGGGTTCAATCCCAATTACCAAAAAAAAAAAAAAAAAAAAAAAAAAAAAAAAAAAAAAAAAAAAAAAAAAAAAAATCCTCTTTGGAAACCACGTGTTTCTAGAAAGTTTTCTAAAATTTTACCAGATATTATATCATTTATCCTCCCTATACTGAGCAAGTGGCTTTCTGTTTTGGAAATGGCATTTGAGGAAGTTAACCTACTAACAAAGACTCACACAGCAAATTGAAACAGAGTAGAAAATATTGTCCTGAGCTTACGACTCTCAGTTTGGGGCTTTATGCACTGGTATTCTTGATTTTCTTCTTTCCTTTCATAAAGAACTGCTATCTCAGTGTTTTTTGGAGTGGTTCTTGAACCACTTGTATAAAAATTACCTGTGGTGCCAGTGCAGATTCCTTAGTGTTTTGGCATAGGATAGAGGCCTGCTAATCTACATTTTACACAGCCTCTCAGCCTGATTTGATTTTTAAAATATATTATGAAATAATTCAGATGTATACATTTGCTCAGCTTGAAAAATAGAATATTGCCAGTAAAGTTGAAGCCTTTTTCATACCCTCATTACATTCCCTGGTCCCCACAGCAAAAGTAACTACTATGTTATATTTCTGATTTATCATGAAATATCATTTCAGTACACACTAAAATTTAAGAAACTGTGCTCAATTTTGTTCATGGTGTTGCTTTTTTCTGGAATTCCCTTTTCTTACATCTTGGCCTATAAATATTTACCAATCTCTCAAAGTCCAGGTTCCATGCATCCACTCTGTGAAGACTCCATTGATCTATTTTTCACTTCTCTAGTAGATATGAACTCTCCTATAACTCTGAGAGGGAATTTTGAGTCAAATGAATAGGAAAGATGAGTGGGAGAGTTTCCTGGGAAGGGAAAGCTGAGATATAGTTAGAGGGAAGGCTGTAAATTTTCCACTTATATTTATGTTGAAGTTGTTACAAGTGCTATAAACTGAACAAATTAATAAGAAATTAACCTATACTATGCTTCTGCTCAGAGTAGTAAATTCAAACTACCTAATGAATATGTTTGGAAAGGAGAATTGGCAGCCATGCAGATATAGAGAATGTGGAGATAGGGAAGGAGAGCCTAACAAAATAGCTGCTTATTCAACAGTTGTACTTGTGAACGGGGAGCAGGACAAAGAAGGTTGGTAACACCCAGTAAGAAAGCTAATGCTGTCCAGAGATAGGGATCTGATAGAAAATGTGTAGTTGGGACAGGGTTATACAAATATTAGGATATGAAAAAATAGTCATTCTGGGAGCAGGGTTGAAGGCAGCTGGGCTATCTGGAGAATGGGCTCTCAGTTCTAAGATTTTACACCTGAGGGATTATGTTGGTATTAAAGTTGCTGCAAGGGCTGAAGATAAGTAAGTGTCCCATTCAAGTTTCTGCTTAGTGCAGGGAGTTCAAACTATAGCCACCATGTTTCAGAAGGACATCTGTTATATTTTGTGATAGGTTATTCTTATAGAGAGAGCAGGTGAGAAAGGGAAACAAAATGGCAACCCATTGGACATCTGTCCCTGTACAGTAGGAAAAAAAGGTTAGTAGAACAGTCTGTAGGGTATTTTTACCTTTCAGAAAAGCAGATAAGAATAGAAAAATGCCTAGCTAAAAATATGCACTTCGGACAGACTTCTCCAAGTGTTATGGTTGGAGGAGCAATAAAATTGGGATTGAGTAATGACATGTAAGAGAAGAGTGAGCCCAAACTGTAGCTCATGTGTGGCAGAACTGGATTTAAACTGGTATTCTCTGCCACCAGAATTCCTGCTGTTAACATTTTTAGTGCTGCTTTTCTCAAGTGTTGTTACTGGGACCAAATTCATCAGTATCACAGAGTACTTTTAAAATGCATATTACTGGGCTGCAGTTACTAAATTAAATACCTGCATTTGAAGTCCAAGTATGTTCCAGAACGTAGCAGAACCTGGTACTAGCAAATGACTTCCCTGTAGATATTCACAGCACATCTTCACAACCCCAAATTGATGAGAAGAACTGTTGGGGACAAACATAATTGAGGATGAATTACCCTGTGACTTCATTTTTATTTTTAATGTGTCCCCCAAGGCATCTTTTCCCAGCTCTGATAAAATTGTAATGGACTCAGCTGTCAGTTACAAGTCAAATATCCCCATGAAGTATGTTTAAAATCCAATGTGCTCACTTGTTTAAAAGGCAGGATAAAGGGATGGGGGTGGTGTGAGGGCAGATTGGGCAGAGTGAGGAGCTATACACACTGGGGCAGTATGCATGCTTGACAGAGATTCCTGGTCTTTGGCCAGGTACCTCTGCAAAATTGCAGGAAAACGACTTCAATGAGACATATTTTGAACTGAGCCCTGTTCAGCTTTTGGATTTTTTATCTGTTATGAAGACAGAGAAGTGAAGTACAAACTAGCAAAGGGAATATAGGCAGAAACTGGGAATGGAGTCTCAGGGAAAGGCAGCTGTTAAATAATAATAAATCTTTGATGAATACTTTCTATATAGCAGTCACTTTATGTGCATTAATCTCATTGATTGTTGGAACAGCTGTGTAAGATACAGTACTAATATTGTTTCCATTAAAAATGAGGTAACTAAGGTACAGAGAGATTTAGTAACTTCTCTGAAATCATACAGCCCTTAGGTGGCAGAGCAGGAATTTGAACTTTGAACTTAGGTCTAGGCTGACTCCAGAACCTATTCTCTTAAACCATTATGTTTTGCTGTCTTTTCATATCTAATACCTGCACAATACCTAGTTTTAGAGATATTCTTGCCAAAAGGTAGTCATTCCTGGACAACCATCTGTAGAAAAATGGAGCCTTTAAAGGCTGATAATATCTCTGATCAGTGAGAAAAAGTGTTTCCAGTAACTGACTATATGATCTTGGCTAAATCACATTCCCTCCCAGAGCCTCAGCATCTACCTCGGTAGATCTGTAACAGGGAGGAAGTAGAGTAGGTCATTACAAAGTTCCTTTCCTCTCTAAGCTTCTATGACTATATCAGTTATCTAGGATGATCTCCTAGACACTGTGGAAGTCTCTTCAGATGGCTTGCCCCTTGGGGAATGTAGGTTAAGGAAGCTGAATATTCTGAAACAATTACATTTGTTGAATACTTATTATGTACCAGGTGCCAAGGATATAGAATCAAAGATAAATATTGCCTCTTGCCTTCCAGGGATACACACTCTAATGAGGGAAACAGAAGACAAACTACAGTGAAGAATATACATTATGGGCTATTTTAGTCAGTAGAGTAAGCATAGGGTGCTATGGGAACAAAGAGGAAGAGAATACATCAGCCAGGGCATTGGGGATGATGAGGGAATGTTTCAGGGAGGGGTTAATTTCTGACCTGATCTCTTCATAGTGAGGCCTGAAGAGCAAAAGGACTGAAGAGGGAGGAAGGTTCCCCGATGCTGTGCCAAGAAAGGCACTTGGCCAAAAGTAGTTCCTGCTTGAGAAGTCAGAGTTCTTGCCAGTCCCGGGGATCTGAAAGTGGAGGTTGGAAAGTAGAGCTGATGTTCTTTTATAAACTTGTGTTCTTTTCTCCTAGTCTCTGTGGGAAAGCTCAGTCTTTATTTAGTCTTCCCACAAATGGTAGACACTGTAGCTGGAAAAGGCTTAGTTTTCCTTTCCAGTTTTGTCTTAACCCATTGTGCATATTCTGGGCCACCTCCTCATAGCACAGAACTTTAGTTTATCTGTGGTGAAAAATGGGGGTATTGTTTTACTGCTGCTGGACAAATTCCAAAGCCTAGAAAAATCCACCAGTTTCATTTCCTGTAAAGCTATGAGACAGATAAGAAAGCTTTCTAATTTTAAAGCTTTCCACTGAGGAGAATTTCAAACCTTCTTTGGTCATTCTTTGTAGTTCTAAAACCTTCCTCACTGTCACTTTGTTCTCTCCATTTCCCTATTTAAGTCCTCCTCACTTATTTCATAAGGTCCTCCTCTTCTCCCATGGCTTCACTAAGTAGTGAGAAAAACTGCTTGCCATGTGACACACAAGCTTGGAGATTACTTTGAGATCTTCTTCCTAAAGAACACATCCTGAGGTAAAGAGGGATTCTGGGCTTCTTAGTGTGTATATGGAATGTTCCTCAGTGAAGAAAGAGGTATAAGTGAAGCCAACAGTCCATGGAACAACCTGCCTTTCACTGTGCCACTGATCACCAGAGCTCTGGAACCTATAAGTATGCTATTCAGGCAAGCATCATCCACCAAGCACCTGACCTGTGGCAATTCTGTGTCAACATTAACGGAAGGCATCCCTTTTGTGTCTTTTGGTATGGCAACCAAGTATATTGGTCTTACAATTAGATCCTCTTGGTTGAAAATAGCACAGACTCCCTTGATTTACCTCAATGAAAAGGGAGTTTATTGTGAGATAAAGAAATCAACATTAGAAACCCATCAAGAAGGACTGGTTTTTCTTTTCTCATGTTCAATAAGGATTTTTTCCATGGTGTATTTAGTTCATGTCACTTTTCTATTTTAGTCTCCCCATCTACCCATCAATTTGATCAGCTGAGCAAGAATTGATGTTCACCCATAATGTTGGATTGAACCTGGCTTTGACTTACATGATTCTGCCTCTTGGTGTTTTTTTTTTTTTTTTTTTTTTTTCCACTATCTGTCCATTAGCTCACCATCCCTATGTTTCTTGGTTAAAATTTTTAAAAATAAGAATGTAGTCCAGCTCTTCATGCCAGACTATAGTGTCGCCCACTACTGACCACCCAATGAATTTGGTTGCATTTTTTCATCAGGTGCCCATTCTCGACCCAATTTTCTGTGGCTAAAGACCGAATAGGGTAATAGATTCTAAAATGTGAAAATGTAGGCAGTAAGAAAGAGCTATAAGGCAGTTGTCCTTAGAAGACAGTATTGCCAAGCAGACCTAGATTTGCGTCTCTGGTTAGAAGAATAAGATTTCCACTAAGATCCCACAGAGTTTCTCTGTAGTTTCTAAATGACCTAAACCAAAGGGGAGTAAAGGCAAGAGGTATGATGGAAAGTATTAGAAGCCAAAGGAGGGAGGTGAAGGGCAAAGCATCACACCGGGGACAGCCGTGCACCCAAAAGATTTATTCAACAGCCTTCGTGGCTGGTAGCAAAAACCAGAGAAGAGGTGCTCTGGTCAAAGGTCGAAGAGGTGGGAGAGGGGAGTCAGGGAGAAGGGAGTGTGCAAGCTCTGGTGGGAGAGGGGTGCTTGGTCGCACCGGCTAGGATCTCTGGAGCTATCGGCTAAAGCAGCTGCTGTCTGGCTGGAGGCTGGAGCTGTCAGCTGGGAGCGGCCGTCGGGCTGAAGGTGGTCGGTCTGGAGCTGTTGGCTGGAGCAACTGCCGTCGGCTGGAGGCGATGGGTCTGGAGCTGTTGCAGTGGCTTCCTCCTTTCTGCAGCGATGAGCTGATGTTGTGTGTCCGTGTGTCTCTCTCTGTCTGATCTGAGTCTCTCGAACAGGGCCATATATAGGGATTTCTGGTGGGGGGTGCACTAGAGCAACCCCAACACCATTGGCTCTTTGCCCATAGAACAGGGTGTCCTTTAAGCCTATTGGCTCTTGCCTGGGGAAAAGAAACATTCTGCCCGGGGAAGGAACATCCTGTCTGGAACATCTTGTCCAGAGAATGAAAAAAGGTTGCTTCTCTTAGGGTGTGGAAAACTCTAAGGGTGGGGGAGGGTAACCTATCTATCAGGAGGAATGCTTGGTTTGAAGCTGATATATTTTTTGAGGAAGAGGGAGTGTGGAGCCCTGATCAACAGACAAATTCTATTCAGTGTGTAGGCTCTTCATAGATCTCAGTTTTGACTGCTAATTCCATGTTACAAACATCATGACCCACTTGCAGCTAGTAGGGTCATAACTGTCACTTAAAAAAAGTTTGATTTTAGGAAATAGTAGTGATCCTTACATTGTTATTTTCTTTAAACCAGACCAAGTTAGAACATGTTGGAGTAGACTTGTAAGTCATTTATCAATAGTATTGACTATAAAATATGTATTGATCTGTCTCAATTTCCAATACTACCCTTCCTTTAGGAGTTGTCTTCTGAACTATCTACTGCACTCTACCACCTATAACATGGCAAAGAAATCCTGTTGAGTTGGTAGTATCAGAGGAATTTAGAGTAAAAGGGGAACGGGAAGTTCTGAGTGGAAGAGGCAGAATTTGAGCTGAGCTCATTTGGGAGGATGGTGGGGTAACAGAAAACCTGTTGTATTTTTTTGTACCTGTTTGTATGCTTTTCTTTCCAGGACTCCTGATAAGCTCAGGCTGTGCATTATATCCCTTAGGATGGAATAGCCCGGAGATAATGCAAACATGCGGGAATGTCTCCAATCAATTTCAGTTAGGTAAGGTGGCCTGGGCGGGATGGCAGTGATGATTCATGGGAAATCTGTTTTTCCAAAGTGCTTTACCTCTTGGAGGGACCTCCTCTTGGTCCCTCTTCTGGATGTTTTACGTTTCTTTTCCTCTTATGATTGCCCTGGTAAGAACCCCCTAGAGCAATGCTAAGTAGTACTAGTGAGAGTAGAAATCTTTGCCTTATCTTAGAGGTAAAAGTACTACTTACCCTTAAGTATTGATATCTTCAATCAAGTTTACCACAACATTCTTATTTTTCTTTCTCTTCTTTTTTATTTACTTGTTTGTTTTTTTTTTTTTTGTTTTGTTTTGTTTTGTTTTGTTTTGGTTTGGTTTTTGTTTTTTGTTTTTGCAGTGCTGGGAATCAACCCAGAACTTAATGCATGCTAGACAAATGCTCTACCACTGGGCTATATCACAGGCTTCTCTTTCTTCTTTTACTTGATTTTTTAGTGTCATTTCTCTCTCCATTACATTCTCCTTCATTATACTCTGTCCCGTACAATATGAACTCCCCTGTCCTCAAGGGACTGGATACCATGTTGTTCTGTGAATTCCTAAAAATTAAAGGACTCAAGAAGGATTTAGTCTTTATTGGATTATCTTTGAAATTCTTTCAACCTCCAAAGTGTCTCTCATCCCTCCAATACCTTCATTTTCTGACTATAGTCTCCAATTCCATGCCCCTATATTAGCAACTTTTTGATAAATGCTGAAAGGAGTAAAAACCCATGTCATCCTTTACCCTTTTCTGGTCAGCTGCCAAAATATACATGACAGTTTCAATTGTAACTTTTGCAAAGTGGAGGTTCCAAAAGAGGCAGCAAAACAAGGAATAGAATTAAATAAATTTTTATGGTGCATTAGTAATTCCATACTTAGGAATAACCAAGCTTGGGAATGCCAAGAGTAGAAATATGGCATTTCTCCTCAGACATTTCTTTATTGTTCTGGGTATTCTGGCAGTGTGTAAGCATCTTTATAACACCCTAGGTGTTGTGTGGTTAGATGACTGAGATAGGAGAAAGTTATCCCGAGTGTGTTCCTTTTTCCTTACAAGGTAGCATGTTGAACTGAAAGATAATAGGCTTTAGCATCAAGGACCTTAATTGGTATCCAGGTTGTGCTACGTAAGCTGTCTTATGGGGGTAAAGTTGCATTTTTGTGTCTCAGTTTTCTTCTCTGCAAAATGTGATCCGTAATAATATTGGTTTTAGTAACATTGCTAGAATGGAATAAGGCAGTACAATGTTTGGCTCAAAGAAACTGGCAGCCTTTTTAAAAAGACAGAGTAATGTAATATGAAATAGATTATCAACCAATAGCATTTACTTTGACTCTACTGTAGACTCCATATACTATTATTTGTAGACTCCATACACTATTATTTTGGAAAGTGAGATGCACAAAGCCAAAAACACATGGTCCCTTCTACAGTAACAAAGCTTTTTACCTAACTTGCTTGAAAGAGATGAGGAGCTAAGAAGGAGAACAGAGACAGGCATTATCAATCAGTGAGAGGAAGTAAAATAGATTTCTCACCTTCACACTCTGTATTATGGTTTGGATATACAGGTGTCCACCCAAAAGCTCCTGTGTTGATGTAGGAACATTCAGAGAAGAAGAAATTGGATTGCAAGAGCTGTAACCTAATCAGTCCATCCTAGTTTGAATACATTCACAGGGTGGTAGCTGTAGGTAGGTAGGATGTAGCTGGAGGAGGTGGGTCACTGGGAGTGTGCCTGGAGGGATGGATCACCCTCATGGCATCTTTCCCCATCTCTCTCTCTCTCTCTCTACTTCCTGACTGCCATGAGGGGAGCAGATTCCCTCCACCATGGCCTTCCCCCATGATGTTTGCTGCACCTTAGGCCCAGAGAAATGAAGTTGGCCATCTATGGACTGAGACCTCTAAAACAATGAGTCAAAATAAACTTTATCTCCTCCAAGTTATTTTTATCAGGTGTTTTGGTCACATTGACACAAAAGCTCATTAAAACACTCTGATAAGGCTTCCTACAGCCTCTAGTTTGAAGGGGTCGCATTCATGTTGTCAACTACTCCTCCCTATGTTTCTATTCCAGTTATGCTGAACCAATTATATTAGTCAGATTTGCATTGTTGTGACTAATACCTCAGAGAAATAACTTGGGAGAAGAAGCATTTATTTTGAGCTCATGGCTTGAGAGGTTTCAGTCCATGGTTAGCTGCTTCCAATATTTTTGGCCTGAGGTAAGGCAGAAAAATCATGATAGAAGGTCCTGGTAGAGGAAAGCTGCTCTGCTTATAGCAGTTGGAAAGAAGAGGGAAGGACCAGGAAGAAGATAAACCCTTCCTGGCAGGCCACCTGTGACCTACTTCCTCTAACTCACCCTACTACTTACATTTTCCACCACCTCTGGGTAGTCCATTTATATTATTACACATCAAATGGTTTGATCTACTGATGACGTTACAGCCCTCATGATCTAATTATTTCCTAAAAGCTTCACCTCTAGACATTGGTGCATTGGAGACCAAGCTATTAAATATATGAACCTTTGAGGAACATTGCAGATCCAAACTGTAACATAATCCATGCTATGTGTTTAAGTCCTAACTTGAATTATTAAAGATATAATTTATATTAAGGCACTAATCTTGATGCCTACATTGGATTAAAAATAGCTACAAAGTCTTTGACTCTTTCTCATAGAGAGACCAAATCTTCCTATGGTCCTGTCTGGCCTCTAACAACTTTAACTTAATCTAAATCTAATTAGAATTCAGGTTGAGAATCTCTTATTTGAAATTCTTGGAAACAGAAGTGTTTTGCTTTTTTCTTGATTTTGGAATGTTTGCATGTATATAATGAGATATCTCCAGGTTGTAATGCAAGTCTAAAAATGAAATTCATTTATGTTCTATATGTACTTTATATACTTACCCTGAAAGTAATTTTTTACAATATTTTCAGTGTGTTTATATTTTGACTGACTTTTCGCATGAGGTCAGGGGTAGAATTTTCCACTTGTGGTGTCATGTCAGTGGTCAAAAAGTTTGGATTTTGGATCATGTTGATTTTCAGATTTTTGGATTAGGGATACTCAAACTGTCTTAGACTTATTCTAATTAGCTTTTTTAGAGAAGCTAAGTAGAGTATGGCAGATGTGACATTAAGCTTGTTCTAGGCCTACCTTCTACAGAACTTGCAGTTTCCATCCTAGTTTCTAGGAGCTCTGAGCCATCATATAAAATATCTGACTATTCTGCTAGAGAGACCTCATAGAAAGTTCTACAGACACCTGAAGACAGAGGAAGCTCAACTGATGCTAAGCCTTTATAGCCATTCTGGCCAAGGCAACAGACAGGTGAGTGGAACTGTCCTGGACCCTCCATACCAGCCATCTGAATACCCCTGAATGACCCCAGTTAATGCCTTAAACTCTATGAATTGCCTAACTGAGCCCTGGAAAAATTTTGGCCCACAGAATCATTAGACATAATAAAATGGTTGTTGTTTTTAAGCTGCTATGCTTTGGAGTAGTTTGTTATACAGCAGTGAGTAACCAGAAAAACGTCCAACTTTCATTATATGTTTAAGGGTGTTATTTTTATTTTTTCTCTTTTTACATTTTAAGGCTGTTATCTTAATCAAAAGTAGTTCTCATATGTTACAAAATAGAACATCACATACATCAAAGTTTAAAAAGCAAATTCAGACTTTTTCATGACCTCAATCCCATTTCCTTAAATGACCATTAAGTTTCTTTTGTATTCTCCAGAATATTTAATAAATATAAAAATATGAGTTTCCAACAGGGATCATAGTATCTACCTAAATATCTAGCTATGTAGCCATCTATACTGTTCTGCACTTTGAGTTTTTCAATTACCCATATCTCTTGGAGAGCTATATATGGATTTTCCTGCTATATTTTAAGTATGCCATATTTTTCCATTTTAGAGATAGCATATGTTTCATGAGGGCATGGATTTTTGTCTGTCTATTGCTGTCTCCCTAGTGCCTGCTTGAACAGTACCAAATAGTAGGCACTGAATATTTGTTGAATAACTGAATTCCATAAATTTTAACCACTCTTCTATGTATGCACATCTAGGCTGCTTCTAGTTATTGGCTTTTCCAAAACATATTTCAGTAAAACACCTTATGTATATGTTGTAGCATACTAGTATATCTGGATAAGTCCCTAGGAGTAAAATTATTTTAAATTTCCAAAGGTTATTATGAATGAAATACGTTCCAAAGAGGTTATACCAAGTTATTCTCCAATGACCAGTGTGAGATTGCCCATTGTCCCTCAGACTCTTTGATATTGGGCATAATCAACATTTTAATTTATTTTGCTCTGGTATCTTGTTTTAAGTGGCATTTCAATAATTATGAAGAACATTAAGCATATACTTTTCATTGGTCATTTCAAACAATATATTCAATTAAAGCAGCTTAAAAAAACTGTCTAATTTACAATTACAATTCTTAAACTTTTTTTAACTTTCATCTATTTATTCTGCGTCTACTTTAATTTTGAATCCTGGGGACACTGAACAGATTATTTTTGAGATTTGATTTGGCATGTATTATCTTGGAATCAGAATCCTTCCTAGTAGCTCATCCCCAACTCTCAGGCAGGATATCAAACAGAGGACCCCCCAATACTGCTTCTTGTTAAGAGGATAGTTTGGGTATTTGACATCTTCCTTTGTGTACCTAAGGAGGAATGCAAAAGGAGAGACCAGAAAATGAGAGACCTACTTTGTTATTTTCATTCATTTTTTTTCTTTTCAGTACCTGAGGTAGAAGAGAATAAAAATGTTAACAATAATAATCAAGATGTTTTTGAGCATTTGCTATATTCCATGCATTATATCACTTAAGCCTTGATGACAGGAAGAACAGAAATAACCGAAGGAACAAAGATCTTCAGAAGGTGGTTATTAACTTGTCCGTGGGCACAGGGTTTGAACTTGACAGAATTAGGATTTGAACACAAGTTCAGGAGTCTCCATAGCCTAGCTCTTAACCAATACTTAGGTGCCATGATCCTTATGCATTAATAACTTCTATCATTTATTAATCACTTACATATAGTAATCATGTTAATTACTTTTAAATTATTGCACAATATTTTTAAAAGGTAAAAATTAGTACAATGAACATTCATGTACCTATTATTAATTAGGTAGCTACTTAAGGTCACTCAGGTGGTAACTTAAGAAGTAAAACCTTTCTAATATGATTGAATCACTTCGTATTTACTGTCCCAATTATATCTCCCTGCCTTTCCAACAGAGATAATTATTGTCTTGAATTTATAGATCTTTTTGTGCATTATCATTTTACATAGTAGTTAGATTCATTATGTCATATTCAAACATGCACATAACATAATTTGATCAGTCCCATTTCCCAGTCCTTTCTCTTTCCCCCTTCTTCCCTCCCCCTGATTTGCTTGCTCTGCTGTAATGATCTCCCTTCTATTATCATACAGGTCTTAAATGTATGTACTCAATATGTTGATTATGCTCTCAACTTTATATTCATTATTGTATTTTATTCTTGAAACAACTCTATGAGTTTGGTTGTATCTACTTATTTTATCCTGAGAGGAAAAATAAACCCTCATATACCTGTACTGAAAGTACAAAGCTAATGGTGTCATTTTAAACGAGGTGACTCCATCCTTTATGCTACTTGGCATATTTAGCTACACGTGTCTAAATAGCAATGTCTGAATAAAATGGAACTTAGTTATTATTTGGATTTGACTGTCCTTATCACCCTTTGTCTTAAATATCACAAACTCAAAGCTCCTCCCACCACCATATTTTTCTATCATATCATGTTTTTGGTTTTCGTTGTAGCACAATCACAATTTGCAACTCTTTGGTTTGCTTATTTGATTACCCATCTCCCTAAAGCTTTATGCTGGCAGAGGCTTCATCTATTCTTTCTTAATATTCAAGCAATATTTATTGAGTGAATAAATCTGGTCCAACCTCCTCAGTTTAAAAACAAGAAAACTGAGGTCTGGAAAATAACTTGTTATAATCACACAGTCTGGGTTTCCCAACTCAGGCAGGTGCTCCTACTCAGGTAGAAGAGACAGGGACCACAATGGTTAACAAAATGGTGGTTTTCCTCATGTTTCCTAATTACAATTTTGATAAGTGCTATGAAGGAAAAGATGGAGTTATGTGAGAGAAAATAATAGAGGAGCATCTAACTTAAATTAGGAGGAAATTCTAAGAAAATGAGGTTTAAGAAGAAACCTGAAGCGTGGATAGGCTTAACCAGAAGTGCAAGAAGAGAGTTCCACACAAGGGAGCGAATATGCTTTCAAGGCCCTAACGTTGGAAAGAACTTTTTGTGTTGGGGAACTGTAAGGCCAGTGTCACTGGAGAAGAGTGATGATCTCAGAGGCATAGGCAGCAGCCAGAATTTACATGGGTTTGTATTTTATCCTAACTACAATGGGAAGCCATTGGATTTTAAGAAGGACAGAGATAAGATATGATTTTTTCACTTAAATTTATCAGAATTCTAAAATCCAAGCATTACATTTATTTTTTCTTTGTTCTTTTTAGATACACATGACAGCAGAGTATATTTTGACATATACATACATGGAGTATAACTTCTCATTCTTGTGGTTATACATGATGTGGACTTTAACTGGCCATGTATTCATATATGAACATAGGAAAGTTATGTTCGATTCATTCTACTGTCTTTGGGATATGATTTATAATCTAGGGAAATTCCTCTGTCAGGATTGTGAAGTAGTGGGAGCTATGGAAGTAGTGTCAAGAGTAGAAATAGGAGGGCAGAAGGAGGCTAGAGCCACAGGCTAGGCAAAGAGATGATGAAGGTACAGGGAACAGTGAAGCTGAGTAAAGTAGACTGAGTCAAACTACTGTTGACCCTCCATGTCCATGGGTTCCACATTCGAAGATGTTACATCGTAAATTCAATTAACCATGGATTGAAAACATTTGGGAAAATTTTTCACCTGTCCTGAGCATGTGCAAACAATTTTCTCATCATCATTCCACAAATAACACAACCCTTTACATAGCATTTACATTGTGTTATATATCATAAGTAATCTACAGATGATTTAAAATATATAGGAGGATGTTCACAAATCATATGCAAATACTGACATTTTATATAAGGGACTTGAGCATCTGTGGATTTTGGTACATGTGGGTAGGGGGTTTCTGGAACCAATCCCCTGTGGATACCAAGGGACAACTATATATTGTAAAAGTGTAATCAATTAGAGAAGGTGATAAGCTTGATGAGGGTAAGAGAAGAGATGTCAAGAAATAAGACTAGAGGAGAAGCAACTGTGGCAGGGATTAGGAAGAGAAAGAAGGAAACTTAGTTTAGATATGTTTTTCAGATATCTGTTGGAGTAATCCAAGTGGAGGTCAAGCAAGTGGTCTGGAACTCACTGAGGAGTCCCAAGGAAATTTGGAGTCCCTAGTACATAGATGATGCTTAAAGTTCTGGGAATAAATAATTATAATGTTCATCAGGCATTTTTCAAGTATTTTGAATGTATCATCTCATTTAATCTTCACAGCAACCTAGTAAAACAGATGCTGTTATCTTCATCTTGTGATGAGGAAGATGACTTTATAGAGAGGTGCAGATGAGTTTAGCTAGGGAAATTGAGTTAAGTGAGAATAGAAGAATAGTCAGTCCAAGTCATGGGAAATTCCCAATGTATAAAAATTGAGCAATAATATCAAATTCCTATATGGCACTCACTATATATACAAGAACTCATTACATCTGACCAACAACCTACAAGGAAAGTATCATTAGCCTCTGTCTTAGTCCCTTTTGTGTTGTGATAACAAAATGCCTGACATCAGGTAATATATGAAGTAAAGAGGTTTACTTGGCTCATGATTCTGGTGGCTGGAAAGTCCAAACAGCATAGTGTCAGTGTCTTGACTGTGTCACAACATGATGGAGAAAGTGGAAAGGGAATTGGTTATGTTATGTGGGGTCATGCATGTAAACAGAAAGCAAGAGAGTTGGGAGGAGTCAGACTTGCTCTTTTATGACAACTTGCTGTTTTGGGAACTAATCCATTCTTGGGAGACCTGACATTGTCCTGTGAAACAGCATTAGTCCATTCCTGAGGGTGGAGCCCCATGATCTAATTATCTTCCACAAAGCCTCACTTATTGAAGGTTCTACCACCTCAACACTGCCACGCTGAAGACAAGCTTCTAGCATATAAACCCTTTGGAGAACCACAAAAGTCTCATTTTACAGAAAGAAAAATCAAGATCAAGAGAGTTTAAGTAATTTGTCTAAGGTCACTCAGCTGGTGGAATGGTAGAGCTGAGTTTCTAATCTTAAAAGTCTGACCAAGGCAGCACCATTCCACAAAAGTCTCTGCATTGTTGGAAATGTTCTGTGACTTGCTGTCCAATGTGTTGCTAGCCACAGGTTGTTGTTGAACGTTAGAAATGTAGTTGATGGCTGAGGGATTTAATTATTACTTTTAACTTGGTTAAATAAATATATAATTTTTTTAGTCTAATTTAATTTTGTTAATTTAAATGTGAGAACCCTGGTGTGACTAGTGGCTACCACATTGGACAGCATGACTTGAGAGTCTGTGCTCTTAGTTGCTCTGCTCCTCTGTAGAGGTGTCCACTAAGGAGACTCAGAAGGAGTTTATGGAGAGATATAAAAAGAAAATCATTTGCCGTTAAGTGGGTGGAGCTGAAGAATATCGTGCTAAAGGAAATAAGCCAAACCTAAAAAATGAAAGGCCAAATGTTTTCTCTCATAAGAGGATGTTGATCCATATGGGGGGATGGAGAAACTTTGGATTGTGCAGAGAAGAATGAGGGGAGGGGAGTGGCTGTGGGGATGGGAAGGAAGGTGGAATGAGATGGACATCACTACCCTATATACATATATGATTACAGTACTGGTGTGACTCTGCAACATGTACAGCCAGAGGAAGAAGTTGTGCTCCATTTGTGTACAATTGTTGAAATGCATTCTATTGTCATGTGTAACTAATTAGAACAAATGAAAAAGAAGAATGTGAGGTCACAGAAGCTAAGAAAGAAAATATGTCAAAGAGTGTGTAGTCAATTATGTTTATGCTAGTACAAGTTGCTTGATAAGGATAGAACAGTGCCCCCTGGAGTTGGCTACACAAAGGTAGAAGAGCAGTTTTACAGGTTTCCATAATGGAGATAATGTCAGATGAGGAAAATGAAGGAAGCATGTATAGACAACCCTTTCAAAAACTTTTTCTGTCTGGCTGGGGGTGTAGGTTAGTGTTAGAACATTTGTCTAGCATGCATGAGGCCTTGGGTTTGATTCTCAGCACCAAAAATAAAAAAAGAAAAGAAAAGAAAAAAAAAAAAAAACAATTTTACTGTGAAGGAGAGCAGAGAAACAGTGAGATGAAGAGGAGCTTTTGCTAAAATTGCCAAATGTTTGAATGCTAATGGGTGATTCTGTAGTAGAAGTGGATAGAAAATCAAGATCCTTGAGCAAGAGGAGGTACAAGGAAAAGGAAGTTTTTTTTTCTTATAAAGAAATGTGAGAACTCCAAGTAAGAGCCTTGAACAGAGAACTCAACTGAATTTGTAATATACATAATCAGCTTTGATGATACTTTTAAAAAATCCTCTTAAGTTCGTAAAGGATGAGAGACTTCCTTTATATCCAATGACCTGTGGACAGAGGACAACCAAGTAGGCCACATTGAGAAGTCAAAGGAATAAATATTTCTAATGAGACATAGCTGTTTTCAAGCAAGCTTATACAATCATTGTGTTATCAATAGCACTTCTTAGGTAAGGTCTGTATCATCTATCAATGAACTATATTTGCAAAATATTCTCATGAATATAATCTAATGTGTTTCTCAAAAACTCATGCATGGTTGATGGCAAGTTCTGTTCTCTTGGTGAGGAAACTGAGACAAGGAGAGGCAAAGTAATTTTTTTATATTTTTTTATTTTATAGTAGTAGTATGTATTACAATTCATACTGCACATATAGAGCATCTTTTTACACAAAACGGTTTGTATACAAAGTGTATTCATAGCATTCAAGTCTTCATTCATGCATTTAGAATAATGATATCCATCTTATTCAACCACTTTTTCTTTTTTTTCCCCTCAATCCCCCCTTGCTCCCTTCCTTCCCCTCCCTCCCCTTTGACCATTCTAGTGTTCCTTTAATCCTCCTATGTACCCCATCCAACAACACTGTGAACTAGCCTCCTTATATCAGAGGACACATTCGTTATTTGGATTTTTGATATTGACTGATTTCACTTAGCATTATATTCTCCAACTTCATCCATTTACCTGCAAATGCCATTATTATATTCTCTTTTATTGCTGAGTAAAATTCCATTGTGTATATATACAACATTTTCTTTATCCACAACCTAGCTATTGTGAATTGTGCTGCTATAAACATTGAAGTGGCTGTGTCACTGTAATATGCTGTTTTTAAGTCTTTTGGGAACAGACCCAGCAGTGGGATGGCTGGGTCATAGGGTGGTTCCATTCCCAGTTTTCCAAGAAATCTCCATACTGCTTTCCATAGCAGTTGCACCATTTTGCAGTCCCACCAGCAATGTATGAGTGTGCCTTTTTCCCCACATCCTCTCCAACATTTATTGTTGTTTGCGTTATTGATAGCTGCCATTCCGACTGGAGTGAAATGAAATCTTAGAGTAGTTTTGATTTGCATTTCTCTAATTGCCAGCGATGTTGAGCATTTTTTCATGTATTTGTTGATTAATCATGTATCTTCTGAGAAGTATCTTTTCAATTCCTTAGCCCACTTATTGATTGGTTTTTTTTTTTTTTTTTTTTTTTTGGTGTTAAGTTTTTTGAGTTCTTTATATATTCTAGAAATTAGTGCTCTATCCGATGTGCATGTATTAAATATTTGTTCCCAATTAGTTGGCTCTCTATTCACCTCACTGATTGTTTCTTTTGCTGAGAAGAAGCTTTTTAGCTTAAATCTATCCCATTCATTAATTCTTGCGCTACAGGATTCTTATTAAGGAACTTGGGGCCTAATCTGACATGTTGGAAATTGTAGCTTATTTTTTCTTCTACTAGGCCTATTGTCTTTGGTCTAATTCCTAAGTTCTTGATCCACTTTGAATTGAACTTTGTGCATGCTGAGAGATACGGGTTTAATTTCATTTTGTTGCATATGGATTTCCAGTTTTCCCAGCACCATTTGTTAAAGAGGCTCTCCTTTCTCCATTGCACATTTTTTGCACCTTTGTCTAATATAAGATAGCTGAAATTTTATGTATTAGTCTCTGTGTCCTCAATTCTGTACCATTGGTCTACTAGTCTGTTTTGGTGCCAATACCATGCTGTTTTTGTTACTATTGCTCTAGAGTATAATTTAAAGTCTGGTATGGTGATGCCACCTGCTTCACTTTTCTTGCTCAGGATTGCTGTAGCTATTCTGGGTCTCTTATTTTCCAGATGAATTTCATGACTGCTTTTTCTATTCCTTTGAGAAATGTCATTGGGATTTTGATTGGAATTGCATTAAATCTGTATAATGCTGCAAAGTAATTTTTGTAAGGTCACACAGCCATTTAAAGGCAGGACTGTGAATGGAGCACATCTCCTATTTCACTGTCCCATATGGGCTACAGTGACAGCTTTTCCCCTTCATTGATAAGGGTGTATCTCAAGTCATTTTAGAATTTTTTCAATGATGCACTTTGGTTTTATTATTTTCAGAAACAAGTGTCTGAAATATCATAGAAAATACCCACTTTTGCATCCCATCTCTCCACCCCCATCTTTATTTAGCCTCAGTCCCATGTCAAATTTTTAGTGTAAAATTGGAGTAAAACTAAATATGCTGGTGGCTAGACCTGATGGCCTTCTGGAAGAGGTTTCCAGTGAAACCTCTTTAGACTGACTTTATATATATATATATATATATATATATATATATATATATATATATATATATATATATATAAAACAGAAAAAAAAGAAAAATAATTGTTTCTGTTTCATACATTCTAAGATAATATTCAGTCTATCAGTCTATCTGGGACCTCTTTCTGACCTTCTGGAATGTTTAATTCTTATGTACTCTTCATTTGTTTTCCTTCTTCAGAGAAAGAGATCATGTGCATTTGGGGTGTGGGGAGGATGAATGATTGGAGCAGGAATGGGGAAGATGAAGTCTTGAAAACAAAATCTTACAACTGCAAAAGGAATCCCCAAACTCCTTGCCCACCAAAAGTTTAGCCTCCTTAGCATATATTTATTCTCATGTGTCAGCCCTCTTGCTGTCCCAGTACTTCAAGTTGCCTGCCCTAAAATCACATAATTGACTCTCACTGGGGTCTTCAGTTAACAGTTTAGGAAATTGACAACTTTTATTCTTTTCTTCATTTAAAGAAGAGACTAACAATGAAATATTTAAAACAAACAAGAAAATCAACAAACATTAACCACAAGCTTGCCTTGAAACTTACAATGGGAAGCTCCATCCATATCTATCAGTGAATTCCATTATAGCTATTGAGGCCCAATAAGGAGTAGTGACTTTCCCAAGGCCACACAACTAGTGATCTGAGACTAGCTTCCTGACCCTCATTAACACTATAGATGCTACTCAATGGCAATCCAATATTTGTTTGTTGAGTGAATCACCCATTCATTAAAAAGGAGAAAGACAGCTGGGCATGGTGGTGCATGGCTGTAATCCCAGCAGCTCCGGAGGCTGAGGCAGGAGGATCGCAGGTTCAAAACCACCCTCAGTAATTTAGCGAGACTGTAAGCAACCTATGGAGATCCTGTCTTACACAAAAAGAACAAAGAAGGAGAAAGGCAGGCAAGGGCTCCAAGCCACAGCCCTGTCAAATAAAATGCTTTTCCCATACCTTAATTTTCTCAAGCTAATGAAAGATTAAAGCTGATTAAGTCCAATGTGAAACTGATGCATTTAACTCCACCTCCTAGTCTTCCTTCACCAAGCCTCTAATTGGCATCAAAAATAGCGGAAGCCAGGAAGAAAAGCTCTTGGAAGAGGGATGGGTATAGAATGCATTGTGGTAGGAGTGGGCTTTAGCATGAATATATCCTCATATTAGTAACCTGGGTAAAATTATTCAGCACTATGAGCTTGTCATTACCTCATAGGGTTGTTGAGATGATTAAATGAAATAATGAATTAAACACACTCAGTACAGTGTTCGGTATATAATAACCAGTCAATAGTTGCTGTCTGTTATCATTATTATTATCCTGATAACCAGTTTTCTAAATGAAAACATCCCCAGTACTTTAGTTTTCAGGAAAAGGACCTATTGCAGCAAGAAGCCAGTCTAAATTGCATGAAGGAAAAAAAAAAAAAAACACAGATTAATAGTAGAAAGACTTGTGTTCAAAATGTGTGCCCTGCCACTTACTACTTGTGTACCTTGGTATGCTATTTAACCTCTATGTCTCTGTTGGTGAGGATCAGTAATATTATTTCTCCCCATGGGATTATTAAGATGATTAAGTGAAGTAATAGATACCTACAAAGCTCTATAGGCTGCATTAAAGGTAACTTGTTATTAGCAGGTAGTCAGCCCAGTTCTCCAGAGCCTCTTTGAAGGGATGCCCCAAGCTTGGTTTCTGGGAGGGAAGGAGGGATCTGAGAAGACCCCATCCAACTTGGCAAAGGCTTGCAATAAAGGCTACCCAAAGGTCATGTGTGTGCTCCTTGTGTTTCCTCTCCCTGAGGCTCATTTCCTTTGTTCTCCCATCATTTCCTTTCATTCTTGCCAGTTCAAAGCCTTTTACAGTGACTTGGGGTTTGGCCTTTGTGGGTTCAGTTTCCAGGCATTTCCTGTTACCTTTCTTTTTTGTCAGTTTCCTTCTTTATGGACAGACTGTTTTCTTGTGTTCACCAGAGAACAGTGAGGCAAGCTTAATATATTTTCATGTCCACAGAGGGGCAGCAGAGTGTGCTGTAAACAGGCCTGGACAGGGTAACAGGATACCTGGGTTTTAATTTTCCTAAGCTTGCTTGGGCACATCACTTTCTCAGTCATCTATGGTTTCCCTATTCTTACAATAGAGAGCATTGGACCAGATGGATGAGTAACCAGAGGCACAGATACCTACCCAGCTCCCTGTTGTGTGCTGCCTATCCTTTAGGGCAAGGCTTTCAATTTAATTTCATATTTATCTGGTTTGTTCTTATAAAGCAGAAAAGTAGATTTCAAGTGCTTTTTTAACATGCATGTTAAAGGAGAAAGTCAGGCAAGGGCTCCCAGCCACAGCCCTGTCAAATAAAATGCTTTTCCCATACCTTAATTTTCTCAAGCAGATGAAAGATTAAAGCTGATTAAGTCCAACGTACACACTTGGAGGTGGATATGTTAATTTGACTCTAGTAGTCATTTCACTATACAAATATCAAAACATCATGTTATACACATTAGATACATACCATAAATATGAACTGATCTGCCAAGGGGTTTGTCCGAAGCAACTCATTTCTTGCGTCAGCATTGGCTAGAACACTCTGAGAGTTCTGGAAAATTCATGGCTTAAGCGTTGCTTATGATTTTGTAGTCTCCATCCAGAGGAGAATCTTGGCTAAGCTGAAGGAGGCAGGAGGGAATCGGTGAGTTAGGGAGCAAATTAAGTTGAGTGTATATCTCTGGCATACTCTTGGCACTCTTAGATGGAATAGTGAACTTGTAGGATGGTTCTGTTGCTCTCTTACTGTTTGGCTACAGTCATTTATTTCACTTCTTTATACCCATTTCCCCATGACTAGTGTGAAGATGATATTATCTCCCTTTAGAAACTGTTTTGGCCAGGAAATGGAAAAGCATACATAAAAGGACTTTATGAAATCAGTGTTCTACATGTGTAAGGGGTAAAATATTTGAAAGCTAATCTGTTGGATTTTTTCACGGATCATCTTCTCCATTCAAAATAGTGAGATGGTTAAAGTAATAAGACTCTATACCCCCCACGAGACACGAAGCTATTTTCATTTTGAGTAGAAAAAATAATGATGGTGTTATGCACATTTCTCTTTCCTGAAATAGTCTGCATGAAAAAAGGGTGTTGATCGCTAAGTACCTTACAGCTTGGTCACTTCAGAGGGAGACAAGGCTCTTACAAAGTCCTCAAAGGCAAGTCCTCTGCTTTACTTGGCTTTATTTCCCCAGTGTCTTGCAGAAGGCCCAGTAAGCTCACTAATTGAAATAATGATTGCACAACTGTGAACTGGTTGTCTATACATCAGATCACCACACGATGGCGGTAAAGTCAGGCAAATTCATTTGGTTCTCTGCTGGTTTCTCAGTCCTGCTTCAGACCCTCAGGAAACAATGTGAATCACAATTTCTTTGCTTCCATTTCTTCCACTGGAGTTCCTTCTGTAAACCTCACTGTTGGTTTCCTTTCTCTCCTTCACCATTTATTGTGAGTTAATTTCTCCTGTCTACTGTAGAATGAAATTATATCTTAAGCATTTATTTAAAAGCAAGACCTTTCTTATTTATTTTTTAATTTTTTCATATTTTTATTGGTGCATTATAATGATACATAATAGTGGATTTTGATGTTACATTTTTGTACATGCACACACTGTAACACAATTATTTGGTCAAGATCATTATGCAGTGTTTTCCCTTTCCCTCCCCTCTTCCTCTCCTGGTATCTTTCCTCAACTTTCCTGATCTCCCTTTGATTTTCATGAGATCTTCCGGAACTTTCTTTTCCTTTTGCCTGTCTAGCTTCCACATAGGAGAGAAAACATGTCAGTCTTGACTGTGGGTTTGGCTTATTTCACTTAACGCAGTGCTCTCAAGGAGCAGAACCTATTTTAAATGGGAATGATAATACTGTAGCACAGGGGTCTGGAGGTGAGGATTGGCCTGCACCCAATAAGCATGCTATTACTATGATTGTTATGATAACTCAGACTAACTCAGAAGGTTTATTAACCCATCTGATGGGTTTCAAGGCAGGGGCAAGAATGAAAACCAGGGACAATTATAATCCTAGAAACAATTCCCTGTTTAGAGTCATAGGGGTGAATATTATGTTATGTCTGTGTTCTGTGTCATAATATTTTTCAAGCCATTGTCATCAAGCCCCATCCAGGTGAATTGTGACAAATGGTAAAAATACATTTAAAAGCTATTTCCCAAGTGAAAGTCCCAAAGACTGTGTCAAGTACAGTGTAGAGCTTCAATATATGTTGATTCCCTGTGTTTTTTTCCTCTAAAAGCTCAACCAGTATGGGTTGCACATAAGAGTCATTTGGGCCTTTTCCACACAAATATGAATCCTGTACATATGGAGCAATTTCTAGGAATCTGTTTGTGTGTGTGTGTGTGTGTGTGTGTGTGTGTGTGTGTGTGTGTGTATGTGTGTTTGGTATCAGGGATTGAACCCAGGGGCTTTTAATCACTGAGCCACATCCCCAGAACCCCCTTTTTGTAAAATTTGAGACAGGGACTAACTAAGTTGCAGAGGCTGGCCTTGAATTTGTGATTCTTCTGCCTCAGCCTCCCAAGTCTGTGGGATTACAGGTGTTCACACCACACCCAGCAAGGAATCTGTATCTTAGAGCTCTCCCACATATTTTTGGGAACTGATAGACCAGTTGACAGTGTTTAGCTGAGAGAAAGAGAAGTTGAGAAATAGTTATTGTTCTAGCTGTGTGCTAAGTGTTTTATATGTGTCATCTTATTTGATCCTCTCAGCTATTAAGTGGCATCACTTCCATTTTACTTATGGAGGAGCTGGAATTCAGAAAGATTAAATGACTTGCCCCAGGGTTCAGTTTATAAGAAGCAGGACATGGTTTCAAATACAGTTCCCTATAAGTCTCATCCCAGGCTTTTCTCTTGGTACCACACTGACTTCCCAATCTCGCAGAGGCCTGGGTAAAATCTCTATACTCTCACTCAGTGGGGACTTTGGTCAGACTTCATCTCGCTTCTCAGTTCTTTCCTATAGATAATCTTCTTGCTTCTAGTTGGGACTTAAAATTAATTAAACAAATGAAAGAAGACTGAAATAATGGATAGGAAAAGTACCTTGCCAATTGTAAGGTTCTATATTCATAGATGGTATTATTTGTGATATGTCTTATTACTCAGAGACCTAGGATCCAGGATAAGTTGCTGTATCTGATGGCTAAGGGAGAATGGATAAAAATAGTTAATGCTTAATGCTGGGATTCCTATGATTGGGCTAAGTCAATGGCTGGAATGAGGGAGCACTCTTGAGTCCTGAGGTAGGTCAGCTGCTGAGTCTGGCCTTCCAGCATTCTTAAGAAATTGAGGATTATGTCAAAATGAATAACAGTCACTCAATTAGTATATTCTGGTTATGCACTGCATACAAGATGCTGAATGAGGCACTATAGAAATGCAAAGAATTCAAGGATATAATCTTCAAGGATCTCATAGCTTTATATAAAATATAAACATTTATATAAATATCTAACAAATTCAACCATAAAGATGTCAATCCATGTTTACTTCTTCATCAAAAGGAGTGAATACTGTTGCAATGCTATGACACACAAGGAAGACTCTAGACTTTATCTTTTCCCCCTTACTGTAAGTTCTTATCTGGATTACTGGAAATAATCTTTAACTTCCTTTCTCTTCATATGCCCCAAAATGTTGCCCACCACCCCCTTAATCTAACTCCCATTTCATGGCCAATGTGATGTTTCTAAAACTCACAACTGATGTCATCCATTCTTTAGTGATAGTTCCCCATTGTCTTCAAAATAAAGTCCAGACTCTATAGCAAGGCCTTCAGGGACTATGTCCATCATGTCTATCACCACTCTGCCTTCTGCTCTTGCCTGGCCACCCAAAGAATGCCACATTCCTTCACACCTTTGCAACTTTACAGATGTTACTCCCTATTCTAGGAATATCCTTCTCCCTTTCCTTGCCTAGCCAACTTGTTACTCTTCCTTGAAAATTCTTTCCCCCACTAAGCTGCATTTAATGCCCCTCATATGTACGGTTGTATCACTCATCATCATAGCACTTGTTACACTAATAGCCCGTTTATTTGTCCAGTTTATGGCTTCCTTTCACTCATCTGGTTTATTGATCTGACCTACATGAGAATAACTTGTTTAAAGAGCTTCATACAGCTAGACACAGTGGTGAACATCTGTAATCTGAGCAACTGGCGAGGCTGAGGTAGAAGGATCTTAAGTTCAAGGCCAGCTTCAGCAAGTTAGTGAAGCCCTAAGCAACTCAGTAAGACCCTGCCTCAAAATAAAAACTAAAAAGGCTGGACATGTGGCTCAGTGGTTAAGTGCCCCTGGGTTCAATCCCCAGTGCCAAAAACAAAAAGAGCTTACTACACTACCTGACATGTGGAAGCATTTGACTGATATTAGCTACTCTGTTCCAGCTCAAGTGGTACTGAGAAAGTTCAAGCAGATATAAGCAGGGAGCTATTGGGCAGATGTTAGAGGAGAGGGACCAATTTCCTAGAAGCCAAGTGTCTTAGAGAGCTCATGCTGAATCAAAGAGGTCCAGTATTTGGTTAACTGATTTTTAAAAATATTTTGTTAGTTGTCAATGGACCCTTACTTTATTTGTGTATATGCAGTGCTGAGGATGGAACCTAGTACCTCACACTTGCTAGGCAAGTGCTCTACCACTGAGCCACAACCCCAGCCCTAGCTGATGTTTTTTATAGGTCTCCTTGGGGAGAGTGTGCAAAGCTATTTTGAGAAGCTAATACAGGCATGACTGATGGGATGTAGAAAGAGCAACACAGAGTAACATGGAAGTTTTTTCATGGGTAGGTGGGGTCAATCTGGAGAAAGACCAAGAAGTACAATTTAAGTTGGCCTGAGGCATTTTAAAGTACCTAAAACAGGATAGCTATATAGGAAATGAAATTGTAAAAAGAAATATAGGCAAAACCTGAGGAGAACTCAGAAGCAAATACTCAATAGTGACAGGGAAGATTTCAATAGAAGGACTCAGTTTACTTAGCAGAACTGTGCATGAGAGACAAACTCAGATAAATAAAGACATTTCTGTCATCATGAGGACTTGACTTTTCACTCCTCACATGTCTGACTTCTAGAAAGTACCCTTGTCTTCTGTTACCCTACAGAGCATTGGGTGGGATCAAGATGAAGTTGGGAACCCAGAATGTCCTACTTCTGTAACAGGTCTGACAGGGTTAAAGCACCAGTGCCTCCTAGTAAAAATGTGTTTACCTGAAAAACCAAAATTTTCAGAATTTATTTTTGCTTCATTTCTGCCAAGGGATCCTGGCAGGCTTCTGGAATATTCACTAGGTTCTGGGCCTCCAATCTGGCATGCTGGTGACACTCACACCCAGGCTGGGGTGTGAGAAGAGAGCTGTTCTCATAGCTTTGGCAGTCTTTTTACTGGGGA
Source organism: Tamias sibiricus (assembly GCA_025594165.1). Taxonomy (NCBI): domain Eukaryota; kingdom Metazoa; phylum Chordata; class Mammalia; order Rodentia; family Sciuridae; genus Tamias; species Tamias sibiricus. The sequence goes on along the minus strand of CM046667.1, from coordinate 103,558,703 downwards.
CTGTGGTGGGGGTGGTAGGGTGTTTTGGCAATTGCTCTTGAATTCGCTGGCTTTGCTTTATCTTTGAAGATTATTCATCTGTTTACTGGAACCTAGTGGAGAAAATTCTCTGCTCATTTAGCTTCGATGCATTAAAAATGTTTTTATGTTGCTGCCTCTGGAGACCCTAAAGTCTAAAGTCATCTCTGAACAGAAGGGACCACCAGTTTCTCCCCAAACCCTGCTGTTTCTATTGTCATAAAATTCAGGTCCCTGTGGCAAAAATATGCCAAAACAGCAAATAGCAATCCCCTGTCTCCCTCACCCCCACCATACATTCCAAACAGCAGTTAAAGAGATGGTTTGTAGCCTAATTTCATGAATTTAAATGGTGCCACAGTGATAGGAAGAACAGTTAGCTTACCTGAGCTGAATTTGCACTGGACAAAATAATACCCCCACTAGGAAGAGGTCTGATTCCCCCCACTCTCAGTCCACATATACCATGATCTTAGTGTAGTGTTCTGTGTTAGCATTTTATCCCTGAGATAAATCAACTTACAGGAAGAAAGATTTATTTTGGCTCACAGTTTCAGTCCATCATCAGTTGGCTTCATTATTTTGGGCCTGAGGAAAGATAAAGCATCATGGTGGAAGGACATGGTAGAGGTAAGCTGCACAACTTACCGCAGCAGGGGAGCAGAGAGAGAGTGGAGTCAGGAGGACAAGATATAATATCCAAGGGCATGCCCCCAAGGACTCACTCCCAACTAGGTTTCTCCTCTTACAGTTTCTACCACCTCCAAAAAATCCATTCAGTCATGAATTCCTTATGGATTAATCCACTGATGAGGTCAGAGCCCTCATGATACAATGATTTCCCAGAATCCCCACCTCTGAACATTGTTGTTTTGGGATTTAAGCATTCAATACATGAGTTTTGGGGGGACACTTCATATCCAAAGCACACCTTCTAATCTTATTTCATGTACCCCATTGACCCTCCATTAGTCTCCTTTTGTTCTTTGATCTCTGCTTCTTCCCTTCACTCTCTATGCCATTAAATTCTAAAGTATTCCTTGGTATCTTATTGTAGCTGAGGGTCTTACTCTAAGAGCCAGTATAGACAGCCTGGTTTGATATGGAGAAAGCTGTGAAGGATACCACAGATGGCTCCCAAACAGACATCTCTGCATATCTGTCTTGTCCCCTTGCACTAGAAGGTGAGGTTGAGGATGGTATGTAGGTTTCTCGTAGGTGCTCTTATACGCTTGGGGTCACTCCTTGCTTCATATTGCCTATATAAGGCTAGAGCACATCTCACCAACTTTCTGGTTATTGGAGTACATGAGATACCAAAAAGATGTTAATGCGATTTTCTTTGCATGATACCTGAAACTTCTCCCCAACTTCCTGACTCCAAGAATTCCTAGAATTTGGATCTCACCCTTGCAGAGAAATACAGACTCCTTTCTACACCCTAGAACTATTCATGTTCTCCAAACAGCTTTATCCTTTCTCCAACTCTGAAGCTCCAAGTTCCTTTACAATTCTTATCCCTCTCCCTCTAACAGCCTCTCTCCTAATGCACCAATATCCAGAGATTCTTACCACTGATCCTAGATTGCAAGCATGGTTTTCTAATAGTTGCAGCTCTCAGAACTTGACTATTTGTAACACCTGTGTCAAATGGACCTTCACATATCTGACAGTTTCATTATATCATCCTCGTCAGTTTGGGAGGTGTTAGTTGTCATTATTTGCTGCCATATTTCTGCCTTCCTGTCTCTTCCTCCAAATTTTCAGGGGTTTCAGGTTCCATTAGATGATTATCTAAAAGAGAAGTTTCAAGAAATTCAAAAGATAGACTTATCTCATTTTTTTTGTACACCTTTCATTTTCAACATTGCTTCCTTCTTCTTCCAAGGAGGACCCCTTGCTTTGGATTAGTTCTCCAGCATTATTGTCTTCTAACCTGGTATTCTGAATGAAGGTGGAGCCTCTCTGTCAGAATCTGTTTGTGCTTTCAGCTCTGATGCCTGCACCAATGCTAGGTCCCACCACATGCATTAGTTTGGAGCTAACTCCTCCCAGTAGCTCACCAGGACCAATTGACAGCTGGTTAGAGAGTAGGCCCTTAAAGGCCACAGGACTGGAGCTATATGGAAAGTGGTCAGTTGAAGTAACAACCAGTGACAATTTTTCTCTAAACAGTGGTGTTATAATAATAAAACTTAATGCTGAATCAAAGGAAACAGAGTCAAACTCCAAACCAATTTGATTTGCAACTTGGAAGAAAAGCAATATGTCTTGATTTAAATGTCAGGCCCACTGCTGAGTGATGATTTAATAACTTTTATGAGGAATCCTGTCACAGCAAATTCAACACTGGAATAGAATGACTCACAGATAGGGTGTTAGAAACGTTACAGAAGCACAGAAAAAGGAACAGGCTTATCTCAGGGCTCATCCAGAAACTTTGAATAAAGCTAATTTGCAGTTAGAACCCTTTTCTCCCTGTCCTGTCACCCAGTCTTTTGCTTCACAGATATCCAGACGTGGATGTAGAGAAAAACCACAGTTTGATGTCAGCTCACTGCAGTATTTTCTGAGGATGCAGGTCCTTGATCAAGTCTAGCGTGGAAGTTCAGAGATTGTGCATTCAATCCAAAGGCAAGGTAGCAATGAGTCTGGCTGTTTCTCAAAGTATTTCAAGAATTCATCTAGTTCTAATGCCCTGTCTTTGGACAGGCATTTAATTAACCCCCTCCATTTTCAGGGTGAGAGAGTTTAGACCCAGTGGGGTTAAAAGCGTTCTTCAAAGTCTACAGTGCTCTGACACCCAGGAAACCAGAACTTCCTCCTTGGTACTATATAGATCTCTCTCCTTGAACTTCTACATTTTTCCATGAAAGCTCAAGGCCAACCAGGCTTCAGTCCTGGTCTGCTTCCCAGGTGCATGGCCATTCTTAACCGAGGACATTCCATTCTGTTGGACTAATCTTTCATTGTTCAAGGTTCATTTTGAAGTGAATTTAATGTGTAAATATCTGGTGTTTGCCTAGATGAGAGCTGCTCAACCTCCACAATTTTGACATTTTTGGCTGTATCTTTCTTTGTTGTAGGAAACTGTTTTATGTATTGTTGGATGTGTAGCAGTGTCCTTGGTTTCTGGTTAACTCTGTTTTCCAATCTTTTACACAGGGCTTTCAGGTTAACCTTCCCAAACTATGCCTCTAATAGGGTAGTTCTCAATGGGAAGAAACATCCCCCTCCCCCAGGGGCATTTGGAAATGATGTCAATATTTTTTTTCTTTTATTTATTAAATTGTCTTCTTTTTTAAAAAAGTTCATTTGTTTATTCACTTATTTGTGATGTGGGGGATGAAATCCAGGGCCTCATGTATGCTTAGACAAGCACTGTACTATTGAACTACACCCCCAACCCCTTTCTCATTTTCCAGAAGGGAAGAGATAATTTGCTGTGGGCATCCAGCAGGTAGAATCCAGGGTACCATATTGCACAGGGTAACTCCTTCCCACACATCCCCCTCCACACCCAAACAAAGGATTCTCCATTCTGAACCTGGTGTGGTGGCTCACACCTATAATCCCAGCAGTTTAGGAGGCTGAGGCAGGAGGATCGCTAGTTCAAAGCCAGCCTCAGCTTCTTAGCAAGGCCTCAAGCAACTCAGTGAGACCCTATTTCTAAATAAAATATTTTTAGAAAAGGGTTGGAGATTTGTCTCAGTAGTTAAGTGCCCCTGGGCTTAATCTCCAGTACAAAAAAAAAAAAAAAAAAAAATCTCCAGTCTGAAATGTGAATAGTGTGAAGATAGAGAAATCTTGCTCTATCAAATCATCTCTTGGTCAGGAACATTCCATTGCTTCCTGTTGCTTGTGAGAAAGATGGCAAATTTATGAACCTCTCTGATGTAGATGTGGTTTATTATTTGCCAACCGTTGCTTCTTTACTAAAACAATCTTGAATGATATGCTGCTTCTGAAACATGTCATCTTCTTTTTCACTCATGTAACTTCCCTCACACTAACCACTCCCTCTGTCTGAAATGCCCACTTCCTACTTTTAAAGCTAAGTTTAAATGTTATCTCCTCTATAAAGCCTTACCTGATCCTGAATTCTCCTATCTATAAATAAGTTCTCTTTTCCTCAATATTCTTATAATCTTTTCTCATATGTCTCTTAAAGTACTTATATTTATAATATAATGGAAAATTTGAATTGAAATGGGCTTTTAAAAATTTCTTCAGTAAAATTTCTCCCATTTGAAGAAAAGGAAACAGAAGGCCAGAAATGAGCTGTGATTGGTTGGAAGCATTGTACTTTTTTTTGTTTTGTTTTGTTTTCCCTTCAGCCTTTAATCAAAAGTAAGAATAAATATACATAGCACAGCAAAATTTCTGCTTTTAGGGAAGACAGTGGTTCTTTTTTTTTTAGTTTGGTACTGGGGTTTGAACCCAGGGGTGCCGTACCATTGAGTTACATCCATCCTTAGCCCTTTTTTTTGTCTAAATAAATATTTTATTTATTTATTTATTTATTTATACATATTTTATTTATAATAGTAGTATGTATTACAATTCATAATTCACATATATAGCATCTTTTTATATACAACTCTTTGTATACAAAGTATATTCGTACCATTCAGGTCTTCAGTCATTCATTTAGGATAATGATATCCATCTCATTCAACCACCTTTTCTTTTTTTTTTCCTTTTCCCCCTCCCTCCCCCCTTGCTCCCTCCCTTCACCTCCCTTCCCTTTGACCATTCTAGTGTTCCTCTAATCCTCCTATGTACCCCCATCCAACAACACTGTGAACTAGCCTCCTTATATCAGAGAAAACATTCAGTATTTGGATTTTTGGGATTGGCTAACTTCACTTAGCATTATATTCTCCAACTTCATCCATTTACTTGCAAATGCCATGATTTTATTCTCTTTTATTGCTGAGTAAAATTCCATTGTGTATATATACCACATTTTCTTTATCCACTCATCTACTGAGGGACATCTAGGTTGGTTCCACACCTAGCTATTGTGAATTGTGCTGCTATAAACATTGAAGTGGCTGTGTCACTGTAATATGCTGTTTTTAAGTCTTTTGGGAAGAGACCCAGGTGTGGGATGGCTGGGTCATAGGTGGTTCTATTCCCATTTTCCCAAGAAATCTCCATACTGCTTTCCATAGCGGTTGCACCATTTTGCAGTCCCACCAGCAATGTATGAGTGTGCCTTTTCCCCCACATCCTCTCCAACATTTATTGTTTTTGTGTCCTTGATAGCTGCCATTCTGACTGGAGTGAAATGAAATCTTAGAGTAGCTTTGATTTGCATTTCTCTAATTGCCAGCGATGTTGAGCATTTTTTCATATATTTGTTGATTAATTGTGTATCTTCTTCTGAGAAGTGTCTTTTCAATTCCTTAGCCCATTTATTGATTGGCTTATTTGTATTTTTTTTGGTGTTAAGTTTTTTGAGTTCTTTATATATTCTAGAAATTAGTGCTCTATCTGATGTGCATGTATTAAATATTTGTTCCCAATTAGTTGGCTCTCTATTCACCTCACTGATTGTTTCTTCTGCCGAGAAGAAGCTTTTTAGTTTAAATCTATCCCATTCATTAATTCTTGGTATTAATTCTTGCGCTACAGGTTTCTTATTAAGGAACTTGGGGCCTAATCCGACATGTTGGAAATTGTAGATTATTTTTTCTTCTATTAGGCATATTGTCTCTGGTCTAATTCCTAGGTCCTTGATCCACTTTGAATTGAGTTTTGTGCATGGTGAGAGATAAGGGTTTAATTTCATTTTGTTGCATATGGATTTCCAGTTTTCCCAGCACCATTTGTTAAAGAGACCATCCTTTCTCCACTGTACAATTTTGGCGCCTTTGTCTAATATAAGATAGCTGAAATTATATGTATTAGTCTCTGTGTCCTCAATTCTGTACCATTGGTCTACTAGTCTGTTTTGGTGCCAATACCATGCTGTTTTTGTTACTATTACTCTATAGTATAATTTAAAGTCTGGTATGGTGATGCCAGGAAGCATTGTACATTCCCATAAAACCTAGACCATGATAATTTGTGTCCTTGACTTTGTTCTGACATTATTGAAATGGATAGCATTGAGTTTTGAGTTTTGAGTTTTGAGCTTCAAATGAAGCCTGGTCTTCAAACCTAAACTTTGACACTTTTAAGTAATAATTTTCCTTTCTGACACTTAAAAGTTCCCTTTCTGAAACTCACATCCCACCACCATATATAGAAATAGTTAAGACACAGTTGTGAGAATCAAATGAGATTGTGTTTTCAAGATTCTTGGCACATAGTAGTCCCTCAATACATATTTGTCAGAAGAATATAAAGATCAACAGTACTTTGATGGAATTTCCTAAAACACTATTAAAGACAAAGAGTAGCAGTTCATTGCCACTGCTCCTGTATTTTTCATCTTCCCACAGATAGATTCCTCTGTGGGCCAGGATATGAGTGTCCAAGCTTTCTGTGGAGTAGCTAAATACTGACAGTGGTTCTCAAAGTGGAAAGATAGTTCTTTAAACATCTGATTTTACTTTTTTTTTCCTTTTTGCAATGCCAATGATATAACTTCTCTGTTCCCTTAAGCAGATAATAGGTAGGATTTTGAGGAGAGGGTGGGATAAAAATATATTTCTTCTGTTTCTTGTTAGCTTCCAGAATGGAAGCATGCAGGGGCTTAGATTCTATTTAGAGGTCTAACAGGAGTGTCTGTGAGGGAAAATCCAGTATGCACTTGGGGTGGCAATAGGAGCACTTTGCTGTTGGCTCCTAGCCTAGTGGTAGCTGATTTTGACTTTATTAAGGTTTACTGAGGCCTTTTTTATCCAGCTCTTTACTTAAGAATTGCCCACTCTGTCATTTTCTTCCTGCCTAGAGCTTTGGGGTAATGGCATGCTATGGCATTCATTCCTTTCATTTAGAGAAACAATTCTTTCCCTAGTCCCATGATGCATGTACCTACCAGATACCCCTTCCACTCTAATGAGGGGATGACCTGACAGGCAAGTAAGAAACAAAATGGGATTCTCAGTGCCTAGTCTAGACTGGATTGGGAATGTGTTGAAGAGGAAGAAGTTGCTTGGCAATTGGTTTATGTCAAAGGTCGCTCCTGTCTACTCTTTAATGTAAGCATGGGTTTGAATAGGAAGGGGTATAGGGAAGCCCAAGAAGTTCTATTATAAATTGATTTAGAGCTTACAAATCAAGTGTCCCATAAGAGAAAAATGTTTTTTGGGAGAATGAAAAAACCATTAGGGGGCAGTGCACTGGATTGAGAGTAAAGGGACTTGCTCTAGATCCCTGCTTTTACCTCTTTTGCTTCTGAGAGATTTCCTAGAGCTATTCTTGAGCCTCATATTCCAGTGTGTAAAGGGAATACAATAAAGTCTACAGTCTTCCTCCTAATGGTGACAGAAATTGAAGGTTTGTAAATCTCCAGAGCTGTTACTCTGTGATACTCTGTGAATCCCATAGCCATTTTACAAAAACACCTACTTTAAATGAGTGTGTGTGTGTGTGTGTGTGTGTGTGTGTGTGTGTGTGTGTGTTTCGGGGGAGATGCAGTAAAAAGGAGGATACAGATCTATTGGCTGATGACTTCAATATGGTATTCTTCAGTCTACCCTTCCCAGAGTAATGGCATTGTTCATATTGAGGCTACTTTGGAGATAGTTGGATTCCTTTCTCTAAGGAGGCTGTTCTTTCAAATCTGTCCTTTCTCTGGGAGATTTTCAATGTTTTCATAGTTATTATAGTTGGGCTTTTATCATGATTTTAGGTGGGGCCACAAGAATTTAGGAAAGTTGTATGACTATCCAGGTCTATTGGTAAAGTACTATCTCCTCAGAAGGACTAACCCTTTACACTTTCATAGGAGAGGCTAATGGACATGTTCAAGTACAGAAATGAGGATACATAATCCTATAAGAGCCTCTGATGAGGAAATTTTACATAGGGAAGTCAGGGAAAGTTTTACAGAGAAATTAATAATTGTGCTGAGCTCTTAAAAATAATTGACTAGGGGCTGGGGCTATGGCTCAGCGGTAGAGCGCTCGTCTCGCATGTATGAGGCCCTGGGTTCTATATTCAGCACCACATAAATAAATAAAGGTATTGTATCCACCTACAACTAAAAAATATTAAAAAAAAGAATGACTGACTAGGGGATAGGGGTTTGGAGGTCAGTGGTAGAGCACTTGTTCAGCATGTGTGAGGCACTGGGTTTGATCCTCAGCACCATATACAAATAAGTAAACAAAATAAAAGTATTGTGTCTATCTACAAATAAAAATATTTCTAAAAAGAATGGCTAAGCTAAGAGAGTGATGGGAAGTATAGGTATACACTTGGACATTCAGTAAGCATTTTATGTAGATGAAAGAGAATGAGAATAGGCCTTATGGTGGAAAGGTACATGGCACATTCTAGAAACAAATAGAGTGCTACTTAATTGGTTTCACAACTTTAATTCAAAATTTAAACCAGAATTTTGGGCGTTGAAAGTCAAATATGCAAGAATACCCAGCTTCAAAGTACTGTTAGGCTAGATCACACATATTAAATTAAACCCACTGGGGAAAAGCACATGAAGCATTATTAAGAAAAGAAACAATCTGGAATAGGGGAAAGGGCAGATGAAAATATGTGAAATCTGAATAGTCCTCCTAATGTTTTACTTAACAGCCATGTATAGGGTATATGGACAGATTCCTAGATAGCTCCTTGGTTGAGGTGACTTGAGCACACTGAAATAAATCAGGGAAGGCTTCCAGCAAATGCCAATTCCTAAACAGTATTGTATAAAAGATATGAATTAGTGAATAAGGGAAAAGGGTATTTCTGACAGAAGAGACGGTATGAGTAGTGACTTGGTGTGCTACAAAGACTACTTCTGAGTTGGGAGATTTATGATAAATTAGATCCACATGAATGGAAAAGCAAAACAGCCTCACTTAGGGTCATCTCAGAGTCTTTCTATGACATATCAACTAGTCAGTTAAAATGAGGAAAATTAAGGTTCACTGGGTACAATGAGAACAGAAATAATTGCTTATTTGGTTGAACTTAAGCTTTAAAAATAAATTGTCATAAATCTCAGTCTTGACATGCTCATTTGAGTGTAGTTAGATGTATCTTTCTGCAAGACTGTGAGATAGTGAAAGTTGCTGCCTACTTGTCTTCTCAAGACCTGTATGAAATTTTGTACAATTGGGCACCTATCACAATTTCTGGAGTCCTGTTTGCTTATGCAGTTTATTTTAGCAGTTAGTTACTCTGATACCTCATAAAATAATAGCTATTCCTCCTCTGAGCTTCAACATTTTTTGAAAGATTGCCGAAAAAAGGGAAAAAAAAAAACACACAAATCCTTCAAACAAAGGAATCTACCTCTGATAAGATGGCAGCTGGTGGGGTGGATGTATGCGAGCAGATGCCTGTTCCCGTTACTCTTCAAATCAAAACTACCTCTTAGAAGCTTGGCTTTGGTTCCAATGTATACCTCCCCTCCCAAGTATTGAAAGGCTAGATTAGGAGACAGACATATAGTAAGAGACAAGGGATTTGATTTTGTCTGTCAAATCTCTTGATTACTCAGCATATGGCTCTTTGAAAGCAGCCCATGTATAAATGTATATCACTGAGGTTAAAAGTGTGGAGTTTTTGCTGGGTGTGGCAGCAGATGCCTGTAATCACAGCTACTCAAGAGACCTTGGCAGGAGGATTACAAGTTTATGGCCAGCCTGGGCAACTTAGCAGGACCGTCTAAAAATGAAAAATAAAAAGGACTGGAGATGTGGTAGAGCACCCCAGAGCTCAATCCCCAGTACCCCTCCAAAGGTATGAAAACTTGGAGTCATCATGCACCATGGCTCATATCCTGACTGCCACATTTTAGTTGAGAGATTTTTTACAGTTAACTTAATATGTGCCTTGCTTGCCTCATCTTTTGTAAAGCACAAATAATAAGAGTTCCTATTTCATACATCCACTGTGATGATCAATGAGATATATGTGCAAATAGCTTAGCATAATTTTTGGCACTTGGTCAAGTTGTTATGATCATAATTGTTATTAGCAGCATTACCACACTGTCATCACCAAACGACCCTCAGTTTAACCCTCTAACAGGAAAATAAAATCTTGCAGTCTCTTGCTAAAGGAGAAACCTGTAGTCAGCAAAGAAGGAAAAGAGGAAATGGGAAACCCAGTTGCATTCACTATTTCCTGTTCTCACCCTAATCATATTTCAGAGAATGTACAAAGACTATACTTTCAAGGATCATTTCTATAGTTTGTTACCAAGGAGAATGTATGAGAAGAAGACAACCCAAACCTTATGTCTCTGTCCCTGTTTTCACAGGTACCTGTCGCCTTGGCTGGGCCTATTACTGTGCTGGAGGAGGAGCAGCTGCAGCCATGTTGATCTGTACCTGGCTCTCTTGCTTTGCTGGAAGAAACCCCAAGCCAGTCATGTTGGTGGAAAGCATCATGAGGAACACCAATTCTTATGCTATGGAGCTTGATCACTGCCTAAAACCTTAATCTTTGAAAGAAGATTGGTTGGAGAGGGTGGCAAAGGGGAGGGAAGGGAACTCTGAAAAGAAGTACTAAGACTAGGCCAGTTGGCACCTGCCTGCCAGTAGTATAGGCTACTGTTTGCATGTTTTTTTTAACCCACCTGCCATTCATTTTCTTTTTACCATAAGCTAGTGGGCCAGTGGCTATTTACTAAATTCATCTAGATCAATGATTTTCTCAAACATTAATCCAACCAAGGTATTTTACAGACCCCCAAGTCCCAAAGTGTTCCTTTAAGCAAAATAAGGAGAAGCTCTTCAATTAAGCAGCCATTCAAAAATCTGTAACTCCTCTCTCCCACTTACCTTAAAGCTTAAAAGCTGAGTAAGAACAGTTGTACAGTGAGGGACCAGAGCTGGACAGGGCTGGTTCATATCACTCCATTTATATGGCCCTCTCCTTGGTATTTTTGCCACTGTTACACATCTCTGGAATAATGCTGCCCATTTTTTTTTTTTTTACTTTCTCATGTCTATGCCTTCTGGATTTCTTCCTTCCTAGTTGTGGGGAAGCTTGGTGGGAGGGCAACTTGCACTGAAGAAAATATTAATCAAAGATGTTTGCATACAGCTTGGGACCCCTTCTGCATATATAAGTTAGAATATTCATAGTAATTCATTTTGTGTTCTATTTGAGTGACTGGCATCAAAATATAGTGGCAAGTATCCCCTAATCCCTTATAGATACATAAATGATGTTCATCAAATGTTCTGAAAAGAGACTAACATTTGTTGGGCACTCAATAAATATGAATTTGGTATGATGATAACAAGGATGTTTCTGCTGGATCCTTATTGAAATTTCTATCAGAGTTCATTATAATTGACTAAGAAATCCACAGTAGCATTTGGCCCCTGTAATCACTTCTAGCATGATACAAGTTTTTCTGCCTATTTCAATGACTGCTCATCAAATGATCTCTCCTCCATCTGGGGTGAGTTAGACATGAAAGAACACAGCCCTGATGTCACCTAGGACTGATGTATTTTTAGGCCTGGCCTCTATCCCATCTGTGCTCAAGGCTGACTGATGGTGTAGAAAAACTTAGTGTCTCCTGGGGGCAAAATTAGTCTCACCCTCTCCCCCACTCCCTGTTAATTCAGGCCAGTACTATCATTCCATAACTACAGTTTTAAGGACTGGGGAGGGCCTGTGACTCAAGAGGCCAGCTCATCTGTTTCTATTCTTAATCATCCCAGCTTGATTTGGGCACAGCCCTACCTCAAGGGAAAGAAATGGAAAAACTGGCTTCCTGAGTTATATTTTATCCCCCAAAGAGTCAGCATTCTTATATTGACCTTATGCAAGTTAGCAAATTCAAATACAGTGTATTAATTCATAGTTCATTCATTCATTTATTCATGCATTCAGGAAACATTTCTTGAGAATCTCACTATATACAAAAGTACAGAGGCTAAAAAGATGAAGACATAGATTTTCACCTTAAAAGGTATAGTAGTGAACTAGAAAAGTGGAAAAGGGGAAGCAAAAGAATCACAGAGGGGCCACAAAACAAGCTTGAGCTTGGGGGGATTCATGAGAAAGATTTCTAGAAAAGACAATACCTAAGATGAGTCTGGGAGATGTATAGGGGGAGTTACTGAGCAAAGGTAAAAAGTGCACTAGACAAAGAGCAGTGTAAGCAAAGGCATGGGGACACCATAAGGATGATGATCAGGTATAAAAGAGGAGGTGACAGAAGCTGGCAGTGAAAAGGGAATCCGTAGCCAGATTCTGTAGAACTTTCTACTTCAGGACAAAAAGTTTAGATTTTATCCTAAAAGGCTACTGAAAGAGAAGTGATATGATCATGTTTGTGTTTTTCCAAAGATCAGTTTGGCTACAGTGATGACAACTAAAAAGAATAGGGAGAAACTAGAGATATTTCATAATCTAGGTTTAAATGGATCAAATTCTGAACTCAGGTATTAACTGTGGGGCTGGAGTAGGTGGATGAATTTGAAAGAAAATACAGGATGAATATCCCTAATATGAAAATATAAAATCCAAAATGATCCAAAATCTAAAGCTATGTCTGTGATATGTCTATGCTTGAAAGTTTTCAGAGCATTTCAGATTTTGGATTTTTGGATTAAGGATGCTCAACCTGTAACATCTATGCAAATATTGCAAAATCTGAAGAAAAAAACAACTCTGAACTCTGAAACATTTTTGGTTTCAAGCATTTTGGATAAGGGATACTCAACCTACATTTAGGAAGTTAATTCCACAGGATTTAATATCTAATGGACACACGTAAATGAGGGCAATGAAAATTTTGGGATAACCTCACTGATACATGGTGGTTCCTATACCAAGATGGGGAATACAAGATGAATAGTTATAAGAGCAAAGTGGTTATTGAATTCATGTCAAGTATTTATTATCTCCCACATGGAAGTGAACTAAGTAAGGTAGGGCAAGTTGAACATACCTCACCGGAAGGGAAACAATGTGATTGGGTGTATAGTATCCCCTTTATATAAGAAATATGATGAAGAATTGCTGAAATAAATTAGAACTGGGTCAAGATGAATTTTTATTGTGTAGACACAGTAATGCAACTTTAATTTAGGAGAGCAAAATGTGTGTTGAATATGTGAAATGTTTGGGAAAAGGCAGACCACTTTGTTTAGATAAGGTAATTTGGCTAGGTGATCTCTCTTCTCAGACTAAGGAAGCTTCTGGAATTCTAAGGGAAAGAATTTGTGGAAGTGGGTATATACATCAGACAACTGGTAAGAAATAGATGGTATATTCAAGGAGTTTAGCAGAGATGAGTTTAATGCAGGAACCATTTGTGGTAGTGTGCTTGGGGTTAAGGGAGGCTACCAGTGATTGTTAGGCTTAGAAGGACTGTGAATAATGGATAAAGAAATGGAATATTACAATGGAATATTACTCAGCCATAAAAGGATGATTTTATAACATTTGTTTGTAAATGGATGGATCTGAAGATTATCATGCTAAATGAAATAAGCCAGTACCCAAGAGTCAAAGATTGAAAGTTCTCTTTGATATGCAGATACTAACACAGAATAAGAGGGGAGGGGAAGAATAGAAGTTCATTGGAGACCAAGGGGAATGAAGGGAAGGGAAGGGGAATGGGAATAGGAAAGACAGTAGAATGAATTGGACATCACTTTCTTATGTTCATATATGAATACACAGCCAGTATAACTCCACATAGTGTACAAACACAGGAATGGTAAGTTATACTCCATGTATGTATAATATGTCAAAATACATTTTACTGTCATGTATATCTAAAAAGAATAATAAAAATAAAATTAAAGAAAGACTATGAAGAGTGGGGAGCAATCATCTTCCCTAAGACTGCAGGAGCAAGGGGAAGAAATGGTATTATTGTAAGCCATCAAGAGCTGTAGCTGTGTGGGAACGCCTGCCTGATAGGCTTTGTGGCTTTGGGTGGTATAATATAGTCTCTGCCCAAATGCCACACAGTAGGGAAGGAGAGAGGGGAATAAATACGCATATTTCACTCTTTTCCTGCTTTCTGATCTTCTGCCTGTGCTCACTGGTAGCCAGACCCAGGCAGATGCCAGCTGGCAAAAAAGCATTTTGCTACAGTCCATTGAGGTCAGTCTCCTTTAGTACAGAGCTTGGTAGAAAAAGGCAGAGAATGGAGCTTGGGGAAATGAGGGAAAATGGAAAATAACAACTCAAGAGTTCTTAGCCCTCCTTGCTACCATTGCCTTAAGTAGGGCTTTCCAGGAAGTATAGCTTTTGATGCCCTCCCTCACTCAGATACCTAAACACACTAGGAAGCACTTACACTCAAGAGGGAAGACTAAGAAGGAGGGGGCTGATTTGAAAGAACCATTTAAAATGACTGTCACCTCACAGATAGAAGTTAGTTTGAATATTTTCTCTTTTCTAGGATAAAGGTACTAGATTTAAAAGGGATTTTTTTTCCTTGAAGAAACCAGGCCTGCAGGGGCTTATATTCAAAGAGGGACCCAGACCCATTTTCAGTTTGAATTTAAATTCCTCAGTGCCTGTGTCTGGTTTCTTTCCTGCCAAGCCTTGTTTTGGCATAAATGTCTGGCTAGCTTAGTTGTTTTTTTTTTTTTTTTTTTTTTTTTTTTATCCCCTGTGGCCTGGAGCAGACTCTTGGAAGGTAAATCTGCTTCTTCTGTCTGCTGCTGTTCAGAGAGGAAGGAGAGCCCAAGGGTCAGGTAGAAGGTTGAATGAGCGAAGTGAGGGCCTCAGACATTCTGTAGTTTGTCCCATGTCTAGCCAGCTGACATGCTCCCCACCTGTGTGCGCAGGCTGAGTGCCTAACCATGTGTCCTTTATGACACTGGCACCACTTCCATCTTGGAGAGGGAGTGATAGGTGGGAGGCTATTCATCTGGCCTAACTCAGAGTTGATTGAATATTTCTTGAGAGCTCATTTAGCAGAGCACTTTTTTCAGAAAAAATACTGGAAGGGTAACAACTTCCCAGTTGGTATGTCTTTGTATCTAGAAGGTTGAAATTTTTATACCTTGGTGGCAAGTATTAAGTCAGTCAGATCTGTTTTGGGTGATGCCCTCTAATGTCCCCCTAGCTAACTTCCTCCCAGGGGAATAACTGCCTACATTCACTTACAACTGCTGGTGACTTCCGGGCAGTGGATTCCAACTTCGTGGGAAGATGTGCCTCAAAGAAAAGTAGAAAGTCTCTGGTATCTGGGAAATGGAGTTCTGGATTTTGTAAGAGTGGGTGGCAATACGTGGTTTTGGCTACAAGAGATGAGGGAATAATGGAAGCTTCTGGAAAGCAGAGGCTTTATAAATGATCAAGGAAGCTGCATTAAGAGGGAGGGTCCAGCCACTTCAGAATATTATAAAAATTCCAGATTAGTCAGCTTCTTATCACTATGATGAAATATCGGAAGCAGGCTATATGTGAAGAAAAGAGGGCCAAGGATATGGTGCCTGCATTGGCTCAGTTCTGGTGAATGCCCTCTCAGCTGTATTATATCATAATAGATGGCAATGGTGGCAGTACATTTGGGAACAAAGGATTACATCTTGATATGGGAAGCCAGAGAAAGACTCAGGGATCAGGCTCAGGCTTTTATAACAAATTGTTCTCACAAGGACTACAAAGAACTCACAGGCAAACTACCTTAATCCCTTCCAAGGGTAGAGCCCCCAATAAGCCAAGGACCTTCTACTACATCCTAGCTCTTAAAAAGTTCCACCTCTTCAAATTATCACACTAGGGACCAACTTCCCAATGCATGGGTACTTGGTTGGGGGAAAAAAACCACATTCAAGCCATAGCAGGAACTTTCTTCAGAGTCTGGCATTTACTCTGTGTAGAATTGCTAATGTAGAGAAGTGTCAGGATTGATTTGGGTCCCAAGACAGGCTGCCGATGGAAAAAAAATGGAAGTCTTAAGAAAATAATAGTGAATCCATTTTATTAAAGATAGAAGGTATCCCACTTGGTGACTTGAGGGGAAAGGTGCGCTATTTCTAGAATTCACAATCTTCAAGCAGACCTAGTAAAGCATTCTTGGTAGACAGAAGGCAAGACCCTTCTATAGAATCATCACAGTCCTATGTCTTTGGCTTAAAAGCATTTTCTCAGCTGAAGGGGACTGGAATTGAAGAATATTTAATACAGGTCTCTCCATTAGATGGAGAGAGATATATTTTCAGCTTCAATTTCTTTTCTGTCTACTTATGAGATTATGCTCTCCCAGGGTTGATCTGTTCTCTAAATGCATCAAACCCCCACTGATTCTTCAAAGCTAATAGCAAATAAACAGTCTCTATGTGTGCACACAAATGATTTAAATTTTCATTATACAGAGCTGCAGATATGCTAGGAGGCAGAAGTAGGGGGAGACAAAATGCTTGGTTTTGAAAGCAGCACTTTTTCCCCTAGTGAAAGGAGGCCTTTAAGGACAGTACTTGGGAGAGGGGCTCATTGAGCCCACCCAGCATCCATGTAGGCAGCACCTGGAACGTTGGCTCCCTTTCAGGTAGTGCCTGTGCTTCGTGAAGAGATGGTGGCAACCAAAGATGGGAAACAAAGTTCAAGAGGAATAAAAATGGTAAATATCGAAGTAAATATCAGAATCACTCCACAGAAACAATGCTTCTTCCCACTGTGGCTTATTAGACTTTTATTTGGGGTACAATTGAGTTTACTTATGAGATATCTCTTTATATCTCAAATGCTAAAATATTGTCCTTCTAGGTGACATGGCAAAGTGAAGACATTCCCAGCTTTGAAGACAGACAGATCAAGGTTTGAATCCCTGTGTGTCCTCAGGAAGTTACTAAATTCCTCTGAATTTACTAAACCTTCTAAACCATCTCCTGTCACCAGAAGGTATTCCTTTATTCAGTGGCCATATTCCTTTTATTTTGCACTTATTACTAACCTAACTCTAACATACTGATTTTTAATCCTGGTTCATATTAAACCTGGGCACCTTTCAGAAAATTTTGATGCTTTTGTCCCATTCAGGTCAGAGTTAGAATGCCTGGGGGCCAGTAGGCCATACCATCCCTGTATTCAATATTGTTATCATCTACTGAATGCCTAGTAATCTTTCATTCATTCAGAACTTTAGCACCTGGATCGCTCTCTTCTATTATGATTATTTGGAAATTTAAATACTGATGTGAACCACTCTTCCAACTCTTGGCCTCTAAGTTCTTTGACTTCCTTACTGCCAATGATATTTTTCTTCTGTCCAACTTCTACTGCTTTCATTTTTGATGTCACAGATAAAAACTGTCAAGTCCCCCATGCCTTTTCAACACTTCTTACTCTTTCAGCTTGTCTTCTTTAAAATCCACACTCTGCCTAATCTTTGATCCCATACTCTTTGCCCATTCCAAAGTCATATATTTGTAATCGTCCTTTGCATAAATGTTCCTCTTTTTAGCTCTTCACTCACCCTTGCATGTATTTGTTCAACAAAGTCCTAATACAGATAAAATAATTTGCCTGCTTTGTACTTGCTTCATGTCCACAACCATTGATGAAGAAATGCAATAACTATCTTCCTCTTGCACCTTTTCTGTTTCCATCTACTCCATTGGTGAGTTCAGCTGACCTCATAGCTTTTCTATCCCTCGTTATTTATACCCTTACTACTCTACGTGTGGGATATGCTCCTGAATTGTCAGCATCTGGTAGGAATGCATTAGAAATTTAGACTCTTGGACCCTACCTCAGACCTACTGAATCTGAATTTGCATTTTAACAAGCCCTCCTCTAGTTATTAATTTGCATTAAAGTTTGAGAGGCACTGATCTATACCAATAGATCTTGGCTCCAATTGAAAATCACAATCACCTGGAGAGTTAAATCTCTACTAATGTCAATGTCCGCTTTCAGAGGTGCTAAATTAACTGGCCTAGGGTAAGACGTGGGCATGTATCAGTTTTTACACTACCATGTGGTCTTAGAAATCGATTTATTTATTTGAGACAGGGTTTAACTGTGTTGTAGCCTGTAGTTGGGACTACAGGAGCACACCACCATGCTGAATACCATAGCTGTGATTGAAAAGCACTGATTAAAATACTGTGTTCATATATGAATACACAACCAATGAAACTCTACATCATGTACAACCTCAAGAATGGGATCCTAATTAGAATAAGATATACTGCATGTATGTATAATATATCAAAATACACTCTACGGTCATGTATATCTAAAAAGAACAAATAAAAATACTGATAATTCCAAAATTAATATCTCCAGTACAAACTTCTCTGAACTCTAGATCATATGTCCAACTACCTAATCCATATCTATACTTGGGTGTTTGTGGGCTTGACAAATGTACATATCCACAATCATGATTCAAAACTTCTTCTAAACCTATTCTTAGAGTTATACCTCAGTAAATGGCAAGATATTTACTTTGTCTCACTGCCTTCCCCTACACATCTCCTTGGGAGGTCTCTGTTGGGCTCCTATGCCCCTGCTCAACTTCTTTTTTTGAAGGGGGTGGGGTGCTTGGGATCAAATCCAGGGCCTTGTACATGCCAAGCATGTACTCTTTCACTGAGATATACCTCAGCCCCTGTTCGATCTCCTAAAGTTGAAATGTTCCAAGGTGTATTGCTCCTCTTCATATACGGAACATCCCCCAGGAGTTCTCATCTACATGCTGATGAGGCTCTGCTTTAAATAGTTTTCTCAAATTTAACTTGTGCCAAAGGAAGTTATTAATTTTCTCTTCCCTTCTTTCAACTAGTTGTTCTTGCCAAAAGATGGGAGTAATTTCTGATTCCTTTCATTCCCTTGACTCCTACCTCCAAACCATGTGCAAGTCCTATCAATCCTACTTTCAAGATATATTCCTTATCTGCCTACTCTTCTTATCTCTACTGCTACCACCCTAAGACATTAATGATAAAGTCTTAGCAAACTGGGACTCAAAGGAAACATTCTATTCTGATAAAGGTTACCTCTCAAGCCTTCAGCAAATATCATATTAAATAACAAAAGTTTAGAAACATTTTAATTTAAGTGAGAAAAAAGGCCAGGAAAAATATTACAGTCCACAATGGCAACTGAAAACGTGAGATACCTAAGACTAAATCTTTCAAAAAATGCAGAGAAAGTTATAAAAATTATTGAAAGACATGAGAAAAGGCAAAAAAGGAGAGATAAATAGGTTTCATTAATAGAAAGACTTGATATCTTATAGCTTCTCATTTTTTTCTAAATGATTTTATAAATTCAACAGTTCCAATAAATAATCCTTTTTTTTAGTGTTAGCTTTACATGCTAATCTTCACATTTGTATTCAGATATCAAGACTTTGTAAGGCTTTAATGATTAACAAGTATGATATTGACACAGGCATAAACAATGGATGTATGGAACAAAATAGAGGATTTAGAAACAGACCTATGATTATAAAGAAACAAGATACCAGATGAAAATTGCATTATAAACCAGTGAGAGAAGGATAGACAAATCAGCAAATGGTACTTGGAATACACTATCCATTTGGAAAATAAAATGAAATTATATCCTTATCTGCAGTTCATTTATAAAAATCTTAATTCCAGATGGATTAATGACCTAAGTGTGAAAAAATTTAAACTTTGAAAAAATAATATAAGAAAATATATTTATAATTTCAGGGTAGAAAATAAGTTATAAGAAAAAGACACAAAAAGCGTAGGGTATAAATCAAAAGAATGATATGTTTGACTATGTTAAAATTCCAAAGTCTCATTGATTTTTCTGCCCCCCTTGAGTTATGAGGAGACATGTGACTAGTTCTTGTTGGAAGTTGGTCACAGAAGAGCCCAGCAGGATTCAGGAAGATGAGTGCAAGGGTGTGGCTGGGAGCCAGGTTCCAATGATGCAGACTCAAGTTTAATGTGGAAACAGAGCACTTTTATACTATTTAGTAACCAATCAGCAGCAGGGAAAGCTGGCATGATCCTCTCGGGCTGAGCTCGTGAACACACCATATAGGGAAAGAGGAAGTGCCTGCAGCCAGTGTGCCTGAAAGGAGCTTAGCTCACAGCAGAGGTGTGCCTCTAGCTTCTGAGAGGACGCTGGTGTGCCTGCTTCATAGTCAAGCATCCTCTTTCAGCGCTAACCACATGGCCTGAGGAATTCCTTCAAGTTCTGGCCAGTGGGTTGTGAGCCGCAATGATGTGTGCTTCTTCCAACTTGGAGGATTAGTGTTTGCAAGTGAGAGCCCTTTTAAAGTTCTCTCTTCCTTCCCACCATGTTAACAGGCAACATTCTGTTGAAGAAGTGAGGCTGATATGGAGCAGCACTTCTAGCCAGCCAATGACGCATATTTGCTATTGCTTTAAAATCTCATCAATGAACACTATTGTAATCAAAATAAAAGGGCAAGTTTCAGACTGGGTGAAAATATTTTTTAACAAAGGATTGATATACAGAATATCTAAAGAACTACAAATCAATAAGGAAAGTATAAACAACTTAATAAAATACAGGCAAAGAATATGATCAATTAATTTACCAAATAGAAAACATGATAGGATGCTCAATTGCCTACAACTCAGGAAAATACAAATTAAAGCAACAGTAATTCAATACAACCATCAGTTTGGTAAAAATGTAAAAGTCAAATTATGGCTAGTATTAGGGAGAAAAGCAACTATTCTCCCTGCTGATTGGACTTAATTTGTATAATCCCTTTGGAGAAGTATTTGCCAATATCTAGTAAAGTTGAAAACATAGGTATATACTTTCAATCTGGTAATTTCATCTCCTTGAATATGCTATGTAGAAACAATAATACAACAGCATGAAAAGATGTATACAATGATGATTGTCAATGTCACGGGTGCCTGGAATAGAAAACATAAAATATGTATCTATAGAGGAGTACAAAAATAAATTTGATATACTATTCAATGGAAGTTAAAATGAATGGCTTGGAGCTGCATGTGTGAATGTATCTAAAAACCATAATGCTGAATGAGTAATGCAACTTTCAGAATGACCTCAGAGTCCATCTTTCACATAGATTTTGAAAACATACAAAATAATCCTATATGTTTACTATAGATTAGATTCAGAAAGTATTCAGAAAGTATTCACACCTCCTCTAATCACCTCTATTGGAGGAATACAATTCCCTAGTCCACTGATGGCTTGGCCATGAGGTTTGCTTTGTCCAGTGGAATACGTGGGTAGAACAGAGTGTGAGAGGCCTGAGCCAAGGCCTTAAGATAGGCAGAATATATTTAGTTTGTTCTTCTGGGAGCTTCGGACCTCCACAGTGCATGTTCCCTGAAGCAGTCTCTTCAGCCTCAGCCACAGAATGAAAATACATGGAGAAATGTTATTCTAGCTGAAGCATAGACCTGGAACACTGGAATAAATGCATATTATTATAGATGCTATATTTGATATTTAGCAAAAACTGAAGGATGCAATTTACAAATATATATATATATATATGTTTGTATAGATATATATATAAAACATGTAATTTGTATATATAATATGTGTTTGTATAGTACAAATAAGAACAACAAACAGTAAACTCAGGAGAGTGGAGAATATTTAGCTTTGAAGGAGGGAAAAAATCCTTATCCCTTTTTATTCTATTTTAATTATCTTCACATCCTGTGTTTACTAATTGTTTACCTCTCCATCCCACTAAAATATAAATTCTACAGAAGCCAACAAAGTGTTTATTTTGTTGATTGGTGTGGTGCACTGTCTGGCACTCAGTAGGCCCACAGTAAACATGCATTGAAAGAATGAGACTGATTACTTATCTGTAAGTAGGAATAGTGCTTAATGGTTTTGCAGAGCTATGCTGAGGATTAATGGAGAGTAGACCAGAGAGCATGAATGGTGTTGACCCTGGCCTTTAGGCATTCAATTATGTCAGTCTTCTTTCTTTTTCTATTCTGGATATGAAGTCTTCCTGTTGAGCTCTTTTCAATAAAGTATAGAGCATTTAAGGTATAGGTTCCATTGTTTCCTGGCTGTGCAATCTTAAATTATTCAACATCTCTATGTTTCAATCTCCTGATCTGTAGACTGGGGCAATGATACCTATCTCATAGGTTGATTGAGAATAGTAAACAATAAAATTATATTAAGCATTAAGCACAGGGCTTGACACATTGTAAATATTGGACAAATGCTGCCACTACTACTACTACTGCTCCAAAATGGTTGCTCGTGCAATGTGAGTTCAAGAGTATTTGGAAGGCTGCCTTAGAAAAGAATATTTTCCATACCAGCTTGTCATTTCCATCTCCAATTTCACCATTTTGGAGTTCTTTTAGTAATGTCTTGTCCACTCCAGTGGCCTCTTATTAAATTCATTGGAAATGTGTTGCCAACATTTTAGTATGATTAATTTTATGTGTTATCTTGTTTACCTCGAATCCTGAACATATGGACATCATAAGGGATCTGGGCACAGATTTGGGAAGAGAAGAGAAAAAAGTAATTCCAAAGGCAATACTGGGCTATTTGTCCCTTTCTCTTAAGGATGGCTTGGTTCCAGAATTCTTCTAGTCATCGCTCTCAGTCTTAAGAGGAGTCAACTCTACTGTCTGCTACCTCTGATGTAGGTGAGAGATTGGAAAACTGTAAAAAGTGCTTTCTGGTAGGTGTTCCAAGTGTTCCATTTTCTGAGGAAACTTTATGTTTTAGGACCCCTCATCTTTCTACATTGATGGCAACCTGTGAAGAGAAACCAAATTCAAACTCACTATTTAGGTATTATTGGCAAGAGTTCTTTCTGTGCCAGGGAATATTATCCTTAGATCTGTTGGTTATAAGGGTGTATTATTTATTTCATACCTCACTTTAGGGACATGTCCTTAGGACTCCTTGAAGCAAACTAGGGAATAATTACAATTCATGTTCAAACATGTTCAAAAGTTTGTGGAAAATGTCCATGCCTGATAGCCCATAAAAATACCAATATTCTTAACATACACTTTATATATGAAATTCACTTTGTTTTAAGAGTATGATTAATTTATTCATAATAAATTTATAGAGTTGTGTAACCATCACCACAATCCAGTTTTAGAATATTTATGGTTGGTTGTCTTCTGAATGTATTACTTGTACCAATACACAGTATTCTTGATGGGAATCCTAGAAAATATCTAATTTTAGCTGCATAGTTTTGTGGGATACAGAGCTTCCAACAAAATGATATAAAATTAATTTCTATAGAAGAAATACCATCTTATAATCAAACTTTCCATGCCATTAGAAAGGCATTTAATGATATACATGGTAGGAATAGGGGAATCATGCAAAAGATTGAATTGGATATTTTCATAAGAAGAGGATTACAATAGGGTTAATAATAGCTAACTGCCACAAAAATCTAATTAAAAATTTACAGTATCTCAATAAAAAGAAAGTTTATTTCAACAAGTCCAATGAAGATTGATGGGGATTCTCCTCTAAATAGTGACTTGGAGATTTAAGCTCCCTCCATTTTGTGACATTATAATCTCCACAGATAGATCCTAAGACCATAAGAGCGAAAGAGAAAGGTAGAAGGGCACTGACTCTTAACCTCCTGAGTTGTACACATCACATTGGTCAGAGCTAGCCAGCAACACCAACCTAATTGCAAGGAAGTTTGGGAAATGCAGGTTAATACTAGATAATTTAGTGAGCACTTCTCAGCTACAATGGTCAAGCCTCTGGTACGTTATCCTTTTCCTTCTGCCTCTTCCTGAAGCCCTAACAATGTCTCCAACAACTTACACTCTTTTTTCTTTGGGGGGGGCATATTGGAGATTGAACTCAGGGGCACTTGACCACTTAGCCACATCCCTGGCCCTATTTTGTATTTTATTCAGAGACAGGGTCTCACTGAGTTGGTTAGTGCCAAGTTTTTTGCTGAGGCTGGCTTTGAACTCACAATCCTCCTGTCTTAGCCTCCTGAGCCACTGGAATTACAGGCGTGTGCCACCACGCCTGGCTTACAATGTTATGATTCCACAGTTTTCTCTTCTAGAAATTATGCAGTTACTCTTTTGAAAGGGACTATTTAGTGAGCTTCTCCTTCGTATTTATCCAAAACAACTAAAATCAACATATTATAGTGATATAAACACATCAATGTTTATAGAAGCACAATTTACAATAACCAAGTTATGCAACCAGTCCAGATGTACATTAGTAGATGAATGGATAATGTGACACATAAACACAATGGAGTTTTTACTCAGCCATAAAGGTGTATGAAATTATGTCATATGCTGGTAAGTGGATGGAGCTAAAAACATCATGCTAAGTGAAATAAGCCAGACTCAGAAAGTCAAGGATCTAAAGTTTTCTGTCATATGAAGCTAGAGAGAAAAAGTAAAACAGGTGGATCCCATGAAAATAGAAGGGAGATTGGTGGAGTAGAGGAAGGGGATTGAGAAGGAGGAAGGATGGGAAAAGAAACAGTTGATTGAATATGGCCCAAATACCCTATGTACATATATAAATATACCACAGTGAATTTCACCTTTATGTACATCCATAATGCACTAATTAAAAAAATACAAATAAATAGAAGGAAGACCTATAGAGTAGAGGAACAGGAACTGAGGAGGGAGGAAGGAAGGGAAAAATGAAGCCCCAAAGAGAAAATTATACACCATGAATAATAATTTCACATAATTATGTGAAAAGGAACATAATAATTTTACATAATTATGTGAAAAGGAACCACACTATTATGTATAACAATAATGCAGTAATAAAAGCATTAAGATAAATAAAAATGTACAGTTACAGCCAGTTGACAATGACATTGTTCACAAAAAGGTGACACAAGTGAACATACTTGCCCTTCAGTCTGCAAAATACTCATCTAAGACTACTCATTTTGTATATTGTACTGTTTGACTCAATTAATTCAGTGACATTAATTATTTATGAAATCAGTATATTCATACCAGTAGATATCCATATATATATATATATATATATATATATATATATATATATATATATTTGGTACCAGGGATTGAACCCAGGAGTACTTAACCACTGAGTCATATCCTTAGCCCCAGTTTTTAAAAATATTTTTATTTAGAGACAGGGTCTCACTGAGTTGCCATAGACCTTGTTAAGTTGCTGAGGCTGGCTTTGAACTTGTGATCCTCCTGCCTCAGACTCCTGAGTTGCTGGGATTACAGGAGTGCTAGATATCCATATTTTTATGAATCTTTAGTTTTACATTCACTACCTAGCTCAATAAATCACAAATTACTTTGATCATTATTTGATTAATTTTATAAGTTTAATGAAGGGGGTCTCTTTCCCTGTCCTTTAATCTCTGCAATCCTTGCCATGCTCAATGAGACCTTACAATAATGTACTTAAGGTGAAGGACCTGGAAATGAAAGCCTCCCAAAAGGCCAGGGGACATGGGTTCTAACCCTGGCTCTGTCACTAATTAATTATGTGATTTTGAGTGAGCCTCTTAACCAAAGTTTTTGTTTCCTTATCCAAAACAGGAAAATTACTTCCAATAAAGATGAGAGGTATCATACAGTTACTTTTTATATATTTAGGTTTTGGTGGTGCTGGGAATTGAACCCAGGACCTTGTGCATGCTAGGCAAGCACTCTACCAACTGAGCTATATCCCCAGCCCCATGAATATATTTTGTATACAACCAGAGATATGTAAAAATGTGCTCTATAAGTATAATATGAAATGTAATGCATTCTGATATCATTTATAACAACTTTGAATAAAAAAAAATGAGAGGTAAATGTGGCCTCTAAGGAATGTGCCTATAAGCTTCTATGCTAGGTAATTCTCCCTTTCTGTATTCTAAGAGTTTTTTCTTCTCATAGGGCTTTGCTCGTAGGGTCCCAGTTCTTCTCTCAATTTCTGTGGTGCTTCTTTCCAACAGTGTTTGTGGAAGTTCTGACTCATTAGGTCTATAGCATATGCTAGAATCTGTATTGTAATAAACTCCCAAAGGATTTTGGATTATGGGTCAGAAATGGCTGCCAGATTATCTCATGCTATTATTTAGAATGCATTGACTATGCTACTCACCTGAATAAGAATCTCAGTGTTCAAAGTAAAGGCAAATTAAATAAAAATATATGAGCCCTCTCCTGCTCCCTCTGCATGGAATTGCTGCCCTGCCTGGTCTCTGAATGGACCTGTAGTTTCCTGCCCTGGGCCCACTCCCTCTGTCCACTCTCTCATACTTAGTTCCTTTTACTACCGCCTAGTGGATTTCCATACTTGGATGTGTTAGGCAACATGGAAGAAAAATAAATACATAAATAAAAACTAAAAAAACTGACCCTGGAAGTCCTGATGCTAAAAAATTACATAATAACATGACTAGTAAGTATGTAAACATCAATAACAAACTCAAGAGATTTCTCCTTTCTAATAAGTAAGATATCTTATTTTCTAATAAAAAACATGATAGCTATTTTGAATCCAGTTTATTACAGATTGAGATATAAGTCTTACAATTTTCATTGGTCCATTAAGTTTCCTTATACTAAATGCCACAACCCTGTTTTAGCTCTTTTGCTCCCAAGAATACAAAGTCCCTTTTGTCTAAACTTTATATACCTCATCTTTACTTTATAGGTCAGACGTGCTCTCATTATTTATACAAAATTCTGACTCAGTAGCATTACAAGATCCTGAACCAAACTTTGAACTCTTGGCACACAACTTTGGAAAGAGACCTTTCTCATTGTTATGCAAGCATTCCTCCAGTCTCTGACACTACACTTCTCCACAGATCTCTAAGCTCTTCCCCAGTTGTGCTCTCTCAGCCATCATCAAGCACATGTCCATGCCATGCTTTTAGGTCTGAGCCAGTTGTTGTGCAGAATATTAACTCAATAACTACACAATTGTCTTTCTTTACTCTAAACTCTTGCCAGACTAGATTGCTTTCAATTAGCAAATTTGAAGAGAGTTTTTTTTTCATTTGTATTGTCATTCTTTTTGTGGTATATTTGGAAAACTTAAAGGAGTACATGTAGGTATATACTGTAATAGGTATAAAGCACAATTTAAATATGGGGTGGCAGTATAAGGGAGAGCCATCCCATCTAATTGATCTTTCCCCAGTTGCTTTTTGAAAGAAAAAGGCTAAAATCCTCATACAACTTAAATTTTATACTACCATCCAACCATAATCATATTTATTTTCTGTCCCTCTTGGGTTCTGAAAAATAATAACGCACATTTTTTTCTTCTGTAAGTCTTCATCACAATGCATGGATATTAGCCCCTTATCCAAACTCATTCCCAGCTGCATCACTAACTCTAACTTTTCCTGCTTTCATGTTTTATCTTGTGTACTATCTTCTCTTTGAATTTTTATTTTAAACTGTCAAATGGACCCTTAGTCAAAACTAATTTGATTTCTAAATAATGGGAAAATTATGCACATTTAGATAAACAGAAGTATTTTCAAAGAGATTCAGTGTTTCAGGTAGCTTGTGATATGTAAATGGCAGCCACACACTGTCATGCACTGTTAAACAACACTTTTTACAAAAGCCAAACAAGAAAAATGGTGTCCATTCTTCTGGAAGACTACAAAGGAGAATTTGTTCTCAAAGTAGTGTTCTACCAGATCTATAATTCAATCACTACTCTGATTTTAGCTCAGGGAATATATTCATTTCTGAAATGATGGAAACAGTAGGATATCTTTTTTTTCTTTTTAAAAGTTTTGTTTTATTTTTAATTGTACATATTTTTACATGTTTCATGGTTACAATATGATGTTTCAATACATATATGCATTGGGTAATGATCAAATCAGGGCAATTTGTATACCCATCACTTCCAACATTTATCATATCTTTGTGGTACAAACATTTGAATCCTCTCTTCTACCTATTTGGAAATATACAATACATTATTAATTGTCTTCTAGCCAGTTAAAAATATAGAATACATTATTGCTAACTATATTCAACTTTCTGTGCAATATTTCTTACTCTTATTGACTGTAACTTTGTACCTATTGATCAACCTCTCCCCGCTCCCTAGCCTCTGGTAATCACTATTATACTCTGTACTTCTATGACATCACTCTTTTCAATTCCACACAGGAATTAAATCATGCAGTATTTGTCTTTCTGTGCCAGACTTTATTCACTTAACATAATGTCCTCTGGGTTCATACATGTTGTCACAAGTGAAAGAATTTCATGGCCAAATAGTATTCCACTGTGTATGACTTTTTAAAATCCATTCATTTGTTGATGGACACTTAGGTTCACATCTTGGCTATTGTAGACAGCATTACAGTGAACATGGAAGTACAGATACCTCTTTTACATACTGTTTTCCTTTCCTTTGGATATATAACTGGTAGTGGAATTGTTGAATTACATGGTAGTTCCATTTTTTAATTTTTTTTGTGAATCTCTATACTGCTTTACATAACAAGTGTTCCATTTTCTCCATATCCTAAAGAATATTTGTTACCTTTGTCTTTTTTATAAAAGTCATTCTAACAAGTATGAGGTGATATCTCCTTACAGTTTTAACTTGCATTTCCCTAATTACTGGTGATGTTGAGAATTTTGTCATAGAAAGGTCAAAGGGGACGGAGAGGAAGGAAGGGAGCAAGGGGGTAGGGAGGGGAAAAAAGAAAAGGTGGTTGAATAAGATGGATGTCATTATCCTAAATGCATGATTGAAGATTTGAATGGTATGAATATACATTGTATACAAACAGTGTGTTGTAAAAAGATGCTCTATATGTTTATTATGAATTATAATGCATACTACTATTGTAAATACAACAACTTTGAATAAAAATAAAAATAAATAAAACACCAAAAAAAAAAGAGTAAAAATACAATCTGTGGAATGTGTGTAAACTACACATGCGATAAGGAGTTAATATTTAAAATATATAATGTACTCAAACACTTCAATAGTAAACAGATAACTCAAATTGTCAAAAGACATGTAATAATCAATAGACTTGAATACACATTTCTCAAAAGAATGTATATAAATGATCAATGGATATATGACAAAATTCTCAACATCACCAGTAATTAGGGAAATGCAAGGATCTCTTATATTTACAGAATAATTTCCAAAATTGGATAGGTTGGGGATAATTCTGGCTATTTCTAGTTCCTGGATATGTATTTATTTGCAGACTCTCAGGTCTGCAAGTCTGTGCATGGTGACAAGGGAGGGTAAAAAGACCAGACCTTAAACTATACAACAAAACTATAGTAACAAAAATGGCATGGTGTTGGCACCAAAGTAGACATGTAGACCAATGGTACAGAATAGAAGACATAGAGACAACCCCACATAAATACAGTTATCTCATACTAGACAAAGGCACCAAAAACATACATTGGAGAAAAGATAGCCTCTTCAACAAATGGTGCTAGGAAACCTGGAAATCCATATGCAGCAAAATGAAACTAAACCCCTATCTCTCACCATGCACAAAACTCAATTCAAAGTGGATGAAGGACCTAGGAATTGTTCAGAGACCCTATGTCTAATAGAAAAAAAAGTAGGCCCAAATCTCCATCAAGTTAGATTAGACCCCAACTTCCTTAACAAGACTCCTAAAACTCAAGAAATAAAATAAAGAATCAATAAATGGGATGGATTCAATCTAAAAAGCTTGTTCTCAGCAAAAGAAACAATCAATGAGGTAAAGAGAGAGCTTGAATTTTGGGAGCAAATTTTTACCATACACACGTCAGATAGAGCACTAATCTCCAGGATATATAAACAACTCAAAAAACTTAATACTCCTCCCCCCCCAAAAAAAATCCAATAAATAAATGGGCTAAGGAACTGAATAGATGCTGGGGGCCAGCCCCAGTCAGGGGGTACAACGCGACGCGAGCGCTCAGCGAAGTAAGGAGGCAGAGAAGCAGCGATGGGGAAAATAACACACTGACACACGAGTCAGGCTGTGGAATCTTCTGCTGGTTTATTTTCAGTTTGTACAAGTATATAAGCAACATTTCTTGGCATTACAC
Source organism: Tamias sibiricus (assembly GCA_025594165.1). Classification (NCBI taxonomy): domain Eukaryota; kingdom Metazoa; phylum Chordata; class Mammalia; order Rodentia; family Sciuridae; genus Tamias; species Tamias sibiricus. The sequence continues at coordinate 103,528,572 of CM046667.1, read as the reverse complement.
ATTCTTTTACATCATAAAACTTAGGAAAGAGGTTGAATCATTTACTGATTACATATCAGACATACATGTTTCGTACAGATGGAGAGTTACAAGAACTGTACGTAACTATCTGCGTATGTTATAATTTTTACCTCATATCTCTAACTTAGTCATTCTTTCTGTATACTGTTTGAACTTGTTTGATAAAAGTCAACTCTCTCTATCTGGGATTCCAAAGCACTATTGTTTTTCTTTTATAGCAGTTGTTTATAAAATCTAGAAGCAGGGAAAAGAGGGAGGCAAGTCTGGATGAAAGACTTTTTCTGCTCTAAGGGATTTATATCTACTTTAAAAGTAAGAGAAATTTTCATCACAAAAAGACTCTTAAAGCTTATTAACTAGAAAGTAAGTACTTATAGAAAAAGGTTTGTGTTACTCTTTTCAAGAAAAGATAAATGTACAGAGTTAGTCTGGATCTAAATAATTGAAATAGCAATACCTGGTGGCCATCTATGTGAATAAAGAACTGAACAGCAAGTAGAAGTCAAAGTTAACTCTTTCAACACCATGATATCTTTCATGAAAAAGGAGAGGCCTTTATAGAAAATGCCACGACAATCCCCCACCTTTTTTTTTTTTTTTTGAGAGAAGCATATAGGGAAGCATAGAGAATATGAGCAGATCACCTTGGAATAACAGCCATTAGCCAATCCTTGTGGTGGTTTGATTTTTTGTCATAAGTCAGGGCAGCACCCCTGGGCCAGGCTAAGTCCATATATCAAGAAGTCATGTTTTTGGCTGACGTGTTCTCAAAGTCCCCAACATTTCTTTTCCCCGTTTCCGCTGATGGGAGGGCAATCGTACTCGAGAACGCGCCTGTCTTAGGTTCCCTCCCTCTGGAGGCGTTACCCGTCATTGGCTAATGTCCTAGCACTTCCGATGGGCTTACCCAAGGCCGGCCAGGCCGCGGTGGCTGGGGGGAAGGCATGAGACAGAACAGTCACCTTTAGGAAGGCTTCCCATGGATGATTTAGACTTCCACATCCTGTTGAGGACTGTGGCCTAGCTCATAGGGCTCCCAATCATCATTGCTGAGGGCAGCATAATGTTGGTGGACCATCATAGGCTGTACTGATCTTGCCTTGTTCTCAAGGAAGATGCCACTAAGATGTAATAGAAAAGTCTGAAGAAGATTGGAAGAATAAAGCATAAAAGTATTATAAACAGGACAGCGAAACCAAGATTTATAATATATGACCATCAAGAGTTATTAAAAATGGCTAATTTTACATTATTAAGCAGGTCTGTAGCGAAGTCTATAGTGGAATCTGTAGCCAGATAAGCATGGCTGATATCACTCATTCGCTTTTGCAAAGAGTTAATATCTGGAGCAATATTTGAATTATTCCAGATTTCCATCAAATGGGATTTGACTTTGATCCAATCATGTTCAGAGTCATTATATCTTAATGGAGTAACACAAATCTACTTATAATTAATATGACACTTGGCTGTCATATGAGTCTTTTATTTTAGGTTTGACTGCTGATATAGAGAATTGCTTCTTCTAAAGCATTTATCCTGATTTCTAATTTTCTATCTATATTTTTTCTGTATAGCCATAGCTGTAGAAACATTACGGGATAAAGTATTTACATGATTAGCTGTATGAATTTCCATAACTAGGGCAGTAGAAGAAACGGCAATAGAGCTTATAATTTTTATAAGAGTGGTTATTATTAATATTATAATAGCAATAAATCTTTTTGGCCTAATCAATTTAAGTCTTTTTAGAAATTAAGTATCTTTATCATATAATAATTTTTATTTAACATTATAGGAAGTATAACATTAATAGGTTGATATCTTAATATAAAAGTAGTAAAGTTTTTAGGCAAAGAGGTTCGTAAGTAGTCTGTTACCAATGTACTGTTTGTAATTATCAGTATATATATATATATATATGTATGTATATATATATATTATTTTATTTATAGATTGATTATTACTTATTAAAATGATATAAAGAGTATTTATATAAGTTTTGATATTAAAAGCCTTAGGTGTTGAGACAGGTGTAATTAATAAAACCATATTAGTAGCTGTGATTAGCCAAAGTAGATTTAGAGAATAGGCTGTTTTTCCATTAGGTAATTTACTCTTAAAAATGGGAGTGATATATCTAGAAGAGAACCATCTATGAATGGGAGCATCAGCAAGAATTTCTTTAGTCTGAATAAATTTGCTAGTACTAGATTACAAATGACTTTTATAATTAGAATCTAGAGATGAAGCTGACCAACCAAATATATTAGCATTAGATGACATAGGTTGAAAAACTTGTCTTTGTTACAAAACTATATTTAAATTAATGAGGAAATTTTTCTTAAGGATTAATTATAGTAATAAAATTATTTTTTACTAGTTTTTAGCTCATATGGGTTAATAGCCTTAGCCAGAGTTTTATTAACATAAATAGCAAGAAACACTTTTTTAGGGGTTAAATGGTAACCTCTGAGCAGCAACCAGGCGCTGTGCCTAGGTGGTTAAATTTTTTATTTGACTCCAAGAAGGCAGTGTCGATGTTTGTGTTTTGCTCCTGCATTCGAGGTGTCTTCCGCGGGTATGGCTGGCGTTGAAACCTCCGTCTCAGAAGATGATTGGGGATCAATAGGGGTGTTGAAGTTTCTGTAGAAAAATATAAGCATAGCCTCCACCAACTGGATGTCAAAAGGATATCAGGTTTTTTCTATTGACTTGTTAAAAAGCCTTTTTATTTTACTAGAGGCTTGTTATTTTCAATTTAACCACAAACTTTTTGAAATTTATCTTTTATTTACATAGACTTTCTTATTATTTCACTTACTCAGACCTTTTTTTTTTACTTTACATATAAACCTTCCAACCTTTTCTATAAATCCTATATCTAATTCCTCACCATAAACCCCATGTCCAATTTCCCATCATAAACCTTATATCTAATTTTCCAACATAAACTTTATGTCTAACTTCTCATCATAAACCTTTCATCCACTTTATCACATAAAGATTTTCTTATTTTGTAACTCTACCTTTTGTTGAATATGATTTCTATATCTATAACTTTTTAGTTTCTTTTTTGTATTAACCTCCTTTTTCTGTTCACCTTTTGAAATAATTTTTATAATAATTTGGATTTAGACAAATTATTTTAATAAAAATAATTTGTTATTTATAGTACTCTAAATTGGAACAGTTGAAACTCTTGAGCCTTTGTATATAGAGAAATTTTTATAACCTTTATATATAGAATTATATATATATATATCTGTTAACCATTTTATAAGAACACAAAGTTTAAGTATATAGAATTATATCTGTTGGAACTTTAACCTTTTTCAGTGATGATAAAGTAACTTAAAATCTCTTATTTTTAATTTTTTAACTTATGAAAACAACTAATAATGTTACCTGCTAGGATATTTAATCGTATATTAACCTTATAAATTAATTAGATGTCTAACAAACAAAGTTACTTATAGATGAGTAGTCTTATGTTAAATTTGCTTTACTTTTACTAAAATATCAGACAAGTGTAGCGAATATTATTACCTGTTTTTTCCTTGTTGAAGAGAAGTCTTAGAACTAAGGGATATTAGACTTAACATTATATTAGTTTTTTGACCACCTAGAGAGAATTATGAGTTAAACTTCATTTTAAAGACACCTTTATATTTATTTGTTTATCTAATATAAAATTAACCTTTTAAATCACGTGAATTAAAGGTATTTGGATCCATTTATAGAGATTTTTGATGAGCACTCATTATCTATTTATCAATCTTATATTACATTTATGACACATGGACATAGACATACAACATATAACACAAGTGTGCACACATAACACAATAGCAAAAGCCTTGTAGCTTTTTGTAGATGAATATCCATTGCAATGGTACAGATGTACAAAACTTTATAATTGAATAAAAAATAAAACTGATTTAAACAATATCAACCTAGGTGTATAAGATTAAAATTATGAGCTCAATTTAAGAAAAAAGTAAGAGTCTTCAGAAAAATGATCGGCCGGTAACAAAAACTCAGGTAAAAAGACACTTTTACCTTATTTCTTCTTTTAGGATTTAAGCTTGATGTTTTTCCATTTGCATTTCAATGTAAGTCTTGGTTGAGGTCTGGAAGGGTGGGAAAACTGCTTTTTTTGGTTAGTTTTATAATATTAAACATTGATCTTTTAGTTAGATGGTCAGCAGAAGCATCTTTTGTACTTAAAGAACCAGAGAGATTAGAATGTCCCCGGACATATCTTATAAAAGAATTATTTACTCTTTGATGAATTAAAGACTGTAATTTTAAAAGACTATATATTATAGAATGACTGAGATGATAAAGTAGAAGTCTCAATAGCAGGAAACAAATTAACAATATATTGAGAATCAGTATATAAATTAAATGCTTGAGGCACCTTTTCAAAGGCAGTAATGATTGCTATAAGTTCAGTTCTTTGAGCCGAAGTCTCAAAGGTTTGTTGCATTATAGGCATATTATTGTCAATAACAGTAACTGCAACTCCATTAGATGATCCATCAGTAAATATTAATGATGCATCTAATATTGGCTTTTGAGAATACTTTTTAGGAAATATAAATTTAGCTTTAGAAATAAACTGTAACAATGGATGATTAGGTAGATGAAACAAAATTTCTCCATAAAATCCCTGCAATGCTATTGGCCAATCATCATTAGTATTTAGTAAAAAGTCTAGATGATCTTTTTTATATGGTATAATTATAGAAGAAGGGTCTTGTCCAAATAACTCTCTACTTCTAAGTCTTCCCTTGCATATTAAAGAAGAGACCTGAGTAGGATAAGAAATATTAATTTTTCTAGGAGTGGATGGTAAATGAATCCATTCTAAAGGATCATTTTGCCATAAGCACCCTGTGGGAGTAAATGGAGTTTGCAATATAACTAAAAGCCAAGGTTTAGAATAGTCAACTCGTTGCAAATAATGTCCCATAATAGCCTTTTCTACTTTTCGTATAACTTTCTTCCCTTGAGGGGTTAAAACACGAGGAGAGGTAGGACGAGAATTTCCATGTAAAATTTCAAATAAAGTTTTCAAATCTGCAGTAGTTAGCTTTAAATAAAGTCTAATCCAGTTAATATCTCTAAGAAGTCTCTGAAAATCATTTAGGGTTTGCAAATTATCTGTTCTTAACTGAATAGCTTGAGAAGTAACATTTTCAGAATTTATTAATATCCCTAAATAAGAATAGGGGGGTTGGGTTTGAATCTTTTCAGGAGCAATAGTAAGCCCCCACTTTTGTAACTGTTCTATCATATAATGTAATACTTTCTGTAAAGTCAAGGAGTCAGAATGTGCTAATAAAATATCATCCATATAATGTATCATATAGCAATCAGGAAATTTCTGTCTGGTAAAAGTAAAGCATTATCAATATATTTTTGACATAAAGTGGGACTATTTTTCATCCCTTGAGGTAAAACTTTCCATTGGAACCTCTGATAAGGTCTTTGCAAATTGGGTGAAGGGAGGCTAAATGCAAACCTCTTACAATCCTGTTTACATAATGGGATAGTAAAAAAAAAGCAATCTTGTAAGTCAATAACTGTAATATTGTAATCTTTAGGGACTGCAACAGGAGAAGGAAGACCGGGTTGTAAACTTCCCATAGTTTCCATAGTTTTGTTAATAGCTCTTAAATCTTGTAAAAGTCTCCATATTCCTGATTTCTTTTTAATCACAAAGATTGGAGAATTCCAGTGGCCATTAGATGGCTCAATATGTCTTAATTATAATTGAATTTGTACCAGACGAGAGGCAATGCCCAGTTTTTCTTTAGTCAGGGGCCACTGATCTACCCATACAGGGTTATCAGATTTTCATGTGATAGGATCTGCCTCTAAGGAGACAGTAGCCACTGAGAAAAAAGCTGTTCTGGAGAAATGACATGATCAGTTAAAACTAAGTTCATTTGCTCTAAAATATCTCTTCCCCATAATGTAAAAGGGAGAGAAGGAATAACATATGGCTGAAAAGTGCCTCCAGTGTTCTCAAACTTCCAATGTAAAATCTGAGAACTTTTAGCAAATTTAGATGTAAGCCCCAATCCAATAAGGGTTGAGGGGGATTTAGTAGTCATTCAGGAAGATGGCCAATCTTTTCCAGCAATACAAGAGACATCAGCCCCAATATCAATGATTCCCTTAATTTTTTTAACTTTCCACTAAAATAGTTTTCATAGGCCTGGATTGTTCAATTTTTTGAACCCATGCTACAACATCACTGGAGCCAAATCCTTGATCACCTCTTTTTTCTATAAGAATTGGATTTGGATTTATGAGATAAGGAATCAATAAAATTTGAGCAATACGTTGTTGTGGTCTGATTTGCACCGTATGCTCAGGAGGTTGTATCGTTATCTTTATTTGTCTTGTAAGATCAGAATCAATTACTCCTGGTAACACAATTATTCCTTGTACAGTTGAAGAACTTCTCCCTATAATTAAACCAAAAAATCCTTCTGGTAAAGGACCATAAATTCCTGTTGAAATTAGCGTAAATTCAGAATCTGGGGTCAGAATCGCATAGACAGTAGAAGCTAAGTCTAATCTGACACTACCCTCAGTTGCCCTGGCCAAGTTGTTAATTGAAGGTTTATTATCAGGGGTGTCTATTGGAAGAATCTCTTGTTTTTTGGTTGGGCCCGGGGAAGGCCCATTTGCCCGTTTTTTTGCTCCTGAGAAGAAGAAGAAGAAGTTAATTGTCCTTCTTTATCATATTTTGACTTGCATCCACGAGCCCAATGAAAACCTTTTTTACATTTTGGGCATATAGTTTTTGGTTAATTAACCTTCTTAGCAGAAGGGCAGTCACGGCTAAAATGTCCAATCCATCCACAAAAGAAGCAATGTCCTTTAGACATTGTAGTAAGAAACTTATCAAGAACAGGAGCTGAATCATACTCTTTTAAAAATTGCAAGTAAGGTTGGCCCTTTAAAGCAGCAGCAGTTGTTATGCTTTGGATATGGGCTGGAGTAGAATCCATACATATTTTAATATAATCTGTTATAGTCCCTGTTTTTCTAATTGGATGAATTAGCGCCTGACAGGTTGGTGTTGCATTTTCAAAGGCTAACTGTTTAATTAACAGATCAGCGGTCTCCACATGAGGAATCACTTTAGATATTGTATTTTCCAATCTAGCAACAAAATCCTCATAAGGTTCAGAAGGCTGTTGTCTAACATTAGAAAGAAAAGTCTGTTTAGTAGTAGCTTTATCTTAGAGCAACTTTCGGCAGAGAGAGTTGGATCTGCGGTATAAATCAAGTTTCACTTTTATCAACATAGAAAAGGTCAAGCCTTGTTGCCAATTAAAAAGAGTTATTTATTTTGCAGCAATAGAATCAACTAGTTTGTAAAGTATAGGGGAAGTCGAGCCGAAATCTTTAATTGCAGTTTTTAACTCTTTAACCATTTTAAAGGAAAGCGGCTCTCTCAAGAGAAGTTTGTTTTGGCTTTATTATCCTATCTATAAGACAAACTGCTTTAATAGCAGGATTTAAAATATCTTTTAAGTAAATTTTATAAGGGAAAGGCATCTATTGGGGCCCTTTTTGGCCCATGATGATCATAATAAAGTTTTACTTTTCTTCTCAGCTTTATCCATGTATCTAAACTTAAAGTTCCTTCTTCAGGAAACCGAGAAAAACACTCTTGGATAATAAATTGTCTCAGCTGCTTAGAAGTAACAGTGGCACCTCTCTTATCAAACATCTGTTTAACAATAAAGAATCTTTTTTCTTTAGACTTCTTTATGGCATATGACTTCTCAATAGTTCTGTGATCTTCTTAATAGTTCTGTGATTATCTTACCCTTCCTCACTCAGCTTATCTCTACTGAGAAGTCCACGGCACTTCAGGTAAGATGCTTGTTCTCTGCCTAAATACTTTAAAGGTAAATGAACTTACCGGTTCTGTTGTCCCACGTTTTGGGCGCCATTTGCTAGGGGCCAGCCCCAGTCAGGGGGTACAACGCAAGCGCTCAGCAAAGTACGGAGGCAGAGAAGCAGCGATGGGGAAAATAACAAATAGATACCTCTCAGAAGAAGAAATACAATCAATCCACAAATATATGAAAAAAATGTTCAACATCTCTAGTAATTAGAGAAATTCAAATCAAAACTACTCTAAGATTTCATCTCACGCCAGTCAGAATGGCAGCTATCAAGATTACAAGCAACAATAAATGTTGGAGAGGATGTAGGAAAGAAGGCACATTCATACATTGCTGGTGGGACTGCAAATTGGTGCAACTACTATGGAAAGCAGTATGGAGATTCCTTAGAAAACTTGGAATAGAACCACCTTATGACCCAGCTATCCCACTCTTCGGTCTACACCCTAAAGACTTAAAAACAGCATACTACAGGGACACAGCCACTTCAATGTTTATAGCAGCACAATTCACAATTGCTAAATTGTGGAACCAACCTAGATGCCCTTCAATAGATGAATGAATAAAGAAACTGTGGTACATATACACAATGGAATATTACTCAGCATTAAAAGAGAATAAAATTATGGCATTTGCAGGTAAATGGATGGAGTTGGAGAATATCATGCTAAGCAAAATAAGCCAATCTCAAAAAAAAAAAAAAAAAAGAAAAGAAAAGAAAAAGAAAAAAGAAACAGGGGCTGAATGTTTTCTCTGAAAAGTGGATGCTAAGCCACATGGGGGAGCATGGGATAAGTGGAGGAACTTTGGATGGGGCATAGGGGAAGGCGAGGGGGCAAAGAGGTAGAAAGATGGTGGAATGAGACAAATATCATTAGTCTAGGTACATATATGATTGCACAAATGGTGTGACTCTATATCATGTACAACCAGAGAAGTGAAAAATTCTGCTCCATTTGTGTACAATGAGATCTTACTGTCATGTATAACTGATTAGAACTAATAAATAAATAAATAAAGTGTGTGTGAGTACCATAGTTTCTTTTTATTACTTGTGGTATGCAGAATTCTAAATATTCACCCTTCTCCCCCCTAGCCAAGTTCTATTCCCTAATACGATGAAATATCACTCCAGTGGTTATGTTACATCATAATGGCACAGTTGACTTTTAGAGAGGCAGATTATCCCAGCAGGTCTAATCTAATCACTTGAACCCTTAAAAACTTGTTTGTGCCTGGTGGAAGAAAGGGATGTCAGAGAAATTCAAAGCTCACGAAGAGTCTAAAGTGCTGTTATGGGTTTGAATATGGAGCAGACTATGTGAAAAAAGAATGCAGGTAGTCTCTGGGGACAGAGCGTGTTGCTCTGGCTGATTGCCAGCAAGGAAATGGGGGACTTCAGTCCTGTAACTGCAAGGAACTGAATTCTTCCACAACTAAACTCCTGAGTTTGGCAGAAAGCCCTGAGCCTCCAGATGAAAATGCCGCTCAGCTGACAACTTGATTTTAACCTTTTAAGACCCTGAACAGAGATTCCAGTCATAACATCCTGCACTTCTGAACTACAAAACTATTACCTAATAAATAAGTGCTATTTTAAGCCACAAGTTTCTAGTAATTTGTTAAGTACCAACAACAAAACTAGAGACATTGCTGGATTTGTCTTGTCCTAAGATCACACAGCTCCTGAAACCACAGATCATTTTATCTCCTTGGAAAAGGTCCACTGTCCTTCATGCAATGTCTTATGTCCTGTATATATATTCCAGATCTATTAAAAGATGACCAGTATGCTCACTGAGCCAGGTGCAATTGTTCAATGTGCTCATTGGACTTGGAGTGTCATTGAGCTGCTTCTTTGGTTTATAGCTACTTTACAATTGCTTCCCGGCTGGAAGATGAGGGCCACTGAGCTAGAGCATTCAGCTTAGCTTTTCCCTCCTCCCTACAACATACAGGAAGGGTCCCTCAGGCACACACGAGTTTAACAACCACATTGTGTGGTCTTAAATAAGCTGAGCTGAGCTCCCTCTGGGATCAGGGAGATGATATCGGGAATAAAAATAAACCACTAGGCACTTGCTGCCCTCATTCTTAGACTGATGAGGAGGCAGATGATGAACTTACACTTTTAATATAATCATGATAGTAGAGTAGGGCTCACTCCTTTTTCAGTTCCCATAAGGGTCTTTGTCCAGAGAAAGGCTGTATTTATAGGGCTTTGCAAAACATGGCTTCCTTTGTGTTCTCAAAGCATCTGTGGTAGCTGTAAGGTTTGCTCATCCTTCCCTTCCACCTCCATTCTTCCTTCCTTTCCTATGCTCCTTATTTCTTATTTTATTTTATTTTTGCTATCAAGCTGCTTATTTGGGATCATGAGAGCTCCAGAGCTGCACAGGGTAAAAAAAAAAAAAAAAAAAAAAAAAAAAAAAAAAAAAAAAAAAAAAAAGACCTCTCAGCCTCTCAGAGTGTGATAAATGCCCTTTATTCTTGTTTGAGTTTCTCACTGCTTAGAGTGTAACAGTAGAAAATAGAACAGTCTAACAGAAGCAGAGAGCAAGACCTTTTCCATGGTGTTTCAAAAAGACTAAAAAAGCCGGCAGAAAGAAGGATGAAATAACCCTGTTTCAGTCCCTTAGCAGTTCCTCAGTCAACATTTCTATAGTGTCATGACATTTACTGTCATCTTATGTCATTAAACAGGGTATAAAGGGGTTTCAGCATAAGAGTCTATTGTGCCCAGACATTTGCTGTATGTTCTTGGGATCCAAGGGAAACATAAGATTTGATCATTGTCATTCAGTAGTTAATGAACCCACGTATTTAAAAAAAAACATGCAGTGGGAGGAATGGAGGAACTTTAGATAGGGCAAAGGGGAGGGAGGGGCATGGGGGTAGGAAAGACAGTGGAATGAGTTAGACATCATTACCCTACGTAATGAAGACATGAATGGTGTGAAAATACTTTGTGTACAACCAGAGACTTGAAAAAGTACATGCAGAAGATGCAGATAACCCCAGGATCATACAGTAGAACTGCAGGGTTGAAAGAGAAGTATAGAAGGCACATGTCTTAGTGGATGCATATGAGAGAGGCAGAGGAAGGGTCTTTATGATATGCTTTTGGGAAGGAGTGAAATTTAGTTTGGACTGTCACAGGGTGAGTTTAGGATGAACATTCTTTATGCCTGTCATGATTTTCTTATTGTTATGGACTCAATTGTATCCCCCAACCAAATCCATATGTTGAAATCCTAATTCCCAGTACCTTTGAATGTGAATATATTTTGGAGATAGAGCTTTAAAAAGTTAGTTAATGTTAGATCTGGGGGTGTAGCTTAGTGATAGAGCATTTGCTTAGCTGGGTTCAATCCTAGGGTCCACAAAAAAGAAGTAATTAATGTTAAACGAAGTCATAAAGGTGGAGCTCTGATCCAATATGACTATTATCCTTATAAGAAGAGGAAGAGACAGCAAGGATGAATGCACACAGAAGAAAGGCCATGTGAGGTCACAGAAAGAAGATGGCCATCTGCAAGTCAAGGAGAGAGTTCTCAAGAGAAATCCAATCTGCTGACACTTTTATCTTCCATAAGTGTGAGCAATAAATTTCTGTTATTTAATCCCCCAGTCTGTGGTGTTACATTATGGCAGCCTGAGCAAATTAATATACATGTAGAGGTAGACTATTCTCATTCTTTGGTTCTCAGTTCTGGGTGGGAGTTGCTCTTTGTCACTGATTCTCATGGTCAAAGCTTTAAGTGGGATAACAGTGATGGGCGTGTCAGCACTTGGGGAGACAGGCAGATTCTGGCAGGACTCTCAGCTGGGTGACCTTCTGTAGGTCATGTTACTTATCTGAGCCATTTTTTTTCTTCAGTGAATTAGGGAATTAATAAGAGTGACTTGTTAATGTATGGATACAAAGTTCAAGGTGAAGATCATAACAACTTTGGTAGATTTTTCAAAAATACTCATGCTCTACCGCTTTGCTGCCTGCCCCTTATTTTATTTTATTTTAAAATTTTTCTTGTGATGAAAACACTTAACATCAGATGTAGCCTCTTAACAAATTTTAAGCTACGTAAAATATGCCTGACACACAAACACAAATACTACATAATTGTACTTGTTGGGTAATCTAAAATAAATAAGTTCATACAATAGACAAAAATGGAATAGTCATTAACAGAGGCTGGGGGAGGGAAATGAGGAGTTTTTAATCAGCAGGCATAATTTCAGCTTAGTAATAATGACAAGTTCTAGAAAATCTGGCTTCTATATTGAAGGTCATTTAAGGTCAGTAAGTTTTAAAATCTGTTAGTCTTACATACCCATACACTCTGACTTCCTGTTTTCAATAAGTTTTTCAATCCTAGAAGGACAGTACCTTTTACCTTTTGTCTGGGTAGAGACAAGAACTTCAACCATTCCATGCTACCACCATTTAGTTCTATGTCAGAATTCCTTTTCTGAGGTTAGAGTTGAAGGGAATCATTGTAGTGGGGAGTCAGGACCCTCAAAGTGCTCAGCTATCTGAGCTTGTTCAATTGGTGAGACTTGGTCTAGGAAACATCAATGCCTTCACCTCCTGTTTTACATTTATTACTAGAAAAGATATTTCCAACTCTGGAGGGGGTGGTGTAGTTATGAGACTTGTTATACTCTGAGAAGAGCCCCTATCCTTAGCTTTCTTTGCATCCTATGAGCTATGCATGCATTTTTTGGCTGTAGTTTTCCATTTAGACAGTCTGAATGCAGATGTATGCATATGGAACAGAGGCCTGAATATAAAAATGGAGTTTCCAGTACATGGGTACAGACCTTATTGCCTCTGCCCAGCCACTAAGCCCTGTTACCTCTCCTAACCTGTTCCCAACCTCCATACTCAAATGAGTATAGCATCCACCTGGAGTGTGGAGGCCTAGAATCCCCTGAAGCCCACACTAGAAATTCTGAATGCAGCTGAGTAAGTGGCAGAATGATTGAGCATCTCTTTCTTCTGCTTTCATGAACTTCTAACCCAGGCAGGAGTATTATTTCTGTTGTCAATGTTATTTCAGTGCTCAGAGACCAGTTGTCTACCTGGCTCTTCAGTCAATCATAGGCAGGAGCAGTGGGGCTGGCAGGGGTAAGGTCCACTGGAGATGGTATAGGTTATTTTGAGCTTATCTTATTCTTAGCGAGCAGCTTGGGGTGTCAGTATCTACACATAATTCAGTTTTGCCTGGTGATGATGGCAGGAGGACACTTTGCTTCAGGTGCTTGGAGTACATATTACAGAAAAGAGTCATGGGAAAGGCAGTTTCCTGATGCCAACTCAGTCTCTGAGTAGATCACTGGAGGATCAGGAGAAAGATTTCATGTAGACAGCCTGCTATGTGAGCAGATGCAGAAATGCCAGTGCCCACAGGAGGGCCTGGTGCTTAAAAAGGAAAACAACCAATCTGGCACTGTAATGTGTTTGGTCTAATTTAGAGGTGCAAGAGTATAAGACCCTGTCACTCTCAGGTCTAGTGAGGCAATACTGGCAAGAAACTGGGCAAGGGGGAGAGACTAGTAGAGAGGACTGGAGAAGGGATACCCCATATCTTCATATCCTCCTCTTTGAGAGAACAATGATGAAGAGCCAATATCTGTGTTAACTTATTGCATCAAGCACTAGGTGATAACTTACTCTGTTTCCCAAGAAATTCCTTCCCCATTGTTACCACACTTCCAAATCCCTGGTGCGTAGAATTTCTCAATGACTCCAATTTCCAGGCATTTCCCTTTTCTAATTGCCTATAGGAATGATTAGTGCAATGCTAGTTACATAACAAATGTCGCTGCCTGAAGCGGAAGTCGCTTGGAGCAGCGAACGCCACAGGAAAATTCGGAGGCAGGATGAAAATGAAAAAAGGTCTTTTATTCTTCTTCTCTCTCCAGCTCCAGCAATCACTCCAAATGCTCTAACTCCAACCACCACCTTCTTCTTCCCCACACACACAAACGAACCTCACCCAGTTACATACATATAGCTTTAACAAGGACACGTGCTTACAGCTCAAGCTTACAGGTGCGTCACGCAGTGTTCACAGGGCATACAAAGATTCTTTGAATAATGTATTAATATCAGGTGGAAACTAGAACATCTTTTATGGCTCTCAGCTAACCGCAATCTTTAGCTATCTCCTTGATTATAGGCTCCTTCAAACAAATGTTCAGCAAATGTTGAATGAATGAATGATTAGTCTATATCTGTGGTATATTTAAAAGCTTTGGTTGAACCATTTCTTTCAAATACAACCTTAATCTGAAACTCAGTGCACAGAATGGATCAAAGTAGAACACTCTCAGTCTTCCTCTTGCTATCTCATATGGGAAACTAGCCAAAATGTCTGACATTCATTCAGCAATTTTTCATTAATATCTATGATTTTCCCAGTCCCATAAGCATTCCAGAGGGCTTAAAAGGAGAGAAAAGCTTTATCACAGAGAAGACAGAGTTTAAGATGGATAATAAGATAGATACAATAAAGATATATGAGAAAACAAAGGAACAATGGGCTGGGGCTGGGGAAATATCACAATGAGCTGGATTCCATCAACAAAGTTAGCTTTAAGCTAAGCTTTTAAAAGAAATCCAAAATTTTAGTGTACAGGAAGAGGGGAAGGTGCTCCAGGTTGCTGTTACAGTGTATGCAAAGGCATGAAAGTGGGAATGGGAAGAGCATTGGGATCAGGATGGAGGAAAGAGAATAAAGGTGGAGCAAACCATGTAAAGGGAAGGTGTGTGTGTATATGTGTGCATGTGCCTGTTCAATTGCATGCATGTGCCCATGATATGTTGGAAGGAGTGGAATTTACTAGGCAGCAAGTTAGAGTCAGATGATAGTTACCTTGAAAAACTTCCAGAATTGAGTAACTAATAAGCTATGGGGTGCTACTGGAAGCATTTAAATATATGAATAGCCTAGTGAGACATATTTCTGACAATGACCTAGAGAACACATATGTGGAAAAAATGAAGGTCTACATGTCCATGTAAGAAGTTAATTAATTCAGGGGAGAGGCCCATCTCTCTATTTTTCTGCTTAACGTGATTCAGTCCCTGTTGAGCTGGGTTGGGCTAAACCAATCTAGAATATTACTATTTGTATTTTATTGCAGACTGTGTGACCTACTCAACTATAATTCATTTTTAAAGCAAGTAACACCTTTATTGTATGGGAACTCCAGCTGTAAGACTGTTTTAGGAAGCTCAGTGTATTTCTGATAGAGTGAAGCAGCCTAGGGAAGGTGTATTCTAATGACATTGTGGCAGACTACTGGCTTGAACTAACACAGTCCTGCAGTAAGGCATCAAGTAAATATGGCATCTTTTGGTGTCACTCATATTGGATGCACAATGAGGATTTATTTTAAAGTATCAGAAGAAAATTACACATTGCAATTGGATTACAAGGACCATGGGAACATTTGCTAGAGTTACAAACTGGAGACAATAGATTTCAGCAGCCCAGTCTGTGCACAAGCAGTGAACAGAATTTGCCTCAAGAAATGTGAACAAATCTAGTGTCAATGCATTTATTCTTTCTTGTCTCTACATTGCTGCAGGCTATCTTTACCAATTCTCAACCTATGATTCAGATACCTACATGTGAGCTACAATTTTAGGTGTCCTATTTAGTTTATAGTATTAGGACAAGAGGTTGGATTGATTTCAAGTAAAGGGGACAAAAGACCTACAAAGGAAACTCAAAGAGAACACATCTAGAGAGGCAGCTAAGATCTTTCTTTGGGCCTTGGGAATATGATAGCTATAATTATGAGTGAATATGACTCTTTAGGAAAGAAATAAGAAAAAAATAAAGAAACAAGAGGTGGGAGGCTAGGGTGGGGCCAAATATGATTAGGAGGACCAAAGGGAGATATAACTGTGGGTTCTCCATCTGTTGATTCAACCACTATTCCCTAAATAATATAGTACAACTATTTACATAGATTTGCATTGTATTAAGTAATCTAGAAATAATTTAAAGTACAGGGGAGGATATTCATAGGTTATATGCAAATGCAATGCTATTTTATATAAGGGACTTGAGAATCTGTGGATTTTGGTATTCTGGAGCCAGAGAGTCTGAAACTAATCCCCCACAAATACTGAGAGACAACTGTTTATTGAGACACTTAAAATCATTCACTTTATATATGTAATAATTTTTTAGTAAATGCACTATTATAGACACTAGAGAATCACCAGTGAACACAAATATGTGTGCTTGTTGAGCTTACATTCTAGTGTGAGCAGGAGGTAGTCAAGAAACAAAAGAAACAAGTAGACTTCCCATGAACGGTCTCATCAAGGTCTACGGCATTATTTATCAACTATGTTCTGATTCTCAAACTTATATATCCAGCCCTTATATCTCCCCAGGACTCTAACCTTATTTATCCAGGTGCCACTTAGGTCTTATTGGCTTCTCAAGTTTAATATAACCAAATCAGAACTCTTGATATTGTTACTCCCACTATCTTCTCCATCTTGATAAACGACAACCATATTACTCCAGTTGTTCAGGCTAAGACCTAAGAATAATCCTTGATTTCTCTCATTTCCTCACTTTCCTACCTTAATTATGTCAGAAAATCTTGTCAGTTCCACTGTCAAAATACATGCTGGATCTGACCATTCCTCACCACTTTCATGGCTACCTTCCTAATCCAAGCTATTATCATCTCTCACCTAAAAACTGCAAGACACTCCCAACTGATCTCTCTACATCCATTCTTTCCTCCTTCTAATCAAGAAACCAGAATGATTTTACATATTTTACATATAATGAATTCTATCACATCCTACTTAAAAACTAAGGACATCCCATGACTCTAAGAATTAAATGGCGATAATTTTTCAAGACTACCCATAATGTCTGGTCAAGATCTGGCCCCAGCTTCTTTCTTTCTTTTTTGAAACTAACCAATAATAATAGTTTTTTCCACATTTTTATTTGTTCTAATTAGTTACACATGAGAGTAGAATGCATTTTGACACATCATACATAAATGGAGTATAATTTCTCATTCTTCTGGTTGTACAAGGCATAGAGTTACACTAGTTGTGTAATCATACATGCACATAAGGTAATAATGTCTGATTTATTCTACTTTCCTTTCTGCCTCCAGACTCGCTCCCCTCCCTTCATTCCCCTCTGTCTAACCTAAAGTAACTCTTATTTTCCCTAGCCCCTCCTATTGTGAATTAGCATCCACATATCAGAGAAAACATTTGACCTTTGATTCTTTGGGATTGGCTTATTTTGCTTAGCATGATACTCTCCAGCTTCATCCATTTACTGGCAAATGTCATAATTTCATTCTTCTTAAAGGCTGAGTAATATGACATTTTATATATATATATATATATGTATATATACACACACACAACAGTTTCTTTATCTATTCATCTGTTGAAGGGCACATAGGTTGGATCCATAGTTTAGCTATAGTGAGTTAAGCTGCTATAAATATTGATGTGACTGTGTCACTATAGTATGCTGATTTTATGTCCTTAGGGTATAGACCGAGGAGTGGGATAGCTTGGTCAAATGGTGGTTCCATCTCAAGTTTTCTAAAAAATTTCCATACTGCTTTCCATAGTGGTTGCACCAATTTGCAGTCCCACCAGCAATGTATGAGTGTACTTTTTTTCCCCACATCCCCAACATTTATTGTTGCTTCTATTCTTGATAATTTTCATTCTGAGTGGAGTAAGTTGGAACCTCAGTGTAGTTTTGATTTGCATTTATCTAATTGCTAGAGATGTTGAACATTTTTCAGGTATTTGTTGATTTTCCACATTTTCATTGGTGCATTATAGTTGTACATAATGATGGGATTTGTTGTTACATATTCATACATGCACATAATATAGTAATATAATTTGACCAATATCACTCTTTGGCACTTTTCCCCTCGCTCCCTGCCTCCCACTCCTTGGTACCTGTCCTCTACTGATCTTTCTTGATTATCATGTGTTCCACCCCCACCTTTCTTTTCCTATTTATTTTTGAGCTTCTGCATATGAATGAAAACATATGACTCTTGACCTTCTGAATTTGACTTATTTTGCTTAACTTGATGGTGTCTAGTTTCCTCCATTTTCATGCAAATGACATAATTTTATTTTTCTTTGTGGCTGTATATACATACATACATACATATATGTGTATACATATATACATACATACATGCATATTTTTCTATATCTCTATATGTATATATATCCCATTTTTTTATACACACATTGATGGTTCCATATTTTGGCTGGTTCTATATTTTGGCCATTGTGAATTGTGAAGCTCCAGATTATTTCTTCAACCTCTTCTATCAGTATCTTTCTCTTGATCACTAAGTTTAAGGTTCACTGGTATACCCTTATTTATCATTTTTATTCATGCATTATAATCATACATAATAATGGGATTCATTGTGACATAATTGTACATGCACATAATTTGATCCTTCTCATTCTCTAATACCTCCACTTTTCTTCCCCTCCTCCCTTTCCCTGATCTCCTTTCTATACTCTGTCTCCCTCCAATTTTTTAAATTAGTGCATTATAATTATACACAAAAGTGGAATTCAATGTGATATATTCATATATGCACATAGCATAACTTCATTCCCATTACCTCCCCTTACACTGGTCTCATTTCTATTGGTTAAACCATCAAAACCTTTCTCCTTCTCCTGATCTTCACCATTTTTCTTTCCTTTGCCTATGTTGTTTTTTCTCTGGCTCTTCACATGGTTTACTCCTACTTATCTTTACAACGCAAGCATTTCAGAGAGGTTAAGCCAACTTTTTGCTATTGTAACAGATACCCAAGACAATGAGCTCATTAAGAAAAAAAGGGCTATTTGGGTTCATAGTTTTGAAGGTTTCAGTCCATGGATGGTTGGGCCTGTCACTTTTGGGTACCATGGCAAGGTAGCACATCATGGCACAAATCAAGGCAAAGCCATTCACCTCATGGCCAGGATGTGAAAGAGAGAGAGAGAGGAAGGCCTGGGTTCCCATTATCCTATTCAAAGGCACATTCACAAGGGAGACCAGTGTAAAAGGAGGTAATGTGGAATGAAATCTGTCAAATTATGCTATGTGCATATATGAATATACCACATTTAATCCCAATTTTTTGAATAATTATAATGCACAGGGCCAGGAGACTCCAGATCTTCAGGGTTCTACAATTTCCCATCAGCACTATGGACTGGTGACCAAGCCTTTAACACATGGGCCTTTGGGGGATATTTATCAAAACCATAGCAGAAGTCTTCCCTCACTATCTAAAGTAGACCCAACTATAGTTTTCTGTGGTGTGGAACCCTATCATATACTTATCACAACTT
The DNA here is from genome assembly GCA_025594165.1 of Tamias sibiricus. Lineage (NCBI taxonomy): Eukaryota > Metazoa > Chordata > Mammalia > Rodentia > Sciuridae > Tamias > Tamias sibiricus. The sequence continues at coordinate 103,509,213 of CM046667.1, read as the reverse complement.
GAAATTATTTCACTTATTTATGTATATGTGTGTTTGCATGTGTGTATATTGGTTCGTGTGTGTCTCTGTCTATTCCATGAGATTGTAATCATCATGAATGTATAGCCAATGTCCATTAAAATTGCCCCTGTATTTCTAGTGCTCAGAATATTTATTAGTTAAATAATAAAATGTTTTAAATGAACTAATGAATAGGGTAGGATTTTGTACCTGGAATATAAGCATCATGAAAGTCAGAAGAAACTAAAATTATGAGGTTTTTGGGTCCCAGGCCTGAACATCAAAGACTGTTGAGTTGGACATACATTTTCAGGACAGGGTAAGAGACAAAGTTTATTGTGACCACGGAACATGGTTTAGAAGCCACAGCAGTAATTGAAACTGCATTAGATCAATGAGAAAAGACTGAAAGAACAAATTTAAGTCCAGAGTGAAACTGGACTTCAAAACAAGGGGATAGAGAGTTTTCATCTATAGACAGAACATTACCTACAGAGAAGAAATACATACTTTGGCGTCTTATCATATTCATCTGATCTATCTGAGCATAAGTTTTCTCATCAGTAAAGTGGCTATGATAATACTAACTATTTCATATGGTTATGTATATAAGAACTCTATGAGCTGGGCATGGGGCACGTGCCTGTAATCCCAGTGGCTTGGAAGGCTGAGGGAGGAGGATTGCAAATTCAAAGCCAGCCTCAGCAACTTAGCATGGCCTTAAGCAACTCAGCAAAATCCTGTCTCTAAATAAAATATTAAAAAGGCTTCTATCTCTAAAACAAACATAATAAAGGGCTGGGGATGTGGCTTAACACTTAATATATGTTAAAAATGTGGAGTACCTTGAACAGAACATAGTATATAATATGACCAGTGATTAACAGGAGGAAAAGGAAAAGAAGAGGAAGAAAGAGAAGAAATGAGCCCTTACAAGTTTATATAGTCCTAGGAGTCTATCACCATATACTATTGCCTTGGCCTACCATGTAGGCCAAAGCTTTTCCTTTGCTGCCACACTACAACAATCAATCAACCCAGATCATGTCTGTGATCTCAAAAGACGTGGAGGTTTCTCCCCATAAGGAAGTAAGGGATCAGTTCTACAGAGGACACCAGCTCTAATACACTGTCCTCTAATTCAATTTGGCTCTGACACTATCTACTTGGAAATAGCAGATCACACTGATTGAGGTCTCAGGCCCAAAAGCTACCTGCCTTCCACACTTAAATGGCAGTAACAAGCTCCAGGATTTTGCTGAGTTGCTTAAGGCCATGCTAAGTTGCTGAGGCTGGCTTTGAATTTGCAATCCTCCTCCCTCAGCCTTCCAAGCCACTGGGATTACAGGCACGTGCCCCATGCCCAGCTCATAGAGTTCTTATATACATAACCATATGAAATAGTTAGTATTATCATAGCCACTTTACTGATGAGAAAACTTATGCTCAGATAGATCAGATGAATATGATAAGACGCCAAAGTATGTATTTACCCATGCTTCTGATTGACTTGCTCTAAGTCTGGGTTCCCACTCCATTTGGCTTCTATCATTTTGCTACAGTGACTCACAGGATTCATGGAAACATGTTTACTGATTTACTATAAAGGATATTACCAAGGATACAGATGAAGCAATGCACAAAAAGGTATGCAGGGGGGAGTATGGAGCTTGGTGCAACACCCTCCACATGTTCAGTATCTGGAAGTTCTTAGAACCCTGTGTCCTTGGATTTTTATGGAGGCTTCATTACAGAGGCATGTTTGACTAAATCTTTGACCACTTGTGATCAACTTAACCTTCAGCTTCTCTGCACTTTCCCGAGGTTAGGGGAAGGGCTGAAAGATCCAAACCTTTGGTCATGCCTTCATCTTTCCTGTGACTAACTCCAATCCTGAAGCTATGTAGGGGCAGCCAGCTTAAAAATGCAAAAAACCAAAATGCTTATCACTTTGGAGAACCCAAAGATTTTAGGAGAGTTATGCTATGAAGCAAGACAAACAAACACTATATATATCACAGTATCACACCTGCCTTGTCAAGAATGTTACTGTGATGGCCTGGGCATGACTGCATTCGTTACATTCCCCCAAACTATGACCATTACTCCATGGCCATACCAAAAATTAGTCAATTCATCAGGAGAAAATAGAATCATTAAAACTAATTGTATGTCCCAGAACACAGACAATGGCATACTAGCTCAGCAATTCCATGTCATCTATCTCCACAAGGATCACTTTATTAAGAAATCTCTTAGCAAGTATTTGAAGTAGAGATGCATTGGGTTAGCTAGAGTCACAGATGGTACAAGAGCCAGGTAAGGCTTCAACATGACTTCCCTCAAAGAGCACCACAAATGAGGTACTATCGAAAAAAGTCACTTTGTTTCTGAGTGGGCAGCAATAAATTCTGAAAAGTAATCATACCAGTAGTTGTTCTTAATGCACAAAATAGAAGCAGCAGTGAATTATCAATTCTAAAATTAGAAAGAAATATTTTCTATGAATATTTGTAGCTCATTATTGACTTTTGAGACTCATTATACAAGTACTAAAATATGGAATTTTATGATTGCTTTGTATAATTATGCATACACAGGGAGAGCCAAACTCCCTTTAAAGTTAGTGAAAGATATGCAGGAAGAATGAAAACCAAAATTTGTCCTCATATTTTCAACTTTACTTGATGTAGAATTCAATATTTCAAAAATGAAAAGAGTCATACAAATTCACTGTATTTCGAATGCACTATAACATGTAATAACAATAATTTATTTACATAGTTGCATTCTTCTGGGAGCTCAAAGCATTTTTCAGGTGTTATAGTTATTTCATAATGGAAGTGGTAAATAGTTTTAATCTACTTTTTTACAGATACAAAAATAGGCACAGAGTGGTTAAATCACTTACCAGCAACACTGCAATATGTTTTTTTACGCATTTGTCTTTTTAAAATGGGATTAATACATCAGGCTATGTGACCCACATCTGTAATCCCAGTGACCTGGGAGACTGAGGCTGGAGGACAGCAAGTTTGAGACCAGCCTCAGTAACCTAGTGAGACCCTCAGCAACTTAGCAAAAATCTGTTTTAAAATAAAAAGGACTAGAGTAGTAGCTCAGTGGTAAAGTGCCCCTGGTTCAATCGCCAGTACAAAATGATAATCATAATAAAAATGGGATGAATAATAATGCCTGCCTTATCTCATAGTGTCTATAAGGGCACGTGTAGGACACCTCTTGTGTGACTTTAAATCATCTAGACATTATATCCTACTCCAGTTAATACTGTATTAATTATTTCCCTTGCAGAATTCCTCCCACTTTTCTGCCTACCCTGTGGTTTTAAGAATACCTTGGGGTTGAAGGTATCTTTGGGACTACCTTTGACCAATAAAATCCAGAGCTGATGGATGAATGCTTCCCACTTTTTCCCCCAGACTGATAGCGCTGAGACATACTCCTTTAGCTTCCTCAGAAAGTCCTGATCATTCATAGAAATATTCAACCCAAAATTTGTATGTGCATTTTCTTTTCCGTTTTCACCATTTTCAACTTCCCTATCCTTCTCTCCTGGTGCCTGGAATTACTTCTGAAATACAGTACCTGCACCTAAGCCTTTCTTTCAGGCTTTGCTTTCAGAATAACTAATTCCAGAAGAAAGTGACATGAAACAGCATGTATAAGAAAATTTGAAAACGAACAATTACTATGCAATAAAAGCTATTACTATGACTCATATAATATAGCAAACATAACATTCATAAGAAGCTATTAAAGGATTGAACTCCCAAATTGGCAGGCCTTTCTGAAACCCTGGAAAATAAAACCTATAAATTAGCAATATCCCTGTCCCTGGATGAGCCCACAATTTCCCAAGGGGTGTCAAACAAAGGGAGAAATTAAGATAATCAATTTCTAGCATTACCTAAACTTCCATATATATCAATTCTTAAAATTTATCTGCCTGAGAACGTGTCTGTAGTCAGTGTGGCCTACTATAGTTTCCCTTTCCCTCTTCTCCATTCATGGTTGCCAGATATGCATAAAAGAAGGGCAGAATATTTATCCTGGAATTTACTATGATATATTGCATCACATTACTATTATTTAAAAATAACAGTAACATTCCTGAGAAAGAGTCCTATGCCAGCAAAGCAAAGAGAGCACTGGTAAATTTGTGGATCTCTCACTAATGACTTTATAGCTCTTCTACATGAGCAGTTAATTTCCACACAGAAATAAAGAATGCCTCATAAAAGCAGAACTTCTATTTATGTACAAGTGTTGGACAAAATGTTTTCTAAAATGCTATGGAAAATATGATGTCCAGAACTTTAGAAAGCCAATTTTATTTAATTAGATAAAAAATTTCCTGCTCAACTGATGTGCTGTTCTAATTATGTCAAATGAATATCTTTGGGCAATGCTTTTCAACAATAAAACGTAAGTACTAATCTATGTATATAAAATAATTGTCAAATGTTTTTTTCTTTGTCTACCATGAACTTTTTAAATTTTATTTGTTCTTTTTAGATATACATGACAGTAGAGTATATTTTGATATATTTATACAAATATGGAGTATAACTTACTCTTACTATATTCCCAGTCTTGTGGTTGTACGTGATGTAGAGATTCATTAGACAAATCCTAAAATGTATAATAGTTTGCTTTTAAGTTATTTTATAATAGTTTTATACTTCCCTTTCATAATGAATATATGTTTTGTAAGTCAGAATTATCCAGAGAAATAGAACCAAAAAGCTATATAAAGATATATAGAATGAGGAATTTTATTTATGAAGGATTGATTCATGTGATTATGGAGGCTGACATATCCCTTGATCTGCTGTATGTAAGGTGGAGGTCCAGGAAAGCTGGTGTGTAGTTCCAGTAGAAACTCAAAGGCCTTCCTGGGTGAGATGGCATGCTCCTGTAATCCCAGTGACTCAAGAAGCTGAAGCAGGAGGATTGTTCCTTCAAAGCTGGCCTGCCAGCCTCAGAAATTTAGCAAGGCGCTCAGTAATTTAGCAAGATCCCATCTCAAAATAAAATATAAAAAAGGCTGGGGATGTGGCTCACTGGTTGAGTGTCCCTGGTACTAAAAAACAAAACAAAGAAACAACCCCCCCCCCCAAGACCTGGGAAATCAAAGGCGCTAGTAGTATAAATCTCATTCTGAGGCTGATATCTCAAGAACCAAAAGCACTAATGTCTGATGGCAGAAGGTTTTTGTCCCAGTTCAAATAAAGAAAGCAAAGTCACTCTTCCCTTCACTTTTTGGGTTTTATTCAGGCCCACAACTGATTTGATATGTCTACCTGCATTGGTGATAGTATCTTTTCTCAGTCTACTAATTCAGATGCCAATCTCTGGAAACTCCCTCACAGACTCATCCAACTCATCCAGAAATAATATATACTGGTTATCTGGGCACCACTTATGCCAGTCAACTTAACACAAAATTAATCATCACACATCTTGGAGTACAGGCATGAAGACTAGGCAACAATTCTGCTTCTCCATAAACTTTTACTAACTAATTTAAATATCTGTTTATGGATCTTCTTTATGAATGTGATTATTATGGTGTTCTAATGGCAATATTGTATTTATTTTATTTCTTCTACATTAGTAATTGAAATTCTGTAAGGAGAACTCTCCCATCTTCATTAATTTATTTATTCAATTATGTGTTTATATAAGTATGGACTCTCAGATATTTCTTTTGTTCTGTGGGTTGTAATTCAGTACTAATGTTGTTTATTTTGACTAAAATTGTCTTACCTTTCATCATTGGAATTTCTAAAAATTGGGAAATACATTTGCATGTCAGATGGTTTAACTTATTTGTTCTCCATAAAATTGAAGAAATAGTTCAAGTTCAGCCAAATTTATCATTAAAAGGATTTAACACGATGATTATATAACACTGAATTTCTTACATATAACACAGAGTCATTCAAAGAATTAAGTGACGTTATAAGGCAAAAACCTCAGTTCTTATATATTTATGTGAAAAGAGTTTTTAGTAATTTCTCTATCAAAAGAAAAATTTAAAAAGAGAAATTGAATCAAGTTCAAAATTTATCCAAATTTAGCAGTTTTCAATAACATTATGCTTTTGCGTATTAAGCAGTTTTTTTTTAAAAAATGTGTAACACATATACGTAGTCTTATCAGTTATATGCTACTCATATTTGTAATGGTAACTTATTCAGAAGAGAACAAAAAGGCAGTTAGAGACTGATAGCCACAAGAAAAAAAGAATTTCAATGCATATAAATATGTGAGGGTGATTAGTGAAATACTTTAAGCATATTAATGCATTATAATAATCTGTGAAAAGTAGAACTGAAATATGAGCTCAAGAAGTAATGATGTACTCGTATTTTTATTTTTTTCTATTGAAACTGTTTATTATTAAATTTTAAAAAGTATTATCATTATGGCAGATTATTTATCCTAGAGAATGTTCTGTGTGCACTTTGAGGGAATGTGCATTCTGCTGCTTTTGGTAAATAATTACAGATAAAATATTATATACATATAAAATATTCTGTATATACCTTTTAGATTCATTTGGTGAATAGTGTTGTTAAACTTTGATATTTCTTTATTGATTTTCTGTGTGGAAAAATCTATCCATTATTGAAAGTAGGAAATTGAAGTCCCCTAACATTATTTTCTTGTGGTTTATTTCTCCCCTTTGATCTGTCAATGTTTGCTTAATATATTTAGGGGCTTTGATGTTAGCTGCACACATGTCTATAATTATTATACTTTATTGTTGAATTGACACTTTTATCATATGTAACCACCTTCTTTGTCTCTAGGGATAGTTTTTTACTTAAAGTATGTTTTTTTCTGATATAATTATAGACATTCCAGCTCTCTCGGATACCATTTGCATGGAGTATTTTTTCCATCCCTTCACTTTTAGCTTATATATGACTTTAAATTTAAGATGAATTTCTTATAGAAAACATATAGCTGGGGCTTTTTATTCCCATTAAGCTACTATATGTATTTTGATTAGGGAGTTTAATCCATTTATGTTTAACATAATGTTCTGTAACACTTCGGAGAAGGGGCAACATGGACAAAGAGAAAGATTTATATTCCCCCTTTTAAAGTTTTCCCCCCTCTGTTTTCTTGCTCTACTGGTGTGCTGTAACCAGTTCCAGAATTCTCACAAAGGCATTCTCATTCATGGCTAATTGCTAAATTAGTATTTCTACTGGGATAACTTGGGATGGTGATATTGTATTCCATCATCTTGCTGACCTCCCACATATTTTAAGTGTCTGAAGTTGGGTACCAAACCTCTGTGATAGTTTGATTCCATTGGGTATATTTGAATGGGTGATAGATTTTTTTTTCAATAATTCAGTATTTTCAAGATGTCCTAAAAGATATCCTTTCCATCTAGTTAAAATTATTATACAAGTTAGGTGCTAGCCTAAACACATACCAGAGAGTATATTGTTTTGCAAAAGTTTTCAGGGGTTTTACAACAAAAGAAAATAATTGCTACAAACGATTGACTAAAAGTTTTCAATGCCTTGGTATTAGTCATTTCAGCCTCCAGTTGTTCTACATTAGTAGTGATTTGTAATCCAACCTGAGCTTAGACATTTTCCTGGGAAGATCATGGCTATGTAAGGTCTAAGAAGCCAATGTGTCTATTTGGGGTGGGATATCTGGACTGCCTCACTTTCTAGGGCAAGTGCCCAGGGAGCCAAGTCTTTCAGTTGGGCCCTCTTGAGACAATATTGTGGTACTAAATATGGATGGATTTGTTAGCCATAACTCTCTTCCCTGAAACCTTATATTCCCACTCCCTCCATCCAAACTCTATCAACAAACCAATCCTGTAAAAGGAGCTACTTTCTTCTGGTCAGTGCATAAAAGTTCCTGAATGGTCCTTGTCATTCATAGCTCATCTTAGATTAAAAAAAAAAAAAACAGGCTCTGCCCCCATAGGAAAGCAATGATTGGCTCACCAAGAACACATGGGTCTCCTACTAATTGGGAACAAATTTTTACCACATGCACATCAGATAGAGCACTAATCTCTAGAATATATAAAGAACTCAAAAATCTGAACACCAAAAAAAAAAACAAATAACCCAATCAGTAAATGGGCCAAGGAACTGAACAGACACTTCTCAGAAGAAGATATACAATCAGTCAACAAATACATGAAAAACTGTTCAGCACCTCTGGCAATTAGAGAAATGTAAATCAAAACCACTTTAATATTTCATCTCACACTAGTCAGAATGGCAGCTATTAAGAATACAAACAACAATAAATGTTGGCAAGGATGTGGAGAAAAAGGCACACTCATACATTGCTGGTGGGACTGCAAAATGGTGCAGCCAATATGGAAAGCAGTATGGAGATTCCTTGGAAAACTGGGAATGGAACCACTTTATGACCCAGCTATCCCACTCCTCGGTCTATACCCAAATGACTTAAAAACAACATACTACAGGGACACAGCCACATCAATGTTTATAGCAGCACAATTCACAACAGCTAAACTGTGAAACCAAACTATATGCCCTTCAGTAGATGAATGGATAAAGAAAATGTGGTATATATACACAATGGAGTATTAATCGGCAAAAAAAGAGAATAAAATCATGGCATTTGCAGGTAAATGGCTGAATTTGGAGAATATAATGCTAAGTGAAGTTAGCCAATCTCAAAAATCCAAATGCTGAATGTTTTCTTTGATATAAGGAGGCCGATTCACAGTGGGGTTGGGATGGGGAGCATAGGAGGATTAGAGGAACACTAGAATGGCCAATGGGGAGGAGGGGAAGGGAGAGGGCAAAAGGGTAAAGGAAAAAAATATGATGGTAGAATGAGATGGACATCATTACTCTAAATGCGTGTATGAAGACATGAATGGTGTGAATAAACTTTGAATACAACCAGAGATATGTAAAAATGGGCTCTATAAGTATAATATGAAATGTAATGCATTCTGCTGTCATTTATAACAACTTAGAATAAAAATTAAATAAATTTTTAAAAAAAGAAAATGTATCCAGCCAGTTCATCTTCAAATGATCCCTTCTGAGGCACCAAGGTAATCTTGATGGGCCATTTTTCCTTGGACTTAAGGAATAAAACAATTTATTAAAAAAAAAAAAAAAAGAAGAAGAAGACATGGGTAAGATAAGTGATAGTGAGCATTTCCAGGGACCACACCAGCAAAAGGTTACTTCTCTGATGCCCAGCTACTTCTGTTTCAACCTTCTTCTGATAAGTCTAGTGTGTTGGGGTAGGGATGCAGTGGACATGGATTTTTCAAATGTCCCCCTTTTTTTCAGTTAGTCAGCATGCTGCCATGATATTTAAACATAAAATGGCCATCCTTGCCCAGTTTGTGAATCAGTCATTGATAGAGCTATCAAAAGAATTTCCAGAGAAGCCATTTTATCTCTCTCGTCCTTTGTTTATTTATGGGAAAAATAAGATAATGGATTAGGTGATTTGTAAGCATCAGCCTTCTATGGATCTTCAATTTTGGGCATGTATAGTTTAGCTCATGTAGTTGAGAAGTCAGACAGCATTTGGCTAACTTATTATTCCTCTTTCATCCTTACTGTTATTTCTGCAGTCAAGGCAGAGTGTGATGGTTTCAAGAACTAGGTTTAAGTGGTCCTAGATTCTCAATTTTTCTATCCTTGACTATGCTGCTACTAGTCAAGTGTGTTGTTACTCCCACATACAAGGAATCTAGGTTATTCCATTTCAAGCAGCTTGCAGCCCTGTAGAAAATGGATTGAATTTATTTTTCTTTGCTTCTTAGTTCAATTTGGGAGAGATTTATTTTTCTACTTTACTTTTTCTGAATTACAGAAGTAATTTGTGCTCACTGTAAAAAGGGAAACAAAATAGATAGGTATGCATAAGAAAGAGTTGATACTCCTTCACTATTCTATCCCAACAAAGTTACCAGTCTTGGGTTTAAAATAGTATGTGTAGTTTGTTTTACTTGACATCTGGTTACTAGTGACATTTTTTTGTATAGGCTTACTGATAATATATAACTTTTCTTTGGTAAGGTCTCATTTTTATCTTTTTATTTGACACATTCATCTTTTTTAAAAACAGGACTTCTTTCTTTGTCCTATATACAACACTTTATATACCATAAGTATTGAAAATTTTTTTCTCAGTTGAAATTTTCCATACTCTATTACTTTTATTGAGGTAAAATTTATATTAATTAATATGGACAGATCAAAAGATGGGTTTTGAAAAATATGAACACTCTTATAACTACCACTCTGATCAAGATATAGGACATTGATAGCACCCCAGAAGTTTCCCTTAGGCTAATATCGCCCCCAGAGTATAACTATAGCAGTCATTTCTATTATCACAATTAAATTTAACATATTCTTGAACTTCATATAAATGGAAGACTCACTCAGTGAATACTGTTTTGTGTGACTTATTTCACTCAGTATAGTTTTTAATTTAATCTATGTTTTAAGGTTTGTCAATCATTGTGTTTTAAAAATACTGTGTTATAATTCTATATATATATATATCACACATATATATCACAATTTAGTTATCAATCCTACTACTCATGGATATCTGAGATGTTTGCAGTTTTTAGCCTTTATGAAAAAATGGGAACGATCATTTGTTACAAGTCTTTGGCTAGATATATGTGCTCATTCTCTTGGGTAAATATCTAGAGCTTAAACGCTGGCCTATAGGATAGGCATATGTTGTGCTTTAGCAGAGAATAACAAACAGTTTGCAAAGTAGTTGAACCAATTTATACTCTTGATAGCAACATATGTGAATTCCAGTTGTTCTACATCCTCTCCATTGCTTGGTCTTCCCAGTCATTTTTATTTTAGTTATTTGGTTGGATGTATACGTGTTATCTCACTGTGGTTTTATTTTATCTGTGTTTATCTTTTGACTTTCTCTTTACATTTTCTTGTGTCGAAAGTCCACATTTAGGAGTTAGTGGCATTTTCCCTTTGCACAAAAAGCCAGGTTGTGAGCAATTTGGACAAATGTAGATACAGATTCGGAGGAAGAAGCCTGGAAAGAAGAAATACTGTCTTCCTCCATAATTTCTCACAGACTTCACTATGAAAACCTAACCAGCAGTCATTAAGGACTTTTTATTCTATACTGGGCATAATGCAATGTGAGTTTTCTAAATCCAAACCCTTTACTGGGCCTTTAATCATGGGGTAGCTTCTACATATAAATAACATAATTTAGCTGAAAATGCCTTCACTTGTTTGAGAAGTAGGAAGACTGCCTGAGGACATCCAACGCTTCTTGGTGGGAGCTGGGTAGCTCAATGTAAAGAAGAAATCCAAACTATTTGTTTAACAAGCTGAAATATTTTGTTTGGCTTTCACAGTGTTATGCTTTTAATTGAAGCCAACATTAAAAGAAATCAAAGGCTAGGGTTGGGGCTCAGTGGTAGAATGCTTGTCTAGCATGTGTGAGGCACTGGGTTTGATTCTCAGCACCACATAAAAAGAAATAAATAAATAGATAAATAAATAAAGGTTCACCAACATCTAAAACAATTACAAAAATATCAAGAATTTCACATAAAAATCATTAATATCAATCTATAAGCAGCTGAAAATAAGGATCAGCCTGTCCCATGCGAGGCAAGCACCTTGCCACTGAGCTACATCCCAGCCCTTGCATGAAATTAAAAAGGACCACTGTTATACAGCAAGACCAGGTCGACTCTGAAAATAAATGGGGCAAATTGGGAAAGTGGCAAAGGTTTTACTCTTCAATCTTTGATGAGTTTAAAGGTATACGTTTAATGTTCTAGAGAACTGGTCAAGAGCATATACCTAAGGGTTTCTCTCTCTCTCTCTCTCTCTCTCTCTCTCTCTCTCTCTCCCTCCTTCTTGGTCTTTCTCTCATCTTTTCTGTGGCCAATCATTCTAAGATAGCCAATGTATATATTTTTGTTTGTGTGTGCATGTGTGTGTTTATAAAGTCTGTACATATTTTAATTTACATAAACATTGTTATCAATCTTACTCTGCCTTTTTTCCCATTTGCCTAGATGATTTTATGATCTATCCATCTTTCCAGGTGTACCTCTAACTTCAATAAGTATCCAAATCACCATAGGAAGTTAAGAAAATACAGAATCCTGGCTTTCAAGAGATTTTTGTTCAGTAGGTGTGGACCAGAGCCTATGAATCTGCATTTTAAACAGCTTTACTGAGGCATAATTAACATATCATAAAATTTGCCTGTTTAAAGTGAACAATTTAATGATTTTAAATGCATGTTCTTAGTTGTGCAATCATCACCAAGACCCAATTAAAATACTGCATTTTAACAAAATCCATGGAAGCTTGCAATACAGCAGAGCTTCAGACTGCAATTTGGAGGGGGGAAGTACTGAGGATTGAATCCAGGGGTATTTACCACTGAGCTGCACCACAGCCTTTATTTATTTTATTTTTTTAAAATTTAAGACAGGTCCCACAAATTTCTGGGGTCTCACTAAGTTGTTGAGGCTGGCTTTGAACTTGTGATCCTCTACCTCAAGCTCCAGAGCCCCCGTGACTACAGGCATGGGCCACTGCACCCAGTACTCAGACTGCACTTTCAGCATTGTACATATTAAGAGTATCTGTTTGAGACCCCAAAGGACCAGACTTTAGAGTCTTCTTCTTAATGTATCTCCTCACAGCCCCCATCTTCCTCATTCTTTTATCCTTCTTATTCCTCACCTGTACTCCATGCTGGCCTTTTAGATGATGTTAGCTCAATGTCTCTCATCCCTATCATTTACCCTTGCTCTCTCTCCTTCACCACACACACACACACACACACACACACACACACACACACACACACACTTCTGTTGGATGATGCCATTTGAGATGTATATTCTAACTCATGTAGATTCTCATCCTGTGATTTATGTACTCCTAGATCTTACTTTTAAAAATGTATTTTTAAACTATGTAGAAGGATAAAATATGAAGGTGATATGAACTTCATGTCACAACACCGCATGGCATGCCAGATCAGCCAGGGAGTGTTATGTTGCTTGGCTAAGAAATAAGCCATTTTTTTTCATGTGAAAGCCTTAACCAGTATGGTTCCTGAGGAAGAGGACAGCTATGAGTGTCAGTCAGTCTTTACCCATCTGAAGAAGGGCAAGAAGTGTAGGATCAATATTCCGGATCTCGTAACCTCATATGTAAAGTGCTGCTTACCAAAATACAAGCAATAGCACTTTAAATTCCATCTGAGGCCTAAGTCAGGAACAAAAAGCAAACATCTTTACTTTTGGTTTGGAGGTAGATGCCAGGATGAGCATCACTCATAGATAGATCACACTCTTGTTGTACATGCAAAATTCAAAGTTATAGATGAATGCAAAATACAACTTAATAAACGGCTGAAAATTATTTGGAGTCTCATATCTAAGTAAAAATATTTATTGAGGATCTATTTTGCACGAAGATTGTTAGTTCCAAGTCATTGGTGGGTATTGTTAAGTGGTAAAATAAAATACAGATATTTGACCTTGGTCCTGAATCTCTGATTCAGTTGGTCTGAGGTAAAGCTTCAGGTCTTGCTGAAGAACAGGGTTGAGAATCATGACTTTGGACTAGGTATTCTCAAACTTTTCTTGGTGTCTAAACCACAGTGCAGAAATGCAAGTTGCTAGTTGGGCACAATGGCACATGTCTGTAATCCCAGAGGAGGGCGAGGCAGGAGGATGACAAGTTCAAAGCCAGCCTCAGTAATTTAGTGAGGCTCTACACAACTCAGATGTTTTTATTTAAAAACCCTGTCTCTAAACAAAAACATTTTTAAAAGGGCTATGGATATGGCTCAGTGGTTAAGTGTCCCTGGGTTCAATCCCCGTACAAAAAAAAAAAAAAAAAAAAAAAAAAAAAGAAGGAAGGAAGGAAAGAAAGAAGGAAGGAAGGAAGGAAGGAAGGAAGGAAGGAAGGAAGGAAGGAAGGAAGGAAGGAAGGAAGGAAGGAAGGAAATGCAAATTTCTGTTCACAACTAATACTGGGCCCACCCATGAAAAAGCTTAATAATCCAGGATGCATTTTTTTCCTGCTTTTCCTTTAATCCCTTGTTGTGGCATGACTACCAATCCCACTCCTAGAAGTAGTTTCTGTGTGACTGGAGTTCAGTGCACTCACCAATAGGAGGCCCCAGAGATTCACTGTTGGTTGCAATGCTTTTTGGCTCATAATGCTGGTGTAAAACATCAGTGCAAAACTGAGACTATCTGTGTCTCTCAAAAAGTTGATACATGCTGGCCCTGGTAGCACACACCTGTGATCCCAGCAACTCAGGAGGCTGAGGCAGAAGGATTGCAAATTAAAGCCTAGCCTCAGCAACTCAGCAAGACCCTATCTCAAAATTATAAAAAATAAAAATAACTGGGGATGTAGCTCAGTGGTAAGGCACCAATGGGATCAATCCCTAGTACTATAAAAAAATGTTTATATAGATGACTTGCATGGTAGTCAGAATTCTATCATACATGGAGGGACCACATGGCAAAGAGTATGGGTAGACTTTAGTAGCTAGGAGCAGCCCCAAGCTAAAAGCCATAAAGGAGATGGGGACTTCATTATGGTTATAATAAAGTTAATTCTGACACAACCACACAAACTTGGAAGAGGATCCTGAGCTCCTAATAAGAATTCAGCCTGGCCTGGATTCAGATCTTGGTAGACCCTGACAGAGAAGACATTCACACTGTGCCCACACTTCTTCTGACATACAGAACTATGAGCTAATAAATAAATGTTGTTTTAAGCCACCAAGTTTGTGGTAATTTCTTACACATGATTAAAAATTGAGCATACACCTTTATGGACAAATCCTCTTATGTAGTGTTTTTCTTTTTACTTTTTCTTTTCTTTTTTCATGTAGTGTATTTCAAACCCAAGTAGGTAATGAGAATCATGTGGAAGGACTTGTTAAAGTACATATTCCTGGGTTGCACTCTCAAAGAATTTGATTCAGTATGTCTGGGCTGAGCCTCAGATGTCAATCTATTTAACAAACTCTTCTGCTGATTCTTCTGCTATTGGGTTGAGAATCATAATGTGAAAAGCAAATTGATCCATTGGTTTTCTCAGACTCCTAAAATGCCTCATGGATTCCTTAGAGGTAGGAAAGATTTTATTATGGGGAAATGGGAGTAGGAATGATAAATAGTGTGCTAAAACAGAGTTCTAAGGTTCTTAGTTTAAGTTCAATCAGAAAATGCTTCTTTTTAAATTTCTTTTTGAGGGTACCAGGGATTGAACTCAGAGGCACTTGACCACTGAGCTGTATCCCCAGCCCTATGTTGTATTTTATTTAGAGACAAAGTTTCACTGAATTGCTTAGTACCTCACTTTTGCTGAGGCTGGCTTTGAACTCGTGATCCTCCTGCCTCAGCCTCCCTAGCCATTGGGATTACAGGCATGTGCCAACATGCCTGGCTAAGTTTTATTTTCGAGATGCCAGTTTTACCTCCCCTTTCATTTATTTGATGAAATAAATCATGTATGTAATAAAATTTACATACAATCAGGCTTACATGAAAAGTTCCTTTAAAGAAAAGCTTCCAATGTTTATAAGACATTTTTAAAAGTTCTTTGTAGTATATTGTACTGTTTATTTGCTGAGAGCTGTCTTTGGGCCAGGTACTGTGCTGTTGTGTGGTGCTGGGAGACGTGCATGTTGGAAGATGCCTCCTACATTTCTTGTTTACCATCATATCTCCAGTATCTAGTACAGTGTTTGGCATATATTAAGTCCTCAATAAATGGATTTTAAATAAATGAATGAATAGTACTAGTTACACTGTGTCGTAATTATTTATTTACCTGTTTGTGTTTCCCATTAGACTTTGAGCTCATTGAGGCCAGAAACCATGTCTCATTCATTACTGTATCATCAGCATCTTCCAGATAACCTGATACTAGTAAGCATTTAATATGTGTTAAGTGCATGAATGAACAAATCAAGTATAAAATCATGTCCATGGCAATATGGACTAAGTATAGTACATCCAGAAACAGAACTGAAAGTTACTATTTTCTAATCTTATACTTACTGTTAAAACCTATAAGAAGAACAAAACATTTTTGGTGCTTGGGGATTGGTCAGAGTGTGATTTGCAGCAACTACTTTCAGAAAATACTACTGGGACCTCACCGTAGCTTCTTTGGTCAAACTTGGTGGGCTTGGTTGCCAAATCTATACAACATTGTGCTTGGATTCTGTTTTCTCCTTAGCAAGCAGTCAAATGAGCTAGACTGTAGTTGGAACCTGAAAAAGACACTAGAAAGGCTTCTGTGCCTTCTCTCCAAATAAAAATATCTCTGGGTAGGTGAAGTCTCAAATTGCCATTTCTCTACTCAGAGTAAGTTAAATTAGGTAATCAAGTCCCTTTCATCTGCTACTTGGCTTTAACTTGCACTCATTGGAGACCAAGGCTTTAGTGAGAATAATGTAGATCCCAGTTACTTCTTTTTTTTTTTTTTTTTGTAATTATTTTTTTATTATTTTTTTAAATTTTATTTTTTTATTTTTATAATTTTTAATATGTACAACTCATAGTGCATATATTTAGTATCTTTTTACATACAACTGTTTGTATACAAAGTATAATCGTACAATTCAGGTCTTCAATCATGCAATAAGGAAAATGATATCCGTCTCATTCAACCACCTTTTTTTTTCTTTTCTCCCTCTCCCTCCCCTCTTGCTCCCTCCCTTACCCTCCCTTCCCTTGACCATTCTAGTGTTCCTCTAATCCTCCTATGTACCCCCATCCAACATTACTTTGAAATAGCCTCCTTATATAAGAGAGAACATTTGGTACTTGGATTTTTGACACTGAATAAATTCACTTAGCATTATGTCTTCCAACTTCATCCATTTACCTGCAAATGCCATTAATTTATTTTCTTTTATTGCTGAGTAAAATTCCATTGTGCGTATATACCACATTTTCTTAATCCACTCATTTACTGAGGGACATCTAGGTTGGTTCCACAACCTAGCTATTGTGAATTGCGCAGCTACAAACATTGAGATAGCTGTGTCACTGTAATATGCTGTTTTTAAGTCCTTTGGGAATAGACCCAGGAGTGGGATGGCTGGGTCATAGGATGGTTCCATTCCCACTTTTCCAAGAAATCTCCATACTGCTTTCCATAACGGTTGCACCATTTTGCAGTCCCACCAGCAATGTATGAGTGTGCCTTTTCCCCCACATCCTCTCCAACATTTATTGTTGCTTGTGTTCTTGATGGCTGTCATTCTGACTGGAGTGAAGTGAAATCTTAGAGTAGTTTTGATTTGCATTTCTCTAATTGCCAGAGATGTTGAACATTTTTTCATGTATTTGTTGATTAATCGTGTATCTTCTTCTGAGAGGTGTCTTCTCAATTCCTTAGCCCATTTATAGATTGGGTTATTTGTTTTTTTAGAGTAAAGTTTTTTGAGTTCTTTATATATTCTAGAAATTAGTGCTCTATCTGATGTGCATGTATTAAATATTTGTTCCCAATTAGTTGGCTCTCTATTCACCTCACTGATTGTTTCTTTTGATGAAAAGAAGCTTTTTAGTTTAAATCTATCCCATTCATTAATTCTTGGTAGTAATTCTTGCGCTACAGGATTCTTATTAAGGAACTTGGGGCCTAATCCAACATGTTGGAAATTGGAGCTTACTTTTTCTTCTATTAGGTGTATTGTCTCTGGTCTAATTCCTAGGTCCTTTATCCACTTTGAATTGAGTTTTGTGCGTGGTGAGAGATAAAGGTTTAATTTCATTTTGTTGCATATGGATTTCCAGTTTTCCCAGCACCATTTGTTGAAGAGGCTATCCTTTCTCCACTGTACATTTTTGGCACCTTTGTCTAATATAAGATAGCTGTAATTATATGTATTAGTCTCTGTATCCTCAATTCTGTACCATTGGTCCACCAGTCTGTTTTGGTGCCAATACCATGCTGTTTTTGTTACTATTACTCTATAGTATAATTTAAAGTCTGGTATGGTGATGCCCCCTGCTTCACTTTTCTTGCTCAGGATTGCTTTGGCTATTCTGGGACTCTTATTTTTCCAGATGAATTTCATGACTGCTATTTCTATTTCTTTGAAGAATGACATTGGGATTTTGATTGGAATTGTGTTAAATCTATATAGTGCTTTTGGTAGTATGGACATTTTGACAATATTAATTCTACCTATCCAAGAGCAAGGTAGGTCTTTCCATCTTCTGAGTTCATCTATAATTTCTTTCTTTAGTGTTCTATAATTTTCGTTATAGACGTCTTTCACCTCTTTCGTTAGGTTGATTCCCAGGTATTTTATTTTTTTTGATGCTATTGTAAATGGGGTAGTTTTCATCATTTCCCTTTCAGAGTTTTTGTCGCTGATGTACACAAATGCCTTTGACTTATGTGTATTGATTTTGTATCCTGCAACTTTGCCAAATTCATTTACTAGTTGTAAAAGTTTTCTGGTAGAATTTTTTGGGTCTTCTAGGTAGATTATCATGTCATCAGCAAATAGTGCTAATTTGAGCTCTTCTTTTCCTATCTTGATCCCTTTAATTTCTTTTGTCTGTCTAATTGCTCTGGCCAGAGTTTCCAGTACTATGTTAAATAGCAGTGGTGAAAGGGGGCATCCCTGTCTTGTTCCAGTTTTTAGAGGGAATGCTTTCAATTTTTCTCCATTTAAGATAATGTTAGCTCGGGGCCTTTATAAATAGCTTTTATAATGTTAAGATATGTTCCTGATATTCCTAGTTTTTCCAGTGTTTTGCACATAAAGGGGTGTTGTATTTTGTCAAATGCTTTTTCTGTGTCAATTGAGATGATCATATGATTTTTGTCTTTAAGTCTATTGATGTGATGTATTATGTTTATTGATTTCCGAATGTTGAACCAGCCTTGCATCCCTGGGATAAACCCACTTGATCGTGGTGCACTATCTTTTTGATATGTTTTTGTATCCGATTTGCCAGGATTTTGTTGAGGATTTTTGCATCTATGTTCATTAAAGATATGGGCCTGAAGTTTTCTTTTTTGGATGTGTCTTTGCCTGGCTTTGGAATTAATGTGATATTGGCTTCATAGAAAGAGTCTGGAAGAGCTCCCTCTTTTTCTATTTCTTGAAATAGTTTGAAGAGCACTGGTATTAGTTCTTCTTTGAAAGTCTTATAGAACTCCGCTGTAAACCCATCAGATCCTGGACTTTTCCTTGTTGGTAGCTTTTTGATGACATCTTCTATTTCTTCGCTTGTAATTGATCTGTTTAAATTGTGTATAGCCTCCACATCCAATTTAGGCAAATCATATGATTCTAGAAATCTGTCAATGCATTCAGTATTTTCTATTTTATTAGAGTACAAGTTTTCAAAGTAATTTCTAATTATATTCTGTATATCTGAGGTGTTTGTTGTGATATTCCCTTTTTCATCACGAATGTTAGTAATTTGAGTTTTTTCTCTTCTTCTTTTCGTTAGCATCGCTAAGGGTCTGTCAATTTTGTTTATTTTTTCAAAGAACCAACTTTTAGTCTTGTCAATTCTTTGAATGGTTTCCTTAGTCTCAATTTCATTAATTTCTGCTCTGATTTTAATTATTTCCTGTCTTCTACTGTTCTTGGTGTTGGTCTGTTCTTCTTTTTCTAATGCTTTGAGGTGTGATGTTAAGTCATTTATTTGTTGGTTTTTTTTCCTCGTAAGGAATGAACTCAGTGCAATGAATTTTCCTCTTACTACTGCTTTCATAGTGTCCCAGAGATTTCTATATGATGTATCTGTGTTCTCATTTACCTCTAGGAATTTTTTGATCTCCTCTTTGATATCGTCTTCAACCCCTTGTTCATTCAGTAGCATGTTGTTTAGCTTCCAGTTGATGGAGTAGTTTTTCTTATTCCTTGTTTTGTCATTGATTTCCAATTTCATCCCTTTGTGGTCTGATAGCATGCAGGGTAGTATCTCTATTTTTTTTTATATTTGCTGAGAGTTGCCTTGTGACATAATATATGGTCTATTTTGGAGAAGGAGCCATGTGCTGCTGAGAAAAATGTGTATTCGTTTACTGAGGGATGAAATATTCTATATATGTCCGTTAGGTCTAAATTGTTAATTGTTTTAAGGAGGCTTAAAGTTTCTTTGTTTAGCTTTTGTTTGGATGATCTGTCCATTGGTGAGAGAGGTGTGTTGAAGTCCCCTAGAATAACTGTTGTGGTCTATTTTACTCTTGAACTTGAGAAGCATTTGTTTGATGAATGTAGGTGCTCCATTATTTGGGGCATACAGATTTATGATTGTTATATCCTGTTGATGGATGGTTCCCTTAAGTAATAAGAAATATCCATCTTTGTCCCTCTTGATTAGTTTTGGTTTGATGTATACCTTATTTGATATGAGAATGGAAACCCCTGCTTGCTTCCGCAGGCCATGTGAGGGATAAGACTTTTCCCAGCCTTTCACTTTCAGTCTGTTGATGTCTTTTTCTATGAGGTGTGTTTCTTGGAGACAGCAAATTGTTGGGTCCTTTCTTTTAATCCATTCTGATAATCTGTGTCCTTTGATTGGCGAGTTTAGGCCATTAACATTCAGGGTTATTATTGAGATGTGATTTTTATTCCCATCCATTTTTATTTGAGTTATGTTCTTTAGCTTGATTTGGTTTCTCTTTCTGGTTGGTATTTCCTTTAATTTAATATCTCCCTTTGTTGATTTTCATTATCATCTTTCTCTTCTTCTTCATGAAAAATTTTGCCCAGGATGCTCAGAAGTGCTGGCTTTCGAGATGCGAAATCTTTTAACTTTTGCTTGTCGTGGAAGGTTTTTATTTCATCTTCGAATCTAAAGCTTAATTTTGCTGAATATAAGATTCTTGGTTGACATCTCTTTTCTTTCAGAGCTTGAAATATGCTATTCCAGGATCTTCTTGCTTTTAAGGTCTGGGTTGAGAAATCTGAACATAGTCTGATTGGTTTCCCCCTATATGTAATCTGCTTCCTTTCTCTTGTGGCTTTTAGTATTCTCTTCTTGCTCAGTGTATTAGGCATTTTCATTATAATGTGTCTTGGTGTGGATCTGTTGAGATTTTGTTTGTTTGGTGTTCAGTATGCCTCTTGAACTTGGTTTTCCCATTCATTCCTCAAGTTTGGAAAATTTTCTGTAATTATTTCGTTAAATAGATTACTCATTCTTTTGGCTTGAAACTCTGCCCCTTCCTCTATGCCAATCACTCTTAAGTTTGGTCTTTTTATGCTGTCCCATAATTCTTGGATGTTATGTTCTTGATTTCCAACAAGTTTTGCTGTATGGTCTAAATTCTTCTCTAGGATAAATATTTTGTCTTCATTGTCTGAGGTTCTTTCTTCCAAGTGGTCTATTCTGTCGGTGATGCTTTCAATTGAGCTTTTATTTTGGTTTATTGCTTCTTTCATTTCTGGAAATTCTGTTTGGATTCTCTTTAGAGCCTCTATTTCCCTATTGAAGTAATCTTTTACTTCCTGTATTTGTTTTTGGAGTTCTTTGTCAAAATGATCTTTTGCCTCCTGTACTTGCTCCCTCATCTCATTTTTTAGTTCATTCTTAAGTTCCATAAACATTTGGCATATATAATTTCTAAATTCCATCTCTGGCATTTGACCAACTGTGCTTGCCATGACATCTACCGATGAGGTATCTTGATTTGTTTGTGTCATTTTCTTTCCTTGTTTTTTTTCATGTTGCTTGTGTGTCTCTTCTTCCTGCACTGTGGGACCTTGACTATTTCGATTTTACCTTAAAGCCTTATGTTGTTCCTGTAGTACAATGCTATCAGATTACCTTATAATTCCTTTACACTTTTAAAACCTAACACTTTCTATTCAGAAAATCCAAGTTTGATTGCAATGTACAGATTTGTTTCACCCAGATATTATTTCCAATTTACTCTGTTCGCTTCTGATGGGGTTTTATAGTTTCAAGTATTGGTTACAGAGGTGTTATGTTTAGGAAGAAGGAAGTGTCTTGAATTGTTCTTTCTTGAAAAGTATGAAAAGTGATATCTATTGAAGTGGTTTAGTGGAAGTGGTTTAGTATCAGTAGACGAGGGAAGAAAGAGAATGGAGTTGACAATTAGGTGGAAAGACCAATTTATATATAAAGTAATTTGGAAAAGAAAAAAAATGATAAAAGATTAGGAATTGGTGTAAGAGAGAGGAGAGATAGAATCAAGGAAATAGAGAGTAAACAATATATATCACCGCTTTGTTACCAGTTCAATTGCGCCAGTTCTAGAAATCCCAAGTTCTGCATATAACTTGTTTTTGCCTCTGTTTAGTATGCACTGGCAGGATGTAAACATGAAAGATGAAGGAGTTAGAAAAGATGCAAGAGTGAGAAGGAAGAAAAGAAAGAAAGAAAAAAGGAGCGAAGCAAACAAACACACTGACAATCAATGCGGAAGGAAAAAAAAAAAACAGAACAAAAGAAAGCCAAAAAAAGGAAAGAGAAAAACAAACAAACAACAACAACAACAACAACAACAAAACCTCCCTGCAATCCAACAAAACAAGCAAACCAACAGAAAAGAAAAAAAAAAGTTGAACCCCAAGTCTCAGACAAAACGGGCCCTGGGAAGCCCCCCTCTTTTTTCCTTTCCAGTTCAAACCAATTGTTATTGGATCACGTCTAGACAGTCTGCGATCCTGTTAGTGGAATCAAGGCTGCATCTTAGGCCATGGCTGAACGGTTCAGTGAAGGAGTGGCCCAGGAGGATTGTGTGTGTCAGCTGATGAATGGCACTGGGAAGAGGACCCTCCAGAAGGCACCTCCTCCCCAAGCCCACCCACAGTTGCAGCTTCTTGTGGCCGCTGCGCTGGCCTCAGAGATGCCCTCCCCTTCTGGCCACCCGAGCCTCACCCAAGTGTGCGTTGTCTTCAAGGAGCTGGAGGGTCCCTGGATGGCTGCAGTCGTCGCTCTCCGTCTCCTCCCCTTTGTCTGGGTCAGCCACTGCACCTTTCAAAGATGGCGGTGCTCCCCTTCCAGTCAACAGCAGCTCCGCAGACTCCTGTGTCCTTGCCGATCGATTTCAAAGCCATTGGGTGGATGTCTCCCTGCCGGAGTGGCACCAGGAAGCCACAACTGTAACTGCTGCTCTGACAGCGCTGCTTTGGACTGTGGATCGCTCTGACTCTGCCCCTGCTTGCTGTTCGCAGGTCTCTGCGCCACTCTCTCCGGGGCTCTACTGCTGAGGGTCGTGTCTGGTGGAGTGTGGATTCAAACTGTTGTTGTCGACCCGCGGTCTCCCGTGGTCCCCCAGCACCAATTCCGCCGGCTGTTATCGTTGGTTTTTATCGCCGGTTTCGCACTGGTGTGCCCTGAGTGTGGCTGGGGTTGCAGTCGCAGCGCGGTCTCCCCACACTGACTTTGTTTCGCACGGCCTGTGCACCACCGAGGCGGTTTTGCAGAAGCCTCGCGGCTCCAGCCGCTGCAGACAGCTTGTCTCTTTCTCTCTCTGGTAGTGGTAATCAAACCATCCAGGAGATCGGTATTTTCAGCCTATATATATATATATGATGAAAGGCAATTTATCTGCTTTGTTGGATTCTTTCCACGGAGCTGCCCTCCCTAGTTACTTCTTACAGAGGTAAGTTGGGCATATGGAGGACAATACAACCTGAGCAGAGTGGGAACCCGAAACAGTGTGGGTTTGGCAGGGCATTTGCATGGAAAGTACCAGTCCTAATGGCAAGCTGCTCATACGTCATGTTTTACTAAAAGTATGCTAGGATTCAGTCAATATGTCATCATGACAGGACAAATATTTCAATATGAATTCTGTCATCCAAGCTTTGAATGCCTCTGATTGGAGCTACAATGGTATAAGGCATGGTTCTGCTAACACCATGTTTTCTCATGATTTTAACCTACAGAGGAATTTTTTCACTTTTCACAGGTTCATATGAATCATGTCTCTAATTATAGAACATGAAACAAAGGGCTAAGCATTGTATATCACCAGCATAGGTAACCTTATGCTAATTATCCAGTACATAAGAGTCAAACGTGTGTCTTGAGCACTAATAGACTAATAGTGACAGAAAAGCAAAGCTACTAGAAAAATATCTGTGACTAGAAAACCGGAATCTTATGCCTGTGGTTTATTAGCCTCAGGAAAAATAACACATTTTGTTTTCAGTTTTCTCATCTGTTGAAAGGGCATAGTACCACCTGCTGTATCTACCTCATAAAAGTGTTTTAAGTATTAATACAGATGATGGATGGGGCAGGGGTTGTGGCTCAGGGGAAGAGCATTTGCCTAGAATGTATGAGGCACTGGGTTTGATCATCAGCACTGCACAAGAGCAAATTAATTAATTAATAATAATTTTTAAAATGATGGATGACAGGGGCTGGGATTGTGGCTCAGTGGTAGAGCGCGCGCGCCTAGCGCTGTGGGCGACCCGGGTTCGATCCTCAGCACCACGTACAAACAAAATGCATTGAATAAAACGCACTGTGTACAACTAAAGCAAATAAATAAAAATATTTTAAAAAAAAAAAAAAAAAAAAAAAAAAAAATGATGGATGACAAAATCTACTAAATATTATGATGTTCTATAAAATGCAAAATGAATTATTGATTTTATTTATCTATTATTATTAATATTATTGATCCATTAATAAAATAATCGATTCCTTTGAATGAATAAACAATTTCCTTCCAAAATTATGCTTATTTTTTTTTTTTTTTTTTTTTGGTACTGGGGATTGAACAGGGGCACTTAACCACTGAGCCACATCCTCAGCCCAGGATTAATATTGAAGCTAAATAATTATTAACAGTTGTTAATTGATTTACTACAGGCATAACATAAGACTGTCCTAAACTGTCAAATTTAGATTATGATCATAATTACATTGAATTTTATTTCATTCTGTCCATTCTACGCACCTCTTCACTTGGCTCTTCTCCTTCCCCTTCACTCTGAAATTCTCTACTCTAAATTTTAGCTTATGCATCCTATACAGAGAGATCAGGGAATGCATTTGTATGATTTTATGTCAGTTTTTTGAAATATATGACCTAGAAAAAAGTTATGACTGAATAAGTCTGTTGCTATTCCAACCTAAAGATTCCCAAATTAAGAAGCAACAATGCTCATATTTTTCTGGTGACTGATTGCTTGCATGGGTTCCAAATTTGCTTTGGGCTCTTTTTGTTCCTTCCTCTCGAATTCTATGGTCCTTCCACCTCTGGCAGGTTTCTAGATAGAATACAAGGCAGAACCACCAGAAGTAGTCTGAACGGCTTCCCCAAATGAGCAGCCGGAGACAGAGGCTGGTGGCACATCTTAGTTGGATACCTAATAGAAAAGCGAAGACATGGTGGACTCTGGTTCTTACAGAAGAATAAACAGATGATAGCTTTTGTTTTGCTTAGGTAGTGGCCTTGTCCAGTCCTGATGGGGTTTACCCCCAAATTTTCTACCTAGGGGAGAGGAAAGAGTCCACCTCCCTTTTGGTGATTGAGAATGTTAACTTTAAATGGAAATGGTTATGAAATGATAAAGCCAAATGTCAAGTGGTTGGCTGAGTTTCCACTCTCCCTTTGTCTTTGTGATGAGCACCTACAATTCACTGGTCAGAGGGAAACAAAATTTATAGCACAATTAATTTGGTATGGATTTAATAGTATATAGTTGTTATGTTGTTTTTCCATTGATAAGCATATATATTAAGCCACTCACAGAAATGAAAATAATTGTAATTGCTTTTACATAGTTATACATCTTTTCTTTTTCATAGAAATATTTCTGAATTCAGTAAAAAAATTCAAACCACCTTGGTTTGGCCCCAAATTATGGCACACCAAAGCTAGTGGAAGAATCACCTAGATCCACTCTTTGCCTCTATTTTCTCCATATTCTGTGGTAGCAAAATCACAATGCTCTTCTATTCAAAGACTGTGAATGGCTTCTTTTTGCATTCTAAAATCCAACCCTACTGATGTTTCTGCTTGATCTCTTATTACTCCCCTATTGGCACCCTTTCTTCTATCCAGATGGGCAGAGCATTATCTTATCAGCATATTTTTATTTTATG
This sequence comes from Tamias sibiricus, assembly GCA_025594165.1. NCBI lineage: Eukaryota > Metazoa > Chordata > Mammalia > Rodentia > Sciuridae > Tamias > Tamias sibiricus. The sequence goes on along the minus strand of CM046667.1, from coordinate 103,483,067 downwards.
CCAAATTTTGCATGATGTATCTGTCCCTTCTCCTGAAATGACAGACTGCAGATCCAAAATCCTACCTGAGTAGAAAGAATATGGGCCAGGAGAGAGTAGGTCTGGATACTGGATGTACCTTAACTTGCCATGTGACTATAAGCAACAAATTCACTTCTCTGAGAATCATCTTTCTTGATCTATAATGTTCTTTCCCATTCTAAAAGTAAAATGGGAAAATAACTGGGTAACAAAAATAATTCTGTTTTCAATGTCTAGTTCAAGTACCTTCTAAACCCACAGCTCATAATGGTGTCACCGTATTTTGAGATTCCATAATGCTTCTTTTCTGAACCTGAGTATAAGTATGTGCACTTAGGATTACAAGATGACTACTTTAGCTCTAGTCTCACCCACTCTGGCCAAGAAAAAAAGTAAAATCATTGTGTCCACTTTCCCAGTAAAGACCTGAGATTTGTGCCCATTTTACCAATCACTGAATCAATAACTGTGCCTAGGGGAATGTGATACACTGCTCGGTTTAGGTCCAGCTCATGTGTTCTACCTCCTAAGGTTACGTGTGGACTGAAGTTGGAAAGGAGATCAAGATCACTGCCAAAGGAAGGGAAAATGGATCCTGGAGAGGCAAAGGTCAAATAACATTGTTCCAATGTATTTGTTCCATACTACTTTGTATAGTGGTCATGTGTACATATGTCTTACATCTCATTCAATCATTCAGCACATATATTTAGGCAAATTATTATGTGTCAGGCATAGTGCAAACTGTCGGGGATTCAATGGTGAAGAAGACTCAGTGCCAACCCTCATAACTAGGAAGGCGCTTTACAGCCAAGCCACATCCCCAGTCCTGTAATTAGTTTCTTAAGAAAACAAACAGGATTCTGAGTAAAAGAATAATGGGGAAGAACTACTTTAGGTAAGATGCTTATGGAAGATCTTTCTGAGCTGGTGATAATACAGAGGAACCAATTAGGGAAAGATTGAGGGCAATGATATTCCAGGAAAGGAAATAGAAAATATAAAGGCATTATGGAAAGAATAACCTTAGTGTGTTCAATAAACAGAAAGAAGATGGGAGTACATAGTGCACAGTGAAAAGTATGATCTAGAATGATTTGGAAGAGTCAAGTCAAATAATACTGAGCTTTAGCAACCATGGGAAACTCTCTTGCCTGCCAACCTCTTGAGAGCAAAATAGTGTCTTATTTATTTCTGTAACCCACAGCCCCTAATTTTGAGTGTGCTTATGTGTGTGTAGTTTGAAATAAGACCGTGTATTTCTTATTTTAAACTCTTCAAGCAAGAGAACTGGCAATTCATTTTTTCTATTGCCTGGAAGGAAGCTACTTTCCAGTCTACTTTTCTATCATGGCCTCCCTTCTCTGGGATCTCTCAAAAATCTCCCCAGCCAAGAGATACTCTCTCTCTTTCAGATTGTGTTTTGCTCTTGGATGAGGCTTGCATCTTCAAAAGAGAAAAGTCTTTGTTAAAGACAAAGTATCATTGGCCTTTTGATGTTAAGAAATGACCATTGACACAATCATAAGAAAAAATGTAGTAATTTTTAAATACCCAGGAAATCATTTAAGAGTGAGCATGAAACTAGTGAATAGGGCTGGATGGCCTTAGGAAACAGGCCCAACAATTTATTACTAGTTTGAGCAGTCTGGATGATAGGGGTCACTTATGCTAGTCCTTCAAAAAATGCATTAAAAGCAGCTAAGTCTCTATAAATAGTTTAGAAATGGCACAATTACCCTCAACAGAGGGAAGTTAAGTTCTGGTTAGGATACATGGAAACAGGACAGTTGGTGCCTATATGAAGTTAGGAAATTGGACTTCATAGTTTCTTAGGCATAGCCTAACATATGTTGTCTTCCATATAATTTACAGCTTTAACTTTCTTTTGTATCTGTGGTTGGGGTTATTTTTAAGCTCTGTTTGGTGGAAAACACTGGATTTTCCCTTAACCTGGAAATTAGATGATGACACATTTCTCCATATTGTCATTTACACATAGGTGGTTCTAAAAAGAATCTCCTGCTTTAAAATTCAGGAGTCCCTCCAACTTACAAAGGCCTTCACTTGAATTGCAATCTGTTAGCTGTGTTCCCAAAATAGGAATTAAAAATGTGATATTTGTGGTTTGCAGATTTGGGGGCATGTGAGGAAGGGAGGGAGAAAGGAGGTAAATGGTAGTCTGTGGAAGAAGAGGATCTTTTCTAGCCCCTTTTATCACTTAGTGCTCCTGAGGAAAAATCCATACAGCAAGTAATGTGGTGGGGATGGAGGTTTCTTCTGAACATTCTCTCCAATTATCCAATGTTTACTGAGTGCCTACTATGGGATCTTCATCTCAAAAAACCAAGTGAGGGCAATTGCATTGGTGGAGGGAAGCTTACATACTCAGAGAGAAAATGGTGATGTCACATGGCTAACATAGCTAAATAAAAAGTGATGCCCTGTTTGAGTCTACTTGGAAGAGTTCTGTTTGTGATGAATGCTGAACAAAGAAGATTCTGAACAGACCAGTTTGGGGCTACTGTCAGCTATGCCCAACATTTACCATGCATCTAGTCAGCTAGATAAGGGGAATATACTGAAATGTTTTAGAGGGATTGTCAGCATACATGGGCCTCTATACCATGCTCAACCCCATGAAATTCCATCAGTGGATGTCAGATGGAAAAGGTTCTATCCAAGGTTCTGAAAATGGAGCTCTTCCAAGGTTTGCAGTATGCCCATGAAGAAGGGAGGGATGATTGCATAAGGAATGACCATGGTCCTACTCAGCCACAGGAAGGTTGCAGCTGAGCTACATACTTTATCCATTCATTTAACTTTCACCAACCTTATTATATGAAAAGCCCTTGGTGAGGCACTAAAAATACAGAGATGGATAAGATATGCTACTGACCTTTACCCTTGCAGAACTTGCAGGTGTACCTCAGAGGGATAGTCACTTAAGCACATCATTGCAAAGTAAGCTATCAGAAACTCAAAGTCCAGGGACAGTAAGAGTGGGGGAAAAGGAACAAAGACAAGAGACATTAGGGAAATAAACTGTCCAAATATGTTGATGATTTGACTCTGTGAAGAAAGAAATGAATCCATTTCTGTCTTATTCACCATTAAACCTTGAGCATCTTTTCAAAAACAGGAGTTGGATAGAGGAATGATTATTCCATACCCCTTCTCCCTGTAATGCATTCATTCATTCAGTTGGCTTATTCTGTGCCAAACACTATGCAGGGTAATTGTGATATAAAATTAAATGAGATATGGTCTCTGCTCTTGAATAGCTCACAGTATAATGGGGTGGGGGAAGACCGAGTGAACAAAGACATATTTAGATGGATCACTAAAACAGTTTTGTCAATGATGTAATGAAGGACTAAGTCTGGAGATCATCTAACAGATGAAAAGGTATTAATAGTCTAAACTCTGGCAGTAATACTAAGGATGAGTATAAGGGAAATATAAAAAAGGTATTGTTTGGAGTGGTTTTAGAGAATGGTGAGAAGGAAAAATAAGTTGATGTTTGAAAGAAACCTAGGTTTCTAGCTTTTGTGACTGGATGCTGTCATTGTTACAGAGAGAAATCATTCACAAGGAAAAACAGATTTGGGAAACAAGATTTAAGAGAAAATATCGAGGGTTTAATTTTAGAATTAACTTTGACTTTTGTGGATATCTAGGTATGATTGCCTAATAAGCATTTAGATACTTGTGTCTGATACTTAACGTAAAACATTTGAGCAAGGCATAATGATTCAGGAATCTTTAACTTATAAGACTCAAGGCTGTAGGAATAAATGAGATAACCCAATAAGATTATGTAGCATGTTGCTGAGGAAACAGCAATATATAAGGGTTGAGAAAAAGAAAAGGAAAAAGCAGTGGAGGATACTAAGAAAATCTTCAGATTCAATTCTTTTTACAAAATGCTTTCATTCTGGAGGAAGAAATTGGATAGTAGCTACAAGGACCCAGTGATTCTTTGTACCTTGGGATTCAGCCTGCTGTTTATGTGTGGTTCATGGCTTAGTTTACACCCTAATACTTCATTTTTACTTCATAGATCTGCCATGATTGCCTCTGATTCTCAGTATGAATATTGTAGTTCAGAGACTGGTTGAACACAGAGACTAGCCATGAGAATTTTCCTGTTGCAGTTTTTTTTTCCCTGACATAAATTTGTTCCCTTTGGAAAGGAAATCCCAAAATGTGACGAATAAAAAGAAGAAATCATGATTGTAATGGAAGTGGAATGGGGTGGGTAGAAGGTTGCAAGCATAAATGACTTGGCATACAGATGAGAACAAAACTGGAGCTTTCTTGTCATATGGGTTAGGATATAAGTCATGTATGAGTTTGTGTGTGTGTGTGCACACATGCAAGTGTGCATGCACAGAAACACATGCATTCACTCATGTTTGGTGAACATTTGTGAAGCCTATTTCTCTTTTTTTGAATATTAGTTGAAGATTTTCCCCATTCTTTATGGATGACTGACAGCCTGGCAGCCATCTGGACAGCTGGAAAAAAAGTACTTTAATCATTCAAAGACTGAGTTACAGAAGTTTTAGTTGCAAAACCCCTAGTGAACATGTAAATAGTCAGAAAGGAAAGAATCACTTCATGCATTACCATTATCTTTCTGAATAATTTATTTCCCTTTAGCAAACTTGGGCCTTACCCAAGTTAAAATTTTTACATTGAAATTTTGGTAGAACACAATTATGTTCAGAAAATGCTATTGGTTAAGACAAATTGTCCAAATGCAATTGTTTTAACCTATTAAGGTTTAAGTTATACACAATTAAATGTGCACCATTTAAGCATTCAGTTTCTGAGTATTAAAAATTGAATATACGTGCCAGACACGGTGGCACACACCTGTAATCCCAGCATCTCAGTAGGCTGAGGTAGGAGTATTTGAGTTCAAAGCCAACTCAAAGCCAGCCTCAGCAACTTATTGAGGACCTAAGCAACTTAGCAAAACCCTATCTCTAAATTATATGTGTGTGTGTATGTATATGTATACATACACACACACACATACATATGTGTGTGTGGGGGGGGGCTGGGGATGTGGCTCAGTGGTTAAGTACCACTGGGTTCAATCCCTGGTACAAAAAATGAATTGAATATACCCAAATTGGAGTCAAGTTTATCAGCTGCTCTCATTTTTTTGAGAACTTTTGCACAGGGCTCCCAGGACCATTCTTCACCAGTTAAGTGCTTTCTGCTGGTGAATCAATTCTCTAAAAAAATAGGTTATGCTGTGCCTCTTACTTGGCCCAACTTCCTCTCTTGATCTATTTGCCTGGATTACTTAAACTGGATGGGCTCAGTCATTTTGACTTTTCATTCTGCCCACAACACTTAGAATGCTTCTTTACAAATTATATATGTGACTTGCATTATATTTCTATCACATTGCATGCTTCAAGATAATATAGTATTGTATCACTTGCTTTTCTCTTTTGCAGCACCTTGGGTTTTTTCCATAATATTTAAGGCAATCTATAATTGTATCCTATATCCTTTATCTTTGTATCTAGATACATCTAGCACATCTAGCACAGTGCCTGTCACATAGGAGTTTAAAATGATTATTTGCCAATTGAAGACAATAATTCAATAATTATTTCATTAACAAGTTCATCTCCTGACATTGACTCTTGCCCTCTGCTAATCTAGTCACAATCTTGTGTTCAGAATGATCTTTGAAAAACAAATAGTTGATCTTGTAACCTATATTGCCAAAAAATCTTCAGAACTATATATTTGAATGAAGTTCAATTTTTAAATGTGACTTCCTTCCTCAGGATCAATTAAGTTGCACTGTGACCACAAACTAACCCCAAATATCAACAATGGTATTTTTACTGACCACTGTATGTTTCTGATGTAGGTGGGGGAAAAATAAAAGGGGACTGCTTCACACAGTTATGCAGAGGCCAGGCAAGTAAAGGCACCATTTTGTAGTGTAACCATCTACCGTTTATATATATATATTATATTTCAGAATGTATCTGTTCTTCATAAATTGTTTTCTACTAGTAACTTTATCAACTCTGGAGAGAACAAAGCCTTAAGGGTTTAAGGCGATTGTCGTATATAACACATTCACTTCTTTCCTATGCATTTATAATGCTATTCATTATGTACCATCCTTGGAAGAGTTGAATAAATAGCCACAAAAATCACTTATGTGTCCTGTGGTCCAGGTGATGAAACTTGATCGAAAAAGGCTACAAGTCTAGAAGAGTATGCGGCATATGGTATGTTGCAGATCTATGTCTCTCTCTCTCTTTTTTTTTAAAGTAAAAAAAAAAAAAAAAAACTATGACTGTTAGGTCTAGAACAGATCTTACAGATTATCTGATTAAACAGATCTCAACTCTGGGGGTACTTTGGGATCACTTGAAGAGTTTGTTAATTCAGATTTTGATTCATTAGTTTGTCAGGGGAACCACGAATGTGTATTTTTAAACCGTCCTCCCAAGTGATTTTGATGTAGTCATTTAATTACTGCTTTGGGCTTACCAGCAGGCATTTAAATATCACTTTTCTAGTCTAAACACTTCATTTTCACATTTGGAGTAGTCTTTGTCTCCTAGATGCAGAACACAATTCAGAGAAAGAAGTTTTGTGATCCAATGTCCAAGTCTGTCTATCTCCTGCAAAGCATACACTCTTACCCTTGAGTTGTAAAGCCAATTCCTCCTAGGATCAAATTGAGCTATAACAATGCTAGATGCTTTCCAGCGTCTTTTTGAGCTCTAATATTCTGGGAGATTTTACTTTTAAGTGAGAGTTTCCATACTAAGTATGGAAAACAAGTGGGGCAATTGCTCTTAGGAATTATACCATCTCTTTAAAAAGATGTAAGAAGAGGGATAAAGCTGGCTGCAATGGAAAACACGGTGATTATATTTGTTTCTAATATCAGAGGAACCAGAGTCCTAGGAAATTGACAGAGACCATTCAGAAGTTTACTAAGACAGCTTATGCCTGTGCTCATGTCCCCAATCTGATAAAAGTTAGTTGTAAAATCCAAGGTTTTAAGGTTACATTCCTTGACCTGACACTGGGCTCCCTCTCCCGCCCCCTCAAGGTTATGTATTTTAAAACATGTCTAGTTCAGAAACTTATCCATGATCTGAAGTTCCTTGGGCTATTGGGTTGAACAATGCCACATAATCTATTCATGTTTAGGGCTCAGAAAACTTTCTAGGTTACATAGATGACAGCTCACTGGAGATAAACTTAACGTGTTTGGTTCCTTTTCCCTAACTCCACTTTGTTTCACTAGTAGATGGGTGAGAAATGCTGTTCCCTGTACATGGAAGTAAAAAGAAAAGCATTTCCAACATAGGTCCAATGGGCAATTTCTTCTACCTGTCCCAGCAAATCACAGCATAGGAGAGATCTATGTGTGTTTGGTGCAAATTGGTTTTCCTTCATGTTTTCCAGAACTGAAGATGTATATGTTAATAAATTTATAAAACACATTTTATATAGTTTATATAGACCAACATTTCTCAAATTATATTTTGATGTACACTAGTACCACAAGACACTGAGAAAAATGGATTTCATTATTAAAAAAAAACTTTGCTAAAGCTGCATATTTTAAGTTTCATATTGTGGATTTACTTTCACTTACTCTTAGTTAAAAGCTCTAAGAAGTCCTTTTGTTATGAAACTCACTTATCGTTGTTCGACTCATCATGTCACAATCATGTAAGCACAGCACATTTCCTTGAAGGAACACCTTTTGATATCCTGTGGATCACCATATGGAAATGTTTTCAAAAGCAGAGATGTAATGAAAGGGCCTCTGGCAGTCATCCAATGCAAAAGAATACCTGTATTTAGGGTTTATTTGCATTGTGTACATAAAACAATTTCTGTCATTACACAGGTCAGAAAGGAAAAACAAACCTTTCATTTTTGAAAGGCTTGCATAATTATACAGTAATGAACATTGACATTTCTAACACTTTATTCTCAAAGTATTTTTTTGAAGTAGTATGGAATAATTTTTAAGAGGGTATTGCATTAGAGGTCCAAAGTCCTAGTTTTCCCACCATCTCTGCCACCAACTAGTGTCCTTAAACCAATTGATAATCTTCCCTAAATATCAATTTCTTCACTCATAAAGTAAAAATAACAATGACTATTTTATCCACATATTGACATGAGGTTCAAACAATTAAATATACAGGATAATTATTTCCTGGCATGGCAAAAGGGCACAAATGACAGACAATGGGAAAGGACTACTAAAGTGGGGGCTAGGATTAGGAGAGAACTAGCACTGTTCCAGGGTCTCTAATTACGTGCCTAAAGCACTGTGTCATTACTGCTCCCAAAGGATTGGAAAATTAAAAAAAACAGGACTGGTAGGCTGAGGCAGGAGAATCATGAGTTCAAAGCTAGCCTCAGCAACTTAATGGGACCCTGTCTCAAAGGAAAAACTTTTTAAAAAGGGTTGAGCACCCCTGAGTTCAATGGTTCAATCACTGGTATATATATATATATATATATATATATATATATATATATATATATACACACATACTGAGAAAATGCTTCATTTAGAAACCAAATTTCACCAATAGCTCCCATAGCTCTCCACCCCACATTTGGATGGATCAGAAAGCTTACAGCTAAGGGCAGCTAGAGCATAGGTAATGGAACCACATGTTTGATGTCTCAACTCTGACCTTCACCTGCATCACATCATCCCTCAATCCTTATCTCAAGAAACAATGAGCAGGCTCAGCATCTATTTGCAGGCACATTGCCTTCCTATCATCATCCTTCTCAGGTTAATATTCCAAATTCACCTCCTGATTGAATTCCTTTATCACTCACACAGCATATTTTGGAAGCTAATTTCCCTTCCCATCCAAGTTCTTATTGTTCAAGTGAAAACCTTCAAAGAAGGTGATAGAGATTTCTGTCCCCTCAGGTCTCTGGTAAAGATAGATGCCTGTACTGACTAGACCATAAGAATCACCCAGGATGCCAATTCTCTTGAATTCCTGACCTCTGGCCCTTAGTTGAAATTTTAGTCTCTGTGTCCTTGGTAATGTTTCCATTATGTGTTCTTGGTAACAGGACAAGAACATCTAAGATGTTTCTAAAATAATTCCTTTCCTGATGCCTTGTAATGATCAGCACTGTAATATAATATTTGCTGCAATTTGTATTTTCAAAATGTTATTCAGCACACATATGATTTACCCTTGCTAGACATGAGCACACAGACTGTTTACCCTACTGTACCAATTGTCTATAATGTATGACAAGGTATTCCAAATGTTAGTGGCTTACATCACAGGATCATCACTGAATGGTGTTGGGGGTCAGAAATCTGTGGATGGAATAGCTTGGTTCGCTGGCTCATAGTTTTTTCACAAATCTTCAAACAAGGTGAAGGAGGGCCAGGGCCACAGTAACCTCCAGGGTTTCCTGGGACAGATTGCTCTTCCAAACTTTCCCAGTGATTGTTGGCAGGATTTAGCTCCTTGATATCCATTGTAGTGAAGGCCTCAGTTCATCAGTAACTGTTTGGCAAAGGATGGCCTTTGTTCTTTGCCATGTGGAACTCTCTACAGAACAGTGCAACACATGGAGACTGGTTTCATCAATGTTAACAAGTGAAAGAAAGCAAACGAAATGGGGTAGATAGAAAAAAGGACGTAACAATTCTTCATAAACAAATCTCAGAAATGATATCCCTAGTGGGGCGTGGTGGTGCACACCTATAATCCCAGTGCTTGGGAGGCTGAGGCAGGAGAATCGTAAGTTCAAAGCCAGCCTCAGCAATGGCGAGGCACTAAGCAACTCAGTGAGACCCTGTCTCTAATAAAATAGTAAAAAGGGCTGGGGATGTGGCCCAGTGGCCGAGTGCCTCTGAGTTCAATCCCCGGTACCAAAAAAAAAAAAAAAAAAAAAGAAAGAAAAAAAGAAAAACAGAAGGAAACGAAAAGAAAAAGAAAGAAATGATATTTTTTTTTTTTTTCTGTTTTCTGTTACGTAGAAGCAAATCACTAGATCCAGATCATAGACATGGGGAATAGACTATGTAAGGGGATAGGATTTATGCAAGTGTGTGAATATTGGAAGTCAAGGATCACTGGAGAATTTGTAGTATCTTAGATGGTTACCTACCATAATTGTCTTATATGGGGCAAGTAACAAATTCTGGGATTTGTGCACTTTTTCCATGAAACATCCAAATCTCAAGAGTAGTTTCACCTCACTGTCCCTTAGGACTTCTTCTTTCAACCAGCAATTTTCTCTTTAATTGAATGTGTAACAAATCTTATTCGTTCTATACCTAGATGTCTCAGGTTTTTAATATGGCAAGATATTTTTATCCTTCTCTACACAAATTTTATCATCTGGTTTTCACTTCCTTGTGGGATTCTTTATCCCTACTTTTGATTACTTGCTCATGGAGCATGTCTTACTCTCTTTACTTATTTTGCCATCCTTTAATACTTCATCCCTGTGTGACTTTTGACTTTTTATTTTTTTATTTTTATTTTTTGGTACCGGGGATTGAACTCAGGGGCACTCGACCACTGGGCCACACCCCCAGCCCTTTTTTGTATTTTATTAGAGACAGAGTCTCACTGAGTTGCTAAGTGCCTCGCCATGGCTGAGGCTGGCTTTGAATTCGTGATCCTCCTACCTCGGTCTCCCAAATGCTGAGATTACAGGTGTGCGCCACCGTGCCTGGCCTTTGACTATTTTTTTGAAATAAGTCAGATTCCTCATACTGTTGTTTAAAAATAAAAGGATATGGAATACAAAGTTTCTTCTATAACTTGAATTTGGTAGTGTTATTTTAGAATTTATCCATTTTATTTTATTTTATAATGCTTTAGGTACATTTTTATAACTGAGTAGTCACATATTGAGTATATTTAATAAGATTAAGCTCTTATTGAAACACATTTTGGTATCTCATAATTTAAAGACACAAGGGAGTTAAAACTACTTCTATAATCACCCTTTCCTTTCCTGTTATATTATTTTTTCCTTCAACAGTCTTTTCTGGCATATAAATTTAACCAAAATTTCTAATTTTGTCCTATTTTATGAAAATGATATTGTCAATGACTTTACAAATTAAAACTTAGAATTCATATTTATTTTCATCAAAAATGAGCTTGTAAATTTTTATCAATTGTCCCTTCTTATGTACTTATTTTATTTTTTAAAAAATCAGCCAATTACTTATTTTATTAATGATAATCAGCTTGGATGCCTCTATTAATCTATGTCCAATGTTCAGTTACTACCAAATGCATAGTGAATCTACTTTCAAAAATACCTTGTTTTCTGCATTCTGACTGCATGAGATTTAAGTCACTTGTTAGGTCTACCCTGGCTTGCAGTTCAATAAAATTTTAAACAAACAAACAAAAAAGGAAACATGAATTGTCAGCCATCTCACTGATGAGTTTTATATCATTCTATCAATTTCAAGCACCAGAGGTAGATAAAATTTTTATTCTTTAATCAGAACAGACTTGCTGTTCTACCAAGCAATGAAAAACAATCCCGAAATGTAGCATCTTATTTGACATGAGGCGGGCATACCTTTGTATTTAATGAAGCAGAATTAAAACAGGAGAGGAATCATCAACATTCTGTGAGATTAGTTTTATATTCACCATAAACTAGGCAATCAACTAATATTTATAAGCTACTATAGTGGTTTCAACATTATTCTAGGTTCTTGGAGTATCAGGAAGAGATAATTTGAAAATGATGATTGCCATCAAATATCTAATGGCCTGTGGTTCCCTCATGCAGTACTTATTTGGATTGAGACCAGACACCAGACATGAATTTCAAGAACATCATGGAGATCTATGGAAGTGTGCCTTAAAATATTAATAAAATTTCATAAGAATAGGAGAAAAGAGTAAATAATAGCATGAATGCAGGTGTGGAACCAAGAAAATGGTCAGGTGAAATTTTCCTTTTCATTTTGTCTTCACTAATATCTTCCCATTTAAAAGAAATCTTCTCAATGACAGGTCACAAGTGGCTTAAATTTTCCCAAAATTCATACTGGTAGGGATAGACCACTTTCAGCTCAAATACTGGCCAAATATACACTCTTCTTGTTATCACAGCCATATATATGTGTGAGGCTTGACTCTGGGAGTCCCAACCAATAAGTTCTGGCCACTTACCCTAACAACATATGAAAAAGGCAAAGGTGGAAAGCAGGGAAAGGAACTTTAATCAATATAGCCATCTGAGGAAGGCAAAGTGAAATAACGCATCTCATCCTGTTTTCAGGATACTGACATGAACTTCAGGGTTAAGTAGAGGATAAAATTGGGGCTGGGGTTGTGGCTCAGTGACAGAGTGCTAGCCTAGCATGTATGAAGCACTGAGTTCAATTCTCAGCACCACATAAAAATAAATAAATATAATAAAGGTATTGTGTCCATCTATAACTAAAAATATTTTTAATAATAGAGGAGAAAATTGGACAGAGGTTAAAGGTATTTATAATTAAACAATTTTGGTCAAACTGTTTTCTGGTTGATCATTATCTTAGATTTGGTTCTGTGAGGTTGCTCCTGAAAAGTCCTTATTGCTTGCAGAGCATAATCTCCATTTGCTTCACAAGATGCAGGATGTTTATTTATCAGACCCATGGTCTTGGAGAGGGGCAGTTTGGCTTCCTTGAGACAACTGCTCCTGTTTAGGAGGTCAGCCTCTGTTCTTGTCATGGGGTAATTGTTCCTACTTAGGAATGATGTCATCATGGGGTGATCTGTCTGTAAACCTCTGCTGTTCTTGGAATCCGAGGTGACTGAAGTTTTAGACCAATGACTGAAGATTTCTAGGTGCCACTCCAGGGGTCTGGAATATTGAATGTTCCTTCAATATTGACAATACCTTGAAGGAGCCCTAATCAGGAAGGGCTGTTGTAGCTAGCTGGAAGCCATAAGTTCCACCTGATATGTATGTGACGCACCTGTAGGCACCCGCAAAGCTGAAGGTATATAACCGGGTGAAAGCGGTCCGAGTTAGGAGAACGGAGAATTCAGTCAGCCGGGCAGTCATTCGGTCGGTCAGAAGAATCAGCGGTCAGAACGTAGGCAGAGCGGTTACAGAAGAGAAACCAGATAGAAGACAGAAGAGAAACCAGATAGAAGAAGTAATGACTGGTCAGAGTTAGGCCGAGGCTCCCAAGGAAGACAGAAGACAGAAGAAAGAAGAAGGAAGAAAGAAGAGAGAAGAAAGAAGCTCTAATCTTTCTCTAAGCTAAGCTCTATCTTTCTTTCTCTCTAAGACTCTAAGCTAAGAAGAAGCTCTATCTTTCTTTCTCTCTAAGACTCTAAGCTAAGAAGACTCTAAGCTAAGAAGAAGCTCTATCTTTCTTTCTAAGACTCTAAGCTAAGAAGACAAGAAGAAAAGCTCGCTTTAATCTTTCTCTCTAAAAATCTTTCTTTCCCTTTCTAAGCTCTAAGAAAGTAGAAGTAAAAGTAGTAAAAGCTTCACTCTGCCTCCGAGAGTTTTTCCTCCCGGTTTTCGGTACCAGGCAGCTTACAAATGGTGTTCCGTCCCGGGCTCGGCAGGCAGAGAAGAAAAGCTAAGAAATAAGAGCAATGAAAAAGCATAGCCTCAGACTCAGTTGAGACCAGCAAAAAGAGTAGAAACAAGAGAGCAGAGCCTCTGACTCAGTTGAAGCCAGTTAAGAATTAAGCCGAAGCAGAGTAGCTGGCCAAAAGCTGAAGCAGAGTAGACAGCGAAAAGCCGAAGCAGAGTAGCAGCGAAAAGCCGAAGCGAGCCGGCCAAAAGCCATAAAAAATAAAGAAGCTAGAAAAGCTATACAAAGAAAAAGCCTTGAGCTTTAGCAAAAAGCCATAAAGAAAAAAGCCATGAGCTTAAAAGAAAATAGAAAGCCATTGAGCTTTGGCAAGAAAGCCATAAAGAAAAATAAAGAAGAAAAAAAAAAAAAAAGTCAAAGCCGCTTATACAATTGTGCTTAACTAAGTGCGTTAGTTGCTCCTCAGCAGTAGGCTTCCTTAAAGCCACAGCACCTTCTCAAAAAGGGCTCAAATATCCACCCTTTCAAAAATAAAAGGTGAAAAGCTAGGTAGGGAAAATAAAAGAAAATAGAGAAAATAAAATAGAGAAAATAGAAAGCACCTTTTTAAACTAAAGGGAAGGAAGGAGCCCTAATTAGGAAGGGCTGTTGTAGCTAGCTGGAAGCCATAAGTTCCACCTGAAACAAGAGAGCATAGCCTCTGACTCAGTTGAGGCCAGTTAAGAATTAAGCTGAAGCAGAGTAGCCAGCGAAAAGCCGAAGCGAGCCGGCCAAAAGCCATAAAAAATATAGAGAAAAAGCCTTGAGCTTTAGTATAAAGAAAAAAAAAAGCCATGAGCTTAAAAGAAAATAGAGAATTAAATAGCATGGTAAAAACCATGCAGAAAAAAAGCCATTGAGCTTTGGCAAGAAAGCCATAAAGAAAAATAAAGAAGAGGAAAAATAGAGAAAAAGCCTTGAGCTTTAGTAAAAAGAAAAAAAAAAAAAAGTCAAAGCCACTTATGCAATTGTGCTTAACTAAGTGCGTTAGTTGCTCCTCAGCAGTAGGCTTCCTTAAAGCCACAGCACCTTCTCAAAAAGGGCTCAAATATCCACCCTTTTAAAAACAAAAGGTGAAAAGCTAGGTAGGGACAAGAAAATAAAAGAAAATAGAGAAAATAAAATAGAGAAAAATAGAGAAAATAGAATTAAAGCACCTTTTTAAACTAAAGGGAAGGAATATGAAGGAGCCCTAATCAGGAAGGGCTGTTGTAGCTAGCTGGAAGCCATAAGTTCCACCTGATATGTATGTGACGCACCTGTAGTCACCCGCAAAGCTGAAGGTATATAACCGGGTGAAAGCGGTCCGAGTTAGGAGAACGGAGAATTCAGTCAGCCGGGCAGTCATTCGGTCGGTCAGAAGAATCAGCGGTCAGAACGTAGGCAGAGCGGTTACAGAAGAGAAACCAGATAGAAGACAGAAGAGAAATGACTGGTCAGAGTTAGGCCGAGGCTCCTGAGGAAGACAGAAGACAGAAGAAAGAAGTAGGAAGAAAGAAGAGAGAAGAAAGAAGCTCTAATCTTTCTCTAAGCTAAGCTCTATCTTTCTTTAAGCTAAGCTCTATCTTTCTTTACTCTACTCTAAGCTAAGAAGACAAGAAGAAAAGCTCGTTCTAATCTTTCTCTCTAAAAATCTTTCTTTCCCTCTCTAAGCTCTAAGAAAGTAGAAGTAAAAGTAGTAAAAGCTTAACTCTGCCTCCGAGAGTGTTCCTCCCGGGTTACGGTACCAGGCAGCTTACAATACCTTAGTTACTGTAGGGGGATGAAATAGATTAGATAAATTTAGGGCTAATAAACCTTGTATTACCAGTTTTTTTAAATATATATTTTAGTTGTAGATGTATACTATACCTTTATTTTATTTATTTATTTTTATGAGGTGCTAAGGATTGAACCCAGTGCCTCACACGTTAGGCAAGCACTCTACCACTGAGCTACAATTGCAATCACTGTATTATCGGTTTTTATATGAACACACTTTAAATGATTAATATGCCTACGTGTAGAGCTGAACAGGTATCTGAAAACAGATAAAAAATGCAAGAAGGCTTGCCAAACTTTATCCTCCTTTTAGTTAACTATTGGGCATCTGCAGGCCCAAATGAAGAGTCAGTGCTTTTAGCAAAAGCAGCCTCTAATTCTCTGTTACATACCCATTTTTATGTTCTTTTGTTGCCATTTCCTCTAGTCTACAACTGCTTTGGATTCAACTGCTGATCCTTGGTCCAGATTTGAAAGTTGTCCCACACTTCCTCATCTGTTGCCCATCTTTCTATATTTAGTTGTACTTTTCCTTTGTAAACATTTGTAAGATGCTTACTCTAAACCAGACCTTATGATAAATGCTTTAAGTGAATAACAGATGAATGAGGCATGACCCCTACCCTTAAGGAGTTTATAGTCCTGAGGGGTTTGGGGACAGATAAGGCAACAACAACAACTCTTATACAAAATAAACTAAACAGTGCCATCAGGTATGCTAAATCATTACTGTAAGGAATATTCCTTAGTTGTATATGTGGTATTTGCTTTTCAACTATGCATTTTGTAGGTCTCAATTCTGAAACACATTTTGAAATAAAAAGTGTGTGTGTTTGTATCTGTATGTAATGTTTTTTCCCTGTTTAATTATTACATGGCCTCTATTCTTTCCTATCAATGAATCTTTGGGGTGCCTAGAATGTCACTACATCATGAGCTGATGCCACGGACTCTGATCCATTCTCCAAAGGGCTTTCATGGTCCTTGGGGTGAAGGTGATGTAACAGCTAAAATAAGTCTTTTCTTGTTGGTCAGGAAGCATCCCATTGACACCACACCTTAGATTGGTGTTCAGCACAATTGGTGGGAAGCAGAAATTAAACTGAATCTTGGCACCAGTGTTCTGTCAGTTCGTCCCATGAAAGGAAGTTCCTTTCATCCTTGCAGAACTGAGAATTGAATTCTCATCAAAATAAATAGTTTCTTAATCCATTAAAAAGTAAACTCTTCTCTGCTGACATCTGGGTCATAATAAAAATGTGATAAGTCAGGAGGAGGCAGAGCCTGGCTGTGCTGGCCTGATAACAGTGCCATATAATAGAGGGTGTGTGGTTCTGGAAAACAAGGCCTGTAAATAGAGCACACACTTGACATAATGACAATAGAAGAAATTTTAGAATATATCCCTGTCAGGAAAATGGACCCAGCTCTCTATCCATTCCCTTAAGCTAGTAAACATTATTGCACACTAGTGTATACTGAGACCCTGGCAAAAACCATGATGAAAGGGAACTGGTGTATGGTTGCAGGGGTTATGGAGATGCTTGCTCTTTGTACAAATGGAGATATGGGATATGGGTGGTCAAAGACCGACTTGGTTGTAGTGAAAAATACTATTACCTGGTGAGTCAGAGTAGAGGTAACAGATACATTTTATAATAACCTCAAGCTTTGTTATAGTGATTTTCAAAATGGGTATAGGGGATTGGTATTGGAAATATATTAGATGTTTTATGAAAAAAATCACTCACTCCTGAAACCTTCTTTTATAATTCAATAGGTAAAGCATTGTAACATAAATTTTGGGAAAAAGTCTCCTTTCCATCTATTGAGAACTATTGCTCTAGGAAAAATCCATTTGGTTAATTTAAAAAGAATCCTGGTTGGTTAACCTGAAGTCACCTGCTTTTACCTAATGCCTTTCCCTGATTCTGCTTACGGTTTTGTGATCTAGGCATTTTGTTTTTATTCTCTGCAACCAAGCCCCCACTTCACATTCCCCTTCCAATAACTGGATCTGTATTCAGTTTCCCTGACACAAGCTCTTGGACAGATAGCTGGCCCAGAGCTCAAGTTCCTCTAAAGGATCAGTTCTCTAACTTCAGAGCACATTTAAATCAGGTGTACTCTGTAGATAAAATATAAGACACCTAGTTACATTTGAATTTCAGATAAACAACATAAAGGTCTAGTATGAATATAGTAGGTCACTTGTAACATTTGAAACTTATTTATTACTTGTAATAAACTTATTTGAATGTCAAATTTAATTGGAAATCTTTGTATATTTTAATATTTATTTATTTGTTTTAGTTGTACACAATGCATTTATTTTTACATGGTGAAGAGGATCGAACCCAGGCCATGCACATGCTAGGCGAGCGTTCTACCTCTGAGCCACAACCCCAGCCCCAAAATCTTTGTATTTTTATTTTCTTAATCTGGTAACCCAAATTAGGCATTTTTGGAAAATGCAGATTCTTGGGTCCCAACTTCAGAATTCTGATTTGGCATGTCTGGAGTACACTGAGACGTTAGCTAAAGAATATACTTTATAAAACCCTTATTCAACACTAGAAACCTATTTGCAGCCCCTGAACCTTGATACTTATAAAGCCTGAAGTCCTTCCATGGAATCATAGTCCTGAACGTGTGCCCTCCTCTATTGCAGATTTTCAGCCCTTATCTCTCTATGCAAGGAAGCCAATCGGTGCAGAATATTTGTTTCCCAAAGCCCTTAGCTCCAGGAAATGTAGGGAAATTGTGCAAATGATTTTGTTTTGTTTTTTAGGTACTGGGGATTGAACCCAGGGGTTCTTAACCACTGAGCCACATACCCAGCCCTTTTTAAAAATATTTTATGGAGAGACAGGGTCTTGCTGAGTTGCTAAGGGTCTCCCTAAGTTGCTAAGGATGAACTCATGATCCTCCTGCCTCAGCATCCTGAGCCACTGGGATTATAGGTGTGTGCTACCATGCCTGGCAGTGCAAAAGTTTTTTAAACTACTCTCAACTTATAGTAAGGATAATAGCTATAACATATAGCATTTACTATATGACAGGCAGTCTTCTGAGTGCTTTTATGTATGTTAACCCTTTTAAGCCTCACAACAACCCATAAAAGTAGGTACTATTATTATCCCCACTTTAAAATGAACAAAATGAAATACAGAGATTTTAAGTGACTAGCTCAAGATCATACATCAAATAAGTTGCAGATCTAAGCACTTTAATCTATTTATAATCACCTAAATCAAATTGTGAAGTTGACAGTTTGTTTTCCTTATCCCCCACCTGCCTATTTGCCACTGTTTCCCAGTCCCCAGTCATTTTCCTGTATTCTCTAATTTTCTTCTTGTGTCCAAAAATCTAACTCAGCAATCTGGTTTTCTCAAGCATCAATAAAAACCACAGGGACAGTCACTAATAAGACTTTTCTTGCCCTCAAAATTGCTAAAACAATAGCTACCTTGCTGACCAAGAGATGTGGTATGTGCATTTGTGTGTGTTGTCTGTGTGTCTGTGTCACATGTGTTGGAGGCAGGGTGAGTGATGATATCCAAATATTTTCTAGGTAAATGTAGGCAACTTCAAGAAAAACAGATGGCCAGTTAATAGTTTAGAGTGAATCACATCTGACAATTCTTGCAAGTGGGCTAAATAGGATGTTTCTCCACCCCCCAAAAATTAAAGGTAAAATTGCCTATTGATTATAATAGCAAGAATGATTTTATTAAATGGAACTGTGTGCATCTCCTTTCTCCTCATTGGAAACAGGCACTGACTCAGAGGAAATCTCCTCCTTTAATTGCAGATCTCTGAATGGAACACTTCCTGTCTGTGTCCTAATTAATACCTCAGTTCAGCTGAGTGTAATTGGCCTAGAACGCAGAACTATTTTCAGTGTCTCTTGGGCTGGTTGCACACTAAGGATTCAGATGAAGCTACAGAACGTGTCAGAAACAAGCTGAGAGCTTAAGAAATAAAGCTATTCTGTAAGGGTGGGAAAGCAATAGAATGTTTTTGGAAGAGATATACCAACACAAGAAATAATTGAAGCAAAGCAAGTAGCGTTTGTCTCTTTCCATAAAGAGGGAGTGTTGGAAATGGTTCATTTATTTATTCATTCACTCATTTATTCATCCATCCATTCAATAAATATTTAATGTGGTTCTACTAAATGTTACCCACTATATGAGAAGCTAGTAATGCAAATATGAAAAAGAAAATGTTATGATTTTTGTAGAACTTATGTGTTAATGAGGAAAGATTGGATGCAGAATCCTGTGCTTTGGATTCAGTAACATGGATCAGGACCATAGCTCAGCGAGCCACTGAGGTCACCATAAGTGATGACTTAGGATCACTAGAGGCCTAATGTCACTGCCTAAGGTCAAAAATAGGAGGTGAGCTGACCATCACCATTTGGATGTCCTTCTCCATCCTTGCTTCTGAGTCAAAACCTACTTGTCCCTCAAGATCTGCCTGCTATTTCACTCATTCCACAAAACCTTCTACACAATAACATCTCACAATAAGATCTCCTTATCTTGCTTTCTAAGTCTGCAGTTTTGCTCTTGGTTATGCAAGGTCTTCTTTCCTATTCATTTTGTGTTCTTGTCTAATATCTGTTCTTACCTTGCTAGTAGAAGGGGTAAGTGAGGAGGTTGTCACTGATAGGATAAAGACAAGTTTTGCCTGATTTTTATCCATAAGGACCAAGGAAGTAAAACAAGAAACGAAAGGAAACTAGTAAAGAGTGTTTTCAAATCTATCTGGAAGAGAAAATAAATTATTGAAAATAAATTATTTGAGCCTCTTTAGAAGCTCACACATTTTCTGAGAAATCCAGAGAATCAAACTTGGAGGAATTACAGTCAAAAATAGCACTCAAAATTACAGAGTAGAACTGTAGATACCACTCCACACTACTACTGAGCATAAATATCTCAGCTTGGAACTATAAGGAAGACAGACCCTGATTTGAGGGAGCTGGCCTGGTGCTATCACCCAGGACTTGGTAGTGCTAGGAGCTGGTCTGTCATTCATAACCAGACCTTGATTTTCTCTAATTGTACATGAGTAATTTCTCAGACCATCAACATCAGACAGGGGCACTCTGTGAGGTGATAATTCAATGTAAAAATATAAACATTGCCACAAACAAAAAGTAACAAGACATCTTTTTAACATGGCTAATATGAGTTACTATTGCTTCTTTACCAATTACAGACTTAGCCTTAGGCTATTCTTCCCTATTCCTATGTAAGATTTATTAAGATATCCACTCAGAATTACACCTGCTTCCCAACTGCATCTAATTCAGAGCAAGCCCAGCTTCCTTAAATCTTCCCAAAAATCACCTATCAGAAGCTCAAATCCTACCATAAGTTCCATCTAATACCCTCCCTGGAATGTGCAGTTTCTCTTCCAAAAACAAGGGATAAATCCAACTTGTTCAACTACTTCAATGTGTTCCTGGTGGTAGTATCTGCCAGTATCACTTGCTGTGGGCACCAGAAACTACCAGTATGACCTTTTCAGGTGCTGCCTCTAAATTTTAAGTGGAACTGTCATTGTATTGATCAGAATGGAGTCCATATAGCATCTTCTTTTATGTACCAGTAACTTTAATTTGAGCTCTGAGTAGGTGCATTTGATTAAAGGAGCATAGGTCACATGCTTATACTCTATACTTTCTTTGAGGAGTCTGGGACTTTTAATATAAAGAATTCTCAAAACAGGAAAATGTTACAAAGTGCTGAGAAGTTGTAACAGGTATTATAGTTTTTCTACTCAGGTCCTCATGGATCACTTTTATGAGTCTGGTGTGCCTATCCTTCATCTGCTGTGGGTAATGCTAATAAAAGCTTAAATCCATAACCTTCTCTGTAGAACTGCCCTTGGGCAACTGAAGCTGCCTCATCTGCGAATTATGTTTATCCCCTATGGCAGTCCATAGCCAGTGATTAATTTGGGAAGAGTTAAAAAATACCTATCTTTTTGCCTGGTAGGATAGACTCTTCAGAGCAATTTATATACCAAGATTTACCCTGGGATCATGTTAGGGCTAGATTTAACATGAAATTGTATCCTTGTTTAGCTTCTTTCTCTTGTTTATCCTGCTTTCTTACCCTGTTTTCCTCATTTCTCATAGGATTCTCCTCAGATCATTCTCCTAATAAACTACTTACACAAGAATCCCTCCAGGGATTGAAAAGGACATTGATAATGACACAAATAAATTGAACCATATCTTATGTTTATGAATAGGAATTTTTTTAAATGTCCATACTACCTAAAAAGATATACATTTGGAATGCTACATGTATCAAAATTACAATGTCATTTTTCACAGAAATAGAAAAACAATCCCAGCATCATAAGGAATCACAAAATAATGCAATAGTGAAAGCAATCTTGAGCAAAATGAGCAAAGTTGGAGGTATCTCTTTCCCTGATTTCAAAACGTGTTACAAAACTGTAGTAACCAAAACAGCATTGTACTAGCATAAAAGCTGATACATAGATCAAAGTAATAGAATAAGAGCTTATAAATAAACCTAAATATTTATGGTCAATTGATTTTGACAAAGGTAAATCATGTTGGGAAAACTCCATATTAACACACAGAAGAATGAAGTTAGACCCTTATCTGACACCATATTTCAAAATAAATAAAAAATATTAATTCAAAAAGGATTAAAAACTTAAATATAATGTCTGAACCTGTAAAAATTCTGGAAGAAAACACAGGGAGAAAGTTCCATGATATTGGTCTGGGCATTGATTTTTTTATATGAACCCAAATGCATAGAAAACGAAGCAAAAACAGATAATTGGGACTCTGTCACACTAAAAATCTTCTGCACACCAAAGGAAACAATCAACACAGTGAAGAGACAGATTATAGAATGGAAGAAAATATTTGCAGACCATACATCTGATAAGGGGTTAATAACAAAATTTATAAGGAAAACAAACAACCCAATATTAAAAATGGGCAAAGGATATAAATAGACCTATCATAAAAGAAGACAACAAATGGCCAACATGCATATTAAAATGTGTTCAACATCACTATTCAGGGGAATGCAAATTAAAACCACAATGGGATATTACCGTTCACCTGTTAGAATGATTATCATCAAAAAATGAGAGAGAAGTTTTGGTGAAGAGGTGGAGAAACAGATATGCTTACATACTGTTGGTGGGAATGCAATTAGTACAATCATTATGGAAAACAGTATCAATATAAGTTTCCCTTGAACACTTAAAAATAAAACTACCATATGACCCAGCAATCTCACTACTTCGTGGGTGACCAGAGGAAATTAAATCAGTAAGCCAAGGGAACATCCAACTTCCCATAATCATTGCAGCATTATTTACAATAGCCAAGTTATGGAATCAAACTAAGTGTTCATCAACACATGAATGGGTAAGGAAAAGGTGGTGTAATATGTACAATGGAATACTACTATTCAACTTTAAAAAGGAATTCCTGTTATTTTCAACAATAGGTATGAACCTAGAGGGCATTATGATAAGCGAAGTAAGGCAGGCAAGACAAATATTAGGCCATCTTCACTCATATTTGGATTCTAAATAAAATGAACTTATAGAAGCAGAGAGTAGAATGTTGGTTACCAGGGATTGGAGGCAGGGAGTTGGAGAGATAGTTAACTGATGCAAATGTTCAGTTAGATAAGAGAAATAAGTTCAGACATCTGTTGTACAACATGTTTGGTATGGTTAAAAACAACATATCATATTCTTGAAAATTGCTAAGAGAGTTGATTTTAAGTGTTCTTACCATTAAAATATGTGAGGCAATACATATGTTTATTAGCTGAATTTAGCCACTTGATAACATATACATATTCCAAAACAACATGTACATAATAAATGTATACAATTTTATCATTTAAAATGAATTTAATAATAAAAAATCTCTCCTGGTAAACTGATCCTCAGACAGCAGCCATAAAGAATGCCCAGAGTCTTTAGTTCACTCCTTTGGCTAACTAATATCAACATATATTCTTTTTCCACTTAACACTTCACAATAAAATATCTTAATAAAACATAATGTGAGTTCTCCTGATATTAACTAAAATGTGCAAAAGAGACATTGGGTGCAGTGGCACATACCTGTAATCCCAGTGGCTCAGGAGGCTGAGGCAGGAGGAGCATAAGTTCAAGGTCAATCTCAGCAACTTAGAGAGGCCCTAAGAAATTTAGTAAGATCCTGCCCCAAAATATTTTTTTAAAAAAGGTCTGGGGATGCAGCTCAATGGTAAAGTGTCCCTGGGCTTAATCTCCAGTACTGTAAAAACAAACAAGCAACAACAACACACAAAAAAAAACTAACATTGACAACAACAACAGACATGACGAGTTTGCTATATTCAGCTCTAATTCCAGAATCTTTGGATGATGTGCATTCATCTTATGATTCTATCACAATTCTATATTGATATTTTGTAAGTAGAGAATGTTATAAAGGTCATGACTACATATAAAATAGTTGAATGGGAGGGGGAAATAGACACATCATGGCAAGCACAAAACTATGAGTAGAGTATAGTCTTTTTCTGCAACTTTCCATTATTCAGTCTGTTTCTTCTGTCCTCAGTCAGCAACTAAGCTGTCTTAGTCTGTTTTCTGTAGCCATTTAGCTAATAGTTCTGGAGGCAGAGATGTCCAAGAGCACAGTGCTGGAATTTTATCAGCTTCTAGTGAGGGACTACTTGCTGCATCATAACATGATGGAAGGCATCACATGGGACATAGCAAATGTGCTAGGTTGAGTCTCACTCCTCTTATAAAACCACCACTCTGATCATGGGGACCCCACCAACATGATCTCATTTAATCCTAATTACCTCCCAAAGGCCACACCTTCAAATAACATTAACATATATATTTGAGGAGTAAGTTTCCAATACACAAATTTTGAGAAGATAGAGTCAAACCATAGCATAAGGTAATCAAAATTCTTACCTCAGATATGACCTAAACTTTCATTTCTAACATATAAGAGTCTTTGGTAGTCCTCCCTTACATAAGGTTATACAACTCTTCTGTTTTAATTTTTATCACTGGAATGGCAATAGAAGAAGAAGTTTTCTTGGATCCTGTGTGTCCCAGACGTACAGTTCCCTACCTTCACTTTACAGCAGCAACCCCTTGGCACACAATCAAGCCCTGAAACTCC
This sequence comes from Tamias sibiricus, assembly GCA_025594165.1. Taxonomy (NCBI): domain Eukaryota; kingdom Metazoa; phylum Chordata; class Mammalia; order Rodentia; family Sciuridae; genus Tamias; species Tamias sibiricus. The sequence goes on along the minus strand of CM046667.1, from coordinate 103,458,435 downwards.
TGCTTTGGCGGGCAGTCTAATAGTATGAGTAGGTCAATTACATGGGTGGCTTTCTCATCTTCTAGATAACAGAAACATTGTTGTGTGCCCTAGAGGATGGATATCTCTCTTGAGTAATGAAACCTCTAGATGAGTAGAATGATACAATTTTTGTGAATGGGATATTAGATGCAATATTGAGAAGAGTCACTCCATCTCCTACCCTTGGTTTCTAAAATACTGGTTATGAAAAATATGACACTGGCTGGGTTCAGCGGTGCACACCTATAACCCATATGGTTCAGGAGGTTGAGACAGGAGGATCTCAAGTTCAAGACTACCCTCAACTACTTAGTGAGACCCTGTGTCAAAATAAAACATAAAAAGTGCTAGGGATGTGGCTGATTGTTGATTGTTCCTAGATTCAATCCCAATACTAAAAACAAACCAAAAAGAAAAATATGACACTGTTTACAGGTCAGTGGTTCATTTCATATACCATTTCCTATAGAATAACACTTCTAATTTTCAGGTGTTTACTCCTGGAGACTTCATAACTGAGTTTTTCATGAGCTATTGCACTACTCTATCAGAATACTGGTTTTTGCAGTGTGTGGTAAAAGATTAGTGAGTTCTAGGCTGGGGCTGTAGCTTAATGGTAGAGCACTTGCTTAGCATGTGTGAGGCACTGAGTTTGATCCTTAGCACCACATAAAAATAAACAAAATAAAGGCATTCTGTCCATCTACAACTATAAAACAATTTTTTAAAAAGATTAATGAGTCCTGCAGGCATTAGTCCATAATCTTCCTTCTTTCTCTATAAAATGAGCTTCTTGTGAGAAGTACAATGGCAGCAAAGAATAACACTCATTAAATCTATGGGGGATGGTGCTGGCAGAAGCACTGCAGGATGGCAAAAATAATCCATATCAGAGCAAGTATTATTTGTAGTGAGGACAAAATGGATACCCCATCGACAATGAAGTATATCTGAATCAATTGACATGCTACTATGTGGCTGTATGGTATCTCTAGAGAATTAGAACTTACTAGAGGCTTAGCATGGGCTTCTGCTATTATTAATTTGGTCACTCATCAGGGACAGTAGTCAAATTAATCTTGATAAGTGGAAGTCCATGTTTTATATTCTATGCTTACGTTCTTTGTCCTGATGGACACTATAATTCACTAAGTCAGCACTGGGGGCTGAGGGTGGACAGGGAAAAGAGATTGACATATGCAATTGGGACATGTTGTTCACTTGTTTTTTGGGAGATTTCTCCAGGGTGTTGGATTTTTGTTGAGCTAACATATGGATCAGATCATAGACATTCTCCTGAAATGGTATAAATGACAGCTCTGTAAAGTTGATGTTATATTGATGATCAAGTGTACAAAATCAAATAATAAAGGCATGATTTTTACACCAATGTAAAATCTGGTTCAGGGATCTATTCTCAGCCCCTTGGGGATGGCTCCAGGGAGCATTTGAAAGATAACTAAGGTTTAGCCTATTCTTGATGAGGCTAGGCCTCAAGAATGGGGAAGGAGATTTGTGGACAAAGAAGTAGAAAGAGCATTAGACTTGAAATCTGAAAATCTGAATTTGACTTTCAGCTCTGTTATTTTAAGCTATATGCCCATGGGCAATATGCTTCATCCCTCTTGGTTTTTTCCCTTTCTTATCTATAAAATAGAGTGAATAGTTTCTTTGTCAACCTTGTGAGGTTTTAAGGTCTAAAATGACATAACTCATTTGGAAGCATTTAATATACTATGAAGTGTCATACAAGTTTTAAATGAATTATTGCTGTAAAGGAATTTTGTTTAACTTGAAGGGGAAGGGAAAAAAAGAAAAGAAAAAAAAAAAAAAAAAACCAAGACTCGATGCCATGATTTCCTTAGGGCATGGTTCAAGCCAATGGATAGGGCCCAGAATTTCTAATTCCTCTAGCCCCACCAAGTGGCCAGTGGAGCTGGCAAAAGTACCATGATCTGAAAGAGTCCATCTGAAAGAAGTCTTGCAGTTTATTTCTGGCTGTGCCCTTTGAGTCTCAGCAAATGGAGGAAGCAACATGTACTCACATGGTCTAGATTAAACAATCCTTTGATGGATGATTCTGAAAACCATGGGAGCAGATAATGAGGAGGCCACAAAGGGCTTTTATTGGCATTGGAGCCAAATGAATTGCTTTTTAAAAAGTATGAGGCTCTAAAAGAACCCCTTTCTATTCCCTCCCTCAGATCTTGGAATATATCTCTAGAGTACAAAATAAAATGGGAAAACGATGTTTCTGCTTCCTTGGATTCATGTAGATGATTAATTGAAATGATCCACAAAGTAGTTCACTTCAGGACTATGTGGATGTTTAAGTAATCTACCCTCTGTGTGTACCATCTCCCCCCGCCACAAAAGCCCCATACTGCTATAACCTCATGATGTAATATTAGTAGGCAGGCCAGAAAACAGAAGACTCCAGAGAAAGTAGATATTAATGATCCTGGAGAAGAGAGATTTGATCTGAGGCTTTAAAGTATGCATAGAATATTGATGGAAGTAAAAGAGAAAATTACCTTTGGGTAAAACTGCTGGGTTTGCTCTTATGCTGGTAATTATAAGTAATCTAAGTATACAGTGCTATATTCTACATGGCTACAAACTGTTTGTGAGGGGAAAGCACTTGTTCTGGCACTTTATTGAGAATCTATGGCATGTGTTTCTCAAGGTCTTGGCTCCCCAGCAGTTTGCAGTGAGACAAGCAGGTAACCTTCTCATACATCTCAGATAACAGGCTTTTTAAGGCAAAGCCCTCTGTGTTCCTAACTTCAGCAAATGCTTTCTGATTCTTTGCTCCTTCTTTCCAAAACAAAGGTCGCATAACACTCAAAGGGCAGAGACAATATTCATACCTAGGCCGTGAAGTGCTCATTCTTTGCTTGCTGGGATTGGTGAGGCAGCTTCCTCTATTTTGCAAATCTCCATCAAGGCTTAGCAGAAAGATTGCAGGTTATTTTTCCAAAAGAAATCAATCTCTATACCCACACACCACCAATCCCATTCCTGTCCATCCCTTATACCCAAACCTTAAGGTGTTTGCATCATTTTTTTAGACCCCTCCTGAAATCACATTTCAAAGAATCAGTACCAATCATATCCAGCTAAGAGCCACTGGAGTCCAGCCATGTAGGTTTTACGTGCAGAGGAGACAATTCTCAATTATATTTTCTTTGCTTCTGTGCCCTGCATTTTAGAGAATCATTAAGCTCATGAAGCAAGCTATAGAACTCCTGGGGATTTGGCCATTAGTTATCAGTGCCAGAAGCTTTAATGTGGTTCCATAGAGCAATGGGATATGACGGGGATGCTGTAAGTTATTTTAAAAGACACTGTGGGTTCTTTCTTGTATTTTTCGCCAAGGCTAGAGTGCAATTGCAATACACAAGGATTTTTCTTCAGCAAGCACCTTGTGACCAGAAGTGTACTAAACATATTAACGTTTAAGTATGAGGTATCCTCCAAAAGCTCATGTGTGAGACAATTCAAGAATTTTCAGAGGTGAAATGATTGCATTATGAGAGCTGTAACATAATCAGTGTATTAATTCACTGATATGGTTAAACTGGGTGGTAACTATAAGCAGGTAGTATGTGCTTGGAGGAAGTTAGTCACTGGGGACATGTCTTTGGGGTTTATATTGTGCCCCTGGTAAGAAAAACTGTCTCTCTGCTTTCTAATCACCATTTCCTGAGCTGTTTACCTCCACCATTCCCTTCCACCATGAAGTTTTTCCTCACCTTGGGTCCAGAGCTGTGGAGTCAAATGACCATGGACTGACCCTCTGATACTATGAACCAAAATGACCTTTTCCTCCTTTACATTGTTCTATAGTAGTAGTGCTTGTGGTAGAGATGTAGTGATATGGATCTCATTTTTTGGCATTTAGCTGTTGTCTAATTATATAACCCAAAATCCTTGTTATTTACAAATAATGAGAGACAGAGACAGAGTTATAGAACACAGAGAAGAGAAAAACAAGGTGATAGAGATCTCTCCATGTATAAAAAATTCTCAAGGACCAGGGCCATGACTCATTAAAATGATATTTTAACTTTCTTATTGGAATCTCAACCTTACCTGAAATGATAGAAGATATCCTTTATGCTTAGATTTTTTCAGAATGGAATCCAATCTAGTGAGTGATGAAGAGAGTCTGATCTTTCTGGCCTAAACAATTTGCTTACTGCCTATAGCCAGACTAGTATCCAGTGATCTTATTCATACTGGGAAAATTGTATTGAAAGACCACAGCTGACAACAGGGATTATCTTGGAATTAGTGAAGTTATTCTTTTTGGCTATACTATCTGACAGCAAATTTAACAATGCCCCTTGGCCAGAATCCCTCAGAAGAAACACTGGGAGATGGCTTAACACTCTCTCCTCTCTCTCTCCAAACCAGTCCAACATTTATATGTGTTAATTTGGCACGACAGAAAGAAAGTCTGATTGAAATGTTTGACTTGGTAATTTTCAGTATAAAAGCCTTTTTTTTTCCCTGAAAAGTATTTTTCCCAATTAATGTGTGTGTGTGTGTGTGTGTGTGTGTGTGTGTGTGTGTGTATGGTATTGGGGTTCATTTTGATATGATTATACAAGCATGGAATATAATTTGCTCTGATTCAGTCCCCATACTTCCCTTTTCCTTCCCCTCATCCCTCTTTCTGTTCCTTTTCCCTCTACAAATCTTTCTTTTATTTATTCATAGTTTTTAAATTAGTGCATTAGGACATACACAAAGGTGAAATTTACTGTGGTGTGTATATATGCATACACACACACACACACACACACACACACACACACACACAGAGGAAAGTTTGCTCAGATTCATTCTATCATTCTTCCCTTCTCCCACCTCTCCTCCCTCCCCTTCAATCCCCTTCCTGCACTCCATTGATCATTTTCCTGAAAATTTTTGAAGATAAAACTTCTTGAAATTAAATTATATTAAGATCATCATCATCATCAACAAAATTATCATCAATAGCAGCAACATTTTGCATGGCACATAACAGGTTCAAGACCCTGTAGTAATTGATCATAAGTCATTTAAACCTCATAACTCCTCCTGTAAAGTAGGTGCTGTTATTATTATCTCTGTTGAAAGACTAAGGAACTCACCTGAGGGCACACAATAGCTTAGTAGAGAAATCCTTTCACCCATCTTAGCCACTGATAGATATTGTTATCTAAATGGCTCAGATTCATTCTACCATTGTTATCTAAATGGTATCTATATTGGTATCTAAATGGTGTTAAACCTGAGAAGAGGAAAAAGCATGGGTGTATTTTCATGTATCCTTTGCCATAGAATTGATTTTGTCTGCAAAGTGATAGAAGCCAAAAGCATGAAGATTTAAATTTTAGTCTGTTGAATATTAGCTGGTACTTTTGCCTGAAATGCCTGCACATGCTCTGTCTGGCTTTCAGAGATGTTTTTGCACAGATGGCTTTCTCTGTATATCATGGTCTGTTTCATCTTTTGAAAGGATGAGCCATCAATCATGATCCCTGCCCTTGAGGCCCCTACTATCTAGAAATATGGTAATGATGTACATGGACAGCATAACAGTTTGCACCATCATAAATGTGGAAAAAGAAAGTGGATGCAATTCTAAATCCATGAAAGCAAAGAGAGAACATTTTGTATATACTGAAGGCTCGAGGAGAGTGAATGTGAGGAGGCTTTACTGTTTAGAGTTCAGTAGATCACCTGTTTGGAAAGATAGTGACAAAAGAGTTTTTGTACTAACTTTTACTGCACAGGGTGGGTCAATTGCAGGAGCTCTTTGAAAAACAGGAAAGGATGGAGGGAACCTAGCAATTAAGGGTGCAAAAGAAATCTTAATATTGGTCATGCGGAGAATAGGCTTGTAAGAGGAGTGGAAAGCCTGAATATGGGAGTATTTAAGGGAGAACATATATAGTTCAGAATTCACTGGTTAAACAAGAGCTTATTTTTATTAAATAGGGAAGGCAGAATGAAATAAGAAACCATTAAAAAAGATCTCTTAAGCTGGGAGGGAAATGTGATGTTTGATGTTTTAGAGAAGAAAACTAACATGGTTCTTTGGACTGAATTGATCAGTTGTATAATTGTTTCTGGATACCTCTCTTCACAAGAAAGGCTAACTTCTTATGTTGGAAATAATTAGCACTTATTGAATAATTTCCATGTACAGGAATCTAAAACGTTTACATGAATTATTTCATGTAATCCTCAAAACATTTCCACAAAGTATGATCCCTAACAAATGGAAAATTTAAGGCTTGTGAAGATTAAGTGACAGATCTAAGTTCACACAGACTGAAAGTGGCTGACCTTGTGGTTCTTTGACTTCAAAGCACATATGCTTTCCCATACTCTCCATCTTTGACAATGCACTGATATTTCTAACATTTACAATATGAGAAAGACTTTGAGAAACTTGTATGGCTGGCAAGTAGACCATCAGCCCTTTAATGAAATTTTTATGAAGGATATTTTGTTGTTGTTTAATGAGTTCACAATCAACTAAGTTTGGGACACACTGCCACATTACTACTACTACTACTACTACTACTACTACTACTACTACTACCAGAGATTAAATCCAGGGGTTCTGAGTCATGAGCAAAATCTCCAGCCCTTTTTATTTTTTTATTTTGAGACAGGGTCTCACTAACTTGCTTAGGGCTTCACTTGCAGGGGTGGCCTTGAATTTGTAATCCTCTTGCCTCAGCCTCCTGAGCCACTGGGATTACAGGCATGTGCCACTGTGCCCAGCTGTACATGTATGTTTCAAATGACAAAGTTTTTCTTTCCAGAAAAGCTTCCAAAGCTTTACATTAATGATTCTTATGGGTGGAATCAACTTTTTAAGAATGGACAGGAGCTGAGCTCAGTAGTGCTCACCTGTAATCCCAGTAGTTCAGGAGGCTGAGGCAGGAGGATGGAGACTTTAAATCCAACCTAAGCATCTCAGCAAGGCACTAAGCAACTTAGCAAGAACCTGTCTCTAGATAAAATATAAAAACAGCTGGGGACATGGCTCAGTTGTTAAGGGCCCCTGCATTCAATTCCTGATACCAAAAAAAGTGGACATGAGCAAAAGTCAGGTCATCTGGTCAATGATGTCACAAACTCAAAATCCCCCATGCAGAATACAACTTACCACAATAGGAAATATGCAATCTGTGAAGAGACATGCCTTTCACTCAACAAGCAACTTCTCCCCCTTCCCTTCCTATAAATTCTTCCACCACCAACTGATGGAAGAGCTGAGTTGAGCTCTTATTTTTTTTTTTTTTCCTTCTTCCACTCCTAGCCTGGTGGTTTTACAATGAAGTTTTTTTTTTTTTTTTTTTTTTTTTTTTTTTTGCAAAAACCCACTACTGGCTTCTATGCTGGTCAGGCAGTGAGCTCTTGCTTCATAACACATCCCCTCTGTTATTAAAATCCATAAATAAATGAGAAGTAATAGTGTCACCTTCCTCTTTTCACAATGAAACTACTTACTAGGATAATGAATGGGAATAACACTGACTGCTTTTTGTTCATGATTTCTGAGTGGAAGAACATCTGAGCTGTAAGTCAATCAACACACAGAGAACAGGAGGAAAAAAGGAAATTAAGAGACCTCCTAACCACTAAAGCCATACTAGTAAGTTAATACATCATTAATGGATCGTCATTAGCTACAGAAGAAAATAAACGGATTTGGAAAATTATGGATACCACCCAATCACAGGTGGTATCAGCAAAATGGAGTGAGATGATCAACTTTTCTTCTAAGAGACTAAGCCACAATATTCTCTTTAAGAAATATTTTCCATATTTTTACTGGTGCATTGTAGTTGTATATAATGGTGAGATTTGTTGTTATTTATTTGTATAACAGTTATAACAATATAACAATATAACAATATAATTAACACAATATAACAATATAATTTGGTCAATATCATTACTCAGTGTTTCCCTCCTTCCTCCCATCCTCTTTCTGCCTTATCCCTTTCCTCTTTTCTACTGATCTCCCTCCAGTTTTCATGACATCTTCCCCTGCCATACCTTTCTTTAAAAATATTTTTTAAAGGAACCTCTAGCCACAATCCCTGTGGATCTACCTTTCATATCCTGTTTTGTACTCTTTAAATCATCCCTAGATGATTTATAATACATAGTACATTATAAATACTATGTAAATAGATACTATACTGTATTGTTTTGGGAATGACAAGAAAAAACTGTCTGTACCTATTGAGTACAGACCCCTTTTATTTTCAAAAAATAATTTCATTCTGTAGCTGGTTCAATCTTCAAACATGGAATCCATGGAAATGGAAAGTGGACTGTATTGTTTTAATTGTGGTAAAATCACATAAAATTGGTCATCTGAACCATTTTAAACACACAGTTCAGTCATTTTAAGTCTATTTACACTGCTGTGCAACAGATCTCCAGAACTGTAAAACTAAAACTCAATACCATTTAACTAAGAGTCGGCATTCTTCCCTTCTTCCAACTTTTGGTAACCACCATTTACTTTCCAGCTCTCTGAATTTGACTACTTTAGATAACTCATATAAGAAGAATCATACAATATTTGTCTATTTGTGATGATTTTTGTGGCAAAATAAAATACACATAATATAAAATTTACCATTAGTGATGCTTAGTGCATTTACAATATTGTGCAACCATCATTGCTATCTGCTTCCAGCCTGTTGCTGCCTGAAGCGGAAACCGCTTGGAGCAACGAACGCCGCAGGAAAATTCGGAGGCAGGATGAAAATGAAAAAAGGTCTTTTATTCTTCTTCTCTCTCTGGCTCCAGCAATCACTCCAAACGCTCTAACTCCAACCACCACCTTCTTCTTCTTCCCACACACACTAACTAAACTCACCCAGTTATATACATATAGCTTTAACAAGGACACGTGCTTACAGCTCGAGCTTACAGGTGCATCACGCAGTGTTCACGGGCATACAAAGATTCTTTGGAGAATGTATTACTATCAGGTGGAAACTAGAACATCTTTTATGGCTCTCAGCTAACCGCAATCTTTAGCTATCTCCTTGATTATAGGCTCCTTCACCAGAACACTTTCATGACCCCCAAAGAAAATCCCATATTCATTAAGCAGTCATTATTCCTCTTTGCTCCCTCCCACTCCTGCCTGGCAACCATTAACCAGCTCTTTGTCTAAATGAATTGACCTGTTCAGGATATTTCATATAAACAGAAGCATGTAATATGTGGCCTTTGATATCTGGTTTATTTTGATAAGCATAATGTTTTCAAGGTTCGTCCATGTTTCAGCATGTGTCAGAGCTTCATTCCCTTCTAAAGCTGAATAATATTCCATTGTATATATGTGTACTATTTTGTTCAGACATTTATTAGTTAACGGACATTTTGGGTTGTGAACACCTTTTGTATATTGTGAAGAGTGTTGCTATCAATGTGTGTATACAAATTTTTATTTGAACATACTTTAAATAATTTAGATCATATATTTTAAATTTACGAAATTTTATTAAATAATGTTTTTCTTGTCATGAAAGTAAATCTTCTGCATCCTTTGCCAAGTTGCTACTATGTGCCCAGTGGCAAATTTCAGCACATACTTTTGAGAAGATAATTGTATAGGCCAAAACTAATAGCAATATTAAAACTATTAATATCAACACCAATCTCTTCAAAATACTATTCTATTTTTACCAATTTTATGAAGCTTCTTCCCATAGTACTAACACACACTATAAATATATGTGTATATATATGTATATATTCTTATAACTAAAAATAGTGTATCATACTTTATTAAATATATTATATGTGGAGATTGAGCTTCTCAAACTAGAAGCTGATAAAGTCCTTCCAGTATCAGAATTAACTCTCTTATTTCTCATGTATCTTCAGATACATGTACACTAAAGTCTTACATAAAATACTGGATATAAACCTGAGTTCCCAATGTGCCTAGCTTCATCACTCACCAGCTATATGACTATGGACAAGTTTTTTGTTTAACCTCTCTGTGTATTGGTTTCCTCATCCATAAACTGGAGATAATAATAACTTCTAGTCATTTGTATTTTTTTACTTAATGCATATGTAAGGAATGTAAAATAATGCCTATTTTAATGCATTATTTGGTATTATTACATCCAATAGCTATTATTATTTGCAATCTCTAATATAGCAAATAACTATGATTAGCTATATTAACTAAAATAGCTATTATTATCAGCTACATTAATATATCAAATGGCAATTATTATTTAACATACCTAATAATAATTTCCTTAATATTAGCAAATATTAGCTAATAGTAGTAGTAGTATAATTAGGGTCATTCGGACCTAAGTTCAAATCCCAGATCTGGAAAACACAAATAAATAGAAACATACCCCATGCACATGGATTAGAAAAATTAAAATTGTTTAAATATTCATAGTACCCAAAGTAGTTTATAGATATTCAACAAAAATATGTATTCAAATCATAATAGTATTCTTCACTAAAATAGAAAAAATTCATATGGAAACATAAAAGGCCCCAAAGTAGTCAAAACAATTTTAAGTAAAGCAAAGTTGGGAGCATCACAGTTCCTGATTTAAAATTATATTTCAAAGCTATAGTAATCAAAATAGTGTACTATTGGCATAAAAACAAACACATCAACCAGTGGAACACAATGAAAAGTCCAGAAATAAATACAAACATATGTGCTGCTATTTTTTTTTATGGTCTGAGTGTACCCCCAGAAGGTTCATGTGCTGGAAGCTTGGTTCTATGAGTGGTGGTGCTGAGGTGGTGGAATTTTTAAGAGGTAGGGCCTAATGGAACGTAATTATGTTGTGCCCTCAGAAGGGATTAATGGTGATCCTGTGGAGTGAGTTCTCACAGGAGCAGATTATTATAAAACAAGGCCACTCTATACCCTTGGTCCCTTTGTATGTGATCATTTCCCTTTTTACTTCTCTACCATGTGGTGATATAGCTAGAGGGCCCTTGCCAGAGGTCAAACAGATGGGGCCTCCTAATCTTGGACTTTTAATTTCCCAAACTGTGAGTTAAATAAAGTATTTTTCTTTACAAAGTAACCAACATCGCTATTCTGTTTTAGCAACAGAAAACTCACTAATACATATGGCTAACTAATTTTTGACAAGGGTGCCAAGATGGCACACTGGAGAAAGGATAGTCTCTTTAATAAACGGTACCAGGAAAACCATATATCCACTTGCAAAAGAATTTTATTGGAACCTTATCTTACACTATACACAAAAATCAACTCAAAATGAACAAATTACCCAAATGTAAGATAAGAAACTACAAAACTCATAGAGGAGAACGTAGAAAAAAATTCCTGGACATTGGCCTTGATGATTTTTTTTTTTTTGCATATACATCAAAAACTCAGACAACAAAAGCAAAAATAAATAAATAGGACTATATCAAACTAAAAGTTTTATTCATAGCAAAGGAAATATAATTAACAAAATGAAACGGCAGCCTACAAACTGAAAAAAGTTTTTGCAAACCATGTATCTGACCAGGAATTAATGTCTAAAATCTCTAAAGAACTCGTACAAATCAATGGTACAAAAATTAATCCAGTTGAAAACTGAAGAAAAGTCCATAACAGACATTCCTCCAAAGAATACACAAAAATGACTAACAGGGATATATAAAAGTGCTCAACATCATTAATTATCAGAGAAATGCCAAGCAAAACCACTATGAAATATCACCTCACACCTGTTAGGATGGCTATTATAAAAATATTTTTTTTTAAATGCTGGCAAGGTTGCGGAGAAAAGGGAACTCTTGTACACTGTTGGTTGGAATATAGATTGGTACAACCATTCAGGAAATCAGTATGGAGGCTTCTAAAGAAATTATAAACAGAACTACCATATGATCCAGAAATCCCCTTTCTAGTCATATCCCAAAGGGAAATTAAATCATCACCTCAAGGATATTGTACTCCCATATTCATGACAGCATTATTCACAATAGCCAGGAGGTAAAAACAATCTGAGTCTCTGGTGATAAAACAAATGGAATATATATTACAATATTATTTATCCATAAAAATTATATCTTAGCATTTACCACAACATGGATGAGTGCTGGAGGCTATTATGCTAAGTGAAATAAACTACACACAAAATAAAAATATTATATGATCTTTTTATATGTACAATCTAAAAGATTAAATATATGGAAATAGAAAATAAAACAGGGTTACTTAAGGCATGGGGTGGGTTGAATAGGATTTGGAGAGATGTGGGTCAAAGGATACAAATTACCAGGTATGCAGGATGAGTAAATCTAGAGATCTAACATATGACATAGACAATGACATTATAAGGTATCTCAGATTTATGTTTAATGAGTATATTTTAGCCTCTCTTGCTACAAAATAAAAAGAGGAGAAATTGTGAAATGATGTATATGTTAATTTGCTTCACTATAATAACCTTTTTACCATGCATATTTATCCCCTTATTAGTCTCTTTCTGTTGCTATAATAAAATACCTGAGGCTGGGAACTTTATAAAGCAAAGTATTTAACTCCCAGTTTTGGAGGCTGAAAGTCCCCAATCAGAAGGACCCATCGTTTGGTCCTTGGTGAGGACACCCCTGGCTGTGTCACAACATAGCAGAAAATAGATAAGGAATGGGCTGTATACAGAAGGGATCATATGGCAAGACAGGAAGCCAGAGGGATTTAGGGGCCAGGTTTGCTCCTTTATAATAGTTTGCTTTCTTGAGAATTCACTCTGCAAGACCAGAATTAATCCCATCTGAGGGTGATGCCCAACCCTCAGTGGCCTAATCATCTTGCACTAAGCCCTGTCTTTAAAGATTCCACCATTTCTCAATATTGCCACACTGGAACTTCCAGGGGACTTGCTCAAACCGTAGCAATCCCATAACATCATGTTTTATAACTAGATATATACAATAAAATGTAGTATTAAAAATTCCAGCTCTGTTAATTATTAACTCTTCATGGCTTCTACTCCTTTCTGTGTCACTGTGAACTTGATGCTTACAAAATACAAACATGCACACACATGTTCACACATGTACAGGCTCCTGTGTTATATCTCTGTGACAGAGACTAGCTAACTTTAGCCACCATCTGTCATCTGTGTTCTCACCCTTGGCATCCTGTGAGACTGAAATGCAGTTATATGGGGCCATGTAATCAATGCATTCAGGACAATTGGATGTGGATGGAAAGAAAGTGAATTACTTCCAGATCTGGCCTAAAAAATTATCCAAGGACTTCCTTATATCTTCATTTCCTCATGTCCTGGTTGGATGCAGATCAAGTATGTCCCAGAGTTACCATGTGGGAAATTATCCACCAAACATTTGATTGGACTATGAAGTGAATGAGAAATAAATGTTTTACTATATCAAGTCCCTAAGATGTTGGGGTTTTTTATAGTAATTAACCATTAAGACTAATATGATAATGCTATAATTTTTGTGTTCAATGCTTAGTTAAAATTGTCACAACCTCAGCTGAAATGCACACATTCAGGTATAAAATTCATTTCAAACCTAGGGTATTCTCTCCATTTCTGTACAAACTGATACAAACAGGACTCTGATGATGATGAGGCAAGTGAGACACCTAGGGCTCAAGCTTTAAAGAGGCACAACTCAACTCTCAGCCTTGTGAAAATGCAGGACTGACTCCTAAGAGTGATGTCGCCTCACTGGGCTCAGCCTCATTCCAGCCCTGCATTCCAGTGCCCATCCTGGTAATTTCACTCTGTGTTTTGCTCTATTTCCTGACACTGATGTTGAACCTGGCAGCTTCCTGACAGCTGGCTTAGCTTCCAATTTGCTGTTAACTACAGCAAGTTAATTGACTTCTTTTTTTTGTAATTTATTTATTTTTTTCCTAAGTTGATAGAAATGACAGTGGAATGTATTACAATTCATATTACACTTATAGTGCACATTTTTACATATCTCTGGTTGTATACAAAGTATATTCACACCATTCGTGACTTCATACATGCACTTAGGGTAATGATATCCATCTCATCCTACCATCTTTTTTTTTTTCTTTTCTTCTTCATTTCCTCTTCTGAAAGAAAGAGTATCTGGTTCATAAGCTTCAATAAATGGTGTTGCAGATACTATTATTATTCTCAGAATTGCTAAGGTGAAGAAGTGAATTCCTCATATGTTTAGCATTCTTGCTCCTCTGGTCACTCTTTAGCATCTGTGTGAGATAAGAATTATATGGATATGGTTCCTTAAACAAAAGCTGCAGCTACAAGGCCAAAGAAGATTCACTTAGAAACCTACGCCATTTTGAGGCCTGGCCCTTACTTGTTATGCAGACAAAGGAAGGCCACATGTTTTCCCTCTCCACCAGCTGCTGAGCTGACTGACTTGCCCCAACCTCTCCATAAAGATGGTCTGCTCTGTCTTGATTTCCTTGGAGGAATTCATTTATGCTTTATTTTGGCTCACTGGCTGTCTCTATCTTGGGGACACATCAGTTCAATGGCCATGTATGGCCAGGAACAGTCTCCAGAGCTACCATTTTGGGACTGATGATAGGCCAGTGTAGAAAACTCTACCAGTTCAGCACTCTCCACACACAATATGACCTGACATATACATGCTCAGATACCATTGCAAAAATATACCTTCCTTAGGATTCTACTAGAGATAGTTTCTCAGATGACTGACCCAAATCTCCTGCTTCATACTGTTATAGTTTGGATCTAGACTGTCCCTCAAACAAACTTCATAGTTATAGTTTGGATCTAGAATGTCCCTTAAAGATTCGTGTGTTGAAGGCTTATTCCCCAGCTGGGGGACTTTTTGGGAGGTGGTGGAAACTTTAGGAGGTAGGGAATAGTGGCAAGAAGTAGGTCATTAGGGGGTGTGTCCTGGAGGGATGTTATCTTGTACCCAATCTCTCTTTGTCCCTCTCTCTCTGCCCCCTTCCTGGGTGCCATAAGCTGAGTAGCTTTCCTCTGCCATGATGTTTTGCCTTGCCTTAGGCCAAAACCAATGGAGTTAGCCAACCATGAAATGAAGACTCCAAAACTCTGAGCCAAAATAAAGCTATCTTCATTTAAGTTAACTTATGTCTAGTATTTTATCACATTGATGTTAAGGTGATATTATGTAGTCTAAAGGATTGGACTCCCATCCCTATTATTTTGAGTAAGGAAAGCTGAGGACTAGGGAAAGGAAAGAAAATAGGTAAGGTGGAGATGTTATGCTGCTAAAAATATAATGCAAAGGGGGAGGGAGGGAAGGAGGGAAGGAGGGGAGAGAGAGAGAGAGAGAGAGAGAGAGAGAGAGAGAGAGAGAGAGAGAAATGCAATAATGCAATGGTATGATGCTTTGGCCATTCAGCTATTTACCAAGTTGTGTGAACAAAGGCAAGTTTCTTAATGTCTCCGGGTCTTAGCTTCCTCTTCCAGAAAATAACAATAACAATAGTACCCACCTCAGAGGATTTGTTGTGAGGATTCTGTGCCTTCTTACACATAAAGCACTTAGAGAAGTTCTTGGCATGTATCAAAGGTAACAGTAGTAGTAATACTCTGATATTCTCTCATTTGCCCTTTTCTTCCTTTGCTGGGTCATTTGCCACTTCCTCCAGGAAGACTAATTTGATTTGACCAGTTGAAACCAATTCTTAATTGTCCCTGCATCCCCATGGTACCTATTTACACCTGCATTGACATCTTTTTTGTACCAGACTAAAAAACAGAACTATTTCCCTTTAAAGCAGTGATGCTTAATCTTATCAGCACATTAAAATAATCTGGGACCTTTTTAAGAGTCCTGATTCAAGTTTTGTGCCAGACCAATTAAATGAGGGTCTATGGGGATGAAATCCTCACACTGACATTCTTTAAAGCTCTCCAAGTGATTTTAATGTGCAGTCAAGTTTAGCAGCCATGCATTAGAACTGGAGTTAGCAAAAGTCCATCCCACAGATCAAATCCAACTCACCGTACACTTTGAAAATAAAGTTCTATTGGCCCATTTGTTTACATATTATCTTTGGCTAATAATAAATGGCAGAGTTGAGTAGTTTGTGAAGGAGACCATATATGTGGCCAAAACCTAAAACACTTATTATCTGAACTATTATAGGAAAAATTCTTACAACATAATCTGAATATAGGCACCATCTCTGTCTATTATGCCTAGCACAAAGTGGTTAGCACAGCACTTTACACATAGTTGTTTAATAAGAAATTGCCCAAAGAACGGACATAAATGAGATAGACAGTTCTGTCTATAAAAGTGTGAACTTTATTTTTACAATAGTGCCGACATAGGCCAAAGTTTTAAAGAATTCCAGTCTCCTTACTTTTGGGAAAAGATGACTAATGAGGCCATTAGAAACACAAAATCATGGAAGCTCTCTTGCTTTGATCCCTGCACTGATTCTTAGAGAAATGCACCAGCCTCCTCACCACTGCCTTCTGGCAGACTTCAGTTTTAAGATCTGTCATTGGCTCCCATCTCTCTCAAGTCCATTTAGTTTGAAATACACTTGAACTGGTTGACATTTGGAGACCTTTCATACACACACACACACACACACACACACACACATACATATACATATATATATATATGTATATACATATATTTATTTATTATCCTATTTCCCCTCACTGATTTATCTTGTGGGATGTCTTGTTTAATTATTTATGTCACGTGGTTTAAATAGAGGCTTTAGAGTAAGGGAAACCTGGGTGTTATTCTTGCCTTTGTGACATTTGTCTACTGTTTACTGGCTCTGAGCGTGTTTCTACAATTACAAAAATGGACATAAAAGTACATACTTTATAAGGTAATTGGAGTAAATGAGATAATGCCTGAAAAATACTAAGCACTATATTGGGTAAATAGTAAGTATTCCAAGGATGCTATTATTTTCTTCATCACAGCTATAATCATCAACTGGTATAAGCCCCTTGAAGGAAAGCTATGTTGCAGGAGCCCTGTTTGGGGAGATAGCTAAGATTGCGGACCGCAATCTTAGCTATCTCCCCAAACAGGGCTCCTGCACTATGTCCTAACCATTTCTGCATCTTTACCATGCAGATATGAAGCTCCACCTTACCTTTCATTGTCTATTATGGTTTAAAATGTGGTATCCCCTGAAAATGTCATGTGTTAGGCAATGCAAGAATGTTCAGAGCAGAAATGACAAGATTATGAGAGCTGTAACCTCATCAGTAGATTAATAATGGATTAATAATTTGATTAGAAGCCAGGCACAGTCGTGCATGCCTGTAATCCCAGCAACTTGGGAGGCTGAAACAGGAGGATCACAAATTTGAGGCCAGTCTCAGAAACTTGGTTAGGTACTAAGTAACTTAGTGGGATCTTGTCTCAAAATAAAAAAAAAATAAATAAATAAAAAGGGCTGGGGATATAGCTCAGTGGGAAAACCCCTCTGGGTTCAATCCACAGTACCAAAAAGCATTTTTTAAATTGGATTCCTGGGTAGTAACTGTAAGCAGGAGTGGTGTGACTGGAGGAAGTAGGTCACTGGGAAGTTACCGTTTAGGATTTTATCTTGTACCCCTAGCCCCTTGTATTTCCCTCACCTCTCTCTCCCTCTCCCTCTTTCTGCTTCCTCACTGCCATAAACTGATCAGCTTTCATCCACCACACCCTTCAGCCATGATGTTTTTGCCTCATCTTGGGCCCAGAGCAATGGAGTTGTCTGGCCATGGACTAATCCTCTGAAACTGTGAGTCTAAACTAAACCTTTCCTCCTCTAAGTTGTTCTAGTCAGGTATTTTGGGCACATTAATGAAAAGCTGACCAAAACACCCTCCACACTCTGAATCCCACAGCATCTATGTGTTAATTAAGGCCATATATCAAAAATAGGCACTAACATATGTGGCATATATACCAGCCTTGGGGTCATGCAAAATTAATCTGTCTACATTCTCCAAATGAACAGTTACTTTATTAAAATCCCCACCTGTGACAAATATGTAGTACACTTATTTTTACTAGAGAAAGGCACTGCCACAGGGGTGGTATTTCAAAAATGCTTGTCTCAACATGTCTAAATTGCTAAGACAGTGCTTAAATTCAAATCTTGAGGATATACAAAAGGATAGACTTTCAGTCTTTGACAGGAAAATAGAATAAAAAAGGCATTCTAAAGCTGGCAACCATCTTTCCTGATTCAGCACTGTATTGAGCTGAGGGACTTGGAAATGTAATTGTTTATAATAATAAAATGCCACTGTACAGAGGCTCCCTGCATGTCTGGACTTGACCATTTTCACTGATTTATTTAACACTGTCCTCAGAAGGATAAATGGAACAGACACCTCCACCAGTGAGAGAAGACTGTGGTGCAGCATCAAAACCCTTGTCAGTTCAAAAGCAATCAGCACAAAATCTGAGATCCTGATTAAATGTCAGGTTTATGTTTATTCAAACAAAAAGCCAAACCCAGAGAAGGTAAAGTTTATTTTTCCCAGCTCCTGCCTCCTCTTTCTGTGCCCTTTGCCTTGCCACCACCCTGAACCCAAATTTGGTAATACATTTTTAAAAAATATTTTTATTTTTAAAAATTATTAAGGTGAAGTTCACATAATATAAAAAAGAGGTTTTCTGTACTCCAGTACTAGGGATTGAACCCAGGACCTTGCACATGTTAGGCAAGCACTGAGTGATATTCCCAATCCTTTTTAAGTTTTATTTTGAGATAAGGTCTTGCTACGTTGCCCAGGCTAGCCTTAATCTTGCAATCCTCCTGCCAAGGTCTCCTGAGTGGCTGGAATTACAGTCATGTGACTTGCTAAAAAGAGTTTTTAAAAGACGGTTTTACTGAGGTAAAATTGGTATACAAAACTACATATATTTAATGTGTATATCAATGAGTTGGGATTTATGCATACAACCGTTGAAATGATCACCACAAGTATGGTAATAGACACAGTCATTGTATCCAAAAGTTTCCTTGTGTCCCTTTGTATTAGAACACCCTCTTAAGAAATTTTGACATTCACATTACAGTCAACCAGTCTTATTATAAATAACAAAGCTACATACAGGAATTTGCATGTACACGGAGATTATTAGATTCATAATAATGGAATGACATGACATGCTAATCAAAATTTGAGAGTAGAAAAGAACACTTTGGGAAATAGCATTCTTTTACCTCTATCCCATTTTCTCTTGTTACAATATGTAGTGGCATGCCTTAATACATATTTATGATTTAAGGGGATAGCAATTAAATAAAACTAACATAAACTTTGGAAGAAACCACGAAAAAATCCTGACATAAGTTCATATTTCTATGGATACTGCTCAGTTTTATAACATTGTGGAGCAAAAGGGACTGTGAATAAAAATTATCATATAAAATTGAGGTGAAGGGAATTCATTAAATGAGGCTGAAAAAAAATAACTTTTGCTTGATGTTTCCTTGGGGACAAATAGCAACTGGGTGGTTGGTAAATGGGTCTGCCTTCCTAGCAGACCACCAGTGCAGTCTCATAGAGTGCAACACTCAAAAGAGCCCCATGCTTGGTGTTGAATGGCCTGCTGTTGTCTTAAAATTCTTAATTTTATCTTTGAGCTTATGTTTGGTTGGCAATATCAATCACATGGGATATTGAAGCATGTGCATGTTGGTCTTTTAGCCTTGTTTACATGTGTTTCCTTTTCCTGTTACCTCCTCACCTCCCTGGGAATGGTTCCTCTGTTCCCTGGTACTTATAAAATTGAGGTGAAGGGAAGCCACTAATCTGAAAAGACTTTTGCTAGCTATTTCCTCTCCTGACCCACCCTGATTAATGATTACTCACTCTCTTTATTTCCAGTAGGGGCCTGCTACAGGACAGTCAGGTACAAGTGTGTGTGTCCTGTAGTGTCTCAGGAGGGCACGCTACTCTGAGGTGGCAGCTCCATGACACATTTGACAGGTGATTTGGTGGGGGCAAACCTCTCAGCTTGCATGATTTAGATACTAAACATGTCCCACTGTGAAAGTCTGCAATTCCTTAAGGGTCACTTATTCACTGTGAGTTGGGGAGGCTGTCCTGAGGGAAGAGAAGATTGACTTTTCTGTCTCCGTAATGGGGATACCAGATCAGGTTGATGACCTGTATGGGGGAAACCTCACAGGGCAGGGCTCCCCAAGCATTTGTGAAGGTTTACTCTCACTTGGCATTTATCTGCATGTCCCAGGAAGCATAGCATTAAATAGCACACATGCACACACACAGAAACACATACAAACCACCATGATGGGGACTGTAGTCTTAGATAAAGACAGAGTGGATGCACTTTTTCATATTCTTCTCAATAAGGTCACCTAACAAAACTGTAGATCATATATATATATATATATATATATATATATATATATATATACACACACACACACACATACATATATATACATATAAATATATACTAATATATATATACATATATATGTACATATGTATATACATATATATGTGTGTGTGTGTGTATATATATATATATATATATATATATATATATATATATAAAATTCTGACAGGTAGAAAGAAGGCAGCCCAATTAGGGACCATGGGATCTAAGAAAATATGTTGTAGTGAGTACACTTGGTTTTCTCTTTTACTCAAATATCCCAGACTAGTGTCACATTGGGCAAAGGGGAATGTGAGGAAGGAAGGGGGGCATGGGGATAGGAAAGATGGTGGAATGAGACAGACATTATTACCCTAGGCACATGTATGATTGCATGAATGTTGTGACTACATCATGTACAATCAGAGATATGAAAAGTTGTGCTCCATCTATGTACAATGAATAGAAATACATTCTACTGTCATCTATAACTAATTAGAACAGATAAAAATTAAAAAGAAATAATTGGATCAATAAATTAATTCATCAAAATTATTTCACCAAAGGTTTTTTTCTGGGGGCAAAACCCACACTACCTTCTCTGCTTAATTCCTTTTCTGCAATGGCATGTAATGCAATAAATAAATCAGTAGAATAAAAAAAGAAAAAATCTCAAGGAATGAGCTCAACAACACAATGCAGAAGACAGAGGAAGTAATGGTGAACTAGAAAACAGAATAAAAGTGATTATCCAATCTGAACAACAGAGAGAAAATAGGACTTGAAAAGTAAACAGAGTCTCATGAACCTGTGAGACTATGACAAAAAATGTAATAATAACGTTATTGGAATCTCAGAATGTAAAAGAGGCAGAACTAAAAATATACATAAAAATAATTGCTGAAAACTTACCAAACCTAATAAGGATATTGCAATAGAGATTTGAGAAAGTGAGCAACTCCAAATAGAATAAACCCCAAATAGAATAAATTCACTCTAAAGATGCTTCTTAGCCAGATTTCTGAAAACCTAAGATAGAAAAAAAGATTGAAAACAGTGAGAAATAAATGTTTACCTAAAGTGTGAAAAAAAAAACCAATTTAAATGACAGATTTCTCATCTGAAACCAAGGGGAGGAAATAGAACAAGATTTTTTAAATGCTCAAAGAGAAGAAATGTCAACCTTAAGTCCCAAAATCTAACAAGAGTAGACTTCAGCAAGGAAGGGGCGATCAAAACATTCTTAGAAGAAGATGAATGATGAAAACTAGTTGTCAGCATATCTATCTTAAAATATGGCTAAAGGAAGTTCTTAAAACAGAAAGTGATAAAAGAAAAATCTTGGAACATCAGGAAGGAAGAAAGCTCATGTCATATTGGATAGTAAAAGAATTCTTGAGTTCATAGTGATAGGAAAGAGAGAACAAAAAAGAAAGAGAGAGGGATGGAGGGGAAAAGAAAGCAAAGAGAGAGGGAGATATGGAAGCCTTTCCTTATTGAAGAACGCCAGCTAATAAATGTAGAAGAAATAATGGAATTAATAAGTTATCACTGTACAATAGTAATAGTGTAATAGTAAGTACAACAGCATACAGATCACCATTGGAGGCTAAAATCATTGGATTAAAGTATTGCTGAGAGTAGATAGTCAAAAGGTTTGAGATTATCACCTCACATTTGATTTTAACTATAAAGGAATAAAAGTACATTTACAGTGTGGAGATCTGATGACTCCTAACTTAGCGATGGAAGCAAACCCAGCATCATCACTCTGGGGACAAACCAAGTTCTTATGCCTGCTGAGGCCATACATTGGGGAATCCAAAACACCACTCATGAATTCATCTTTTCAGAATGTTTATCTTGATGATAGTCATGAAAAAGTTATCAGAATATTGTAGAGTGTGGGTTGGGGTTGTGGCTCAGTGGTAGAGCGCTTGCCTAGTTAGTATGTGTGAGGCACTGGGTTCCATCCTCAGCACCACATTAAAATAAAAAATAAATAAATAAATAAATAAAGGCATCGTGTCTACCTACAACTAAAAATAAAAATAAAAAAAGAAAATTGCAGAGTGTAGGATATTCTATATAATATAACTTACCTGGTCTTTTTAAAACTATCAGCATCATGAAAACCAAACTAGCAACAAAAATAGCAGGGGGTTATTCAAAGTTAAAAGAAACTAAAGAGACTTTACAATGCAAACAAAATTTAGTAGAATCCTGAATAATAAACAAAGCTACAAAAAATAATATTAGGAGAAATTGATGTATTAAATTTTGACAGAATAATAAATGACACTATTGCATTAATACTAAATTTCCTGAGTGATGTAGAAAAATGGCATAGTCCTAAGAGATGCCTATGGAAATATTTAGGGCTGAAGTGCATGATATTTCCAATTTGTGTGTTGGTGGGGGAGAGAGAAACAGAGAAAGTAAAATATTAAAAAAATTGGTCAATCAATTTAAATCATTGTCGAGTGTTGAATACGAAATTCTAACTCCTAGTGTCTGTGAATTTGGATTTACTTAGAAAAATAGGGTCTTTGTAGATGTCATTAAGGATACTGAGAGGATATTTTCTGAATTTATGGTGGGCCCTAAATCCAATGTCTAGTGTCCTTATAAGAGAAGGGAAAGTACACAGACCCAAGAAATAAAGCCACGTTAAGACAGAGGCATAGGGTAGAGTTCTGCGGCCACAAGCCAAGAGTGCCAGGAGCCACCAGAAGCTGGAAAAGGCAAATGAAAAAGCTTTTTCCTTGGAAGAATCCTGGCTCTATCCCATCTTAATTTTGGACTTCTAGCCTCCAGAAATGTAAAAGAATAAATTTCTATTATGTTAAGCTACTAAAAAACTGTAATTTTTTGCAGCAGCCTCAGAAAACTAATAGAAACATACACCAGGCTTTCACTATACTTTCATTTTTGATTTGTTATTTTTAGATATACATGATAGTAAAGTGCATTTTGACATATTATACATACATGGAGTGTAACTTATTCTATTTAGAATCCCTTTTTTGTTGTTGGTGGTACTTGGGCTTGAACTCAGGGGCACTGAACCACTGAGCCATATCCCCAGCCCTATTTTATTTAGAGACAGGGTCTCACTGAGTTGCTTAGTGCCTTGTGCAGGAGCCCTGTTTGGGGAGATGGCTTAAATTGCGGTTGACTATGAGCCGTGGAGATTTGGGCATTGTCGCCTTCCGTAGTCTCACGGGGCTTGTCCCGGGATCTCGAGTGACTTGGCCGAAATTGCTGATCGGGTCAGCGCCATTTTGGTGGTGTGTGTGGCGTGTGTTAGTCTTTGTTAGAACCAGAGAGAAAAGTTATCAGAATAAAAAGCTGTTTGTCTCCAGTTTGCCTCTGAACTTCTTCCCGCGGCTCCATTGCTCCAAGCGCTTCAGGCGGCAACAGCCTTGCTTTTGCTGAGGCTGGATTTGAACTCATGATCCTCCTGCCTTAGCCTCCCTAGTTGCTGAGATTACAGGTGTGCACCACCATGCCTGGCAGGATGCCATTCTTGTGGTTGTACATCATGCGGAGTTTCACAGATCGTGTATTCATATATAAATATAGGAAAGTTATGTCTGATTCATTCAACTGTCTTTCCTATTTCCATCCCCCCTACACAATGGAATGTTACTCAGCCATAAAAAAACAATGAAATTATGACATTTGCTGGTAAATGAATAGAATTGGAGACTATCCCAAGTCAAATAAGCCAATCTTAAAATCAAAGGTCAAATGTTCTCTCTGATATGTGTATGTTAACACACAGTAATGGAGGGAAGGACAGAAGACTACCATACTTTCAAGTTTTCTGTACGTTTGAAACTTCAAAAAAAGTTGGAAGCCCCCCCACTTCTACAGATTGAATGAGAGACAGCAAAAGAAACAAAAAGTGTTAAATTTTAGTAACTTTAATGGCATTTTCCTCTGCTTGTTAAACTAGAAAATTCATATCTTCATTTTATGCTGGTACCCACAAATTATGCATCCAGCCCTGGTGTTAAAGGCACAATGGCATTTGGATGGATCACCTTAATCCTATCTATGGTCAGTATTAGTGCAAGACTGAATATATGAGTACAAGAGAACCCAGCAGGATGAGGTTCAAAGACTGCAGCAGGCCTGACAGAGGACCCTGATGACCTTGTAAGTTTAGAAGTAAATCAGACATCCTCTTGCATTGTTTGTTTTGTTTATAATCTTCTCAAACATATTGTAAAATTTTTGGTCCTAAGACATTGCCTCCCACTTCTTTTACTCCCACATACTTTGTGGCATAATGCTAAGGCACACAGTTAAGTGTTATATAATAACTTGGATTGGGGATTATGCTGGTCTTGAGGGAGTGTGGGAAACATAGGCAACATTAGAAGAATTTTTTAGGTCTTCACCTTGTCTTTCCTAGGTGCTAGCACGAAATCATATGTGTCTCTGAAATTGAGATCCATGACTTTGAGGGTAAAGGGAGTTTGGGAAAAGGGAAGACTAAATGTTTAGTTGATATGACTTTCTGTGTCTGCATTCTCTTTAAACAAGACCACTTCTACAATAGTCCTAATGGATAAAATAAGAATCCATGGGATTGGCACTTAGACAAAAATAATCTATTCTGTGTATCAAGTTAAATATTCTTTCTTATCCAATATCTATGCTATTTTTTCCATCATGTATTACATGGTGTGGGACCATAAATATTTTGATAGACTCTCTGTACATATATTCAAATTATTTGTAATATATTTTCTGTCATTTATTGCTTTTTTCATTTAACTATCACTTCTTGGGTGCTTATTGTATGCCTGACACTTTTTAAAAATTTATATAAATTGTGATTAATTTAGTCTTCATAACAAGCCTATATAGAATAGCACAGAGAGATTAAAGAAACTGCAAAATGTCATGTGGGTAGTCAGAGTTATCCAGCATTTAAATCCATGTAGTCTGGCTCCAGAAATCTTTCCTATTAACCACCATTCTTTGATATTTCAACATGTATTTGCAAAAGTTGTAGGTGTTGGTGACAGGAAAGATCCTAGGCTTCAACCCATCTTCTAAATTCCAAGCATCTATCTCACATTTATTTACTAAGAAATAGCAGGACATTTGGGGGTAGAAGGTTGCCATACTTTGAAAGCTGATTTGTCTGCACAGTTCATCCTGTATCTTCCCAGTAGGCCAAAGAAAACTTCACAAATTTAGCAGGCTCTAAAAAGCTTCTTCTGGTAGAGAAGCAGGGAACTTCTGTATTAGAGAGCTAAAAGCAGATAGAATGAATAAGACTCATGTTCTTTGTCCAATGCCATAAGTACAATGTGGGAACTTTGTTGCTGTTACTAAGCAACTAACAACTTTTTTTGCTGTCATTCCCCAGGTTGATTTAAGAGATTGAGCTAAAAATAGTGTAGTTTCAATAAGGAAAATCATTGTATCAGGAGTCTTTGGATTGCAAAAGAGAGAAAATCCTGCCTAATGTACACTCCTAAAAGGATTTTATGGTTAAACACCTTCAGACATAGCTGGATTCAGTGATTAATAAAACCATCATCAGGATTTGATTTGTCTGTCCCTACCTTTCTGTTCTTTGGGATGTCTCCACTCTTAACCAAATGGGTTATCTTCTCTTAATCAAAACATGATTGTCAGCAGCAATCAGAGACACAACCTTCTATATCTGTTCTAATATGGAATAAAAGGAGAGCATTTTCCCAACATTCCCAAGAAAAGTCATAAAATTCACTCTACCTGGATCAGTATAGAACATAAACCTATTTCCTGGGAAAATCACAGTGTCCAGGCAAAGGACCTGTGATTATTGACTTAGGATTGGGTCCCAGGGCTGGGGCTAGAATGTAAACCAGGAAGGTGGAGTGAAGTAAGGAAGAAATTAAATATCCAAATGAAAATTAGAGACCATTGCCAAAAGTAGACTGTTTTATGGGGAGGTAAATAGCACATGTCTCCCACAACCATACCCGGCCAATCTATTAGTTCCTTGATGTAGAAAGTATATTTTCTGATAAATGAGCACAAGAGAAATTAATATATTTGGGCTACCAAAAGGTTCTAGGTAAGCCTCTACAACAAAGAATACACAATCCAATAATTTCATCATGTATATGGGACTAATTTAGAAGCAGATAGTAAGAATAAAGATAAATGGGCCACTTGAAAGGACAGATATAAATAGCAGGAGGCCCTGAGAATTAGTTTGATTTAATAATTTTATATCTTATAGATTCAGTATCAGGAAACTATATGTAAAGGACCAAATACAAAATATTTTTGGCTTCATGGACCTTACATGCCATAGTATGAAAGCTGCCAAAGATAATATGTAAACTAATGGGTATGATTGAAATTCATAAAAACAGTCAGTTGTCTGGACTTGACCTACAGATGATAGTTTGCTTACTCCTGTTGTAGACAGATAATGTACTATATAGGAATGGTCTCTGATGTTACATGTAAATAGATTTCATCCCTGCCTCTGATGCCTCTTGCTGTGTCCATGGACAATTTCCATTACTACTCTAAGCCTCGGTTTTCTCATCTGCATAATAGAGATAATTATAACAAATATGTAAGAGGGTTTCTGTGAGAAATTAAAGAGAAAAAGCACATAAATCAAAGACACAATGGCTGACATAGTAAGTTGTCAATAAATAATAGCTGCTATTATTATAGTTATTATTAAGCAAGCCATTGGAGGAAAACTATAAGAAAACTTTGTGAGAACATTGGGAAGAAAGAAACAATGAATTTCAGTATTGTTTTAAGGATATCCTTTTATTAAAATATATTCCAACTATATTTGGGGGGTAATGTGGTTTGTGCTAACAGTTACAATTCAGAAAGGGAATTGTAGCTTTCAGGGAATAGTGTATAATGACTCTTCTCTCAAGGTATTGACAAAATATGAAAAGGCCAAAATTTTACGGGATGTCATTTTTTTTTTTAAAGAAAACAGTAGCAATGAAAGACAAAATATTATCTTGTTCACATTTATTTTGTGTCCACACTTAGAATTCTGGGTACATTTATGATAACTGTCCTCCACTAAAAACTGAGTTGGAGAAGGTTTATAAAGCGTGTGCTGGAGGGATGGGTGAATACATGAGGCCCACTAAAAAGATTAAAGTTGTTCAACCTGGGACAACAATCTGCGAAGAACATGTAGCATAGCTATAACATGACATTTTCTGTCAGAGGGACCTGTAATTATTGGCCAGGTCACTGGCTCAGTGACCTAGTAGCTTATGACTTTGGGCAAGTCATTTAAGCTCTATGAGTTTACTTGTTTTTACCTGTGAAATGGGACTATTATTTGTGCCTTCTTCATGGGATTATTGTGAGGATTATGAACATAAACCCACCTACCTTATCTATGGCACATTTTAAGCACTCAGTATCTGTTATTACTATCTGAAACTTCTAAAGTTGTGTTTGAGATGATTAGTTAGCTTTCTAGTAAGGTGACAAATACATGAGATAGTCATAAAGAGGAGAGGTTTGTGTTTGTTCACTTTTTAGAGGTTTCAGTCCATGATTGTTTGGCCCTATTGCCTTTGGGCCTGTGATAAGTTGGTACATCATGGTGGGACTGCATGGCAGAAGTCTGTTCATCTCATATCTAGGAAGCAAAAAGAGAAGGAGAAAGAGGCTAGGGCATGCCCCATATGATATAACTTCCTCCCACTGGCCCCCACCTCTTAAAGATTCCACCACTTCCCAATAGTGCTACAAGGATGGTAATCATGTCATTAACACATGAGACTTTAGAGGACACTTATCCAAATCATAGAAATAAGTATCAGGCCCTTTCATACCTGGAAACAATTGAAATAGGAGAAGAATGCCTTTACACTACACATATGTGAAGTTACTGTATGTAATGGGAAGTCTTATTTAAAAGACAGCTTGTGAACTTATGATTTCTATTGCCTCATTAGATATTACAGGTTATAAACAATTAAATTTAATTGGGACTAATTTAGTAGTCCCATGGTAATAGAATCATTATGGATAGCAAAGGGAAGCATGATGCTTGGTAGTTATTACTAAACTCATGGTTAATATTAAAGAAAACAAGACTATCTCCCCATAAAATCTTCTTAGACTGTTGGACAAGATAGTCCCTGAAGTTGATACAGTAAAGACAGTTCTCAAATTAATCAATTAATTAATTGGTACCAGGGGTTGAACTCGACCACTGAGTCACATCCTCAACCCTATTTTGTATTTTATTTAGAGACAGGGTCTCACTTTTGCTGAGTCTGGCTTTGAACTCACAATCCTCCTGCCTCAACCTCTGAGCCACTGGGATTACAGACATGCGCCACCACACCTGGCCAGTTCTCAAATTTAAATGGCTAAACAACTGCTGTGTGAATTAATCAGACTCTTATTTTAACCTTGATTTTTCCATGATGATGGCAGATAGCAACCACCAGAAGACTTTAAAGTTGTCCTTGTCTCCTGGCATTGTGCAACCACTGTAAACATAATTGTTCAAAAAAGACTCAATAGCTTTGAATGAAGAGCTGTAGAAATATGAAGCATTTTGTTAAAATAAAACCTTTGTTAAAATCCTGACTCAACAAACAAGTGCCTACCCATACAGATAAGGTGTATACAGTGTATTTTTTAGATGTGTCAAGGCATTTCCTCCAACCCATTAGAAACAAATGAAATGTCAGAGTCCTAGAAAGCACCAATTTATTCTATGCTTCCTTTATAGACTGCTGTCTGGAATGTGACTTTCAACCATTGGCAATATAACTACCAGTTAAAGTGGCCTCTCTCTTTGGAGTGGCTATGGGAGGTAAAATTGAGTCTGGTAATCATGGAGAGTATGATTTAGAGAATGTCCCTTTTCCATCGGAGATCACAAGCCTCTGATGTCAGAAAAATATGCTTTCAGATTTTAGCTCAGACACTAGTTGCATGACTGGGTGGATAAATTAACTGCTCTGACCCTTCATTTTATCATGTTTAAATTAAATTTATAGCACCTAACTCAAATAATTATAGTAAGCATTAAATGCTAGAAATGGATATGCCAGCTTTAAGTAATGTTGAACTTAAATAAGTAGCATTAAAATTAAAGCACTCAGCACAGTGCCTGATAAAAAGTAGTCATTCACTTAGTATTAGTTCCCTTTTCCTAAATATCCACAAAGCCATATTTTATATTCTAGGGGAAATCAATGAGTAGGAATCAAGTTCAAACAGTCTCAAGAATCAAAGCTACCACCAATAAGTACTACCAGTAATTTAGTGCATTGTTGCTCAATACCATCATCATAATCAATGACAAGACATTGTGGCTTATATACTGAGATACGTTCACTATAATAGTTCTATTAACTCTACTAAGTGGTGTAGCTCGTTTCTGGAACTTTTGTTTTTGAAACATGGGCAGTGAGTCTTGGCTTATGATACTATTGAAGCTCTATAACACTATATTCCATGGACAGTTTTTTTTTAATTCTCTTGGCCAAGTGTAATCTGAAGCTTCATAATGAGGTACTGAAAACATCATCAATGGAGAGGGCTTTACAGGTGTAATACAACCTCCTGAAACCTTCCCAAAGGCATGTGGTATTAGATTTTGCCAAGAGGCTGAAAGAAATTCTGTATGTCTTAAATATTTTATTTTGCTTCAGGGATGATTATTGTGATAGGCAAAATGTTTCTTGGTGGAGGTGATATTCCAGAATTCAGTAAAGGGTGCTACTTATTGTATTTATCATCATGGATAGAAATGAGGGCAGTGACAATATGTGTTCTATGTGTTGTCACCTGGACAAAATGGAGTTAGTGAGAGTAAGGACAATCATATAGTTCTCTCTCTCTCTAATGGTGCTCTCCAATAGCTCATGCCTATAGTTATATGTTATGTCTGCATCCATGGCAGCATAATATGACAGTTGTACTGAACTATGTAGTGTTATAAATGACAATGTTTTATGGAAGATACCATGTTTCTGGGTATGAGTGGAGGAAAGTTAAGGAACTGAAACCATAGGTATTTAGAAATTTTATTACAGCTATAGATAAATGAGAGAAATAAAGAGGGAAGCTGGCTAATGTTGAGGCAAATTTCTTAAGGAGGCCAATCTTCAGTGTACTCACTATGATTCACACTGTGGTGCTGACTTGCATAGTGAGAACCTATTTCATTGTGCTCAGAGTTGATTAGAATACAAAGGATTGATGCTATTAAAACCCACAAGAAACTGATGAGTAAGCCAAACACCAATTTATTCACTTACAACAAGAATTAACTGCCAAATAGGCTAGAACATGTATGTCAGTTGGTTAGGAAATGTTCTCTCCATAACAAAGTTTATACAGAAAAGCAATTACAATCTGATTACTTGAAAACCATGGATTCAGAGCAAATGGATTCAGGTGACCATTTTAATGGCTAAGGCCATTAATGCATGGCCTGGTGGCTTAACAATACTGTCAGGGTGGACCTTCCAAATGGTGTGCTAGTCAGTAATCTCTGAGGCTGAGGAGATTACTGATTATGTTTTTCTCATTGCTTTCTTTTCTAGACTTCATGTAGACCATTCTTTTGTTAACAATATCTTATTCAGACTTACAAAATAATTAGATCCTACCTTGCTGGGTGGTATCAATCATGTAGCAGATCTATCTCTCTAAAACTACATCCATTTTTGGACATAGGGGTTCTCCAAGCCTTTGAAGTTACAGACTGCATCTTTGAGTAGATCACATCCATCTATTCTCTGTGGATTCGAATTAGTTTCACTCTCAGAGCAATTCATTTAGCTATAAGTTCTGAGGAACCCCTTGTAACTATCTTTATGCTAAGCAATGAGTAATTATAGTTTAATTTGATGATATAAAGTATATGATGTCACTATAACAAAGTTTGAAGTGGTAAAATGGTTGCTAGCTAGTAGGCAGAAAACCATGATCACAGTTACCCGTTAGTATGCTCAGCCTGGCTACTGGATAAAACTACATAGTGTACAAAATGTCCTTGACTTGGAGAGCCTCAACAAGGGACCTCCACAAGCTGTAATCCTGCAGTTATATCTTTGGATTGATCATCTTTTCTAAGAGGTTATGAAGTCTGAAGATTTCTTGGAGAAGAAGATAATGTTGTCATAAAGGAAGTATAAAAACAGGAAATAAGGTAACACTTCTTTATGAGAGAGCCCACAAAGAAAAATTGTTGCCCTAAGATAAGGAAAATCTGATGCTCAAATCAACTGAATCATCCTATTTATATTTCAGGACCATATTGGGGTTAGTAAAGTAAATGACTAGAGGCCATTGGGTCAGTCCTTTATTATGGAATTGGTGGTAATACATCAGGATACCTCTAAGGTATTCCAGAGTCACTCAAAGTTCAAATAGATCTACCTGTTGGAGGATTTCATACTATCTCATTATTGCAGTGGGAATTGCTTGGTGTTGTTGAAATATGTGCATTCAGGTTTCCTTATTGTGGGGGTTTACGGAGTAATGTGTATGTATAGCAAGGTATTGACAAAGGAAACCCTTTGCAATTGCAAATAATGGTTGGCAAAGTGGTTGGTCAGACACCAATGGGTGGAAAATCTCTTTCTTGTTGCTACCAGATGAGATTAGTAACACTAGTTGGGTTTGAATACTGAAAAGTTAGACTAATTCTCCAGGAACAAGGCCAAAGTGCAATGGCACTTCATATTCTGAGAAGATCTTAATGGTTTATGAGAATATGTAACTAGTGATTTTCAGGAGATCCATTATGAGTACATACATGGCACAAAGAAGCCATCACCAAAGGTCTGGAAATTACAAAAATACACTCATCATCACTGCATATTTTTAACATTTTATGGAGTTATGGCTTTCTAGCACAGCATTAATTTAGCTCAGAAGCATAATCTATCATACACAGAGTAGGTGTGTGCCAAGAGTGCAACACAAGCAATCAAGCTTAACACTTCTTGAGTTTTGTGTACAAATGGTGTTATTGTATTCATACCAGGATTTTTCAGATGGGATGGTTCAGAAACTTATCTTCCAATCATTGTTTTTCACAATCCTCAATTATATAAGTAACCCCAAAAGTGGTCTGTAAGGGTAGAGACCTATAGTGCTGGACAGTGATCCTAGATGATGACCAAATTGAGGCTGTTAGAGTTAGGAACTACTGCAGAACCTGACTCTTAGTCCTTAGTGGAGATTTTTTTGGCCAGCTTCCCTTTCCAAAGCAGAAATAACACTGTGGCCATAGTAACTATGTAGAAGACCTTATTTAAGTCTCACTAAATACTTTTCAAAGGTCATTATCCTAAACCATTTTTGCTTAGCTGTAAGATATTCTGGAACTTCAAGTTAGGATCATTAGGGAAGAGGGAGAATGTTGGGATTGTTAGGGCATGGCTAAGAGAATGTACCTGCCAGAAGGGTTAGCCCACAAAAGAGACCAATAATTCCAAGCAGTGTTCAAATGGCCATAAAATATGATTTGTCAGTAGCCAAGAGGTTCAGTATGTTGGGCTAATAGGGAACTTTGGATGGTGACAAATTACATAGATGTATGGAAGGGTGACAGATCTGTGGTTCCAGGAAGTTTGGTTTGTGTTGAAGCTAGACCCCAGTGAGTATGTGGAGCAGGGTCCAGTTTCTAGGAGGAGAATATTGGCAGGATATGATAATACAACTAATATTTTAGGCAGAGGACTTAAACCAACAGGAAACTAGGATATAGAATGATGAGGGTCAAGATAAAAGGCTTGGACTCAATCATAAGCACACAAGAAATGGATAGACCAATAAAATCAACCCATATCTCATCCATTGGTGGGGATGGGATTCCCAACACTTCCAGGGTTATTTTTATTGGCTCATAGTGGTCAGAGTTTTGCCTGCAGACTTACAGTACTCTTGGAGGAATTGATACCAATTATAGAAGTGCCTGTGAATTTTTTTCCTTGTTGTTAGGTCAGGTTTGGTGTGGAGTTACCTCCCAATGAACATGATCTGGTTGATTAATTTCCAGAAGCAAAAGAGTTCATGACTATCTGTAAAGTGGCATTGCCATTCTCCATCTGTAGTATAGAGTTAGTGCAGGATATAGATCAGTAAGGCTGCAGGTGAGAGGGATATAAGCTTATAAAATGACCCTCCTGGGCTTTTCTTACTGGTGATCTGGATTATCTGTCCTAGCTGGGGCTCGAGAGCGTTTGGCAAGGCAGTCTCTTGTGAAGTGATCAGCCTGGCTGCAGTAGAGGCACAAATGAGTTTCTTGCTGGTGGGCTCTTTTGGCTGGGGTGAGAGGCAACTGGCCTCCTCGAAGTTGTGTAGGCTCTTCCCTAAATGGCAGGCCTGTGGAACTGGAGAGGGATTGATGGTAGGTGAGGGAAGCCAATGTTGGGGGCCGGTCCTCTGATTGTAGGATCTCTGGCCTGTCATTATGTTTCTTATCCAACTGAATGCACTGAATGATCAGGTCTGGGAGGTTGCCCATCATATCTGCAACACTTTCTTCCTCCTGGATGGGATTAGCTAGTCCCTCTTGGAACTGATCACTTGGATTTGTTTCACTACACACCAGATTTTTAGAAGACTTGTCTCCTTTGTCAACTTTAGTATTTATCGAAGGGTTCATTTCTTGTTTTATGGGTTCACCAAATGACTGCTGGAAGTCATGAACAAAGTTCTCATGTTGCTTCAATATAGTACTCTGATCATATCTGGATATATCCCCACAACTTTCTGTTTGTTGAGATAGGTAGTCAAAAGAGAGCTTGTTCTGGGCACCATTTACAGAATTTGGAATCTTGAGAGCTGTTAAGTATGTAGTCACCTGAGCAAGGAACCCTGAGACACTGGCAGGATCACCATGAAATTGGGTGAGATTATCAAGTGAGTAGGGTACAGACATCATTGGGGTAGTCAGGGAAGGCATGAGTTGGCCGCTCAGAGCAGGGTTCTCCTCAGTCAGATGCTGCATTTGTGGTTGCAGAATCAGATTCTCCCCCTGAAGAAAGGAAGGCTCTACCTGCAAGGTAGGTGGTGATTTTGTGCACTTCTCCATTATATCTCCTGGAATCAGGTGGGACTGAGTATAATCAAGTACCAGTCCTGGAGATCGATGGACATGCAGTGGGTTTGCTCTGTGATCCCAGAGGCAGAATCAGGAGCAAGTATCCCAAGCTGTTAACTATGAAAAGTCACTAAGGGATACTGAGTTGGAAAGATGCCAAAATTTTCTGTTACTCAATGTTGCTTCTTCTTCATGGGGAATGCCAATTTTCTGTATTCAGAAGAAATATATTACCTTAGAACACATAGATGATTTGGAATTAAGAAGATACATACAACAGTCACAGCAGTTTTATCTTCTCTCTCCCTTTCCATGCAATATAGGAGTAATTTGCCCTCACACTGTGTCTTATTTTTTCACCATAGAGCCAAAGAATTTTACAATCCAAAGTGATCTTAGAGATCATCCAGGCCAAATTCATAATTTTACAGATGAGAAAACAGACCCAGAGAAGCAAAGATGTTTGCTTAAGGTCACCCAGTTAGTTAACATCAGACCTGGCATGATCATCAGGGCTGCTGTCCAAAACACTGCTTCCTCCAGGACCACAAATATGCTCATTTACATATGTTACTTGAGCATGATGATAGTTCATGTTCCTGGCTACTCAAAATGTGATCAGGGAACAAGCAGTCTCAGCACTACCAGGAAGGTTATTAGAAGTGCAGAATCTCAGGTCCCATCCAAAACCTACTGAATCAAGAAAAGAGTCCCAAGGTGATTAGAATGTACACCGAAGTCTAAGAAGACAGCACTTACTCTGAATTGGAATAATCACTTGTTGGACTTCACCCATTTTTTTCTGGTTACTTTGTCCCTATCTGATATCACATTTTTTTTTTTTGCTATGGAAATTATTAAGATATAATAGGCAAAAATGAAGAGGTAAGATTGAGAAACTAACAAACAAGAACTAAATATTTGTAAAAGTATAAAGATCAAAACGTTCAGCAGTCCTAGTCCTTGAAAACAAGAATACAGTATCCAATAAAAGTTCAAAACAGTCCCCAAATATGTGATATATCAGTTGTACACTTCACTTCCTCTCATATGCAGCATACTATTTAAATATATTTAAATTACTCCTGGTGGGGTAAAAAATGTGTATCATTGAATTTTTCAAAATTTAAGTCTTGTTTCTCTAGGTTTTATTTGATGCCTGATCCTCTCTAAAACAATGGAAAAATAGTAGAAGACTGAAATAGTGTAAGATTGGAGGGCAGAAACTCTGGTCCAAACACTAGTGTTAACACAATTATTGTCTTTGAAGACTTAATTTGGTTCTCAGTTACCTTTTTTTTTTTTGCTTTTTTTTAAAAATTTATTAAATTTTTAAAATTTATTAAATTTTTAAAATTTATTACAATTCAATTCTCAGCAGCACATGGCTTCTTCTCCAAAATAGACCATATATTATGTCACAAGGCAACTCTCAGCAGATATAAAAAAATAGAGATACTACCCTGCATTCTATCAGACCATAAAGGGATGAAATTGGAAATCAATGACAAAACAAGGAATAAGAAAAAACTACTCCAACAACTGGAAGCTAAACAACATGCTACTGAATGAACAAGGGGTTGAAGAAGACATCAAGGAGGAGATTAAAAAATTCCTAGAGGTAAATGAGAACACAGATACATCATATATAGAAATCTCTGGGACACTATGAAGGCAGTAGTAAGGGGAAAATTCATTTCACTGAGTTCATTCCTTAAAAGAAAAAAAAAAAAAAACAACAAATAAATGACTTAACATCACACCTCAAAGCACTAGAAAAAGAAGAACACATAAACACCAAGAGCAGTAGAAGACAGGAAATAATTAAAATCAGAGCAGAAATTAATGAAATTGAGACTCAGGAAACAATTCAAAGAATTGACAAAACTAAAAGTTGGTTCTTTGAAAAAATAAACAAAATTGACAGACCCTTAGCGATGTTAACGAAAAGAAATTACTAACATTCATGATGAAAAAGGGAATATCACAACAAACACCTCAGATATACAGAAGATAATTAGAAATTACTTTGAAAACTTGTACTCTAATAAAATAGAAAATATTGAAAGCATTGACAGATTTCTAGAGTCATATGAATGCCTAAACTGGAACTGGAGGCTATACACAATTTAAACAGATCGATTACAAGCAAAGAAATAGAAGACGTCATCAAAAAGCTACCAACAAGGAAAAGTCCAGGACCTGATGGGTTTACAGCCGAGTTCTACAAGACTTTCAAAGAAGAACTAATACCAATGCTCTTCAAACTATTTCAAGAAATAGAAAAAGAGGGAGCTCTTCCAGACTCTTTCTATGAGGCCAATATTACATTAATTCCAAAGCTAGGCAAAGATACATCCAAAAAAGAAAACTTCAGGCCAATATCGTTAATGAACATAGATGCAAAAGTCCTCTATGAAATTCTGACAAATCGGATACAAAAACATATCAAAAAGATAGTGCACCACGATCAGTTTCCTTTTTTATCTAATTAAGATAACTATCTTTTCTGTGCCAGAGTTGCTATATCAATGTGATAATAGATACATTCTGTGGGTTATGAAAAATGAGAGTTTTGCTTCTAAAATTATTCTAATGCAGGTTGTGAGGATATACCCTTATGACATATTGCCAAAGTAGGGACACATACTGTCCTACACTTCCTTCTTTCTTTGCATATCTCATCCTTTTAGTCTCCTGATTTAACTTTCAGACATCTTCCACTTCCCACATTCCTATCCATGAGTTCATTCCTGCCATTCCACCTAAGTATCAGATAGTAATAATAATAATAATATAATAATAATAATAATAATCAGATAGAAAGATATTAGTTTATAAGGGGCAATGATTGACTTTTCTCAGGGCATTCACTTTTTATTCAAACTTTAATGTACGTAAAATCAGCTCAGTCCCTAAATCTAGCATGTCTGATTTAGTAGGTCTGAGGTAGATCCCAGGAATCTGTACTTTTGTACTTTAACAAGGTAGTCACTTGATTTCTGAGGAAGAAGGTCCCTGTGCAAAACACTGTGCCTCAAGGAATAAAGACATATTAGTAGTGACTCAGAGAAATGAGGATGGGGCAGGGACATATTCGGAGATAAGAGATTGGTCCTCAAGCAACATAGAATTAGTGGTATCTTATTGTACTTCTGCATGAAACCCACAAAGATCCACCATGTCCTTCACAACTTGTTATCTCTCCCAGCCAATAGAATGCAAGAGTTAAGCATCCAGATTCTAAAGTTGAATGGCTGTGGGTCCAAATCCTGACCTGACTAAAAGCTGTGTGACTCTATGTAACCTATTTAACCTCTCTGAGAATCAGTTTCTAAACTTTAAATGAAAGTGCTCATAAGTTCTACCTCCTAGTGTTTGTGATGATTAAATGAAATGAAAAGAAATTAGCACAATTTCATGCAGATGGCAAGTACTCCATAAATGTTAAGTTATCATTATTCTAGGTCCATCATCTGTTATCTGTGTTTCAGAATTCAATTTTTTTTTTCAGATTTTAGGTAACACACAGTATTACGATTTATTATATAATACTTCCTGCAGTGTCTGGGGAAACATCCCATAATCAAGCTATTAACATTCCTGCAGGAAAAAAAAGTCTGAATATTCATACAAAAAGGGATAAAGACTAAATTCATGTAAATTCAGGTCAAGTTTTGCTGCCAAATGAGATTTGGCACCAAATTAATGAAAAAATAACCTCCAGTTTACAGAGCTTTTTGATATCAGAATTGAGATAAGAGATTGTAGACCTCTAACAAATTCTTCTTTTGATTGGAAGGGTGTGATTATAACTTTTCCTTCCCATCCATGCTTTCTGCCCTTTCCTTCTACCCTCTGAAGTTCCAGAATTTTGTTGAGGTCTCTTGTTTCTTCACAGAATTCTGTATTCAAGGTGACATGTCATTTAATTTTCCTAATTATGTAGCACTGGTGAAACACTTGCTAAAATTATAAGCATTAGCTGAAATGTAAGTGATACAATAGCACTATTGTCAATTTAATCCCTCAAAACTTTACCTTGACTTATCACTTTGGAAATTTATCTCCTTTTAGAGATCAGTAACCTTTCACTACTGGATTGTTTCCAGAGGATGCTAGAAAAAAGCCTGTCAGTCTGGAGGATCTAGTCTTGAATAGACAAAGGAGAGAAAGAGCTGGAACCTCAAATGCATAGGTGTAAGGATTGGATTGGTGAGCTTGGATCAGATCCAGCACAAAACTGCATATATTTAAGCTTTTACTTAATAGTGTGTGTCTTAACAACAAAAAAATGAGTTTAGCCAACTATTGCGTGTCATTTTGGTGTTTGCATTCAGTTTGTCTCAAAGCCATGGTTAATAGCTTCCCTGAACACAAAAGTACTCCATTTTGGAGTTCCTGGAAATGATGTTTGCAGAATGTTTTTGCTATAATTTGGATCTAGAATGTATCTGAAAGGGTCATGTGTTTTAAAAGGCTTGGTACAATAGATTATGGCGTTATTGGAAGGTGGTGGAAAACTTTAAGAGGTGGAGCCTAGTAAGAAGTCTTAGGTCATTGAGGATGAGACCTTTAAGGGGATACTGGGACTCTAGTCTATTCTCTTCCTTGCTTTTTTGTGTCCTGGCTTCCATGAGGTAAGCAGCTTGCTCCAGTTGGTGCTCTCCACAATGATATACTGCTTTTCCAGAGGCCTAAAAGCACTGGGGCCAACCATGAACTGAAGCTTCCAAAATTATGAGCCAAAATAAACCTTTCATCTTTTAAGTTGATGATCTCAACAAAAGGTATTTTGTTATAGTAACAGAAAGCTAAAACAGACTTGCAATACCCTATTGCTTATAAGAAAGGTTCATGACCTTACATTGTTTTAATTTCAAGTTATTTCTCATAACCTATTGGAGGAGGAGCTTTGACCTGGTATCATGTAACCATCTAGAGCAGCTATACTTATTACACTTGACCTTCAGACATTCTAAGGAATGCTGTGGCCACATCAGCTAAATTGAGACACAAATTACACTCCAAGAATCAAATAAGAGGGAGGCATCATAACAATGATCTAATTATTTCAAACTCATTGATTCTATAACTTGCCTGAGTTCATAACTAAAAAGTCAGTAAGAAACTGGTGATTAGTCATGTACAATCTGGAATCTGACACTTAGATCCATAATCAAACTGAACCTTACTCACTGTGTACCTACCTCACTGTCCCTATGCCTGAAGGAGACTCACTGGCTAAGATACAGCAGGCTTTGTTTACCAAATTGAAGTCTTAGTCTGATTTCTCTGTCCATTCCCAATGCTCCCATCATTTCAAACAGAACATGCTCTTTCAAGTAAACAATTAAGGGAAGAGTGGAAAATTTCTGATCTGCAGATCCTAAATAGTCATAAAATGAGCCCTTAAAATTTGAAATGAAAGGTCTTCTCCTGCATTCATGCTCCCTGCTGTATTTCATCTTTAATTCATTAAGTGCAATTCACTTAGCGCTGAACACCACTTGCAGCTGATGAGCTGACAGAGCCTAGCCCACTTAGATTCAACTTTTTCTTTGCATTGCCAGGTCCCTGTGGTGTTCAGACAACCTGCAGCCCTATTCAAGGTGGAGAAAGCTTAATGTAGGAAACTTAGTGTGTATCATGTTTTGATTACCAGGAGCCTCATAACAGCCTTAGATTAGAAAGAAATCCCAACATTACATATGAAGAATTTGAGTCTTAGGAAATGGAAAATGATTTAAGTCATGTTTGTGACCATCTATAGTAAGGTCTAATCCTAAGAATTTCCCTGTTAGCCTTTCTCTTTTCTCTAAATCGTAACTAGGAGTGAAATGAGCAATATAAGGGTTATGTACTCTTCTAAAGTCTTTCAATAATTGGTGCTCTAATGTCATTCCACAACTGGTAACATCTCATACATATACAGAACATTTTATTTATGTGCTCTGAGTATTTTCCAACTGTTTCATTTATCTTTTTAATAAACTGTGAAGTAGATAAGGCATATGTTCAATATTCCCTCTAATTGATAAAGAAAAGTTGTCTAAGGTTATACAATTATTATTTTTTAAAGAATTTAACCTTCATTTTTTATTTATTTACTTATATGTGGTGCTGAAGATTGAGCCGGTGCCTCACCCATGCTAGGCAAGTGCTCTGCCACTGAGCTACAACTTCAACATGGTCATGCAATTATTTAGTATTACATTTTACATTAGAATCCCCAACACCTCCATCACTACATCCTTCACCCTCACATTGCTACACCCTGGAAATAGTTTGAAATGGATAAAATCTTCAGCCTTGGAGGAACATGGATTTTGGATTAAAATCCTAGTTTGAATTCAAAACCCAAACTGTAAAACCTTGAGCAAGTTACTTCTATGATCCTTAGTTTTCATATCTGTAAAATCTGTGCTGTGAAAAATTGTATGTATTTACATATACTTGAGATAACATATGTAAAGTTTCTGATATTCAGTAAATATCAACAGTAGAAGCCACTAATAGCATGATATATTCTGCAGACACTGGAAGTTAGCCGATCAAACATTCTTATCACTAACTCCAGTTTCCATCTGGGGATCCATTTTGTTCTAGAATATGTTATTCTACCCATAGAATCGTGTAGAGTGCATGGATTGAGCTAAGCTAAGTCAGTTGGCATATTACATGCCTTAACAGTTCCCATTTCACCATTCACATCATTTGTAATTAGTTATTAGATTTTTTCCCTATTAGATTGTGTTC
This sequence comes from Tamias sibiricus, assembly GCA_025594165.1. Classification (NCBI taxonomy): domain Eukaryota; kingdom Metazoa; phylum Chordata; class Mammalia; order Rodentia; family Sciuridae; genus Tamias; species Tamias sibiricus. The sequence goes on along the minus strand of CM046667.1, from coordinate 103,417,157 downwards.
TACATCAAGGTAGAAAATATCCAATTTCATTTCTGTATTCCCATGGATATAGAGGTACTCAATAACTCTTTCTTGAATTTATATAACATTTTTCTATGGCACCCATATTTAGAACTAGATACTAGCAGAGGTGGTGTTACTGTTCCCCATCCCTATGTATCTCTTCTTTTATTATTCTCTAATGTGAGTGGAAACCCCAATCTTGATCCAGTGCATCCTAGCACATTTTCATATTCCAGATGCATGAATTAAACAGATAGAAATATAGACAAATACAGATGGCCAAGTGATCGATGCTCCATAGGTAGATGTCCCAGCCTGATTTTATTTCAGTAACCTCAGCCAGAGCAGTGAGAAAAAGTCTTGAATAACCTTAAAATGTGTTTTGTTTGGATGAATGGGTATCTTAGTTTGTGGCTACTAGCCTCTTAAAAGAATTTTACATTAGCCCAGGTTCTATATCAAGATTATCTAGCAGACTTGGAAAGAAAATAAATATAGAATAATCCAGACAAGAGTTATTGAAAGACAAAGTTCTCAACCACTTTTAAGTAAAGACAGGAGAATTACCTTTCATATGAATAATTACCTTTCATATGAATAATTGAGCCACAAGTTTGGGCAATGGGAGATATTCTGGGACAGGTGAAAAGATAAAGTAAAAATGGATAGGATTTTCTAGAAATTCAAGCAGCAGCAGCAGCAAAAATCCTAGTCCTATACACTTATTACTAGAAGCTTCCCTTTTCATTTGCTGACATTCCTTAACCTTCTGACATTGAGACAGACACAGGGTGGCAGAATTTGGGGCTTTACCAATTCCTGGCTGTATAATCTCAGGTAGGTTAATCTCTTTAAATTTCATTTTCTTTTATTTGTATAAGGTGGCCAACAATCTCTTCCACAGAAAGTAGTTCATTTCATGTAATCTTTAGTGCAAGCCTATTTTGTGCCAGGCACTGTGTTGGATTCTAGAAAATAGTAATGAACCATCAAAAAGTATAGGTATTCTGAAATTACTGAATTAATATATGCAAACTATATCAGTACCTGGCTTATAACAACTATTTTATATGTGATAGCTGTTCTGATAATAGTCCGATGTGCTAATTATGAACCTAGGCTCTGGAGGTAGACTTGGGTTTCAGTTCAATTTAGAATATTAACTCCACATATTATCTATGAGAATTTGGGCACTTTAATGTGGTCTTTCTTTAAATTTCATACATCTAAATTTCCTCATCTACAAACTAAATAATAAATTGTTATAACTTTTCTATAAGCTAGAGGGATTCAAGTCTTCTCTCCTCTAAGGTCTAATAACTTGGGATTGAAACAGGTGTAGGTGGATCAAAACTAAAAAGCCCTGACAAAGAAGGTTTGTCTTGAGGTTTTTGAAATTTATCTTGAGCAAAAAGAAAAGTAAATGAAATAACTATTGTTATAAGGGCCAATAGCTGATGAAATTGTAAGTACAGATATTGCCTTCTAAGCACTATACCATTAAGAGTATGGAAGATAGAAGGAAGCAAATTTGGAATTCTTACAAGTTTGAACTTTCCAAAGCACAGAACTGCCTAAGAATAAATTCTAAAACTTTTTTTTTTAAAGAAAAGGAATAAGAGGAAAACCTTCATTTGTGGTAGGGACCAGGAAAGCTCTCTTTCACATCCAGAGAACCCTCAGGGGAATGTAAGAGCCTTAATGAGGAGGTAGCTAAGATGGTGGCTGACTGAGAGCCAAAGAGGACACGTTTAATTGTTTTCTTCTGACCTTAATGTAATCTACTAAGAATCTTTCTGTGCCCGTGAACACTGTGTGACACACCTGTAAGTTGAGCTTGTGACACATGTATACTTGTTAAGGTGAAGAGTATTTAAGCAGGTAGGGTTGGAGTTGTGTGGGGGTTGTTGTTGGAGTTGAAGAGAGAAGTCAGAAGAGAAAGCAGAATAAAGAACCTACTCGTTTCCAGTCTGCCTCGGAATTCTTTCCCGCTATATTGTTGCTGCCGGCAGCAGCAGCTGCCGGCAGCAACAAGTGGTGGCCCGTACGGGGCATTTGGAATTGGCACGGTAAGAAAATTGAGGAGCCTCGCAGGAGTCTAGTCAGAGCAGTTAAAATGGGTTCGAAAATAACTAAGACCCGAGTGATAAAGGCTATGGAAGAATTCTTTGATATAGCTGATTCATTTTTTAGTGAGGAGGATTTGGAAAAAAGTGAAAGTGATCATGTGCATAGCCTCCACTGAGTCAGAACCAGTAAGAATAGATTAGTGTGGGCTCAAAAATGATAAAGATCTGAGCTGCTAAAGCTATTCAAGATTTATTAAAGGTGGCTGAGGAATACGTGCTCTCAATTGAACCTGGGAAGGATGTTACTAAGTTCAGTGAGAGTAGTAGTAGTGAAGAGGAATTAACTAAAAGTAATTCTGATAACAAAAGGAAATTAAAGAGGACCAAGATAAGGGACCGTCAAGTGGAGGAACCCCTTGTGCCCTCTGCTCCCCCATGGGTTGAATCAATTACAGAAACTATGAGGGGTATTTCTGAACACTTGCATGCCCTTGAAACAGAGATTAATGGTCTTTCTGAGTGCTTGTGTTCCCTTGAGTGTCAAAACTCGCAGGGACATTGGGATCTGCCAGTACTAGAAAATCAAGACGAGCAAAGGTATCATCAACCTTTAGATTTTAAAACTATAAAAAATTTTAAAGAAGCAACAATGACATATGGACCCCAAGCTCCTTTTACCATAAGTATGCTTGAAGCCCTTAATGCTTTGAATTTAACTCCATCAGATTGGAAAGGCTTATGTAAGGCAGTATTGAGCGGGGGACAATACTTGATTTGGAGGTCTCAATTCCAAGAGTTATGTGTTGAAACAGCTAGAAGAAATGCGACCGCAGGATTTCCAAACCGTAACGTAGACATGTTAACCGGAGAAGGGCAATATGCTGATTTACAGCTTCAAATTCAGTACGATCCTGGAGTTTACGCTCAAATATACACTGCAGCTGTTAGGGCATGGAAAACTTTACAAGGAACTGGTGATTTACAGGGTAGCTTGTCTAAAGTGATTCAGGGACCTAATGAGCCATATGCTGACTTTGCTGATCGACTTTTGCGAACTGCAGGTAGAGTGTTTGGAGACGTTGATCAAGCCATGCCATTAGTGGTTCAGCAGGCATATGAAAATGCCAACAAATATTGTCAAGACGCTATCAGACCTTGGAAATCTAAAAGGGACCTTTCTGTATATATAAGGCTATGCAAAGACATAAACGATGCCTTTGTCATGGGAAATGTAAATGCAACTACCATGAGAGGTGCTTCTCCTCAAAATTTTATAAGAAGGGCTCAACCTAAAAATTATTATAGTCAATCAGGTTATTTTAGAAAACAATATCCCCAAAGAAGGCAAGAGACAATAGAAATAAGACCAAGCTCGTATCGTGCCCCAGGCCACTGTCCCAGGTGTAAAAAAGGAAACCATTGGGCTAATAAGTGCAGATCTAAAACTGATATTTATGGTAACATTTTGTCTGGCAATCCAAAAAACAGGGCACGGGGCCCACAAATGTACGAGGCATTAGAGGAGGATCCTCAAACATCCATCCAAATGATTCCTCAACACAATCCCTCTTACCCATTGACCCCCTTGTCAGAGGAACAAGAGGAAGTGCAGGATTAGACCTCTGTTCCATTGCCTGAATAGTGCTAACACCTGAAATGGGGGTTCACCTGATTCCCACAGGAGTCAGGGGACCTCTTCCCTTAGGGACAGTAGGACTTATCCTTGGGCAAAGTTCTAAAAGCTTATCAGGTTTTCAAGTGACTCCAGGTATAATAGACTCAGACTACCAAGGAGAAATTAAGATTATGCTCAGTTCACCTCGAGGCATTAGCTCTGTTAACCAAGGTGATAGAATTGCTCAGCTGCTTCTCTTTCCCAGTTTACATGACTGTTTTAAGAGTATGCCTCAAAATAGGAAGAGTAGGGGATTTGGTTCCACTGGCTTGGTACCTATGGCTTGCTGGGTTCAGGATTGTTCACAGCGGCCTATGTGCAAAATAAAAATTCAAGGAATAGAAATGGAGGGATTGATTGACACTGGGGCTGACTCTTCTATTATCAACGTATGACAATGGCCCAAACACTGGCCTTTACAAAAAGCCTCAACCAGTTTGAGAGGCTTGGGATATTCTAATAGCCCCGAACAAAGTGCAACAGTTTTAAAATGGGAGAATGATGAAGGGCATCAAGGAACATTTCAGCTTTATGTTTTGTCCAGCTTGCCAGTTACCTTATGGGGAAGAGATGTTTTACAAGAAATGGGAGTACATCTCACAACCAAGCCCACAGGTGTTACAAAAGGAAATCATCATCGAAAAGGTAAAGGATATATTTTTTAGAGGCTACTGAGAAAACAATTTTGAAAATACCATGGCTTTCTGATAAGCCAGTTTGGGTCCCTCAGTGGCCCCTATCTAGAGAGAAATTACAAGTGGCCCACCTACTAGTCCAAGAACAACTAGAAGCAGGACACATAGAACCTTCCACCTCTCCCTGGAATTCCCCCATATTCATGATTAGGAAAAAATCAGAAAAATGGCGATTGTTACATGATCTTAGAGAAATCAATAAAACCATGTAAATTATGGGCCCTACCCAACCTGGACTTCCTAATCCAGTAGCTATTCCTAAAAATTTCCATCTTATAACCCTTGATATAAAGGATTGTTTTTTTCTATTCCTTTACATCCTCTAGATGCCCATGGGTTTGCTTTTTCAGTTCCTTCTATTAATAATAATGGATCTGATCAAAGATTTCAGTGGAAAGTTTTACTCCAGGGTATGGCTAATAGCCCCACTATGTGTCAAATCTATGTAGATAAAGTTATTCAGCCTATCAAAAATAAATACCCAGAGCTTATGTGCCTCCATTACATGGATGATGTTTTGCTTGCTCATCCTAATCAAGAAGTCTTATTCACCATATTTAGTGATATATCAGAAAACTTGAAACAATATGGACTAAATATTGCTGAAGAAAAGGTTCAGACTAGATCTCCAATATTATATCTAGGATTCCAAATTATAGATACTTTTATTAGGCTTCAAAAAATTTTAATAAATAAGGAACATCTAGCTACTCTTAATGATTTTCAAAAATTGCTGGGAGACATAAATTGGCTTCGCTCTACATTAAGCCTCACTACTGGCCAATTAAAACCCTTATTTGATATCCTTCGTGGGAACCCTGATCCATCTTCACCACGAACATTGACTCCTGATGCTGGGAAAGCTTTAAAGTTGGTAGAAAAAAGGCCATTGAAGGATCCCATTGTGATAGAATTGATTTTACTCGACCGCTGATATTGATCATTATTTCTTCACAATATACACCCACAGGAGTATTTTGGCAACAGGGGCCTTTATTATGGATACATTTGCCCGTCTCTCCTAAAAGTACAATTGAGTCTTATACCTCCATGGTGGCTAAACTTATTCTTCAAGGACTTAAGACTTCTACTAAAATATTTGACATTCACCCTGTTACTATTATTACTCCCTATTCATCATCACAGTTGAATATTTATGCTTCAATGATAATGATTGGGCTATAGCTAGATGCTCTACTTCTGCAAATTTTGATAACCATCTTCCTAAGTCTCCTATACTATCTTTTTGTATCAATCATCCCACTATATTTCCACAGATAATAAAAAAAATCAACCTATTCCTAAGGCATTAAATGTATTTACAGATGGGTCCTCTAACAGCACTGCTGCAGTAGTCACTCAAAAAGAAAATATGATTCATATTACTGCCCATAAATCAGCTCAATTGGTTAAGCAAGAAGCTATTATTATAGCACTTGAAAGTTTTAAAGAACAGCCCATAAATATTTTTTCAGACAGCCACTATATTGTACATGCTGTCCCTAAATTGGAGCTAGCAGGTCCAATAGCACCTCATACTCCAGCCTTTAAATTGTTTTTTCAAATTCAAAACCTTCTATGGGAATGTAAAGAACCTTTGTTTATTGGATGTATCAGAGCTCATATTAATTTGCCTGGTCCTCTCCATGAAGGTAAGCAAAAGGCCGATGCCCTTACTCAAACAATCTTTATATTTTCAGCAATCCAACAAGCTACCTCATTCCATTCTCAATTTCATGTTAATAGTATTACTTTACAACAAAGTTTCAAAATAACTAAAGATCAAACTTGAACAATTGTGAAGGCTGGTCAATCTTGTGTGACACATTTGCCCAATCCACATTATGGGGTTAACCCAAGAGGATTAATGCCCAATCATTTGTGGCAGATGGATGTCACTCATGAGCCAAGTTTTGGAAAATTGCGATTATTCATGTGACCATAGATACATGCTCAGGCATGATTTTTGCTTCCTTACATGCTGGAAAAAAAGTTAAAGATGTTACATCTCATTGTTTACAAGCTTTTGCTGAATTGGGCATTCCCAAAATGCTTAAAACAGACAATGGCCCTGCATATACATCCTCATCTTTCAAACTGTTTTGCGCAAAATTCAGTATACTTCATAAGACTGGTATTCCGTATGATCCTCAAGGCCAAGGCATAATTGAACGAGATAATCGCACACTCAAACTTATGCTTTTGAAACAAAAAGAAGGAAATTGGAAAAATCCTAAAAATAGATTAGCCGTTGCCCTTTTTACTTTAAATTTTTTAACTTTGGATTCCAAAGGATATTCGGCTGGAGACAGACACTGGAATCCACATCAACAACATAAACCTTTGGTTTACTGGAAGGATGTTCTTTCAGGCACATGGAAGGGCCCAGACCCAGTATTAATTTGGGGGAGAAGATCTGTTTGTGTTTTTCCACAACATGAAACCTCACCGGTGTGGATACCATCAAGATTAATAAAACAGGTACCAAATCAAAAGGGCCAAGATGAAGTAGTTGTGGAATGATTCCCTTAAAAAAGGTATCAATCCACACACCTGCGTGAGTTTGTCTCCTTTCTGACAAAGGAACCTCATCTTTGCCTTTTCAGCTAAGAAATTTTTAAGCTGCGTGCTTTATTCTTCAATAAATTCACAACTTAAGTCTCATTCCTCCCGGCCGGGACAAGAGGATCTCTCTTTAGTGTGCACACAATTGTGTTTTTCTTTTTTATATATGTCTTTATGTCTGTGCACTTGTCTAGATTTCATGTAAATGTGACATCACAAATATGTCTTTATGTCTGTGCGTCTGTCCAGATTTCATGTAAATGTGACGTCACAAATAACAAAATCCGAGCGCTCATGAAAATCATTTCTTAAAAAAAATAAAAAAAGAGGATCCAAATAACTTTAATTCATTTAAGTTGAATATATTCTAATTGGGTAAACAATTAAAATATGAAGGTACCTTCAAACTTAATTTATAAGTATCTCTAGGACTTCTCTTCAGCAAAGAATATGTCTAATACTGTATAGCCTGATATTTTGGTATTGGACTTGGGATTGTTTATTTGTAATAAACTTTATTTGTTAAACAGCTGATTAATTTAAATTGTTTCTACAGGTATTATTTGTAATTAACTTTATTTGTTAAACAGCTGATTAATTTAAATAGTTTCAACAGGTATATTCATGGAAGGTTGCTGTGTATGCAGAGGCTCAAATGTTGCAGCTAACAAATTATTTTTCTAAAATACTCTTAGCTTTTCTTTAATCTATCTTAAATGTAATATTTTGTCAGCTAAATACCCTCAGTCTTTCTTTAATCCGTTCTGAATTTGATATTTTGCCAGCTAATATTTGTGGGAGCTCAATCAGCAATGTGTGTGAGCAGAGATCAACTTCAGATACCTGAAGATCTAATAATTATATTTTTTAGTTTGAATTGCACCCCTACAACTCACTTCCTGACTCAGTGCTGGAATGGCACTGCCTTTCCTCTAGTGATTGTTGCTTGAGTTTCTAGGTACATCCCTATGCCAGTCTTAGTGGGCCCTGAAGATTTGCCGGTGGCATTGTCTAGACATAAAAGAGATGGCTGCTGCCTCTACAGCTGCAGGGATCGCAATTGCTACAAACATCCCTGCTGCTCAAGCATTAAACAACCTCACCAGCAGTGTGGCCTCTGCTCTGCATTCACAAGGCCTCCTAGATCAACGTGTTAGCAAGTGGACTATAGGATATTTGGGACATTGTACGGGACAATGCCTTGCGGGTATCCCTTTTCTTAACCCTAGTAGGGCAGCTGATATGTCTAGAGAACTCAGTGCATTACTTAATGGAACTTGGGGCACCTGATTTGTCTAAAAGAACTTAGTACGCTATTTAATGGAACTTGGCTCATCAGCAAAAAGCTTGCCGCCTTAGAACCGGAGCATCTCCTCATGATCGGACGGCTGGTAGTCAATGACGGGGAAGTCTCATGTGGCCGACATATCAACCTAAGACAGGAGTCAAGGGCACAGCCTTGATTATCCGATGACGGGTAAGAATGTTGGTTGCACATGTGGACGCCTAAGACAGGCACAGTCGATCCTGATGTGGTGAGGGTTCACCCATCTATTTATCCTTCTTTTAAAACAAAAGGGGGAAAATGTAAGAGCCTTAATGAGGAGGTAGCTAAGATGGTGGCTGACTGAGGGCCAAAGAGGAGTCGTTTAATTGTTTTCTCCTGACCTTAATGTAATCTACTAAGAATCTTTCTGTGCCCGTGAACACTGTGTGATGAACCTGTAAGTTGAGCTTGTGACACGTGTATACTTGTTAAGGTGAAGAGTATTTAAGCAGGTAGGGTTGGAGTTGTGTGGGGGTTGTTGTTGGAGTTGAAGAGAGAAGTCAGAAGAGAAAGCAGAATAAAGAACCTACTCGTTTCCAGTCTGCCTCCGAATTCTTTCCCGCGATATTGTTGCTGCAGGCGGCAGCAGCTGCAGGCAGCAACAGGGGAATAAGGAGGGAGTCTAATTCAATGAACAACAAATATCATATCAATAGTACAGAAGATACAATGAAGCAGATTTGGGATTCCCACCAGATCTACCTTTCTAAAATTTAGAATTACCTAACAATATATTGAACTTCTTCTTCATTAAGAAAGAAGCTATCACTGGAGATGGGATGAACACTTCATGGGAATGTTTTGAAACACATTCATGCATCAGGAAAAGGTTGTATGAATGTCCTCAAATGTTTCTATAACACTGTGAAGCAGACAATATTGAATTTTTGTGACTTCAGATGTTTCCTTTCTGTACCCTGCCCTCTCATTTCACTTCTGATTGACCTCTTCTCCTTAATGCTCTAGGACCACAAATGGCTGGAAATTCACCCCCATTAGAATACATTGAATGTTTCTGCATCCCAGAGTATCTAAGTTGTAGTACATTCCTTCAATATAAATCTCTAATGGTAGAATTGCAAGCAAAGCATCAGTGAGTAAGATATTTTGGTTAGAATTTCCTGCTTGTTGCTGTTCACATTAGACAGAGCACCTAGATGATAATCTAGTCTACCTACTGGCTAATAATATAGCCTTGTGGGAAGTCAAAGAAAGAGAAATAAAAGCTTCCAAATATGGGTTGCAAAGCATGGCAACAGATGAGAACTAACAAAGTCCTTCTCAGCTTGGTTTTCACATCCACATAGACCTTACTATCAAAAATTTTCCATCTGCCAACCTTTTTTTTTCTATCTAACACTCTGTAGCCCTGATATGGTACTGTATGTTTTTAGAATACTGCTTACATTAACTGACAGCTTTTTTTTTTTATATACCAATCAGGAGTGATGTATCTTTTATTCATCTTCACACTTTAAGTGTCTGTCAGACTGTCAAGTCTTCCTATCTTCTGTAAGGATATATCACTGTAAAAGAAACAGAAATGTTCTGACCTGCCACCAGGCCTATGGGATTCAATCTGCAAGGAGGTCCTGCAGAGTTTTTCCAGAGTAACATGTCCCCAAGCACATGATTATCTTCATAAAAACAATCCAAGAAAGAAACAGGATGAAATTGCATAAAGGAAATGTTATATTAGATTTGGAGATGAACTTGCTATACAAAAGAACAAAACATGGAATCAGTATCTATAGGGATGGTGAAAGCACTAGTCCTCGAATGGATTTGGGTTGATATACAATGGAGGCACTGAACTGGGTTAAGTGTTCTCAAATGCTTTTATCCACTGGTAGTGCAGCTGTATAAATTTTCTAGGTGTATTGACAAATTTAATAAAAAAACACAGAAGTATTTAGCATAAGGATAGTATAATCTCAAAGTACAACGTCCTTTTGTTTTGGTTATTCCAGGGAGATAACTAAAACCTCAAGAAGGAAAATGATGAGTCTGATTGATTCTAGAAAAAAAGAGTGAGGCACTTAACTTTTTGTTATATCCAACTCTAAGCCCCAGAGAGTCCACATTTTCAATAGTGGTAGAAGATATCATTTTGAGTTAATCTTTCAGGCTTGGTCTTCACTTCAGAGAATAAAATAATACTAAAAATCAGTCATTACCCTGATCATGGACATGGAGTATTCAGGCATAAAAATGTGTTCAAGTTCCCCCATATACCCTGCCTTTGATCAGTGGCATAGGTGTGTGGGTCAATCCGCTGAAAGCCTACAAGACCTTATCAGTAGTGGCTCAAGAATCATGTGAGGTCTGGAGATATAGCTCAGTGATGGAGCACATGCTTAGCATACACATCCCCCTCACTTCAAACCATAACATCAATTAATCAATTAATTAAAGGTTTGGGGTCGAGGGTGTTACTCAAGGGTATAGTGTGTGATTGACTCTGGGTTAAATTCCTACCGTGCGTGTGGGTGTACGCATGTGTACATGCACACAAGTGAACACACACACACACACACACACACACACACACACACACACAGTTGGTATGAGGCCATGAGGAGATGAGAGTATGAGGAATTATAGAATGCTGACAGCTTTATTTCCCCCTGTCTGGGCTCCATGTAGACATTGGTTTCACAAGAGTTCATTATTTTAAGTCTTACTACCTTCCATAATTTCCCAAGTGCTATGGTTTGGATGTAGTTTGTCTCTGAAAGGTACATATGTTGGAAGTGTTGCCCTCAGTGTGGCTATGTTGAGGTGGTAGAACATTTAAGAAGTAGGGCATAATGTAAGGTAATTAGGTTGTTGGGGCAGCTGCCCTTGGAAAGGATTAAATAGTTCTTATGGGATATAGTTAGGTCCCTTGAGACTAGGTTGTTATAAAAGAGCAAAACTAGTCCCTCCTCATGCTCTGGCTTTTTATCCTGCCATGTGATCTCTCCTTATCTCTTGTACTCTTGCCATGATGCCATATTCCATAAAGTATTATAACCAAGAGGGCTCTTACCAGAAGCCAAACAGATAGGACCACCTCATCTTGGATTTTCAGCCTCTAAAACTGTGAGCTAAATAAACCTTTCTTCTTTATAAAGTATCCAGCCTCAGGTATTTTGTTATAACAAGAGAAAATGGACTAATAGACTAGGTTATTGAACTTATGTGGGTTTAGGGCCTATAATTTACTATTCCCTCCATAGACATTACCACTTAGTAAAGGGTGACATGAAACATAAGGTTCAGTTCAGTTTAATTGAATGGCTCCTCTGGATCACTCAGAAGAATGGTGGTTAGGAAGGAACTTTTGCTCATATCCCTGGTTAGATTGTAGGACATCCAGATAATTATAACTTAAAATAAATCTATTGACACCCTGGAAAATCTTTAGAATCCAGGATCATGACTTAAAAATCAACTTATATTCATAAAGATGAGTAGGAACTTTACAAAGACAAATGTCATCTTTTAAAACATGACAAAACATGTATCTTATTGCTGAAGAGGTATAATGTTTTGTACCAGCTCATGAAATAGGGCCTGAGCCCACCCCAAAAACAATGCTATAAAAGACCAAAAATCTGGTAGATACAAATGCTGAAGAAAGACACATAAAGTCTATCACTATCAAAGGATTTATTTATAGAGTATTTATGTGGGACCTAACACTGTACTTCTTTACATTTGTAATTTCATGTAATCATGAAAACCACCTAAAAAGTCATATCCTCATTTTACAGAAGGAGTAATTGATTCTGAAAGGTTGTTTTGTTCAAAACCCCACAATAAGTAAGCAGCAAAACTGACATTCAAATCCAAATCCATCTGACTCAAAGGCCCCAAGTTCTTGATAAATTATGTTAGAATGCTGGATAGAGATGATCTGGTAATACATTATGCTGGAACAGAAAGAAGCATTAATTTCTAATTGGGTGAACTCTCTGAGTTCCTAACTTGTTCTCTACTCTGGTTTGGATATAGTTTGTTACCCAAAAGTACATGTGGTAGAAGCTTGGTCCTCAATATGGCAGTGTTGAAGTGGTGGAAACTTTGAGGTGGGTCCTAATGGAAGGTAATTAGGTCATGGGATATCCATGCTCATGAATGGATTGATGCTGGTCTCATGAGGTAGGCTCTGAGTGTCAGAGTAAGTTAGTTGTCATGAGAGTAGATTGTTATAAAGTGAGGCCACATTACGTGCTTGGTCTCTTTGGCATGTACCCATTTCTCTTTTTGTTTTTCTATCATGTTTTGACACAACCAAAGATAGTTTCAAGAGGACACTTGGCACTATGCTGTTTGGACTTTCCAGCAACCCAAAACATGAGCCAAGTAAAAATCTTTACTTTATAAGTTACAAAGACTTACACATCTTTAGCAACATAAAATCGATTAAGACATTCTCTTTGCATCTCTCCATCCATTGTCTGTCATCCCATTATTCCTTGAGTTTCTTACTCCAGGACAAATATAGGGAAAATTAGGTTGACTGAGATAGGAAAATAGGCAGAAGCTAATGGACAATAGAACATAAGATATGTGTGTTCGGATATAGTAAATTTAGAGTTTTTTCTGTAGAATTTGTTATTCCTCTCCATAAAATACTATTAATTGTGAAAGACACAGGTTTTGACTTATAGATGGCAAGTCTAAAGAATAGGGTATTTACCATAGAACTCAAATGCCCTAAACACTAGCCTAATATTTCTAATTTAATAGGCTAGCTTATATCTGTCACTGACAGTCTGCATGATTACTGTCTTTGCCTGAGTGGTGAGGAAATAGCCTACTCAGTAGAATTAGTGGCTTATTTTGGGTTGAGCACTCCATAGAGATAAAGAGAATGTTATAAAGAATAATATGCCTTGGGTTATATTTCCCATATCTGGGATTCTGGAGAAGCAAGTGAAAATTTACTCAGGAAATTCCATGATAAAAAAAAAAAAATCTTTATCTTTTCATAAGTGGAGTAAAAGTCATTTATCAGTGGCTGCCACGGACTTTTCTAATTATTTCAGATTTCCTATTCATTTGTATAATTATACTTTGTAGAATAGAACATCAAGTCATATTTACTTTCAGAAGTACTGTTCTGTGTTTATGAGGAGACTGGTAATTTCAAGAGACCCATTGATTTCACTAAAATAATATTATTTAGTCTTGAATTCCCATGTACAGCTGAGAAGATGAGGGGCTGGCACTTTAAATTATTGAGGAAAAAAGTTTCTTATAACACAAAGAGGAAGATGAAGGCTTTTAAAACTATTTATGTCTTTTGTTTTTGTCAACTTTTTCATCTCTGTGAACAAAAGAACTGACAAGTTTATTTTGGCACATGGTTTCAGAGGTTTAGTCAATGGCTGGAGAACTCCATAGCTCTAAGAGTGTGATGGAGAAAAGCAACTGGGAACATGGCATCAGGAAGGGGAGAGAGAGAGAGAGAGAGAGAGAGAGAGAGAGAGAGAGAGAGAGAGAGAGAGAGTGTGTTTTTCTGCTCAACAAGGACAAAATATAAATCTCAAAGGTATTCTCTGACTTACTAACTCTAACCACACCCAACCTGCCTACAGTTATCACCCAGTTGATGCATATCAGTGAAAAAATCCACTGTTACAGCTCTCATAATCTGATCATTATATCTCTGAACATTCTTGCATTATTTCACATGAGCTTTTAGGAGAGAAAACTCATATCTAAGCCACGCCACCTGTTTATTCTACTTATTCTACTTGATCTTCATATTTTCTCATTAAATATTTCTCTTTGATAAAGAGGAAATTGAACAAAATTCATTAAGAAGAAACCTCTGGTATGGTATTTATAATTAAATAATATGCAAAATAATAAAAAGTTTGAATATTGCAATCTGATAAATCCCTTCTTTAAAGGGAAAAATGAGAGAAACAAAGTATGTGTGTTTATATTTAATAAACTAAAGAATTATATGCTTAGGCAAAAAAAGAAATTTTAACTCCTTGTTTATGCTTTGTCAATAGTTCTCAAGATAATATCACTTGACTCATTTTGGATTTGTCTGGCTTCCTCCTCACTGGATTTTCCTTCAGCCTCCTCTCTGTAACCTGAACTTTGTACTGTCCTCCCACTTTCACTTCTTCTATGAATCTGAGATTAAATTAAAGGGAAGCCAATTACTGGAGATCCATCACAATGACATGGGGGTTTGATAGTGATCTGTTCTTTAAAATTTATTTCCTTCACCAAGTATATTTTCCCACAATGGTAAAATAATTATTTCCAAAGATATTAATGCTATTGCATAAAACTCTCAAAGAAATAAGAATAGTTATTGAACAAAAATTGTACTATAAATTATAAACAATTACACAGAGGCTCCAAAAACATGTAACTTTCTCCTTGTGAAAATAACTGAATGGATACACAGGTAAAGTTCAATCTGAGTATGTTCCAGAGAATAATTTAAACATGTGCAAATTATTGTGCATATAGAAAGAGACTATGTAGTGTTTGTGGTGAAGTGGTGATCTAATAATAATATATCTTTACTCAGGGAATCACTAAACTGGTGCTAGAGAGATTCATGTTAATGCTAGTGTCCAGAAGATGATAATAATTGTGTTTCTAAAATTCTAAGCTTTGCTTAGTGATTTCTGTTCCACATATCAGGAGCTTAGAAGTAGCTATGAAATCTTAACAGCAAAAGGAATATGGAACAAACTGAAAAACCAAAATCTCTTCTTAAAATATAACATGAGATCAAAGGACAAATAGCTGCCCCTCAAATTAGAGAAACAGAGAAAAATATATCTTATCAGAACAGAAACTCATGTGCAGAAACCTTCACAGGAACCAGTGTTGGGTTAGAAAAACCTGAATCATAATTGACAAATTAATGGAGGTTCAGTGTGGAAAACAGATTAAAAACTCCAGAGACACTCTATCAGAGGAGGGCTTCCACATTTTCATGAATTTTACTTCCAGGGGTTCCACCAGGTCCTCAATGTGAATAATGGAGAAACATTCCATTGCACTTCTTCTGGCAGGAGAAGGGGAAAAGAAACCATTTTGAAACACACCAGAACATACTGTTGTTAACAAGGCCAGCCTTCAGGATAAACCATTTAACCAGAGGCTATCCTGCTAGGGTTATATCAGAGCTTAAACTTCTTTGCTGAAGGAACAGCCCCCTTAGTTTTCCATGTTGGAAAAGATAAATATCCAACTCTAGTCACCCATAACCTTCCATATAGGGGAAGGGAAAAGAACAAATACAACTCCTTTCTGCCATCTCTATCACCTAAACGGAGAACAAAAAACTGAGAAAGAGTGGTCAAGTTCACAGTTCATGGACATATGCTTACCAAAACCCTAACTCTAATCAAAGAACTATGGAATGCTTCCTCTGCCTCCACATATTACCACTATATTAAGTTTACTTAACCTCAGTTCCTTTTATCCAATGTATCTTATTGCCTTTCTACAAAAAGTTATAAGACATACCAATAGGCCAAAAATGCAATTTGATGCAGCCAAACAGGCAATCAGAACCAGAGTCAGATACAGACAGGATGTAGAAATTATCAGAACAAACTTAAAAAAAAAACATGAAATTAATATTCTAAGGGCTTTAATAGAAAAATAGGCAACATGCAAGAACATGTGGATCATGTAAGCAGAGAGATGGAAATTCTAAAAAAGGAATAAAACAAATTCCACAGATCAAAAACACTGTAACATAAAGACAAATACCACATATTCTCACTTTTATGTGGAAGCCAAAAAAGTTGATCTCACAAAAATAGAGGGTATAATAATGGTTATTAGAAACTGGGAAGGGTTGAGGAGAGCAAGGATGGAGAGAAGATGGTTAAAGTGGACAGGGTACAGTTGGATGGTAGGAATGATTTCTAATGTTTGATAGCACAGTAGGGTAAGTATAGTTGACAACAATTAATTGTATATTTCAACATAGCTAGTAGAGAGGATTTTGTATACTCCAACACAAAGAAATGATAAGTTTTTAGGTGGTGGATATGCCAAATAGCCTGATCTGATCTTTATACAATGTACACATGTATTAAAATATCACACACATAAAAACATATACAATTATTATGTGTCAATAAAAATTTAAAACAGTGCATCACAAAAAGAAAGAATGACTTTGATGGATTGATTAATGGACTATAGACAGCTGAGGAAAGAATATCTGATCCTGACACTGTGACAATGAATACTTCCCAAACAAAAAAATGTTTAAAAAGCCAGAACAGAATATACAAGAATTGTAATTTAACCACAAAATATATAATGTCCTTGAAGGAAAGCAGAAAAGAGAGTGGAGCAGAAGTAATATTTGAAGACATAATGACTAAGAATTTCCCCCAAATTAATGTCAGACACCAAATCACAGATCAGGAAATCTCAGAGAAGATTAATCAGCAACCCCAAAGCCTTAGATCTATGCATATCATAGTCAAGCCTTAGAGAATTGAGGATTAAAAATATTTTAAAAGAAGCAAATTTAAGAATTACAACAGATTAAGAGCGGGAAGAGAGTGTTTAGACAAAATCCCTATCAACTTAGAACTCAGTCCCCTGAAAATGATTTTTTAAAAATTAAGCAGAAATACTTTCTCAAACAAAAATTGTGAGAATGAGGCTGGGGTTGTGGTTCAGCAGTAGAGAGCTCGCCTAGCACATGTGCAGCCCGGGTTCGATTCTCAGCACCACATAAGAATAAAGGCATTGTGTACAACTAAAACAAATAAATAATTTTAAAAATTGAGGGAATGCATTGCCAGTACACTTGCCTTGCAAGACATGCTTGAAAGTTCTTTAAATAGAAGGAAAATGACATTGGTCATAAACTCATATTTACATAAAGGAAGAGTGTCAAAGAAAGAATAAGTGAAGGTAAAATAAAAACGTTTGTATTTTTACTTAATTGACCCAGCAGTTTGTTCAACTAATAATAGCAACAATGTATTTGATCATGTATGTTTATGTATACATATTTGCTTATGCATGCCTATACATAAGTGAAATTAATGACAACAATCATAAAAGAAATGGGAGGGAGGAATTAGAAATATTTTGTTATTTTAAGTTACTTACACCATCCATAAAGAGCTGTAACATTATTTGAAAGTGGACTTAGATTAGGTGTAAATCTACACTGCAAACTCTAGAGCAACCACTAAAAAGTTAATAATATGAATATAATTAATATGCTAAGACCAAAAAGAAAAAAAAGGATATAAAGTGTTCAATTAAAACAACAAAAGACAGAAAAAGTGTGAAAGACAAATGAAAATGAAAAAAAGCATAATAAATAGAACACAGTAATAAAGTTGATTTTAATCCCTACTTTATTAATAATCACCTTAAACATCAATTGTCTAAGCCTGGCATGGTGGCACATGTTGGTAATCCAAGTGGCTTGGGAAGCTGAAGCAGGAGGATAGCAAGTTCAAAGCAAGCCTCAGCAATTTAGTGAGGCCCTAAGCAACTTAGAGAGACACAGTCTCAAAATAAAAAATAAAAAGGGGTTGGGGATGTGGCTCAGTGGTTGAGCCCCCTGAGTTCAATCCCTGGTACAAAAAAAAATCAATTGTCTAAATACTACAATTAAAGACAGATTATTGCATGCAAGAAAAAATAGGCCCAACTAACTACATTTTGTCCATTAGAAGTTCACAATTAATATCAAGACACATTTAAATATAAAGTAAAGAGATGAAGAAAGGTATACCATGCTAAAACTAATTTTAAAATGGGGTTTAGCTGGCTGCATGAATTTCAGAAAGATCATATTTCAGAGCAAGAAAAATTATCAGAGATAAAGAGAGGCATTACATAAAAATAAAGAAGGCAATACTATAGGAGACTTGGCATTCCTTGTGTGTACCTCTCTAACAAATGAGTGTTAAAATACCTGAGACAAAATTGATAGAAATGCATGAATAGGTAAATCCACTATTATAGTTGAGGTTAATGCCTCTCTATCATAAATGGACAGATACAGCAGGCAGAAATCAGTAAGAACATAGTTGAAAACAAAAGAATCATCAGTCAGATAAACACAATTGGCATCTCTAGATAGATCACATTATGGGCCATAAAACACACCTTATCAAATTTAAAATAACAGAAATCATACAACATCTATCCTCAAACCATAAGAAAATTACATAAAAATGAATATCAGGAAGTAGCTGTAAAATCCCAAATACTGGAGGTTAAAACACACTTCTAAATAACACATGGGCCAAAAAAGAAATCTCAAGAGAAATTTAAAATGATTTTGAACTAAATGAAAATGAAAATACCCCTTATCAAAATCTGTGAAATGCAGCAAAAGCAGTGTTTCATGGGAAATTTATCACATTGAATGCACATGTTAGAAAAAAAGAAAAATCTAACATCATTAACCTGAAATTCAAACTTCAAAAACCTGAATAAAAAGAGAAAATTAAATCCAAAATAAACAGAAGAAAATAAATAAAATTAAAACTAAAATCAACAAAAGTTTAAATAGGGAATAGACAAAAATCCATGAAATGAAACAAAAAAAATAGTTCTTTGAAAAGATAAATATCTCATTAAAGAAGATACAAAGATATTAAGTAAGCATATAAAATGAATTCAATATTACATTTTACTAGGGAATTGCAAATTAAAACAATATATCCATTAAAATGGCTAAAATCCAAAACACTGATGACACCAAATGCTAGCCAGGATAGGGAACAACAAGAATTCTCATTCATTGTTGGTGGGAATGCATAATGGTAGAGCTACTTTGGAAGATCATTTCACAGATTCCTACAAAACTATATCCTAACTACATGATTCAAATGGTACCTTCCTTGGTTGCTGCCTAAAGGAGGTGAAAAGTTAGGTCTACACAAAAACCTGCATGTGGATATTTATAGCAACTTTATTCATAACTGCTTAAACTTAAGAAGAAACCAAGATGTCCTTTAGTAGATATAATGGGATTAATAGACTATGCATATCAAATAATGTAATAATATTCAGTACTTGACAGAAATAAGATATCAAGCCATGAAAAGATGTAAAAGAAACTTAAATACATAATACTAACTGAAAGAAGTCAATCTGAAAAAAGCAACATATTGTATAATTGCAACTATATGACATTCTGGAAAGGCAAAACTAAGTAGACAGTAGAAATACCAGTGACTTCCAGGGGTTGGGCATGGAGAGGGATGAATAAGTGGAGCACAGAGAATTTTTATGGCAGTGAAATTATTCTGTGAGCTTACTACAATAATGAATGCATGTCATTTTTATGCATTTTTCAAAATCCACAGAATGTTCAACATCAAGATTGAAACTTAATGCAAACTATAGACTTTGGGTGATAATGATGTTTCAATATAGGTCTATTGACCATAATAAATGTACCACTCCCATGCGGTATGCGGAGGGTAGGGTGATTATATGTAAATGTGGAGGTGGGGATATAGGAAGTATATGGGCACTCTCTCAACTTTGCCACAAACCTAAAACTTCTCTAAAAATAGTGTATTAATAATCATCAGGTAAATTCAAATAAAAACTACAATGAGATATCATCTCACCCCAATTAGAATGTTTGTTTGTTTGTTTTTCAAAAAGAAAAAAATCGTGTTAGCTTTTTTGTCACTGGAACAAAACACCTGAGAAAAACAACTTAAATGAGGAATGATTTTTTTTTTTTGGTTCACAATTTTAGAGTTTTTAGTCCATGGTAGGCTGGCTCCATTCATTCTGGGCCTTTGGTGTGGCAATGTGTCATGGTGGAGAAGAGTGGCAGAGCAAAGCTGCTCACCTTATGGTCAGCTGGGAAGCAAGAGAGAAGGATGGAGGGAGGAAGGGGATGGGGACAAGATATAGTCTTTAAGGGAATGTGCCCAGTGACTTACTTCCTTCAAGTAAGGCTGCACTTCCTACAGCTTCCAACCATCTCCCAGTAGTCCATTTGATCACAAGCCCATCAATTGATTAATTTATTGATGAGATCAGAACCTTCATGATTCAATCACTTCCCAAAAGCTCCATCTCTGAATGTCATTGCATTGGGGACTAAGCCTTCAACACATGAGCCTTTTGGGGACAATTAATAGCCAAACTATAACAAAAAATAACAAAGATCCATAGAAAAGGAATAACTCTTATATACTGTTAAGAGAATGTAAATTAGTATAGCCATTGTGGAAAACAGTGCATATTTTGAGGGGTTTCCCCAAAAACGTCTAAAAAACTGAAATGGAGGCTAGATATGTACCCAAGCATGAACAAAGCCCCAGGTTTGATCCGTAACACTGCAGAAACAAAACTAACTAAAATAGAACTACCACAGGACCAGTTCTCTTCTTCTGAGTACAAAGCCAATAAAATGAAATTAACACATCAAAGAGATACTTGCACTGCCATATTTACAGAACTATTTCCAATAGCCAAGTAAGGGAATCAATTGATGTTTCCACTGGTGGATAAATTGATAAAGCCATTAAAAAGAAGGAAATCCTGTCATCTTAACAAAATGGATGGAACTGGAGAGCATTGTGTTAAGTGAAATAAGATGAGCATGGAACAACAAATACTGCATGTTCTCATACATGGAAGCTAAAAAAATTGATCTCACAGAAGAAAGTAAACTAGTGATCACCAGAGGTTAGGAACAGTTGGGAGCAGGAGGAATAGAGGGAGGTTAGTTAATAGGTACAAAAATACAGTTAGAGTAGAATAAGTTCTAGTGTTTTATAGTACAGTAGGATGATTCTAGTTTACAAGAATTTATTATATGTTTATAAAGAATTTGAAGAGAGAAGTTTGAAGTCTCCCAACATCAATAAATAATAAATATTTAAGGAAATAGAAGAGAAAATTTCCCTGATCTGATCATTAATCATTGTATACATGCATGGAATTATCACGTTGTATCCCATGTATAACAATTTTTATGTAGCAATAAAATTTAAAAACTCAGTCCTATATGAATAAATGAATGAAGTGTATGATAAAAAAAAACTTCAGTAAAACTTTGTAAAAAATCCCCATCTTTATTTATTTATTTATTTATTTATTTATTTATTGCCTCTCTGCTCCATACTTTAGGAGAAAGAAAACAAAAGCAATTGAAAGCCTCTTTCCTGGTTGAACATGATGACATTAGTGCTTTTAACCTGGTTCTCACATTGGGCTGTTTTATTAAATTGCTACCCAGCCTGCTTCAGATTGCTTGCAACCTTAGCAGAACTGTGCACACAGAAGATCCATGTCCTGGGCACTGATCCAAAAAGGTCATTAACTGTAACCCAATATGTAGCAGTTGCCAAAAGATTTATTTTCAACCTCCTCACACAATGATAATCAACCTTTATATTTTCAATGAGTGTTTGTTATGCCTGTGAACTTTTCTGTAACTCAGAGTCTAAAAATTCAATCAGATTGTGTGTAGCTAGACCAAAGGAAATGTCTAAATAGAAGTAATTCTGTCAAAGCCAAAGCTTCCCAAGGATATTAACAGACAGTATGCATTTGCTACCTTGTAAATTGTGTATTTATTAATGATTTTTCATCAACACCTTCCATAGTATGTCCTCAGGTTGTTATAACCATACTTGAGCTAATTTATGTTCTTTCTAGAAGTATCAAGTTCCAACTAGAAAGTGAAGGGCAAAAATCACTCTGGAGACAACCGTGCAGCCTTTAAGAGATTTATTCGCCGGTGCCTGAGCCTCTTAGCTGGGGCTGGTCAGAGATGCCATGAGACTGTGAGTCTGGAGCTGTTGCAGCGGGCTTCCTCTCTGCAGAGAAGATCTGTTGTGTCTGAGGGCAGAGGAGGAAGTGTGCAAGTTCTGGAGGCAGAGTTAAGCTTTTAGGAGAGAGGGAAAGAAAGATCGAGCTGTTCTTCTCTCTCTTCTGTCTTCTGTCTTCTTTCTTCTGTCTTGTCGGCCTAACTCTGGTCATTTCTCTTCTGTCTTCTATCTGGCCTACTCTGGCCGCTCTGTTGACCGACCGAGTGACTGCCCGACTGTCCGAATTCTCCGTTCTCCTAACTCGGGCTTTCACCTATACCTTCAGGTTTGCGGGTGCCTACTGTGCGTCACATACATATCAGGTGGAACCCATGGAGCAGCCCTGCCATTAGGGCTGGTGCTTTAATTCTATTTTCTCTATTTTATTTTCTCTATTTTCTTTTATTTTTTTGTCCCTACCTAGCTTTTCACCTTTTATTTTTGAAAGGGTCTGGAGAAGCTGTGGCTTTAAGGAAGTCTACTGCTGAGGAGCAACTAACGCAGCGGCTTTGACTTTTTTTTTTTTTTTTTTCTCTCCTCTTAATGCAAGCTCAATGGATTTTTTTCTGCATGGTTTTTACCATGCTATTTCTCTATTTTCTTTTAAGTCATGATACTAAAGCTCAAGGCTTTTTCTCTATATTTTTTATGGCTTTTGCAGGAGCTTCAGCTTAATTCTTAACTGGCCTCAAATAAGGAGGCTATCTTGTTTCTACTCTTTTTGCTGGTCTCAACTGAGTCTGAGGCTATGCTTTTTCATTGCTCTTATTTCTTAGCTTTTCTTCTCTGCCTGCTGATCCCCGTACGGGCCACCATTTGTAAGCTGCCTGGTACCGTAACCCAGGATGAAAACTCTCGGAGGCAGAGTATGTCTTCTGTCTTCCTCAGGAGTCTCGGCCTAACTCTGACCAGTCATTACTTCTTCTATCTGGTTTCTCTTCTGTAACCGCTCTGCCTACGTTCTGGCCGCTCTGATTCTTCTGACCGACCGAGTGAATGCCCGGCTGACTGAATTCTCCGTTCTCCTAACTCGGACCGCTTTCACGGTTATATACCTTCAGGTTTGCGGGTGCCTACAGGTGCGTCACATACATATCAGGTGGAACTTATGGCTTCCAGCTAGCTGCAACAGCCCTTCCTAATTAGGGCTCCTTCAGGGGGGTGTACCAGAGCGACCTTTAACGCTATTGGCTCTTTTCCCAGGGAATAGGGCGACCTTTAAGCTGATTGGCTCCTGCCTGGGGAAAATGAAACCAGGTTGCTCCTCATGGAAATTTCCATGGGGGAGATGGCCCATCGGCCTGAGCCTATCTATCAGAAAGAACTGTACTTTTGGATTTATGTGGCCGATTCTTATTAATCCGTGAGGGGTTTTCAAAACTATCCCAGAAATTGGGTGCATGAACTAAAGATTGGTTTCAGCAATGTTGGTTGAGCTTTAACATTTGAAAAAGGAACCTGGGTAGAGATGGAAAATGTGGGAAAGTCTAAATCAAGTCAAGGCCAGGTTCTTGGTTTAAGAATAGTAGATAAAGGGGATATTAGATAAGTATAACTCCCGAACCTGGGTGGAAATTCAATGAATAACTGTACTTATTTGAATCAAATAGGAATCTGAAGTCAGGGAAGATATATCATATACTGTATTTTCCAAATTTTGCTTTCATTTATTCATTGTAAGACCTTTAGACCTCTTTTGCAAGGGGGGATGCAGTTTCCAGGGATTGAACTCAGGGGCACTCGACCACTAAGCCACATCCCCGGCCCTCTTTTGTTTTTAATTTAGAGACAGAGTCTCACTGAGTTGCTTAGCCCCTCGCTTTTGCTGAGGCTGGCTTTGAACTCATGATCCTCCTGTCTCAGCCTCCCGAGCTGCTGGGATTACAGGCGTGCACCACCACACCTGGCCTGCAAGACCATTTTTAAAAAGCATATTAAGAAAATCCTTGAAAAATCCCTATCCAGCCCTAGGAAACCAAATTTACAGTTTGAAAATCACTGTATTAGATGACCATGGCACTTTGGGGAAGTAATGTTAGCCAGTAGATTCTAATAACCTCTACTTCCTTTCCTGTGAAAGACTGACTACTACTTTGAGCTCATACATAAGGACTTGAACTTCTCAGTAAGTTACTTTGCTCTCATACTCCTGTGACCTACAGCCATTGACCATGTATTCAACACCATATTTCTAAGGCTTTTAAGGGCCTGGATGAACAAGTCAGTTAGGTAAGACCAATCTTGATCTGTGAGGCCTTCTTAAAAGTGCTTATGCTCACTAACTTTATTTTCTATTAGGGAGAAAAATTATATTACTGGTGGCTCAGGGATGATCAAAGCAGCAATGAAAGGCAGGCCCAGGGAAGGAAGCCTTCATCATTGAGTAGCATTGAAATACTACAGACACACTCATTACTAGAGTTTGCTCATTATCTCTCACCTTGCAAATAATATGTGTATCCTGGATCATAAATAGCAAATAGTTTTCATTTTGCACTACCAATATGATCTATAGGTGCCAGCTAACTGTAATGCTGTATCAGTAGTAACCAATTTAAATAAACTATAGGTAAACAGCAGAAGGATAAGTGGAATAGAGGAAAGAGAAAAGGGAAGGTAGGAGGGAAGGGAAAGGGGAAGTACTGGGAACTGAATTAGAACAAATTATAGTCCATGCTATTATAGTTATGTCAAAATGAATCCTAGTGTCATGTATAACTAAAAAGAACCAATAAAAAGTCCTAAAAGTATGATCCTGAGGTTGATTTCAGATAAAAATAATTCTGTCATCAATTTGCAATGTTTGCCATGGTCACAGGAATGGGGAGGGCCAGCAGCTATGCCAAGCATCTGCACTCTCGAATGCAGATGGAACTCTTGCAAAATATTTAGACAATAAGGAAGCTTTACATGAAACAAGCCAAATGAGTTATGCTATATTGAAAATTCAATCAGTATAATTTGCAGAGAAGTTCATGGCTGTCATCTTAAAATGGTGTCTTGTAGGTGAAGCTCTCATTGCAACAAACCTACAAGTTTCTACTCTACAAATCCAATACTGACCAACTATACATTTTTAGTTTTTGTTTTGTTTTGTTTTGCTTTTGTGGTGCTGGGGATTGAACCCAGGGCTTTGTGCATGCAAGGTAAGCATTCCACCAACTGAGCTACATTCCCAGCCCCAAATTTTTAGTTATCTTGACTTGTGGTTTTTGGCCTGGTTTTTCTTGATTCTTATTTCAGGAGATTTTTGTTTTTCTTAAAAGTTCTCCTCTTCAGCTCCATAAAAATGACCCATTCTAAGGTGGGCATGATGGTGCACATCTGTAATCCCAGAGGCTCAGGAGGCTGAGGCAGGAGGATTGCAAGTTCAAATCCAGCCTTAATAACTTAGCAAGATACTATCTCTAAATAAAATATAAAAAAGTCTTGGGGATGTGGCTCAGTGGTTGAGAGCCCCTGAGTTCAATCCCTGGTACCAAAACAAAAATTTTCTCTCTGCTTATCATTTTAAAAAAAAATGATCATAGAGTTGTTGCTTTGGATCCAATATGCCATTTAAACTTTGGGGAGTTTTTGTTAGTCATAACACCATTTATTATTCTGTTTATTCTGTTTTGAGTTGCTATTGGTTTTCTCTTCTCAAATAGATTTCTAGAAATGAGGCTACAAAGTGTGTTCTCAAATGGCTCTGCCTAGTTACAACTGTGGTAGAACTTCCTTGCAGGTTCATTGACCCAGTGTTTTTTGTTGTTTGTTTTTTGTGGAGAGTTACCTTTCATCAATTACTAACTGTGTGATCCCTGAGCAAATGAATTAAATTCTCTAAACCTCTGCTTTTTCATCCATAGAGTAGAAGAATGGCCATAGCTCTTTCACAGGGCCATTAGTTAAAAGGATTAAATAAGAGAGTACAAGAAAAGCACTTAGAACCATGCCTATCTTATAGTAGTTGCTCTATAAACATTAATTTTGCTGGTTTATTTCTAAGGAATCTTGTTTTTCACATTGTTTGATTATGAAACAACTAAGTATTTCCACTTCCAATTGCTGAGTCAAGAGAAGGTTTTTAAGAGTATTTCATAAACTACAAAACTTATAAAAATTCTGCCAGTAATAAAATTATGTATATATTACAGAATTGGATAAAATTGATTCTGCGATTAAGCCTTGTACATATTTAGTATAGTTGTTGGGTCTAAAATGTTTTAATGCATTTATTCTGTACATTAATTGCTAAACATATTGACCTAAAGTCAGTTACATTCATCTGCTACTTAACAAGAGTACCAATACTTCTAGCACCTATGCTAAGCACTGCTGTGGGTAATATATAAATAGACGACTAAGTGCCTGAACTGAGAGATTATGTTTTGGAAGGCAAGATTATACAAAAAAAACCAATTGTGAAGAATTAAAGAGTGTATGGAACCAAATTCCAAACTGAAGAATATCATCAAGTGTGTGCAGCAGAGAGGAATTACACTGTGTGTTCTAGCAGGGTGCCTTTGTGACTTTCATGTCAGCCTCCAACATGGATGCTGATGGTACTTAAGCTGATAACTTTTATGCTCTTTTAGATATCAAAATTCCATTTCTCCAGTATTGTTTGGGATTGAGACGCATTGGCCTGATAAATGTTTGATATATAGGGGAACTGTCTCCATTATGTTTTCTATGAATTTCCAAACATTGGAGAATCAGAACACAGTTTTTTTAAAAAAGTACATTATTATAGTTTGGATGTGAGATGTACCCCAAAAGCTCAAGTGTGAGACAATGCAAGAAGGTTCAGAGGAGAAATGATTGATTTATGAGAGTCTTAACCCAATCAGCAAATTAATCCCCCACATGGGATTAACTGAGTGGTAACTAAAGGCAGGTAGGGCATGGCTGGAAGAGGTGGGTTCCTGGGGGCCTGCCTTTGGGGTATACATTTTGGATCTGGAGAGTTGCTTTGTATTTCTGCTTCCTGATCACCATATGAGCTGCTTCCCTCTGCCACACTCTTCTACCATGATGTTCTGCCTCACCTTTAACCCTGAGGAACGGAGCCTGCTGTCTATGGACTGAGACCTCTGAAACTGTGAACCCCCAAATAAACATTTCCTCCTTTACAATTGTTCTTGTTGGGTCTTTAGTCGCAGCATTGAAAAAACTGACAAAAACCGGCAGTGTATGCAGAAAATAAGCATAAGCAAAGAAGATGCAGCAATGGATGTTGAAGTCTGCCATAAGTGAACAGTCTTGTGGCGTCTCTGTGACCACACCTATCATATGTGGCCAGGACTGATGGGAAACAAAGCTGGAAAGATTGGCTTGTATTAAATTGGGAAGGGCTTTGATATGCTGAAAAGCCCATAATAACCACTCTTACTTTTAGCACCTTCAATGTGCCAGGAAATGTGCTATATACTTTAAGTATGCACTTTCACTTATTCCTCACAAGGACTGAATGAAATCAGTATTGTTTCCATCCCATTTTTAATTTGGCTCGGAACATAAGTGGTGGAGCCAGAATGTAAATTAGGTCTGTTCAATGCCACAGCCCATGATCTTAATCACTGTTTCTACTGCCTAACATATTGCTTTCTTTTTGGCAGGGTAACCCCCTCTTCCTGCTGTGTCCCATGAATACTTTCACCTGTTTCCTCTTTCTGAGCTCCTTCCTTTGATTCATATTGAAGCATCTCTTGACATAACAAAATGAGTCAGAAGAAACTTCTGGTGACTACTTCCCTAATATTACAATTTCAACTGGAAGAATGTTTCAGGAAGCATTTAGAATCAGCTATCTCTCAAGCATTAGCACTTTCAGACCCTATTGAGCAAATACACCTGCCCTTGGTTCCACAAGGGGATCCATTATATATTAGCTCATTTTGTATTGCTGTAACAAAACAGCAGAGGCTAGATGCTTTGTAAGTAAAAGAGCTTTGTTTATCTCATAGTTTTGGAGGCTGAAATTACAAGATCAGGTGGCCCCATCTATTTGGCTTCTGGTGAGAGCCCTATTGGTAACATCATATCATGGTATATGGCATCATGGTGAGAGCATATGCAAGAAGGAGAGATCATAGGGAAAGACTGGAAGCCAGAGACTAGACAGGGGCTAAACTTACTGTTTTTATGGCAACCCAGTCCCACGGAGTCCCACAAGAATAAAATCAGCTCCTTTTTAGGTCAATAGCCCAAAAGACCTAATCATCTCCTTCTAGGTTCTGTCCTTTAAATGTTGTATCACCTCTTAACATTACCACACTGGAGATCAAAGTTCCAGTACATGATCCTGTAGAGGAGGCAACCTAAACATATCCAAATCCAAACTATAGTACTCATGAACTGTTTCACTGGCCCCACCTATTACATATCCTCTAAATCAATTATATGAAGTTATGTGGATAGTTATGGAATGAGAGGGGGTAAAATAGCATTATATCATTTCTACATCTTTCTTAGAATTTTGAGATTCATCAATATCTTCAGAAGAAGAAAAAAGTCACAGCCACCTACCCACTTTCCTAATGACAGCTTAGCTCTTCCCAGAGAAGAAATTTCCCATTTCTGGGAGTGAATGTAATTTTCTGGGCTTTGAAGCCCTACCCTGTAATCTAGGGAAGCTGACATTTTCCATTCTGTAATAGGGTGAAGACATTGGTTTGATGATTTTCTTTTGCCAGAAGCGCTTTTTCTTTGATAGCATATGGTAGCCTGGGCTACATCTGTTCTGATTGCCAAGGACTTCACCATCTTCTGGGGAGCCTTTATAAAGACTAAGGGTCTAAAACTAAAACTATTCTCTCTCTTGTTACAAGTTTTAGCACCATCAGCATTTTCACGAGACGGAGTTCTGCCTGTTACCTGACTGAGACCATGGATGTCACCTGATTATGGCCACTGATTTGTGCATAACAGAATAACATTCCTTGTATATAATATTGTTCTGTCCCAAGTAGCTTTTTATTTTTATTTAACCTATAAGGTAAGGAGAATAAACTCAATTGTCCTTTCATATATGAAAAAATTCCAACACAAAAAATAGTATTCTTTAAAGTGAAAACAGTTTGAAGTGGAATCAAAATTAGAACTCAGGTTTCTTTTCAGTACTGTGCAGAATCTACTACCTCACAGAGTTTGAACAAAGTTCAGGCATGTTGCTCCCCATTCCCTCCTCCAGTGTTTAGATGCTAATTTTTTTCTTTATCACTTAAGAAAGAGCCTCTGAGGATCTGAGAGATTTTGCTGAGGATGGGTAGCTACATAGAGCTCACTGGATATTTAGAGAGGTCCTGGGAGTAACTGCCCCAGGTTTTAGGGCACCAGTTGGATGCACAAGCTCAGTGTTATTAGGCTGTTACATTTCTCCTATACCATAATAACCAACTCAGGCACTCATTTCCATGTGACAAACAGAGTGCTGTGTGCATTGCAGGAATTATATAATTTACTCACCTAACAACCCTATGAAGTAGTTCCTACATTTAATCTTTATTTTTTCAGGCTGTTAACCACTGGAATTGACTGCCACCCCAATGTTGCAATGTTAGAGAACTTCCAGCAGTGAAAAAGACTAGTATTGAGACGTTGATTCATCATATGTGTTTCATTCTCTAATTTTATGTTTAACGTGTATTTTACCAGCTTTTTGAGAAATGCCACATGATATAATTTAGCAATTTAAAGTACACAATTCAATGTTTTTTAGTATATTCACACCATTGTGCAACCACCACTATAACTGATTTGAGAACTGTCCATCACTCCCCAAAGAACTGATATCTCTATTCTGGTGGTGTTTTGTTTTTGTTTTGTTTTAATTCCATGGAAAGTGGGATCTGGCTTGATTCCAAATCTTTCCTAGAAAAATATTCAAAACAGACATCAAAGTCTCAAATGCTGCAAGGACCAAACAGATAACACCAAAAAATGACCAAGCATCAACTCTAGGGGTGACTAGGACAATTCAGAAAGAATCTGCCCTTTAATAAAAAGGAGCATCTGTACAACTTAGTAGTGAAGCCCTAGGTAACTCAGTGAGACCCTGTCTAAATATAATATGAAAAGGGGTGGGAATGTTCCTCAGTGATTAGTGCTCCTGGGCTCAATACTGGTACCAAAAAAAAAAAAAAATGGGGAGCAGCTGCTATTGAGTCAGGTGGGAAGGTGGAAATTAACTGTTTTTCAAAAGTAAGCCATAGTGGACATTTACATGAAATTCCATGATTTTTGGATGATAGCAACTTTATTTTTTTTAAAGAACTTATGTAGGGTAAACAACATCTACGGGCTGAATTCAAACCCTGAATCACTAGTTGGTGTCCTCTGCAGTCAAGAAATGGGAAACCCTCCAAGTTTCAGTTTTATTGACATTATCTTCTCCCAATACTTCCCCATCTACCTAACTGGAATTTGAGGGGTTTTGCCTTAGAACTTTGATCTATATATGGTTTTATCTAAGGTAATGATGTGGACTAGATAACTTCTTGAGGGAACTTCATACTGGCCTATTTTTCATCTGTGTTCTCCTCTCTGAAAAGGGATTTAAATAGTATGTCCCTTATGATCTCCAAGAGAGACCAGAACTAGTAGTTTTATTCTAAAGGGGGATGAAACCTAATGCCCAACTCAGGATGTCTCTAGGGGTCAATCTAAAGCAAAGGGCCTCAAGCTTTCTCAGCCTTTAATTTTATCCTGACATCAAGACAATCTGATTTGCCACAAATCATCTGGCAATGTGTGCCCTCCTCCTTTGGATGAGACTGTCCACCAGGTACTATTGCCCCGCTTTGACCATCAGGCCCGATTATAATTTCTATGGGCTGCACTTGTATAAATGCCTACCTTAAAGGTTGTGTTAAGAATTAGAAATGGCACACACACCAATCTCTATGATAGTGTGTTGTCCTTGGCAGGTGCTCATTAAAAAACACAAGTACCGATTATGATTCTGCTGAGGTTTGAGAGAAAACAGAGATTTCGGTTGAGAGGAAAAAATAGCAGCATGTAGCCAGCTTGCCTTGCCAACAGTAGAAATGCTAGTTTTCTGACATACTGCAGCCCATCTGTAGAAATAAATAAACGGGCATAGCTTTCCTCAACCTAGGCCTTGCCTGAACCCCTATATTACATTTTTATGGTGGATATGAGAATGTATGGCTCCAGTTAGAATGCTAACCAGTGTTGTAGATGCTTGGTTTGCTCAGTTCACCAGGTTGAAGGAAAATTAACCTGATAATGAAAGCCACCTGGTACATTATAGTGGCAAGACATGTACAAGTGATGTTCTTATAGGTATGTGTCTCACAGGCATCAGATCTAAGTTCTACAATAATAAAAGCTGTAATTTTAAACAACATAGTACCTTTTACTCACTGTGATGGATGGGTTGAAATCAGAGAGAAAGGTATTATGGGTTAAATTGTGTCTCCAAAAAGCTATATTGAATTCCTAACACCTATGAATGTGATCTTGCTTTATTGTAAGTTCTTTGCTTGTTTTGTGTTGCTATAACAGAATACTATAAACTTGGAAATTTATAATGAATAGAAATTGATTTCTCAAACTTCTGGTGACTGAAAAATCCAAGATTGCATATCTGCATCTGATGAGGGCTTCTTGTTTTGTCTCAACATGGCAGAGGACATCACATGCTCTCTTGACCAGATATAAAAAGGGTGAGAGCAAGAGAACACTCATGAGAGAGCTCACTTTTATAACAAAACTGCTCCCACAATAACTAACCCACTGTTATGACAATAGCTTTAATACATTTATGAGACTGGAATCTCTTAAAATCTCCTATTTCTAATATTAGCACATATTGATTAAATGTGAATGAGTTTGGGAGTGAGGATTAAAACAATGGAAAGGTCTTTGCAGATGTAATTAAGTTAACATGAGGTCATACTGGAGTAAGACAGGCCCTCAATCCAATATGACAAGTACGTTTATAAGAGGAGAAAAAGAGACACAGAGAAAAGACATCTATGTGAAGACAGATGCACAGAGAGAAGATAGCCATTTGATTGATGATGGAGGTGGAGATTGGAGTCATCTAGTGACAAACCAGAGAATGTAAAAAATTGGCAGTAGTGGCTAGAAGCTAAAAGAGAGCCTGACCCTGACACCACCTTAATTTTCTAGCATGCAGAACTACAGGACAATAAATTTCTGTTGTTTTAAGAATTGAAGTTTATTGCACTTCATTATAATAATGCTATAAAACAAATACATGAGGTATAGTAGAAGGGGTGTACCCTTGGATATCAGACAATTCTTGGCTCTGTTATTTTCTAGCTCTGGCCTTGCATTTAATATCTCTGAGCTTCCATTTCCTCATCAATAAAATACGAAAAACCCTAACTACCCATATGATTATTAACAGCATTAACTAAAATATTTGAACTTGAAATTGTCTGTTACAGAAGAATGATTTTTTTTATCATAAACATGTATTTCTGGGAAGCAATTAGGTCTAAATATACATAAAAGCTTCAGGTATGCAGACTCTATGATGCAGGAATGTCTAATTACAATAGTAATTTCTAAGTTACATACACACTATTAAATATATATCCAAAAGAAAGGCATACACTAGAGCATTCAAAGAAACATTTCTCATAGAAAAAAATTCATTAGCATTCAAATGAAAATTTAATTGTGATATATTCATACAATGGAATGACATAGACAGCAATTAAAATGGGTTACCTAAGACTATGCACAACAAAGGATAAAGATTCTAAACATAATGTTGAATAAAAGAAGCCAGAAACACAACAATTGAAGGAGCCCCAATTAGGGAGATGGCTATTGCGGTCAGCTGGAAGCCATAAGTTCCACCTGATAATAAGTATGTATGTGACGCACCTGTAAATGCACGTGAGGCACCCGCAAAGCTAAAGGTATATAACCGGGTGAAAGCGGTTGGAGTCAGGAGAAGAATGAATTCACTCAGTCAGGCATGCAGTCGCTCGGTCGGAAGAAGAGTTCGGGTCGGAGAAGAAGAAAAGAATCAGAGCGGCCAGAACGTAGGCAGAGCGGTTACAGAAGAGAAACCAGATAGAAGAAGTAATTCCTGGTCAGAGTCAGGCCGAGGCTCCCGAGGAAGAAAGAAGAAAGAACAAAGAAGAAAGAAGCTCTAAAAGCTAAGCTCTAAGAAGAAAAGCTCTTTCTCTCTAAGCTCTTTCTAAAAAGAAGAAAAATCTTTCTTTCTCTCTCTAAGCTCTCTCTAAGAAAGTAGAAGTAAAAGTAGTAATAGCTTTACTCTGCCTCCGAGTTTTCCTCCCGCGGCGCTGTGGCTGGCCACAACAGGCAGCTTACAAACAATTACATGTTTTATGATTCCAAATATGTAAAATTTTAAAGTCAGGCAAAACTATTATCTGCAGTTAGAAGTCCTAGTGGTGTGTCCCGTTGAGAGGATATAGAGATTGAGAGGGGAATCTGTGAGGCATTGGAGGTGCTGGTTATATTCTATTTCTAGATAAGGTGGTTGGCTATATGAGAGGATTCATTTTTAAATTTTGTCAAGCTCTATACACAACTGATAAGTGCATTTTATGTATGTACATTATATTTCAATAAAAGTTTAAACTAAACCATTTTAACCCTAAAATTAACTTTTATCAATATCATTAATTAAAAGTGAAAAAACAACAGGTTACCATTTAAAAGACACCAATTTGTTGGGCTGGAGATATAG
Organism: Tamias sibiricus; assembly: GCA_025594165.1. Classification (NCBI taxonomy): domain Eukaryota; kingdom Metazoa; phylum Chordata; class Mammalia; order Rodentia; family Sciuridae; genus Tamias; species Tamias sibiricus. The sequence continues at coordinate 103,383,311 of CM046667.1, read as the reverse complement.
CTCAGTTGGTAGAGTGCTTGCCTTGTGTGCACAAAGCCCTGAGTTCATATAACCAGCACCACAAAATAAATAAATAAATAATAAAAGACACCAATTTGTTTAACAATACTAAATTATGGGAGCGATTGCCAATTCAATATGATGTATGTGTAGCATACTAGCTGTGATTATTTTAGATCTATGTTAAATTTTAGTAACTGGCTGAGACTAGTAATTACACATCCAAAATTATGACTTGAGCGAAAATAAAATATATGTCTGAGAATAGTCAACATAGTAATATATGTAATAGCTAGATCAGAGAAAACTATACAAATATCCAATAGGAAATTTGTATTTAATCATTATGATATACCTACATAATAAAATATTTGACTAGGAATGGGTTTTATATCTATCCTTCAAGAGAAAATGTTTGTTTTAATAACTCTGGTAAGGTGTTCATAGATAAGCCAAACCTCTCATTTTATGCTTTTTTGTTTTTCATTTAAGAAGAAGAGAAGCTTGCCTAAGTAATGTGTCTGCCCAAGCCACCTTCTGTTCATGTCAAAAACAGAAGAAAAATGAGTGTGAGATGAATTGGGATTGGGTCACACACTATTTCAGGTTGATGAACAATAGAACATCAGTCATCTGGTTGATAGCAAGGGTTTCAGCTTATGTAGAATATTCAATCAATAGTGCAGGAGCAGCTGGCTAGACATTTGGAAAATAAAAGAAAAGTAGATCACTATTATACTTCACACACCACAATAAAGTCTAGATAGAAAAGAGGTAACTGCAAAAGCAGTAAAAAAATAACATGGGAACAGCCGGGTACAGTGGCACATGCCTGTAATTCCAGCAGCAGAGACACTGAGGTAGGAGGATAGTGAGTTCAAAGACAGCCACAGCAAGTTAGCGAGGCCCTAAGCACCTCAGCAACACCCTGTCTCAGAATAAAATATAAAAAGTGCCAGGGATGTGATTCAGTGGTTAAGTGCCCCTGGGTTCAATCCCCAGTATCATTTAAAAAAAAAAAAAAAAAAGGAACATCCAAAAATAATTTTGAAGTGGGGAAAGCCTTTCTAATCAATAGTCAAATCTCTGAAACCCTAAAGGCTAAAGACTATAAAACACTTAAGATTTCTTCATGGAAAAATTAATAAATAACTATGAAGAAATTGTAGACAGATAAAAATCTGAGCATAAGTTTTTCAAATATGGTGAGGGACAAATTTATTTTTTTTCTTTTATTCTAAGTTGTTATATAGGATAGCAGAATGCATTACCATTCATATTACACATATAGAGCACATTTTTACATATTTCTGGTTGTATACAAAGTATATTCACACCAGTTGTGTCTTCATACATGCACTTAAGGTAATGACATCCAACTCATTCTACCATCTTTTCTTTTTTACCCTTTTGCCCCCTCTTTTCCCCTCCCTCCCCATTGGCCATCCTAGTGTTCCTCTAATCCTCCTATGCTCCCCGTCCTAACCCCACTGTGAATCAGCCTTCTTATATCAGAGAAAACATTTGGCATTTGGATTTTGGGGATTGGCTAACTTCACTTAGCATTATATTCTCCAATTTCATCCATTTACCTGCAAATGACATTATTTTATTCTCTTTTATTGCTGAATAATATTCCATTATGTATATATACCACATTTTCTTTATCTATTCATCTACTGAAGGGCATCTAGGTTGGTTCTACAGTTTAGCTATTGTGAATTGTGCTGCTATAAACATTGATATGGCTGTGTCCATGTAGTATGCTGTTTTTAAGTCATTTGAGTATAGACCGAGGAGTGGGATATCTGGGTCATAAGGTGGTTCCATTCCCAGTTTTCCAAGAAATCTTCATACTGCTTTCCAGGTTGGCTGCACCATTTTTCAGTCCCACCAGCAATGTATGAGTGTGTCTGGATAGAAGTTTTTCATCATCTTTTGTGATAAAGTACACAAGTCCCCACCAGCTCATATTTTTTTTTTATATTCTATACTACCATTTTTGCAAGATTTTTCTTTATTACACTGAACCAAAATATATCTTTTTAAATCTCACTCCCTCCACACATTGGCCCTGGTGGTACCACATAGAGCTATACAGAATAAGCATAATTCTCCTATTTCAGGGAAATATGTCTTAAGAAATTTGTGCTGTATCTTACTTATTTTCTCTCTTCCAAACAAGGTTCTGTTTCTTCAGCCATTGTTCATATGAAATGGTTTCCAGCCCCTTTTCAATCCTGCCTATTTTCAAATTTGTTAGTGTCCTTCTTAAAATGTGGTATATATAATTGATTGAATTACAACTGGAATCTAATTACTAATATCAGGTAATATTGAGTATTACTATGTGTCAAATGAAGTATTCAGTAGCATAAATATATCATTTCATTTAATTGTCCAGCATTCCTGTGAGATAGATCCTATTAGTGCTGAATTTTATACATGAAGAAACTGAAAAACAGAAGAAAAGAGGTATTATATATTATATATTATAACACAGCTGGCAAATATTAAAACTGGAATGTGAAGCCAAGTCTGACACCAAAGCTCAAGCTCCACTTCATTAATCTACATATTGATATTGCCACTGATGAGAGTTTTGTTTTTCCCTCAACTACCCAAATACATAATAGCTCATATTAAGCTTGAAGGACAACAAAACATATGGCAATTAAACAAATCCAAAACTTTTCCATCACACTATTGGGAAACTAGCTGTCTCCTATCTTTCACTTGAGTAAATTAAATTTTAGTTTAAATGTTGGACCTTGCTTTTATATTCTTAGTTTTGACCAATCATTTTTACCTGCACATTAGCACAATAACTGTTCCTTCTTTATCACTTCAAAATTTGCCAAAATTTTTCTCTATGCCATCAAAGATATTCCATAAAAGCATTAGCACTGACAGGGCTCAGTACATCAATAAGGGAAATAGCAGAGAGCAGGAGAGCTTGGTTTTAAGACAGCATTCACCAGTTAGTACCTCTGCACTGGCAATTCACTTAATTCTCACTAAAAATAATTTCTTGTTTTTAAATAACAATGGTAATACATTTTGTTCTACCTTCTTAGTACAATTTTTTGGAACCATAAGATAAGATAATGAATGTGAGGATACATGAAAAAAGATAAAATGCTGCACGAATTAATGATGAAAGGGGAAAGAAACCATGATATCACTGTGTGTACCACAGGATATTGTGAACAAAACAGTGTATATACTCATGAGTACTATAAAAAATTGTGCTAGGAATGGATCCGGAAGGGCTACAGACTGTGAAAACTGTAGCTATCATGGTTCAAATCTCACACTTATCAGCTTTGAGGGCATAAACAATTCACTTAACTCTTTTGAGTGACAGTCTTTCATATATAAAATGGGCTTAATAATACATGGAAATCATCTTCCACAACCCTTTAGTGTATTTTGAGGGTTTTTGCATGACACATTGAAATACAGAGGATTCAATTAATATTAGATGTTAATAAGTCAAGAAAAATGTTATCCCTAAGGTATTAAAAGTATATAAAATAACAAACCTAAATGGAAAAAATAATTCAAGAAAGACCAATAAATAACTTGAAAAAATAAACTTAAGAAAGCAAAATTAAAATACTTATGCTCAAATATATCATAAAACATATCAAATATAGGTGGACTAAATGATCCAATTAAAATACAAGACCTTGACTGGATTTAAAAGAAAACAAAACTACCATAAGTTTCTTATAAGAGACCTGTCTAAATTATGACACAGATAGGTTAAAAGTAAAAGAGTACAACACGCATGCAAACACATCTCTCTTATAAAATGATAAATTAGCAAACTAAAAAATATGCAAAGATGTGGACTCTGAACAATGCTATTAATCAAATTAGTTTAATCAGTATGTATACATCACTATACTCGACAACACCTGTTTTCGGTGATTTGGGTATGTTTTAAATGTCCCTCACAGATTCATGTGATGAAATTTCCTCCCCATTGTAATGTATTAAAAGGTTGGAAATGTAATTTTATTATAGTGTTTAGAAGTGGGACTTTGGGGGAGTGATTAGTATTCAAGATGATCATTAGGGTGGAGCCTTCACAAGTGAATACTCATAGCTTTACAAGAGCAGGGAGAGAAGGACTGGGGGTGTAGCTCAGTGGTAGAACACTTTCCTAGCAGGCAGAAGGCCCTGGATTATATCCCCAGTAATACACACACACACACACACACACACACACACACACACAACACACACACATATGCACACATACACATATGCACACAAAAAGAGGGAGAGAGATCAGATAGACATACACATGCATGCTCCCTGTCTCTTGCCACATGATGTCCTACAATAAGTACCTCAGTACACTACCAGTGACTGCTATCAGCAATAAATCCATCACCACATGTAGCCCTTAGACCTTGGACTTCCAGAACTGTGAGCCAAAATAAACCTCTTTCTCTATGAAGTCCTAGGAATTTCATCATAGTAATGAAACCCAGTCTAATACAATATTTTTTCAAGTCCATAAGGACCATTTTTCAAAATTGACCATAAGTTGAACCACAAAAGCTAGTCTCAACAACTTCAAAAGATCAAAATCTTACAGGATTTATGCTGGCCATAGTAGAAATAAATAATAACAAAAAGATGATTTGAATGCCTCCATGTAATTGAATATTAAGAAATACACCTTAAAATAAATCAAAAATAGAAAACACAAAAAAATGAAAATAAAAAAAATTTAAATTATATGATGCTGAAATTTCTATAACTTGGAAATTCAGGATGCAGATTAATTCACTCTTATAGGAAAAAAACATACATATAGAATCATTACCTACATAACAATACATGTATTTAGAAAAGAGGAAAGGTTGAAAATTAGTGGTCCAAGTACCCATGTCAAGAAATTAGAAACAGGGGAACTACGCTGGAGAGCAGCCAGCCCCAGGTCAGTCCTGCTGACATCCCTTGTGTAGTACAATACTCCAGTCAGTCCCGCTGACCTCCGACGCAGAGCAGGAGAGGAAAGGACAGACCCGCCCAACTCTGCTTGAGTGCAGGCGGGCCAAGTACAGTCCTGGGGACCTACACTGGAGTGCAGCCAGGCCCAGAGCAGTCCTGGTGACCTCCACCCTAGCACATCCAGACCCAGGACAGTCCTGTTGACATCTGTTTGAGTGTGGTCAGGCTCAGGGCTGTTCCGCCAACCTCTGTTCGAGCGCAGACGGAACCAGGTCAGCCCAGACCACACCCTCAGAACTCAGGCAGGCCTAGGACAGCTTCACTGACCTCCGCTCAGAGGACCACCTCTTCCAACCAGCAGACCACCGCAGGAGCTCGGATTCAACCAGCTCAGCCCACACAAACCCAAGTAGGACCCAGCCCCAAGTAGCACACTTCGAGGGACACCGGCAGGTTCTGAAAGCCCAACATTAAGAGGAGGCACAGAAAACCTGCAAGGATATCACAAGAATATAGGGTAGAAACTGTAATATCTCAGATCTACACTGCAAGAAAGAAAGGCAAATAGACAACATGAAAAAATAAGGGAGGAAAATATCCTAAACAAACCAGGATACTACAATAACAGAACCCATGCTCAGCAAAGTGGATGAAATGTCAGAGAAGGAGTTCAGAAGGTTCATAATTAAAATGATCTGTGAATCAAAGAATGACCTAAATGAGCAAATGCAAGCAAAAATTGACCACTACAACAAAGATATAAGAGAGCAAATACAGGTATCAAAAGATTACTTCAAAAAAGAGAGAGAAACTCTGAAAAAAAAAAAAAAAAAAACAGTCAGAAATTCTTGAAATGAAGGAAACAATTAACCAAATAAAAAAGACAACTGAAGGCATCACCAACAGACTAGATCAACTGGAAGAAAGGACTTCAGACAATGAAGACAAAGTATATAATCTTGAAAATAAAGTTGACCACACAATGAAGATAGTAAGAAACCATGAACAGAACATCCAAGAAGTATGGGACAGCATCAAAAGACCAAATCTAAGAGTAATTGGGATACAGGAAGGCACAGAGTTTCAAACCAAAGGAATGCACAACCTCTTCAATGAGATAATATCAGAAAATTTCCCAAGCATGAAGAATGAATTGGAAAACCAAATACAAGAGGCTTACAGGATGCCAAATGTACAAATTTACAGCAGATCTACACCAAGAGACATTATAATGAAAATGCCTAGCATACAGAATAAGGATAAAATTTTAAAGGCCGCAAGAGAGAGGAATCAGATCACATATAGGGGGAGACCAATTCGTATCATGGCAGATTTTTCAACTCAGACACTCAAAGCTAGGAGATCATGGAACAACATATACCAAGCTCTGAAAGAAAAGGGATGCCAACCAAGAATCTTATACCCAGCAAAATTAAGCTTTCGATTTGAGAATGAAATAAAAACCTTTCATGATAAACAAAAGAGATAGAATTTACAACTAGAAAGCCAGCACTAGAGAACATCCTGGGCAAAATATTCCATGAAGAGGAAATGAAATGCAATGATGAAAATCAGCAGAGGGAGGTATTACACTAAAGGAAAAACCAATAAGATGAGAAACCATGTCAAGTTAAATACCAAAAATATACAAAAATGGCTGGGAATACAAAACATGTCTCAATAATAACTCTGAATGTTAATGGCCTAAATTCACCAATCAAAAGACATAGACTTTCAGATTGGATAAAAAAAAAAAACAGACCCAACAATATACTGCCTCCAAGAGACTCATCTCATAGGAAAATACATCCACAGGCTGAGGGTGAAAGGTTGGGGGAAATCCTACCACTCAAATGGACTGAGGAAAAAGCAGGGGTCTCCAACTTCATATCAAATAAAGTAGACTTCAAGCTAAAGTCAATCAAAATGGATAAGGAAGGACACTACATACTGCTCAAGGGAACCATACAGCAACAAGACTTAACAATTATAAATATATATTATCCAAACAATGGAGCATCCATGTTCATCAAACAAACTTTTCTCAAGTTCAAGAGTCAAATTGACCACAACACAATAATCGTAAGAGACTTTAACATACCCCTTTCACCACTGGATAGATCTTCCTAACAAAAGCTGAACAAAGAAACTATAGAACTCAAAAATACAATAAAAAATTAGACTTAACTGACATATAGAATATTTCATCCTTCAACAAGTGAATACACTTTCTTCTCAGTGGCACGTGGATCCTTCTTTAAAATAGACTATATAGTATGCCACAAAACAATTCTTAGCAAATATTTAAAAAAATAGAGATATTACCCTGCATTCTGTCAGACCATAATGGAATGAAATTAGAAATGAATAATAAAATAAGAAATAAAAGCTACTTGAACACCTGGAGACTAAATAATATGCTACTGAATGAACAATGGGTTGCAGATGACATCAAAGAAGAGATTTAAAAAGTCTTAGAGGTGAATGAGAACACGGACACAACATACTGAAATTTCTGGGACACTATGAAGGCAGTTCTAAGAGGAAAGTTCATTGCATTGAGTTCATTCCTCAAAAGACAAAAAAGTCAACAAATAAATAAATGACTTAACATTACATCTCAAAGCTCTAGAAAAAGAAGAACAATCCAACATCAACAGCTGTAGAAGACAGAAAATAATTAAAATCAGAGCTGAAATCAATGAAATTGAAACAAAAGAAACAATTGAAAAAAACTGACAAAACAAAAAGTTGGTTCTTTGAAAAAATTAATAAAATTGACAGACCCTTAGCCAGGCTAACAAAGAGAAGGAGAGAGAAAACTCAAATTACTAACATACGTGATGAAAAAGGAAATATCACAACAGACACTATGGAAATACAGGAAATAATTCAAAATTATTTTGAAAACTTGTACTCCAATAAAGTACAAAACACCGAAAACATCAACAAATTTCTAGAGTTGTATGATCTGACCAAATTAAAGCAGGATGATATATACAATTTAAACAGACAAATTTCAAGCAATGAAACAGAAGATGCCATCAGAAGCCTACCAACCAAGAAAAGCCCAGTACCAGTTGGATACACAGCCAAGTTCTACAAGACCTTTAAAGAAGAACTGATACCAATACTCTTCAATTTATTTCAGGAAATAGAAAAAGAGGGAGCACTTCTAAACTCATTTTATGAGGCCAATATCACACTGGTCCCAAAACCAGACAAAGGCTCATCAAAAAAAGAAAACTTCAGGCAAAAATATCTCTAATGAACATAGATGCAAAAATTCTCAATAAAATTCTGGCAAAACAGATACAAGAACATGTAAAAAGTATAGTACACCACGATCAAGTAGGGTTCATTCCAGGGATGCAAGGATGGTTCAACATACGGAAAACGATAAATGTAATTCATCACATCAATAAACTTAAAGATAAGAACTATATTATTATCTCAATAGATGCAGAAAATGCATTCAACAAAATACAGCAACCCATCATGTTCAAAACACTAGCGACACTAAGGATAACAGGAACATATCTCAACATCATAAAAGCTATCTATGCTAAGCCCCAGGCCAACATTATTCTAAATGTAGAAAAATTGAAAGCATTCCCTCTAAAAAATGGAATAAGACAGGGATGCCCTCTTTCACCACTTCTATTTAACATAGTAATTGAAACGCTGGCCAGAGCAATAAGAGAGATGAAAGAAATTAAAGGGATATAGATAGGTAAAGTCGAACTCAAATTATCACTATTCACTGATGATATGATTTTATACCTAGAAGACCCAAAAAATTACACCAGAAAACTTTTAGAATTAGTAAATGAAATTGGCAAAGTAGCAGGATAGAAATTCAACACCCACAAATCAAAAGCATTTATGTATATCAGTGATAAATCCTCTGAAAGGGAAATAAGGAAAACTACCTCATTTACAATATCATCAAAACAATAAACAAAATACTTGGGAATCAACTTAACCAAAGATGTGAAAGACCTTTATAATTAAAACTACAGAACACTAAAGAAAGAAATTATGGAAGACCTTAGAAGATGGAAAGATCTACCTTGCTCTTGGATAGGCAGAACTATTATTGTCAAAATGACCATACTACCAAAAGTGCTATACAGATTTAATGCAATTCCAGTCAAAATCCCAATGACATTCCTCATAGAAAAAGAAAAAGCAATCATGAAATTCCTCTGGAAAAATAAGTGACCCACAATAGCTAAAGCAATCCTTAGCAAGAAGAGTGAAGCAGGTGGCATCACTATACCAGAACTTAAATTATACTACAGAGCAATAGTAACAAAAACAGCATGGTATTTGCACCAAAATAGACTGATAGACCTGTGGTACAGAATAGAGAACACAGAGACTAATGCATATAATTTCAGTTATCTTATACTATACAAAAGTGCCAAAAAATGTACATTGGAGAAAAGATAGCCTCTTCAACAAATGGTGCTGGGAAAATTGGAAATCCATATGCAACAAAATGAAATTAGACCTGATCGATCTCTCACCATGCACAAAACTCAACTCAAAGTAGATCCAAGGATCGAAGAATTAGACCTGAGACACTACGCCTAATAGTAGAAAAAGTAAGCTCTAATCTCCAACATGTTGGATTAGGCCCCAAGTTCATTAATAAGACTCCTGTAGTGCAAGAATTAATATCAAGAATCAATAACTGGGATAGATTCAAACTAAAAAGCTTCTTCTCGGTAAAAGAAACAATCAGTGAGGTGAATAGAGAGCCTACTAATTGGGAACAATTTTTTTACCACATGCACATCCGATAGAGCACTAATCTCTAGAAAATATGAAGAACTCAAAAATCGTAACACCAAAAAAATAAAATAAGCCAATCAATAAATGGGCCAAGGAACTGAACAGACATTTCTCAGAAGAAGATATACAATCAATCAACAAATACATGAAAAAATGTTCAACATCTCTGGCAATAAGAGAAACGCAAATCAAAACCACTCTAAGATTTCATCTCAGACCAGTCAGAATGGCAGCTATTAAGAACACAAACAACAATAAATGTTGGCGAGGATGTGGAGAAAAAGGAAAACTCATACATTGCTGGTGGGACTGCAAAATGGTGCAGCCAATTTGGAAAGCCAATTTGGAGATTCCTTGGAAAACCGGGAATGGAACCACCTTATGACCCAGTTATCCCACTCCTTGGTTTATACCCAAAAGATTTAAAAACAGCATACTACAGGGACACAGCCACATCAATGTTTATAGCAGCACAATTCACAATAGCTAAATTGTAGAACCACCCAACATGCCCTTCAGTAGATGAATGGATAAAGAAAATGTGGTATGTATACACAATGGAGTATTACTCAGGAATAAAAGAGAATAAAATCATGGCATTCACAGGTAAATGGATGAAGTTAGAGAATATAATGCTAAGTGAAGTTAACCAATCCCAAAAAGCCAAATGCCAAATGTTTTCTCTGATATAAGGAGGCAGAGTCACAGTGGGGTTGGTACGGGGAGCATGGGAAGATTGGAGGAACACTAGAATGGCCAATGGGGAGGGAGGGGAAGCAAGGGGGAAAAAGGATGAAGGAGGGAAAAAAAGATGGTAGAATGAGATGGATATTTTTACCCTAAGTGCATGTATGAAGTCACGAATTCTGTGTTTATACTTTGTATACGACCAAAAAAAAAAAAAAAAAAAAAAAAAGAAAGAAAGAAAGAAAAAGAAAAAGAAAAAAAGAAAGTAGAAACACAATAGCGAATTAGGGCAAATGAAGTAGAAGAAAGAAGTTATTAAAGTAGGAGCAAAATAAAAATGTGAGATTAAGAGGATAAACAAAGCCAAAAGGTTAACAAAACTGATATGCCCTGGTGATGCTGATCAAGAAAGAGGGAATGCAAAATTTCCTAGAGTGACCATACTTCCACTTTCATTCTGAATGATTTTCTAGTCTGAGTGATAAATTATGTGGTCATCCTGAAAATACTCAAAATCAGACATCTAAAAGATATACCACTATATATCAACCTCTATATACCCTTTCCCTCTTCACTTCCTTCACCAAGACCTGTTTACTTTGCTTATTCCCTTTTCTTCATCTCCACTTCTACAAACCTAGCCCCAAAGTGCTAAATATTTGTCACCTAAATAGTTGTCATAGAGCCTTGTAAATAGTCTCATTGCTTCCATGCTTGCATCCATCCCATCTTTCCTCTATTTGTAATCTAAGTGATCTTTTTAAACCATAAATCAGTCATTTTGTCTCCAGGACATGGCTGTTCAATTTAGCAAAATAAAAATACAGGATTCCTCCTGCAAGGGATAGGAATAATGGTAGAATGAGTTAGACATCATTACCGTAAATACATGTATGAAGACACAATTGTTGTGTAAATACATTATGTAAAACCAGTGACTTGAAAAATTATGTTCTTTATATGTAATATGAAATAAATTGTGCTCTGAAAGCATGTATAAGAAATCAGAATAAAAATATAATTAAAAAATACAGGATTCCCATTAAATTTGGGTTTCAGATAAACAACAAATAATGTATTGGTATATGTACATCTTCTGTACTATTTGGAAGGTAGTTACAATTTAAAAATTGTTTAGCTGGGCGCGGTGGCGCACGCCTGTAATCCCAGCACTTTGGGAGGCTGAGGCAGGAGGATCGCGAGTTCAAAGCCAGCCTCAGCAATGGCGAGGCACTTAGCAGCTCAGTGAGACCCTGTCTCTAAATAAAATACAAAAAAGGGCTGGGGAAGTGACCCAGTGGTTGAGTGCCCCTGAGTTCAATCCCTGGTACCACAAAAAAAAAATTGTTGTATATATGAAATACAAATGTGACTGGAAGTTTTATATTGTATCTGGCATACCTGACTCAATACGAAAACCATTTAATAGCCACCATTGCTCTAAGGATACACATAAACTTGATCAAATGGCTTGCATGACCTGGCTCTTTTTATAATTTTTTTAGTTGTCAATGGACCTTTATTTTATTTATTTTTATGTGGTGTTGAGAATCAAGTACAGTGCCTCACACATGCTAGGCAAGCACTCCACCATTGAGACACAACCCCAGTCCCAACGTGGGTCTTGACTACCTGTTATGATATGGAACTAAAAATGTCCCCCAAAGAGGGGGCACAAAGAGTTCATGTATTGGTCAATGTAGGAATATTCAGAGGTGAAAAGATTAGATTATGAGAGCTGTAACCTCATTAATTAATTCATTCATTTTATGGGTTAGTAATTCAAATGGACTTCTAGGTAGTACTTGTAGACAGGTGGAGTATGACTAAAGGAAGTAAGTCACTAGGGTATTGCCTGGACTTTATGTGTCCATGGCTCCTTCCTTCCTCCTTCCTCCTTTTCTCCCCACATCTTTCTCTCTCTCTCTCTCTCTGCCTCTCTCCCTCTCTCTTGCTCTCCCTTGCTCCCTCTGTCTCTCCCTCTCTTCCCTCCTTTTTACTCTCCCTCCCTTCTGGTTGCCATAAAGTGAGCAAATTTCCTCTACTATGCCCTTCTGCCATGATGTTCAGTTCACCTCAGTCTCAGAAAATGGAGTCAGCAGACCTTAGACTCAATTTCTAAAATCATGAGCCCAAATTAAACTTTTCCTCTTCAAAGTTGTTCTTGTCTGGAATTTTGGCCACCAAAAGCTGACTAATACACTATCTCGACTTTCACATCACTTACAACTTATCCTCTCTTGGCTATAATTCAATCATACTGGATTTCTGCTTCTTATGTGCTTCCCTCTCTATCTGGAATATCGCCTCACTATCTCCAAGGCCAATTTCATTATTAATTCTGACATAGAATCCAGATCTTAGATAATGCCTTTGTTCCTTTTAGGGAATATATAGCTGTCTCTCCTGTCTCAAGTTTAATCTTTTCTTTTTTTAATATTTATTTATTTGCTTTAGTTGTACACAATGTTTTTTTTTTTTTTTTTTTTTATACGTGGTGCTGAGGATCAAACCCGGGCTGCACACGTGCTAGGCAAGCGCTTTACTGCTGAGCCACAACCCCAGCCCTCAAGTTTAATCTTCTTTACACTTATAACCTCCTAGGCTAGTGTTGTTTGGAGGTAATGTCAAACCAGTCAGGATGTATATTTTTAATAAACTATTAGAAGGCATCACCTCCATCTACTACCTCATGCAGCTAAGTTTCCCAAGTACAAGTTGCAACAAATGTCTGAATTTTGCTCAAATAAGAACAAAACTTGTCTGGAAAAGAGAATGGTTCTATTTTATTCACTTTAAAGTACCTACATTACAACAAATAACATCACAGGAATTGTGTTATGTTGGCCTTGCATCTACAATTGGGAGAACAGTCCATTCAAAGTTTGGAATGTTATTTCTCCATATCCTTGTCTTTTAGACTCCCAAATATATTGAGGATATATAGGCAGAATTAGTACTGCCACTTCCTCCTGATATATTCTTAACAAGGAGCTAAAGAACCAAATCAAAAAATGTTTCTTATTCTTTTCTATGTCGCCCTAACATAAGCTGCTGAAAAATCATGAAAATGTTTAAGTCCAAATAAAATAATAACACTGTCCTTTCCTTACTTAAGTAACATGGTTAACGCTTCATAGAAGAGCATTTTTTAAAGCCTGAGCCTTAAGTTACCTAGATCAGCACCTCCACAGAAGTGTTGAATGTGCAGACATATATGTTTCACCCTGACTTACTGAGTGAGAATTTCTGAGGTCAAGGCCCTGGAATCTGCATCACAGGCTTGATTTGGACGAAAACCAGAGTTGAGCAACTTTTGTCAGAATTACTGTTAAAAGGAACTATCAATCTAGACTATATACTTCTGTAAATTATTTTTTTAATTTTATTTTTATAATTTTTAATATGTACAACTCATAGTGCATATATTTAGTATCTTTTTACATACAACTGTTTGTATACAAAGTATATTTGTACTTAAATGTGTGTTCCAGGGAAATGTCACTGAAAATCAGTAACATTCAGCTGTGACAACTGGGAACAGAAACTCCCATGGTGCAAAGCTATGACTGGAATGTTATCAAAGTGCCTTTTCTGCCTTTGCAGCAAATCTGCAATATTGCTCCATGGCCCCCTTAGAAGCAATATGGCAGATTTAGGTTAATTTAAACATTCTGCCTTGAAACAATACAAGTTTAGTACTTTCCCATTTTACTATGGAAGTATAAATCTGTTAGTGGGCTTCTTCTACATCAGGTTTCCAACAGACCTCTCAACTCCTTTTAGCAGAACAGAAAGACCTAAGAAGGGGGTGCAAAGTGGAAAAAATGGAGGCTTTTGAGATTAATGTCTTTTGTGAATGTGAAATATATTGAGAATATATTCAACTTAGAGTAAATATTACAAACACAAACACCAACACAGATAATAAAAGTATAATAAAACAGTAAATTTGGTGGGACAAATAAAACACTCAACTGTTTTGGCTTGATATGTTTTCTTACTTTTGAGAGGTAAAGAAATCATTTTCCTTTCAAATCTGATATAAAAACAACAACAGTATAAATGTGATGATAAATGTAAATGTCAGTTACCTTTAGAGCCATAAGAAATGGTGGGGACTGCAGTAAACTGGACAACCCAGGCTCCAAACAAAGAATGAACCAGCAACACTTAGCCTCAGTGCCAGGAAGACAGTACAAGGGTAAAATACTGGGGGATGTAAAAGGAAGTTCCATACCAGCTGGTTGATTGCTTGTGGAAATGAGGGTCTTTGTTTCCTGATAGTATGATTCTTCCCAAGAAGCTATAAATCTGAAAATTTATAGGCAGTATCCTTGATTTTTAAATACTGGTATCTAATTCTATTTTTTTTAAAACTAAGTTCAAAAAGTATAACATCAAAATAAGCACAGTGTTTATTAGTCAGATAAAAAAATAAGCTGATTTGGTCATTGGGCTGACTGTTTATGACCTCTGAAATAAGGAATGCTTTGGGGTTTTACCCGTCAAGAGAGCTGAAACTAAAAAATAAAAATATGAGCCAGGGAATAAAACTAAGAGGTGGGCCAAGAGATGAGTTAGGGACAGATATCAGGAATGCTGAAAGAAGCAGATTGCTCACAAAAACATAATATGTCACTTGGATGGTACAGCAGATATTATGTAATTCAACCTTATAGATGAGATACCTAAAATATAGGACTTAAGTGGGTTTCTCAAATAACCAGTTAGTGCCTTGGTCTCATGATACTCAGTCTTTTCACTAGACAAAGATTTCTCTAGAGGTTAATTCAGTGAAGTTGTCAATGAATCAGTTTTGGGAAAAGAGATGTCCAAGGTCTCCCAGAAATTCCAATGATCTGCCTTTTTTGTTTAGTTATTTGTATCTAGCTATAAAACACCTGATAGTGGCAAAGCTGGTGGTTCATATGTGCAACAAACAGATTTATTGTCAATTATTTACTAAAGCCAAGTTGGTGGGGCAAACAAATGAAAAAGAAAATCAACAAAACCAAATCTGTGAGTATTTTGTTTTGGCAAGAAAATGGGTGATGGTTGCAAAGTGGGGAATGTATTTATTCTAACCATATCTATATACAACCAAGAAACTGAGTTGCTTCCATTTCACTACTTCAGAAGCTGAAGAATGAGTTCTGAGTTGAACAGGGCAAAGAGTGATTTCAGAATCTTTAAAATACTGTTCATCTCACATACTAAGTTATTCAAAACAAATTTAAGACATTTGCTTCTGTGAAATTCTTTCATAGCTCCCTACTTCCCTTCCCTTATTTAGCACACTTTCATTTCCAAGAAAGCATGATGACAAATTTTTTCTCCTTCCTTAAGGTTGTCTGGTTCTTCATATCCTGGCTGGTATCTGATTGTGTATCCTGAAGGTACCATGATATAGTTTTGTCTTCCCTCTCTTTCTAGTCTCTCTTCTCTCTTCTTCTCTGTTCTATACTCTCCCACTCTCTTTCTTATTACTGATGTTTATTCTGAAGCCATCAAGGTCTAAGAATTTTAGCTTTTGTCTCCATTTTGTCACAAATATTTACTCACAAATTACCCAAGAAAGAACTACTAAGTTTATTAGAGCATGGAGGATATGATGTAAGCACAGCTCCTATTTTCAAGACTGGTCTGCATTCCAAAGTCCCAACTCAAACCGACTAATCTACGACTTTATTCTGAAAGCTTAGAAATGGACAATGGTCAGAAAGCACAATGAATGTCACTATAAAATGGTAAACATAAACAAACCATCTTAACAACATATATTTACACATACACACTGATTATTCAACAAGAAGATGATATAAACATCAGTTGAATGGTTTTTAATAAATCAATAGTTCTTGACAAATAGCACATGCATGCAAGATACAAAGAAGAGAATGGATTATTTGTATTTCCAAGAGTCTTAAATTGTATATGAGAGGAAATGTTTCCAGGCATGAAATTATCAAATATCTAGAAGACATAAGGTATACTGAGGAAGTATAACAAGAGCTTACAAAATAAGAGATCAATGTGTTCTAAAGGATTAAGCAAAGGTTTTGTGATGGAAGAGATGCTTGAGCTATATATTGATGGATAGTTATGATTTAGATGGATGGTTAAAGTACACCAAACTAGAAAAAATAGAATAGCAGGCATGAGAGATAAGAATAATAATATGAAGAAAAGAGAAGATCCAATCCAAAATGTGGCTGAGAATTCATACATGTTAGCAATAGGATATAACATGGTAAATAAAAGATGAGCTAAGTGTCTTAAAAGTCAAGCAGAGCAGAGTATTGGGTATTTAATGTGTCAGGCAACAGAGAGCTATTAAATTTCTTTCACAGGGACAGAAATTTATAACAATATTTAAGGAAGAATACTCTTATGGTAATACATAATGGGGCTAGAAAAAAGAAGTTGTTAGGAGGTCAAAGCAAATTTGAGGCAAAGACAACTAGCTTTCAGAGAAAAGAGATAGGTATAGGAATAAAAACTTAAGTTTTATGCAGACTTACCTAGAATGAAAGAATATTAAGGCTAAAAAATAAAAAGACTTTAGATACTATCTAATCAAGATTCTTCACTTAAAAAGAGATTTAAAAGAACCAATAAAAATGTATTGATGTCTCCATCCAAAGAGAAATGAAACATCTTGGTGTGCAATAAAAATATCTTACCTAAGTAAATGTAGGTAAACTTGAATTCTAATAAATGTTGACTTTCTACTATGAAGATCAATTAAAACCTGGTTGTGTTATTATACCACAGTTTTACATAGATACCATGTGGAGAAATCAGATAAAGGGTGCATATTATCTCTCTGTACTCTTTCTTATGGTTACATGTGAATTCACAATTTTCTTAAAATAAAAAAGATTTGTCACTTTATAGGTGAGTAAATTGAAACTAAGAAAGTAATCTTATCAGGTAGTTAGCTTCAGAACCAGAGACCATAATCTAGGTTTTTTGTCACCTGAACAAGTATACTTTGCAATACACCAAGATTCTGAAATGAAATGAAAGCAAGACAACCAAGTTAAAATCCTTCTATGTGCAGCAGATGTGTTACAGACACTCAGATGAATGAATACTTAGTATGTCACTAGAAGAAATGCATCTGCACCCACAGTGGTACACGATCATTGAGAAGGAAAATATAGAGATAAGAACAGAGATATCTTGATTAAGAGGTGAGTAGAACAATGAAAATACAACACACTAAAGAAAGAAATTAATGAAGATCTTAGAAGATGGAAAGATCTACCTTGTTCATGGATAGGTAGAACTAATATTGTCAAAATGACCATTCTCCCAAAAGCACTATACAGATTCAATGCAATACAATCAAAATCCCAATATCATTCCTCATAGAAGTAGAAAAAGCAATCATGAAATTCATCTGTAAAAATAAGAGACCCAGAATAGCCAAAGCAATTCTTAGCAAGAAGAATGAAGTGGGTGGCATTACTATTCCAGACCTTAAATTGTACTACAAAGCAATAGTAACAAAAACAGCATGGTATTGGCACCAAAAATAGATCAGTTGACCAATGGTACAGAATAGAAGACTCAGAGACGAACCCACCTACAGTTATCTTATATTAGACAAAGGTGCCAAAAATGTTCACTGGAGAAAAGACAGCCTCTTCAACAAATGGTGTTGGAAAAACTGGAAATCCTCATGTAATAAAATGAAATTAAATTTCTTTCTCTCACCATGCACAAAACTTAACTCAAAGTGGATCAAGGACCTAGGAATTAAACCAGAGACCTTGCACCTAATAGAAGAAAAAGTAGGTCCGAATCTCCATCATGTTGGTTTAGGCTCCAACTTCCTCAAAAAGACCCCTATAGTGCAAGAACTAAAACCAAGAATCAATAAATAGGATGGATTCAAACTAAAAAGCTTTTTTACAGCAAAAGAAACAATCAGTGAGGTGAATAGAGGACTTACAGAATGGGAGCAAATTTTTACCACAAGCACATCAGATAGAACACTAACGTCAAGGATTTTTAAAGCTCTTAAAAGCCTTAACACCAAAAAAAAAAAAAAAAAACAAAAAAAAAAAAAAAAAAAACAAACAAAAAAAACAACAACAACAACAACAACAAAAAAAAACACCCAAATAACCCAATCAATAAATGGGCCAAGGAACTAAACAGACAGTTCTCAGAAGATGATATACAAACAATCAACAAATATATGAAAAAATGTTCAACATCTCTAGCGATTAGAGAAATACAAATCAAAACTACTCTTAAGATTTCATCTCACTCCAGGCAGAATGGCAGCTATCAAAAAAAAGAAAAAAGAAAAAAGAAAAAAAGAAATAACAATAAATATTGGCGAGGATGTGGGGGAAAAGGCACACTCTTACATTGCTGGTGGAACTGCAAATTGGTGAAGCCAATCTGGAATGTAGTATGGAGATTCCTCAGAAAACTGGGAATGGAACCACCATGTGACCCAGCTATCCCACTCCTTGGCCTATTCCCAAAGGACTTAAAAACAGCTTACTACAGGGACACAGCCACATCAATGTTTATAGCAACACAATTCACAATAGCTAGATTGTGGAACCAACCCCGATGCCCATCAGCAGATGAATGAATAGAGAAACTTTGGTATATATACACAATGAAACACTACTCAGCACTAAAAGAGAATAAAATCATGGCATTTGCAGGTAAATAGATGGAGTTGGAGAAAATAATGCTAAGTGAAGTTAGCCAATCCCAAAAAACCAAAGGTCGAATGATCTCTTTCATAGGAAGATACTAACTTATAAAGGCAAGAGAAAGGGAATGAGAGGAATGAAAGAGCTTTAAATAGAACAAAGAGGGGTGAGGGAGGAGTGGGGGCAAGAGGATAGAATAATGGCAGACTGAGTTATCCATGATAACCCTAAATACATGTATGAAGACACAATTGTTGTAAAAATAATTTATATTAAACCAGCAACTCGAAATATTGTGATCTTTATATGTAACATGAAATGAAATTGTACTCTGCAAATGTGTATAACAAATTAGAATAATAAAAAAGAGGTGAGTAGAAGAAGAATAGTTATGAAAAGGTAGTAATCAAAAGGAAGTTATTCAGTGAAAGGAGATTTTTCAGAAACAAAGGAAAAAAATTTCATTTTTGGCCAAGATAGAATAATAGACAATAGATTTTCCTTGTTAACTAAAATCACTATAAAATATAATACATAAAATAGTAATTCTCAAGATAGAAGACATCAGAAAATGAAATACCATGATCTCTGAGAAATGGAGAACAAACTAGTGGAGCACTATAATTGCTCCGGCTCACTACCCTGAGAGTGTTTAAAAGATATAGCACAAAGAGAACTCAAGCAAAACTTAACAGCATACTTGAGTTGAAGAGACAGAGCTGGAAGACTGGGAAGACCAAGGCAGCTTGGATTTGCAGAAAAAAAAGTACCAGAGAATAGAAAGGTACACAAAGAGAGAACTATGGAAATATGAGGAGGGCCCCCTCAAGTATTCAGCTGAGTATTGATCAGCATAGGCATGCACTGAACCATCAGAAGTAATCATCTGAAATAATTAGAGGCAAGAGTGTTTGGTGACCACACAATAATGCTGAGAATAGTGCCTGTTCCCACTAGCCAGATAGCAGAAACTCAAGATTCATAGGTCCGTGAGTGGAGTACACAGAATAGTGTTCTCAGTAGTGGGAATGTAATAAGCTGTAGACTAATTGTATTGCCACAATCCTGTCTATTATATCTTCAAAAAACCCCAAAGGATCATTCCGTTTTGAAGTACTTGTCTCATAATAAACTCAAGAATATTTATAGAAGTACAGAAATATCCAACATACAGCAAAGTAAAATTCACAATGTCATTACTAGGCATGAATTAAAACAGGTAAATGTATCCAATAATAAGGAGAGAAAAACAACTAATCAAAATTGACAAAGAATATAGATGATAGAATAAGCATACAATGACATTAATATTAACTATGTTATGTATGTTCAAAAAACTAGATGAAACTGTAAAGATGGTAAAAGGATATCTGAAAGATAAGAAAGAAGAAAATGAAGTCCTAGACATGAAAACTCAACATTTAATATAAAAATGTGATGAACGACAAAGTAGACATTATAGAAGGAAAGATTAGTGAAACAAAATCCATAGTAATAGAAATGATTCAAAATGAAATATGCTAGAGATGATACTGGAAAGAAATAGAATGTCACAGACAGCTGTAAAACAATTGAAAATAATCTGACTATAATTGGAATCCGCAAAGGAGAAGATAAGGGGAAAGGATAGAAAATATATTTGAAGAAATAATCTCCAAAAACTTTCCAAATTTGATCAAAATTATAAATCCATTGATATAAGAAACTAATCCCTAAGAACAATAACATGAAGGCAGTTATAGCTAATCATCACAAAATTGATGTGCTACAGCAAGTGAGAAAGAGAAAAATCACACAAAAAGAAATAAAGGAACACATTACTTACAGAGGAACAATGATAAACTGGAGAGCAGGTATCTCTTTAAGAGCAAACAAAAAAGAACACAGTTAATTACTAGCTTTTTAGTAGACATAGAAGAAGAAAACCTGTTAAACTATATTACTATCCTCAGAGAAAATATCTTCCAAAAACAAAGAAGAAACTAAAAAAATATAGTCATACAAAAGCTGAAATAATCTCTGATAGACTCACCCTGTAAGAAATGTTAAAGTCTTTTGAGTAAAAGAAAAATGATGCCACACAGAAATACAGCATGGATAAATATACCTTTCCTCATCATTAAAATCACTTCTAAAGATAATTGATATTTTAAGCAAAATAACAACAATATATTTTGGGGTTTATAACATATAAAAAAGTAGGATGTATGACAAAAATAGCACATATAGCACATAGAAGGATATTGTTGCAAGGCGCTTATACTGTGTGATATAGTATAAAATCACTTATCAAAAGATTGATAAGTTTAACATGTATAGCATAGACCCTAAAATCCACAACAATGGATTATAGGTAATAGAACAAAAAGAAAAATGAAACAGAATTATGAAAAATTATCCAAACCAAAAGAAAGGAGAAGGCAGAAAAATTAGAAAAGAGGAACAAAACCTGGATGGAAAAAAAAACCAGAAAACCAATAGAAAGATTTAAACTCAACTATATAAATAATCGCTTTAAAGGTTAATGGTCTAAACATCCAAATTAAAAGATTATCCATCATAAAAAAGAATGACATGGGCTGGAATTGTGTCTCAGTGGTAGAGCACTTGCCTAGCATGTGTGAGGCACTGGGGTTGATCCTCAGCACCACAGAAAGATAAATAAATAAAATAAAGTTATTGTGTCCAACTACAACTAAAATATTTTTAGAAAAAGAATGACATTATGTCATTTGCTGACAAATGAATGGAACAAGAAGACATCATGCTAACTGAATTAAACCAGGCTCAGAAAATCAAGGGCTGGATATTTTCTGTCATATGCAGAATCTAAACTGAAATAAAGAAAAAAAGTGGGGGGACTCTCATGAAATGAAAAGAGAGAGTAGTGGATTAGAGGAAGTGGATTGGGAGAGGGAGGACACACAGGAAAAGGGAGAAATACTGGAATGAAATTGACCAAATTATGCTATGGATATACATGAATATACCACAATGAATTTCATTTTTTGTATATCTATAATACAAAGGCAGTTATTTTAAAAACTAATTTAAAAAAAAACTATAACTAAAATAGAAGGAAAACCAGTAGAACAGAGGAAGTGGAACAGAGAGAGGGAGGAGTGGATGGAAAGGGGAAGGAGTAATGAGGACTGAAGTGGAACAAATTATATCCCATGCATGTATAATTATGTCAAAATGAACCACAACATTATGTATAACTGTAATGATTCATAAAAACGTACAAATAATAACAATTAAGATTAAAATTTAAAAATGAAAGAGAAAAGAGATCATTAGGTTGGATTTTTTAAAAAGGCAAAACCCAATTATACAGAGCCCATAAAAAATTCCAATTTAAATATAAAGACACAAATTGGCTAAAAGTAAAATGATGGAGAAGGAAGTCACAGCTATTATGAAAAAAAAGAATGACAGTGTGGCTATATAAATATCAGAATATGTAGATTTCAGAATGAAGAACTTAATTAGGATAAAATGTGTCATTTCATAATGATAAAGTAATCAGGTCAGCAACAGGACATGCTGCTCCTAAATATTTATGCCATATAATAAAGCTTCAGAATATATAAATCATAAGATGATAGACATGCAGTGAGAACAAAAGAAATATAAAACTATAGCCAGATATTTTAACATTCTTCTATAGAAAATTAATGAAAAATACATACATCAGTAAGGACATAGAAGATTTGCATAATACTACTAAATAACCTAACCAAATTAACATTCATTTTTCCACCCAACCAAAGCAGTACACACATTCTTTCCTAGTGCACATGAAGAGTTTATTAAGATAAACTATATTCTGGGCCATAAAACAAACATGAAAAATTTAAAAGAATTCAAACCACTCATAGCCTATTATATGACCATAATGGAATTAAGCTTGAAATCAAGCTTAATTCTCTGGACCCTGTCAAATATTATCAAATATTTAGAAAATAAACAATAAATTTTTTTAAAAAAACTTATAGGTCTAAGATGATATCAAAATGGATGCTAATTTGAGATGCACACAAATGATACCATATACTAAAATTGAAGAGATGCAGCAAAAGCAGTAGGTAAAGGAAAATTCATTACATTAAATGCTTACATTATAAAAAAGGAATCTAATCAATAAACTCAGCTTCCACTTTAATAAAGGAACTAAAAAATGAAGAACAAATATGACCCAAAGTAGGAAGAAGGAAATAATAGTGACTACAGCAGAAATCTATATAATAGTAAATGATAGCGAAATCAAGTGAAACCAAAATCTGGTCCCTTAAGAATATCAATAAAATCAGTAAACCTTTAGCAAGACTCTTCAGTCAAAAAGATGAGAGGGAAGAATGGGGAAAAGAGAACAATATACAAAATATTAGGAATGAGAGAGGTTAAATCCCTGAAGGGTCTATCAACATAATAAACAATTTTATGCCACTAAATTTTAAAACTTAAATGAAGGAGATTCCTTGAAAGACACAAGATGCTAATGTTTCATTAAGAAGACATAAAATAACTGAAGAGCCCATGACATTTAAATAAATTAAATTTATAGTTTAAAACTTTTGCAAAAAGGGATCTTCTGGGTCATATGGCTTCACCAGGGAATTCTACCAAATATTTAAAGAAGTCATAAAATCAGTTCTACAAAAACTACTTCAGAATATTGAAGAGTCAAGACTTGTTATCTAATTAGTCTATGCAGATGGCATTACTCTGACATAAAAACCATAAGCATTACCAGAAAAGAAAACCATAGACCAATATTTCTCATGGACATATATGCAAAAAAAAATTAATGAAGATTTAGCAAATTGGATGCCACCATATATAAATAGGACAACAAAATGTGACCAAGTTGAGTTTGTTCCATGATGGTAAGATTGGCATAACATTCAAAAACCAAACAATGTAATTCACCGCTTATCAGACCAAAAAAGCAAAACCACAGGACCACGTGAATACAAATATCACTAGGCAAACTCTAGCATGCACTCCTGATAAAAGCTAAAAGCAAACTGGGAATAGGAAAAAGAATACTCAATCTGATGGGGAACATTTATGAAAAACCTACAGCCAACATCACACTTTGACGAAAGAGTAAATGACTTCTCCCTAAGATTATTACTTTAACAACACAAGGACGTCCAATCTCACCACTCCTATTCAATGGCATATGGGAAAATCTAGCAATACAAAAAGGCATTAAAAAGGAATGCAAAGCAGTCTGGATTGAAAAGAAAGAATAAATTTATTTCTGTTAGCAGGTGTTTTAGTGAGTTCTGTGTCACTGTGACCAAAAGACCTGACAATAACAACAAAGAGGAGAAACAATACATTTGGCTCATGATTTCAGAGGTTCAGTCCATGGTCAAATGACTACATAGGTCTGGGCCCAAGGTCAGACAGAACATCATGGCAGAAGGGCATGGTGGAGGAAAGCAGCTTAGCTCATGGCAGCCAGGAGACAGAGAGAGAGAGAGAGAGAGAAACCAGAGACAAGATACAGTCCAAGGACATGCCCCCAGTGACCTATTTCCCTCAGCCCTGCCCCACCTGCCTACATTTACCATAGCAGTTCATTCTAATTATGAATTCATCAAATAGATTAATTCATTAATGAAATTACAGTCTTCCTTATCTAATCACTATGTGAAAGCCCCACCTCAGAGCCTTGCTATATTGGGGACTATCTTTTCAAAACATGATCTTTTCAGTGTACATTAAAGGTTCAAGCAATAGTAACCTCATACTTATCATCAACAATTGCTTCAAAGGTAAATGGACTAAATTATCCAGTAAAAAGATATAGAGTAGCTGAATGGATTAATTTAAAAAGTAATATCAATTATGTGCTGCATAGAAGCAATACAGTTTACTTTTAAGGAGAGACAGTCTGAAAGTAAAGGGATGAAAAATACATCCTAAGCATATGGAAACAAAAATGAGCAAGGGTAGGTATATTTACATCAAACAAAATATGTATTAAGTCAAAAACTTTCACAAGAGACAAGGTTTCAAATAATGATAAAGGTTTCAGTTCATCAGGAGAATATGATAATTGTAAATACATACATGCACCCACAGTCAGAGCTTATAAATTATAAAGCAAATGGTGGTTCCATTACTAGATTGAGGAATCTCCATACTGCTTTCCAGAGGGATTGCATCAACTTGCAGTCCCACCAACAATGTATGAGCATTCCCAATTCTCCACAACCTCACCAAGATTTGTTGTTACCTGTATTTGTTGTTACCTGTATTTTAATTTGCATTTCTCTAATTGCTAGATATGTTAAACTTTTTTCATATAAAGAATTTACATCAGCATACTACAGTGACACAGCCACATCAATGTTTATAGAGGCAAAGTTCACAATAGTAAGCTATGGAACCAACTTAGATGACCACCAACAAACGAATGTATAAAGAAATTGTGGTGTATATATACACAATGGAATATTACTCAGCTATAAAGAATAATGACCTTATGATATCTGCCAGTAAATGGATGGATCTAGAGTCTATCCTGTTAAGTGTAATAAGCCAATCTCACAAAACCAAAGGTCAAATGTTTTCGCTGATATGTGGAAGCTAAACCACAATATGGGTGGGGAGGGGAAGAAGAGAAGTTCAGTATATTAGACAAAGGGGAATGACAGGAAGTGAGTGGGGATAGAAACAGGAAAGAGTAGACTTAATCTAACATAATTTTCCTATGTACATATATGAAAATACCAAAGTAAACCTCACCATCATACCCACCCACAAGAATGGGGTCCTAATTAGAAAAATATGTATCCTATGCTTGTATAATCTTATCATAATAGATTCTACTGTCATACATAACTAAGAAGAATCAATAAAATATTTTTTAAAAGCAAATATTAATAAATATGAAGAAAGTATTAGATGGCAATACAATAATAGTAGGAGCTATCAACATACAACTTTCAACAATGGATAGATCATTCAGAAAGAAAATCAAGAAGGAAACATTGGATTTTGATTATGGTAAATTAAATTAACAAACATACAGAATGTTTATTTCATTGTTGATTTTTTTTTCTTTTGGTACCAGGGATTGAACTCAGGGGCACTGGACCACTGGGCCACATTCCCAGCCGTTTTTGTATTTTATTAGAGACAGGGTCTCACTGAGTTGCTAAGTGCCTCACCATTGCTGAGTCTGGCTTTGAACTTGCAATTCTCCTGCCTCAGCCTCCCAAGTGCTGGGATTATAGGCATGTGCCACTGTGCCTGGCTTGATTTTTTTTTTTTTTTTTTGGTATTGGTAATTGAACCCAGGTGTGCTTAAACACTGAGCCACGTCTCCACCCCTTTTTATTTTTTTTATTTTGAGACAGGGTCTCACTAAGTTGCTCAGGGGCTTGCTAAATTGCTGAGGCTGGCTTGGAACTTGCAATCCTCCTGCCTCAGCCTCCCACGCTGCTGGGATTACAGGCATGTACCACCATGCCCAGCCATACAGAACTTTTGATCCAACAATATCAGAATATGAATGCTTCTCAAGAGCACTCTAAATAATTTTCAGGGTAGATGATATGGTAGGTCACAAAACAAGTCTTAAGAAAGCTTATGAAGTTTGAAATCATATTATTATGTTTTCCAATCACAATGTTATGAACCTAGAAATCAGCAACAGGAGGAAAATGGGGGAATTAAGAAATATGTGGAAATTATGCAACTTATTGAATAACCAAAGGATCAAAGAAGAAATCTAAAAGGAAATAAATATCTTAAGGCAAATGAAAATGGAAATACATCATATAGACCCTGTGGAATGCAGCAGAAGTAATTGTAAGAGGAAATTTATAGCTGTAAACATGTACATGAAGAAAAAGTAAAATCTCAAACAATTTACCTTTATACCGCAAGCAACTAGAAAAAGAAGAACAAACCAAGTCCACAGCTAGTAGAAGTAAGGGAATAACAAATATCAGATCAGAAATAAATGAAATAGAGGAAAAACACAATAGAAAAGATAAATATAATTAACAGTTGGTTTTTTGTAAAGACCAACACAATTGACAAAACTTTAGCCATACTAACTGAGAAAAACGAAAGAAGGCTGAAATAAATAAAACTAGAAGTAAAAGAGGAGACATTACAACAATACTGTGAAAATGCAAAGGATGATATAAATCGACTATGCATATGCCAACAAATTTGATAGCTTTGAACATGTAGGTTAACTCCTAGAAATATACAACCCACTAAGAATTAATCATGAGAGATGAATAACAAATAAAGAGTTGGAATCAGTAATCGAAAACATCATAACAAAGAGAAGTCCATGACTTGAGGCCTTTGCTGGTAAATTCTACCAAACATTTAAGAATTAATACCACCCGTTTTAGTCAGATTTCTCGCTGCTGTGACTAAAGGATCTGACTAGCACAACTGTAGGGGAGGAAAAGTTTATTTGAGGGCTCACAGTTTCAGCACTCTTAGTACAGAGAAGGACAGCTAGATTCCTGGGGCTCAAGATGAGGCTGAACATGATGGATGAAGAGTGTGGCAGAGAGAAGAAGCTCACATCAGGAAGCAGAGAAAGACTCT
Source organism: Tamias sibiricus (assembly GCA_025594165.1). Taxonomy (NCBI): domain Eukaryota; kingdom Metazoa; phylum Chordata; class Mammalia; order Rodentia; family Sciuridae; genus Tamias; species Tamias sibiricus. The sequence goes on along the minus strand of CM046667.1, from coordinate 103,355,571 downwards.
GGCTCCAGATGCAAAATATATACCCCATAGCCACGCCCCCAATTAACCACTTCCTCCAGCCACAACCCAACTGCCTCTAGTTACCACTCAGTGAATTGGGTTAAGACTCTCACAACCCAATTATTTATCCTCTGAACTTTCTTGCATTGTGTCACACATGAGCTTTTGGGGGACACCTCATGTCCAAACCAAAACACCACCCCCTTCTCAAATTTTCCAAATAATGTAAGACGAAAGAATTCTTCAAACTCATTTCATAAGGTTAGCATTACTCTTATACCAATACCAGAGAAGGACACCAAAAACAGGAGAGAAGGGAGGGGAGGGTAGGAGAAGGTTTTGAAAGAAAGGGAAGGGAAGGGAGAGGAAGGGAGAGGAGAGGAGAAAATATAGGCCAATATTTCTGATGAAGATGAATGCAAAAGTCAATACCAGCAAACCAAATTCAATAGCCCATTAAAAGGACCAGACACCATGATCAAGTGTGATATATCCCATGGATTCAAGTATCGTTCAGGGTAAATGTGATAAATTACATAAACTGAATGAAGAATAAACATCACATCATCTCATAGATGCAGGAAAAAAAAAAAAATTTAAGCCGGGCGCGGTGGCGCACGCCTGTAATCCCAGCACTTTGGGAGGCTGAGGCAGGAGGATCGTGAGTTCAAAGCCAGCCTCAGCAATGGCGAGGCACTTAGCAACTCAGTGAGACCCTGTCTCTAATAAAATACAAAAAAAGGGCTGGGGATGTGGCCCAGTGGTCGAGTGCCTCTGAGTTCAATCCCCAGTACCAAAAAAAAAAAAAAAAAAAAAAAACAAAAAAAAAAAAATTTAAAATCCATTCATGATAAAATACTCAATATCCTAGGTATAGAAGAAATATACCTCACCACAATAAAGGCTATATATGAGAACTCCACAGCTAACATCATACTCAATCGTTAAATGGTGAAAACTTTTCCACTAGGATCATAAAAATGACCAGGACATTCACCCTCACTACTTCTACTCAACATAGTACTTTGAGTCCTTACAAGGGAAATTAGGTAAGAAAAATAAATAAAAGGCCTAAAAATAGATAAGGTAGAAGTAAAATTGTCTCTGTTTACAAGTGACATGATTTTTTTTATAATTTTTAATATGTACAACTCATAGTGCATATATTTAGTATCTTTTTACATACAACTGTTTGTATACAAAGTATAATCGTACAATTCAGGTCTTCATGATTTTATGCATAGAAAATGCTAACGACTCTACTGAAAACTGTTAGAATTACTGAATGAACACAGTATTGCTGCAGGATGCACAAATCAACAAAAATTAGTTGTCATTACATAAACTAACAAGGGCATTCCAAAAAAATAATAAGAAGAAGAAAACAACCCTTTTACAATAGCATCAAAACAAGTGAAATGTTTAGGAATAAATTTAAACAAAGAAGCAAAAGATCTGTATATTGAAAACTATCAAACATTAGTGAAAGAAACTGAAGAAAATATAATTCAGAGATTTCTTGTGTCCATGGATCGGAATAATTAATATAATCAAAATGGCCATTCTACTCAGAGATCTACATATACTGTGCATTCCCCGTCAAAATTCTAATGGCATTTTTCATAGAAAATAAAAAAAATAACCCCGGGCTGGAGTTGTGGCTCAGTGGTAGAGTGCTTGCCCAGCATGCGTGAGGCACCGTGTTTGATCCTCAGCACCACATAAAAATAAACAAAGAAACTGAAGCCTTTCTGTCCATCTACAACTACAAAAATATTTAAAAAAATAATAATCCCAAGATTCATATGGAACTAAGCCAGGTAGGGACAAGAAATATAGAAAATAGAGAAAACAAAATATAGAAAATAGAGAAAATAGAATTAAAGCACCTTTTAAACCGAAAGGGGGGAAGTGAAGCAGCCCCATCAGGGAGATGGCTATTGCAGTTAGCTGGAAGCCATAAGTTCCACCTGATAATAATCATATGCACGTGACGCACCTATAAATGCACATGACGCACTGCAAAGCTAAAAGTATATAACCGGGTGAAAGCGGTCAGAAGTGGCATTCATTCAGTCAATCGTTCAGTCGCCCAGTTGGTCGGAAGAAGAGTTCGGGTCGGAGAAGAAGAAAAGAGTCAGAGCGGCCAGAACGTAGTCAGAAGAAGAAATAAGAGTCAGAGTATAAGGAAAAGAGTTTAGCTACAGAGACTAAGAAAGAAATGAGACAGAGACTAAGAAAGAAAGAAAGAAAAAGAAAAGAGTTTAGCTAAGAAGAGAAGAAGAGAATAATAGATTCCTGCCACAGAATCTCCTCGTCAGGCAGCTACAGAACTACAAGACATACGTACAAACTAATGTAAATTTGAGCAAGATGGACAGAGCTTTTGGCATCGCACTTCTGATTTAAAATTATATATAAAAAGGTATAATAAACAAACCAATAATGGTACTGGCATAAAAACAGACATGTGTATCAATTGAAGGAATAAAAAGCCAAGAAATAAATCCAAACATACACAACTAATCTTCAACAAAGATGCCAAAAATACAGAATTAAAAAAAAAAAAAAAACAGTCTCTTCAACAAATGGTGTTAGGAAAAGTGGCTATCCATTGGCAATAAAATGAAACTGGGTCCTTTTTCTATTTTACACACAAAACTCAATTCAAAATGAATTAAACACTTTTAACATAGATCTGAAACTGTAAAAATACTAGAAAAATATCAAGGAAAAGCTCTGAGATATTGGTCCTCATAGTAATATTTTTAGATAAGAAACAAAATTTGCAGGCAATAAAAGCAAAAATAAATGACTGGGGACTACATTAGACTAAAAGTCTTCAACTAATAAGATCTAAAAGCAACTTATTAAATGGGACAAAATATTTTCAAGCCCTATATCTGATAAGGGATTAATATCCAAAATATGTAAGGAAATTTACAACTCAGTAGCAAAAAGTTTAAAAAAATGGGCAAAGGATCTGAATACACATTTTTGCAAAGAAGGCATACAAATTGCCAAGAGGTCTATTAAAAGTATTTACCATTTCTAACATCGGGGAATGCAAGTAAAAACAAAGGGAATTATCACCTCACACCTGTTACAATGGCTATTATCAAAAACAAAACAAAAGATAACATGTGTTGGCCAGGGTTGGGGAAAAGAGAGCCCTTATATATTATTGTTGGGAACCTAAATTGGTACAGCCTCTATGAAAAAGAGGTTCCTCAAAACTTCAAACTAGAACTAGTATATGATTCATCAACTCCAATTGTGTATATATATCCAAAGAAAATAAAATCAGTATTTCAACAAGATACCTGCACTCCTCTCATGTTCATTGCAATATAAATATATATAATTTACCAATTATACATCAATATATTCATATAATATATAGACATATAGGTATATTACATATAAATATATATTATATATGTCACTATCACATATAAATATTATTTATCAATAGAAATAAGGAAATCCTGCCATTTGTGACAACATGGAAGAAACTGAAAGACATTATACTAAGTAAAAAATATCCAAGGATATTAAAACAAATATTGCATTATCTCTTTGATATGTGGAATCCAAAAATGGTAAACTCATAGAAGGAAAGAATGGATCAATTACTACAAAGGTTTGTATGGGTAGGGGGAAAAGTTTACAAAATTTGTTATTAGATAAATTCTGGAGGCCTAATGCACAGCATGTTGAGTATAGTTAATTATTAATTTGATAGAAGATTGGATTTTAAGTATACCTGCTATAAAAAGAAAAATAGTAACTATCTGATGTGATGGATTGTTCAGCTTGATTTTGATGATTTTATATATGATATAGATAATTTATTTTATATATCTCTATAAAATAGCATATAGTTTATATGCAACAAAGCATATATTTACAAATATATGTGTAAAACAAAGCATGTTTATATATATAACAAAACATAGTGTTTTACACCTTAGATATAAGAAATTTCTATTTGCCAATTATACTTCAATAAATCTGGAAAAATAAGAATTTTCACATTCCAATAAAACTATATTTACAAAAAAATAGGCATTTAGTCCATGGTCTATAGTTTACTGGCCTATGGTGTAAATTGGAAAATACATTTTTGGCTATCCATATGTTTTGCCTCTAAGGATGCTACGTCATTTGAACAATTATTTGGTTTTGATGGTAAAGTACCACCAGCTGGTCCCTGTTATGTCAGGAAATCCCTTCCCTGTGGCTGTTAGTGAGCACAGTTTTGTAATTGCACTTCAACCATCAGCCAAGTCCAAAGAAGACAATCCATCATAAGTTTCTCAACAATGCTGGTCCCCTTTTTCATATGCATATTCTTTATTGCTTTGGTAAATGGAGTGTCCTCTGGGTCCTTTCAAAGAATAACTGGTGAATTTTTCAGCCCTGTGTAATATCCTACTCTAACATGCCCAATTCTCTGGGCCTTCTAATCTCTATAGTTTTCTGTTGCAGTTCTACTCTACCTACTTAGCATAATCTCTCACTTTCCCTAGGTTTATAAGAGCCATCCTAGCAACTTCTTAGCATTGCCTCCCAAGGACAGTGGAGAATGCTCCCGGAGCAATACATTTTCTTACATCCAACCTTGTATTCTCCTTTCCCTCCAGCTTAATTCAGCACTCTTATGATTCATTCCCACACATTTTCTCTGGCCCCTGCCTGTACCTATTTACTAGATCTTACAGATCTTATAGCTTCTTAGTGTATAATCCTTTTTCTCTCTTAGGAGTTTAGTCTATGGTTTCTGTTCTGGTGGTCAGGAGAGAAGGCAGGGGTAGATCATGAAGGAATCACATATTGCTTTGCAATGCAGAATCCTCTGCATCATCTTCAATGAAAGGAGGAATACTAGTCTTTAACAAGAAGTGAGGCACTTGCAGAGGTCCATAAGGTTTTAAGAAAACTGAAGTTTTAAGGTTTTTACATTATCTGATCCTATCATTCCCATTGCAATCACAGAACTCCTTCACAACAAGGAGTCCATATTTAAGAAATAAACCTCCTGTGACTGAGAAGTCAACATTCTATGCAACACTACTTTTCCATCTAATTAAGTCTTGGGCTTGACCTTTTTTTTTTTTTTTTAATTTCCTCCACCGACTGTGATAGTAGGTTTTTTTAACCCTGCTAATTAGTCCCTTGAACTTCCACACTTTATCTTCAGTTGGTAATTAATCATCTTTATCTATTCATTTTAGGGCATCAGTGGCATTCAGGAGGAGTCCTCTGATCCCACTTAATTTATAATTTAGTACTTCTCTAAGAACTCTCAAAAGCTTGAGTTTATGCTCCAGCCAATAACTAATGCATTGTATTCCACTAGTACCTTATTCCTAGTTTATCGCAGGTGGAAGTTTCAACATTACACCATTGGAGCATGCCAGGAGATCTCATGAGTAGTGATGGGGTCCTAGGTGCCAGCTGCCTGATGGCTAGGCAGCTTCAAAATCCCATTTTTAATATGCATCTTTTGACTTCAACTGGCTTAGGTGTGGCTTCCTGGGATAAAAGACTATAAGATGAAGACTTATCTACTCTAAGATTATTGGAGAGTTCCCTCAAAGTCATCATTTTTGATGGAGTATAAAAAGTAAAACTGTAACTCTACCATTCTGTGAGCTTCTACCCAGAACCAATTCTGGCCTGAGCCTGTTTGCAGAAATAGAGATATTTTTAAGGGTATTCTTCTGTAAATATGCTGAGGCCCAGTTTATTGCTTTAGGCCTGTGAGCTAAAAGCGTACTGTACTAAACTATACTGCAATAAAAGTATGCTTCCTGTGTATTCGATCGGAACTGTGACTCCTAAGCCTTTTCTTTTATTTCCTTTTTTTAAGTTCTTATGCTGTAAAATATATTTCTTTATCTTTTTTTGGCAAAAAAAGTAAAATTGTACAAAGGAAAGAATTTAATTGCAATGTGATGGCAATAGAGTTTCAGCCAAACCCAAAGGATCTCTGAAGTTGGGATGGCATTTCATACTTGCACACTCTTCAGTAGGGTTGTTAGATTTAGTCAAAAACAAAAAACAAAATAAAAATAAACTACTCAGTTAAGTTTGAATTTAAATTTAAAAGGGATGTGTTTTTGGTATGAGTATTAATGTAAATATTCGTTGTCTGGACCATCTGATCTCTATGTTGTATAATTTAAATTTAACTGAGTGACCCATTTTTCAAAATACTTATTTATTTTTATGTGGTGCTGAGGCTCAAACTCAATACCTCTCATGTGCTATGCAAGTGCTCTACCACTGAGTTACAATCCCAGTCCTGACCCATATTTAATTTGATACCTCTACCTTTATGGCAAGGTGCTGTGATTTGAACGTGTTTCCCAACATTTATGTGTTGGAAACTTCATCCTCAATACAAGAGTGTTAAGAGGTGGGACATTTGAAAGGTGATTAGGCCATGAAGACTTTGTCCTCATGGATTGATTAATGCTAATTAAAAAAAGGCTTGAAAGAAAAAAGGTGGGGGGCTTGAGGCTGAGTTCAGAACTTTTGCTTCCCCTATCACACATGATGTCTCACCATGTGATGCCTTCTGCAATACTATCATGCAGTAAAAAGATTCTCACTAAATGTGGCACTTTTATCTTGAACTTCTCAGTCTCCAAAACCATGAGCGAAATAAACTTGTATTCATTATACATTACTTAGTGTGTTGCATTTTGTTATAGCAGCGCAAAATCTACTAACTTGTCCCTGCATCAACCAGTCATAAGAAGTGGGTAAGACTACTACTGTACAATGCTCTTTAGCTGAGGGAAATTCCTAGAAAAACTCTGCACAATAGCCTCAGCCTCTAAGATTTCCTGCAGCTATGGGAATTCACTCCTCAGTCCTGAAGGAAGAGACATGGGTAATGCACAACTGTTTCCACTTCATGCAGGAGTAAATCTATCAGAAGATGCATGACATGTCTACACAGAAAACTAGAAAAAATTTGGACATAATATTCAAAGACTTAAATATATGGAGGGGGTATAACATGCTCATGAACTACAAGGCTTGACACTGTAAATATGCCAGTCATTCCCAAACTTATTTAAGTATCAATGAAATTGCAGCAAGTATTTTTTCTTTTTGTGGAAAATAAGCCTAATTCTTAAATGTATATAGAAGTGAAAAGGACCAAGAACATCCAGTGAAATCTTAAAGAGGAACAAAATTGGATGACATACTAACTTTATTTCAAATTCTACTGTAATGTTATACAAAACAAGCAGGGTGGTATTGGTATAGATAGACAAATAAAATGATAGAACAAAATAAATACAGAAAACAAACCCAAAACATGGATCTCTGATTTATGACAAAGCTGGCATTGAATAAAGGGCAGTTTATTTGATAAGTAGTGTCAGGTAATTTGGATATTTGCATTGACTATTAAACTTTCCTCTACCTTAATACAGACACAAAAATCAATCCAGGCATATTTTGATCTAAATGTGAATGGCAAATCCATAAAACTTGTAGAAGACAAGATAGGCTAAGATAAACTTGGAATAGGAAAACATTTCTTACACCCAAAGAAGACTTAAAAATATTAGCAATAAAATAAATAATTGATAATAAATTGACCCAATTTATATTAGAAAAGTGTGTATCCAAATTCAATATTGAAGTATTCAGAAATAAAAAGGAACAAATTACTAATGAATTGTGTATGCATCTAAAAATACTGCACTAATCAAAGAAAAGAGGAAAATGAAGGAAACAAACCATATAATTCCTTTGATGTGACTCTCTATAAAAGACAAATCTAAAATATAGCAACATAAAGGAGAAATAGTGGTACGGATGGGAATCAACTGAGAAGAGGCAGAAGAGAATGTTTAATAGTGATAGAAATATTAGATACCTTGATTGTGGTGGTATATGCATTTGTCAAAACTCACTGGTCAGTTGCTAAAATTGGTACATTTTATTGTATGTATTATATTTAAATTAATGTGTATAAATTAACCCTCGACAAATTTTATTTTTTTAATGGCAGTATGATGAGATGAAAGATGATGGAATAGAGGAAAGCTGCACTCCAAGCTACATAGTGTAAAGTTCTTAGTGAGGTGGGTCAAAGAGCGATTTCACTAAAATTTAATATTGGATACTCAAAACAGCTTAGGGACTCAGAAATTTGGGTGCAATAAGTGAAGAAGAAAAAATTCATTGGAGCCAACCTGGTGGCCACGCCACTGGTACAGATTCAGCATAGACAGAGGGAGGGGGAACATAGTCCTTGTACAGAGAAAGTTGAGATAAAAAATGCTGCCTAATATTAGCTGATCCAGATAGTGCACTGCATAGTGGTGCTTGAAAAGTGTGTTCTTGGGGCTGGGGTTGTGGCTCAGTGGTAGAGCATTCGCCTAGCATGTGCACGGCCCGGGTTCCATCCTCAGCACCATGTAAAAATAGAAGCATTGTGTACAACTAAAACAAATAAATAAATATTTTTTGAAAAAAGTACTGTTGCCAAATGATGAACCTACCATTGCTCTTTATTCATAGCATTTAATGTTGAAGACATCATATAGAAACTTGGTATTTACTTTAACGCTAGTATTGCTTGTTGTTTGAGATGGTTGTTACAATTGTTTGTTTGGCCTCATTCTGTGAAGTGCTATGAACCTATAGGAACACTAAAAGTTCACAGGATAGAGCCCCTATAAAAATTCCCTGACATTACTCCAACTCAAAGAGGTGAGGAGACAAAAGCCCAAAACCAAGAACAAGGATCAAAAGAAAAACAATCAAAAGAGGGAACTCAGGTTCCACCCCTTTACCCCTTGATATCTATGAATACATCAAAAACAGAGAGAAGTCCGAGAACAAATAAGATAATAACACACAAAATGACACATGCATAAAAGAGGTGGGAGAATCCCCTTCAATTGATTAATAAGACCAAGACCTCTGTAAAAATGAGAAAACAGGCAAACAAATATCTCCCACAATCCACAATCCCCCAAGAAAGGATCCTACTGATAGTGAGGTAGATGAAAACCCAGAGAAAGATGATATAACACTGATTATCAAAATGTTCAATGACATAAAAGAAAATATAAGGAAGGAATTAACAAAGCAATTATAGGAGATGGAAGAACACTTAATAAAGAAATAGAAGTAGTGAAAAGAAACCAAGCAGAACTCCCAGAAATGAAAGACACAATCAATCAAATGAAAAACTCACTTGAAGGCATCACTAAGAGACTAGATTGAATAGAAAATAAAACTTTAGCCCTTGAAGACAAAACTTCAGGCATTGAAGACAGGCTAAATGATCTTAAGTACACAGAAGGTAATGAAAGGAACACTATAGAACATGAACAGAATCATTATGGTTTGGATGTGAGGTGTCCCCCAAAAGCTCACGTGTGATACAATGCAAGAAAGTTCAGATAAATGATTGGGTCATAAGTGTCTTAACCCAATCAGTGAATTAATCCTCTGATAGGGATTAACTGAGTGGTAACTGATATGGTAGGTGTGGCTGAAGGAGGTGGGAATTGGGGTGTGGATTGGAAGTATATGTTTGTATTTGGCTAATGGAGTCTCTCTTTCTGCTTTCTGATCACCATGTGAGCTGCTTCCCTCTGCCACACTTTTCCTCCATGATGTTCTGCCTTACCTCAAGTACCAAGGATGGAGCCAGCCTTTTATGGACTAAGACCTCTGAAATCATGAGCCCTCACATAAACTTTTCTTCCCTAAAATTGTTCTGGTTGAATTTTTAAGTCACAGCAGTGAAAAGGATGATTAAAACAAGAATATAGAATATGTTTAAGACAACTTTAAAAGACCAAACCTGAGAATCATTGGAATAAAAGATTTAAATAAAGGCTTAAAGATCATTTTCAATGAGATAGTTACAGAGAATTTTTTCACATATCAGAAACAAGACAGACATCCACATGTAAGGACCTTATAGAACCCCAAATAGACCTAGTCAAATAAGAAGCTCTTCAAGACATACGATAATCAAAATCCCTAACATATAAGGCATTTTAATAAGGAAGAGTATTAAAAGAAACAAGAGAGGAACACCAGGTCACATTTAGAGGAAAAATAATAAGGCTCACTTCAGATTTCTCAGTTCAGACATAAAATCAAGGAGGGCCTGGAATGAGATAGTCCATGTCCTGTAAAAAAACAACTACCAGCCAAGGTTACTATAACCAGCAAAACTCAGGTTCAAATTTGAGGAGGAAGCAAAAACTTTCCATGACAAAGGTAAACTAAAAGAATTCATTATCACCAACCCAGCACTACAAAGAATACTCAAAAGATAAACTTCACGAAGAGGAAGTAAAAAATAATTCCCAAAACCCTCAAGCAGAGAAAGTCCAATAGAATAATTATCCACCAAGGGAGAATCAAGACAGGATAAAATAGAACAAAAAATGTCAGGAAACCACAAACACATACCCATACTAACGTTAAATATTAAACTTCTCGATTCCAAAATGATAAGAAAAAGAATGAACTCTAAAAACCAGTAGAAGACAGTAAATAATTAAGATCAGAGCTGAAATCAATGAAATTGAGAATAAGAAAACAATATACAGTATCAGTGCAATGAAGAGTTGGTTATTTGAAGAGATAAATAAGACTGACAAACACTTAGACAAACTAACTAAAAAGAGTTTGGAGATGCAATGCAACAGGATCAGAGATAAAAACGAGATATCACCACAGACCCTCTGAAATCCAGTGGATTATCAAACCTATTTTAAAAATTTATATTCTAATAAACTGGAAAATATGGAAGAAATTGACAAATTTCTAGACAAATAAGGCTTGTCTAAATTGAATCAGGAAGATATAGAAAACCTAAACAGACCAATATCAAATAATTAATTTGAAATTACAATTAAAAGCTTCCCAAAAAAGAAAAACCCAGTACATGATGTATTATCAGATGAGTTCTACCAGACCTTTACAGAAGAACTAACACCAATCTTTCCCAAATTATTCAATAAAATTTAAAGGGAGGAAACACTCCCAAATACCTGCTATGAATCCAGTTTAACCTTGATACCAAAACCAGACAAAGATGCATCAAGGAGAGAAAACCATAGACCAATATACCTGATGAACATAGATGCAAAAATCATTAATAAAATATTAACAAACAACATTCTAATAAGCAAACTGCATGCTAATATGCCATGATCAAGTGATTTCATTCCAGGCATGCAAGGTTGTTTGAACATACACAAATAAATAAAAGTAATTTACCTCTTAAACAGAATTAAGGACAAAAATCATATGATTATCTCAATAGATTCAGAAAAGGCCTTTGATAAAATCCAAAACACATTCATGTTAAAAATTCTCTAGAGAAATCAGAGATCAAAGCAACTTACCTCAATATAGTAAATGCCATCTATGACAAACTCCAAGGCAACATCATACTAAATGGAGAAAAAGTAAAAGCATTTCCTCCAAAATCAGGAACAAGAAAGGCTGTCCATTCTCACTGCTTCTATTCAATATAGTCCTCAAAACCTTAACCAGAGCAACCAGGCAGAAAAACAAGTCAAAGGAATACATATAAGAAAAGTAGAAGTCAAACAATCTCTGTGTACCAGTAATATAATCCTATTCCTAGAATACACAAAAACTCCACTAGAAGACTTCTAGAGCTTATAAATAGTTAGGTAAAGTATCAGGATACAAGATCAACACCCATAAATAAATAGCTTTCCTATCCTCCAACAGTGATTCAGTTGAGATAGAAATTAAGAAAACCATTCCATTCACAATGACTTCGAAAAAATGAAATAAGTAAAATACTTGGGAATTAATCTAACCAATGAGGTAAAAGAGCTCTACAATGAAATTTATAGAACACTGAAGAAAGAGGGGGAATGGGGTTGTAGCTCAGTGCTAGAGCATTTGCCTAGAACATATGAGCCACTGGGTTGGATCTTCAGCACCACATGAAAATAAATAAATAAAATAAAGCCTTTCTGTCCATCTACAACTAAAAAATATTCAAAAAAATAAAAGAGGCTGAGGATATAGCTCAGTTGTTAGAGTGCCTGCCTCACATGCACAAAGCCCTGGGTTCAATCCCCAGCACCACCACCACCACAACAGCAACAACAAAAAAGAAATTGAAGAAGACCTTAGAAGATGAAAAAATATCCCATGTTCTTGCATAGGCAGAATCAATATTGTCAAAATGATCATACTACCAAAAACAATGTACAGATTTAATGCAATCCCCATCAAAATACCAAAAACATTCTTCACAGAATTCGAGAAAACAATTTTTAAATTCATTTGGAAGAATAAAAGACACAGAATAATCAAAGCAATATTAAGCAAAAAAAAAAAAAAAGTGAAGTGGGAAGCATCACAAATACTAGATCTGAAATCATACTACAGAGTTGCATTAACAAAAACTGCATGGCATTGTTATCAACATAGACATGAAGACCAATTGAACAGAATAAAAGAAACAGAGACAAATCCACATGTCAATAGCCATCTAATACTTGACAAAGATTCAAAAATATATTTTGGATAAAAGACAGCCTTTTAAACAAATGGTACTGGAAAAATTTGGATAGCTACATGCAGGAAACTGATACTAAACCCCATCTCCCACCTTGCATAACACTCAAATAAAAATGCATCAAAGACTTAGGAATTTGACCAGAAACTTTACAATTGCTACAAGAAAACATAAGGTCAACCGTCTTTCATATAGGTGCTGGCATCAATTTCTTTAACAAGATCCCTAAAACATATAGTTACATTGGTCTGTTAATGATGATTTAAAAAGATATGCATTTATTTTATATATATTTTATGCATATTACACTTTAATAACAGTAGTTTATTTATAAAGATTAAACATATTAGTTGTACATGTAATACTTTCACTTAGAGGCACCTTGTCTGTGGAGCTAAAATTAGACAAAAATTGTAGATTAAAACTAACTTTGCCTTTTAGAAGTCCACATTCATGACTTTTATTCACGATATTGTTGGGTGTTTTCACCAGGTCAATCAGGCAGGAAAGAAACAAAGAGCATTCCAACTGGAAAAGAAGTGAAATTTTCACTCTTTGCAGATGATATGATCTTATACATAGAATCATCCAAAGAGTTCAACAAAAAAAATTACAATTAAAAAATGAACTCAGAAAAGTTGCAAGCTAAAATGTCCACACACAAAACTCAGTAGCATTGTTACACGCCAATAGTGAATCATCTGAAATAGAGACCAAGAAAACAATCCTATTTAAAATAGTTATAAAAATATCAAGGAATAAATGTAAACAAACAGGTGAAAACCTTAAAAATGAAAACTATAAAACATTGATAAAAGAAATTGAAGTGGAAACTATCCTGTGTTCATGGATAGAAGAATCAATTTTGTTAAAATGTCCATAATACCCAAAACAACATATGGATTCAATGCAATCTCTAATACACCAATGTCACTTTTCAGAAAACTAGGAAAAAATCCTAAAATTCATGTGAAACCATACACATACACACATCAAGAAACCAACCACACAAATAGCCAAAGGCATCTTATATTACCAGGCTCTAAACGTTCTACAAAGCTCCAGTCATCAAAACAGTATGGTATTGGCATTAAAAACAGACACATAGACTAATGCAACAGGATAAAGAGCCCAGAAGTTAACCCATGCATCTACAACCAACTGAATTTGGACAAAAGGGCTACAAATACACACTGGAGAAAGGACAGTCTTCACAATAAATAGACTGAGGAAAATCGGATATCCACATGCAGAGGAATAAAACTAGTCCACTGTCTCATGCCACTTATAAAACTCAACACAAAATGGGTTGAATACTTAAATGTAAGATGTAAAACTATAAAACTACTAGAAGAAACATAGGGGAAGCACTTCAGGACATTGGGATAGATGAGGGTTTTTCAGACAAGACCCCCCAAAACACAGGAAACAAAAGCAAAAATAAACAATTAGGATTGCATAAAACTAAAAAGCTTCTGCACAGAAAAGGAAACAATTGACAGAGTGAAGAGAAAACCTACAGAATAGGGAAAAAACATATGCAAGCTATATATTTGACAATGGACTGGTATCCAGAATACATAAAGAACTATAAAAACCAATAGCAAATCAAATAACACAATTTTTAAAAGGGGAATAGAATTAAATATACATTTCTTGATAGGAGATGTCTAAAATGGCCAACAGGTGTATGAAAGAATGTTAATACCACTGAACATCAGGGAAATGCAAATCAAAACCACAATGCTAAGTACATCATCCAAGTAAGAATGGCTATCATCAAAAAGACTAAAGGTAACAAGTGCTGGAAAGGATCTGGAGTAAAGGGAATCATAGGACACTGTTGATAAGTATGAAAATTAGTACAACTGTTATAGAAAATATTATGCAGGGCCCTTGAAAAATTTTAAATGAGCTATTCTATGATCCAGAAGTACTACTAGTGGATATACAGCCAAAGTAAATGAAATCAGCATGTCAAAGAGACATTGCACTCCCATGTTTGTTATAGCACTATTCACAATAGCAAAGAAATGGAAATGACATAAGCAGCCATCAACTGATGAGTGGATAAAGAAAATGGGGTACATATACGTAATAGAGTTCTACTAAGCCATGAAAGTGAAACCTTATCATTTGCAACAACATAGGTGGAAATAGGAGAGCATCATGTTAAATGAAACAGGCATGTACAGAAAGACAAGCACCATGTAATTTCACTCATTTAGAATCTGAAAAAACTTGATCTTGTAGCAGTTAAGAGTAGAATGGTGGTTCAAAGAGACCAGGAGAGGAGAGGACAGAGAGAGAAATGGAGTGAGGTTAACCAATAGGTACTAACAGTTAGATAGGAAGAAGACTTGGGGGTGCACAGCAGGATAACTCAGATAACAATAATGACCCATACATTTCAAAAAGCTAAAAGTATATTGAAAGCTTTCACTATAAATAATCAATGTTTAAGGAAACAGATATATTTACCTTGATTTAACAATGCACATTTTACATAAGCATAAACATTATACATAGCCATCACATGTTTGTATAATACAAACTTGTACATATAACATTTATTTACATATTATGTATACATATATCAAAACATCACATTGTATCCCATTAATATGTACAAATTTTATGTTTTTATGTATCAGTTAAAATAAATTTAAATGAAAAAAATCCATGGTTTAAAACTGTACATTATGATTTTTCCCCTAGGCTGTGAATTAGGATCTAAATACTTCATGTCAAATTTTAATTTCTGACTTTCAAAGTGCCAATTAAATGGTGTGACAGATGGATAGAAAAATGGACATTTGAGAACTATTATGCATGGTTAGGTCAATAATTTCCTTGTTGAAAACAATTTGACATACATAGAACATATCTGAGAGGGAGAAAATAACCTAATAAGATAAATTTTATATTCTAAAGTTTAAATCATTACAGAGTAGAGTGAACATTTTGGAAACATTTGTCTTACTTCTCTATATAAGTAGAAGTTCTGCTGTTAAGACTTTGGTTTAATGTACTTTGTGTAAATTAGCATCAAGACAAGGAGAAAGTATTAGTCCACTAGTTAATTCAAACTTACAAAAAGCACTTTTTAAACCAATTTTTTTTTATACTACTCTTACCAGGTACTACATCTGGAATACTGTATGCTATAGCAATAGTCTGAGGATGGACTGCACGAAGTAAGGTTTGCATGGTTGAGGGGTATACTTTTCTTTTGTAGAGCAGTTAGTTGTAGGGTGACGTTAAAAGAAGAGGTACAAATTGAGAACTGAAATGATATTCCACCTATAGATGTATTTTAGGATAAAACGCTTAAGAAAATTGAGACTCTGGCCATTGATTTGCTTCAAACTGTGCCTTTATGCCCTTTGGAAAGCTTTTGGGTACCCTTAAGGGTACACACATCCCAGTCTGAAAACTGTTATCTTAGAAAGCATGCATGCATCTGCACAAAGAGCCTGTTGTGTGGATTACCATTATCACAGGAGCCATACAGTTTAGAAATCAAGATTAACTCAGACCTTATAAACAAAGGACCAATGTAAAGTACACCTAGACAGTTTCAAGGGAATTAGGACCAATTCTGGATGCAATCCTACCTGGGAAGCAGAGCAGAGAACATATGCTTCAGCCCCAGCATTTTCTACTTCTCTTTTCCCATTCCACATTTAGAAATCAATATTTCCCACTCTGTGACTGTACCCCAAAAAGAATGAAGGAGAAGAAGGATGGCCTCAAAGCAAAAGAAAAGTCCTCTTCAATGATGGTAAGTACTGTGCAACAGCTTTGGATGTGGGTCTTCTACTTAAAATAATACCTACCATGTGAGCCTTTCAGCCTGCAAACAATAAGCTGAAGATGACTGGAATAAGGCGAGTGCTTCTCTTCTCAGAATCCAGGGACAATGTGCCTCCCCCCCTTTGCAAAAAGCAAACTGACAGGTGGCAGCTTGCATTTCAAACTGCTTTTCAAAATATTTGCATATGAATTATGCAGAGAAAAAAATCTCCTTGCCCTGGTAAGACTGGATTCTTATTCGGCTGGGATTAATAATAATTATATTAGCCTGGAGGAAATGATAAATATTTATAACCAAGTAACCTCTTGAGGTTTAAATATCACATGGAGGATTGAGCTGTTGTTGCCATGAGAGGAATGCACAATGGGAAGTAGTCCAGTGAGCTAAGACTAAAGTCCCAGGCCCCTTTCAGGAAGATGCTAGGGGCAGTTGCTGTTATTCTTACTCTACAAAAAGCAGACAGGAAGGGTTAGTCTCTGGTCAAATGAAACAGGCCTATTAATATTGCAGTTCTTAGGGTTCAGTTCTTATTGTTTTTACTCTATGTGTACATCTTTACTCACTACTCTCATCTAGTCTCCTGGCTTTCATTTACTTACCCTACACTTATCTCCAAACATTATTCATATAACCAACTGACTTTTTGACATCTCCACTTGGATGTTTAATATCCATCTCAAAATCACTAAGTTCAAAATGGAACCACCAATCCACCCACAGCATTCGTCATCTCAATGTCTGTCAACATACTTCCTATGCTTAGGTACAAAACCTGGGAGGAATGTTGGAGCCATCTCTTCTCTTATAGTCACATTCAGTCCATCAGGAAATCCTGTTGTCTCTGCCTTCAACATATATCCAGAATTTACCATGTTTTAGTAAGCTTTTTAACTGCTGCAACTGAAAAACCTGACAAGAAAAATCAGAGGAAGAAAACATGGGGGTTCATGGTTTTAGAGGTCCCAGTCCATAGATAGCCAGTTCCATTCCCTGGGGTTCCAGGTGAGGCAGAACATCATGGCAGATGAGTGGGGTGGAGGAAAGCAACTCAAGAAATAAGAACCATGAAGCAGAGAGAGACTCCACTTGCCAGATACAAAATATATACCCAAAGGCACACCCCCAGTACCCACCTCCTCTAGTTACTCTCTACCTGCCTTCAGTTACTACTGAATTAATCCCTATCAGAGGATTAATTCACTGATTGGGTTAAGGCTTTCATAACCCAAATATTTCTCTTCTAAACCTTCTTGCATTGTCTCACACATCAGCTTTTAGGGGACACCTTATATCCAAATAATAATGACCTATTTTTTTTCACCACATTCATTATTA
Organism: Tamias sibiricus; assembly: GCA_025594165.1. NCBI lineage: Eukaryota > Metazoa > Chordata > Mammalia > Rodentia > Sciuridae > Tamias > Tamias sibiricus. Next base: position 103,337,851 of record CM046667.1, on the reverse strand, counting down.
GCATGCTGGTTTTGACTACCATTATTACTTGCCTCAATTACTGCAATAGGTTCCTAGGAGGTCTTCTAACTTTTATCCAGAATCAAATTAAAGCATAAATCATATTTGGTTTGCTCAGAAAACATGAGCACTTGAAACCATGCTGCCATGCAGTGGGCACTTAGTAAATATAGGTTGTTATAGTTGCTATAGTTGCTATAGATCTTAATTGTCACCCATAGGCCCAGTTTAGTCCCCAAATTGGTGTTCTTGGGAGGTGGTAGAAACTGAGAGGTGGGACCTATTGGGAGGTTTTCTGGTCATTAGTCATTAAGGCTGTGACCTTGAAGAGAAGAGTGTGACAAAGTCTCTTCCTTCTTTCTTTTTTACTTTCTGCCATGGGGTGAATGGTTTTTCTCTGCTATGCACTCACTGCCATGATGTACTGCCTCACGACACGTCCAAAAGCAATGGAGCTTAATGACCATGGATTGGAACCTACAAAACTAAGGGCCTAAGTAAATCTCTTCTTTTATAAATACCTTTATCTCAGGTATTTGTTATAATGTCAGAAAGGAGACTATCTGCTAAGTAAAACTAGATTAGTCTTCCTCCTTTTTCCTTTCCATGTAATCCATTTCAGTACCATCTCATTTATCCAGCTGGGCCACAAAAGAGAATCTTCTAGGTCATAAAAGTTTGTTTCCTAAAATGTCAAAATGTAAATAACTAATCTAGCTTGTAAACTCATAAGCTTTGAAGAGATCTCTGAGTTTATATAGTCTAAATCTTTCATATTATCTAAGCCAGGGTTCCACAACCTTGGTACCATTGACATTTCAGGCCAGGTAATTCTTTGTGTATTTCAGTATGTTTTGCAGCATCCCGATCCTCTATCTACTAGATGCCAGTACTTAATTTGATTTGTAAGCTAGTTTGTGGCTAAATAGTTACTACCAAAAGAAATGACACTACCACTGTCTACCCTGTTGCCTATGTTTAATAATCAGTGCTTTTTACTATTACATGATGCTGCCTTTTAAAATTAAAATCACACAAAGAACTTGTGATAGAGGCCTATACTTAAACAGAAAATATCTAATATAATTTGAGGTTTTTTTTTCCTGATGACTTACTGTCATCATTAAATGCAATGTGGTGGTTTCATGAAATAACTATTTTAGAAAAGAGAAGGACAAGATCATTATTTTCTGTAGCACTCAAAAGTCCCAAACAGCTGAAATTTTCTTGAGTCTTCTTTGTTTTCAGTTTCCACTTGCATGTCATTTCTTGTGGTCATCAGCATGATTGATATTAATAACCTAGCAATAGGAGTAGGGGGACCCCATGCTATCTGTTCCCTTTCCATTTTGCTTTTTCTAACTTGCTATATACAGGGAAAGAGAGTAGCCATTTATGTTATATTAGTATACAGAATAAAACTATATTGGCATAGGTTCTATATGGAGGGATTTTCTTCCTGTATAAAAAATCTGATTATTAAGGTACATAGCAGCTATTTTGACTGTCAGTAGTATCTTATATAGCGTCCCTGATTCTCAGCTGTTTTCCACACAATAGAAGCTGAGAACTCATGTCCTGTTCACTGGAGTCATAACATGCCTCCCAGTATTTTACTATAATAGGGTTAGCCAAAGCTGCCTCCAGTCTTCCATTTACCACTTCAGATATCATCCAAAGAAGAAAGACTGGTTATTTTTATTCTAATATCCAAAGTACACACACACAGAAAAAATTATAGTTAATATTTGCAAATGCTGCTAGCACAAATGTATTTGAAATTTGCCTAAGTTTGCAGAGTGTGGATACCAAAATAGGGAGGGATGCCTTCAAAAGAAGCATTTGGCAGACAGGGGCAGATGCAAAATGTGTGTCAGACATCCTGGGAAGACAGACTAGCATATTAATAAAATAATCTATTGAATAAACAGATACTTAACTCCAAAAAGCAGGTGTAGAAATGGAATTACATGAGTGCACATTCTGCCATAAACTCCAGAATTACACCTCTTCTTTCCCCAGAGGGCAGCTTCTGGGTGGGTAGGGGCCTGTTGTGTATTCAGAGCTTGTGAGCAGGAACATGCCAGTATATGTATCCGGGTATAACATGTGTAACATATGTCAGGCCTGTATATGATAATGGTGGTGGTGATAATGATTATGCTATTTATCATATTATCTGTTCTGAACATTATACTTTTCAGAGTACTTTCACATTCATTATTTTCTCTTTGTCAAGAGAATACCAAGATAGCAGAAATAAGTGATTTAGTCAAGGGCCCACAGCCATAGCAAGGCCAAACTGATCTGAAATTCACACCTTATGATGCTTCTTTGATTTCTATCCAAGCATACCACCTCTGCAATCATAAGTTATTGCTATTATTTTGTGAAAATGAAAGATGCCTCTCTAGATCCTCCAGGAAGCTGAAAATGCCCATGAGATACTAAAAGACACAACTCAAAGCAGAATGTTAGTTTCCAGTAGTGCTTCTCAGGTGAAGGAAAGAAGTCAAATCCAGTAAATGCCAGGTACCAACAGAGAGAGGGGCTTCCCAAACAACTAGAATAGCTTAGCCAGGATCACTGACTGCGTTCAGAAGGGCCATATGCCATGAATAAGCATGAAAGGAGAATCTTAACTTGGGTTTAGTTAGTTAGATAAAGAGAGCAACAACTAAGAGAACAGAGGAAGATCTTCTGCCAAGTGGATAGAGTTGAGCCCACTGGAGTTACAAAAGGAGCATAACTCCATGTTAAGAGGGGTGAAAGGCAGAAAGAAGAGCTAAGCCAAAAGTGATGGATATTCAAGTCAGAAGGGATATTAAAGGTCAAATGCTCCTATTTTGGGGTCATATTAGATATGGAAAATGACAAACCCCAAAATAGTGAGGCCTGAGAAAAGGGGAGTGAGAAAGAAAGCCATACATTGAGAGCATTGTTTTATCACCAGTACATTCTTTCCTGGTAATAAAACAAACCCTGGGGAGGAGGTGACCATCAAACCTAGAAATGTAGTTTCTGGGAAGAGGCCCGGCCTTCTTGTGCTAACAGGTTAAACAGATAACTGGAATCAACATCATACTCACTTCGTAACTCTTTCTAGCTTGATTCATGTGATCCTCCCAGGGAATGTATAAACATCTTGAATTTAAATAACTTGTTCAAAAAGTATTTCACTTTGGTGCTTTGAAGGCCCTAATCTATAACCCTTACATAACTGTGTCTTTCCTACCAAGAGGAGTGACACTGATAAAAATAAATTAAAAGTGTCTCACCCCCAAATGGGTTGATTTGGAAAAGCTTATATAAAATAACTGAGTTCCTATAGCTCCTAAGATAAAGTATAAATACATTAACATGGATCTTTCATGACCTGATCTCTGAATATCTCTCCAATCCAGTTCCCCATCTCTCTCTCTGCCTTGCACTATGTACCAACCAGACTTCTTTTCTTTTGAGTTCCTTAAAAGTGTCAACTTCTTTTACCTCTGGACTTTTGTGCATGCTGTTTCTTGTGTCTGAAAGTTTCTTCCCACTCCCATAATGGCATACTTAAACTGAACCTTCAGGCATCAACATGAAAGTGTACTTCTCTGAAAAGTTTTCCTTCATGATACCCAAAGCTTCATTAGGCCCTTCCTCCATGCTTCTTTACACAATTACTCACCATCTTATATTCTATTATACTGATTAGAATTACAGGTAAACTTGACTAGGCTGTAAGCTCCACAAATGGCTCTCTCACTTTTTTCTACCTGTGCCTAGTGCAGTATGATATATGCAGTAAATATTTGTTGAATTTAATTAATATCAACAAATATTTGACCTCAGAAACTGTATTGCAATAAAGCATTCATGATAGTAGGACATTAGTTCATACAATTGAAATTCCAGTCTTTGTTTAACCTAATTTATTTTCTTTCCCTCACCTGCTGATCATTTCATTACTTATATTTCTTCATCTTTCTCTTACCTCTCAGTATCATTTCTGCTCTCTATTGTTTTCCAGGTTCTAGTACTGCAGCTGCTCAGAGATGCCCCTGTCATTCTTCCTGCTCTTCCCTGCAGTGTTCCATACTTTGGAACTGATATGTATCCCCTGCACCCCCATTATAACCACTTCCATCCAAAAAAGAACCATATTCATTCATTCTTCATATCTCAGTGAAATATTCTATGAGAAGGCAGTTTTAAGTTACTAAATTGTGCCATGATACTGATACATAATCCAACAATTATTTTAGGACTTGTGATTTCCTGAACTTTTTTTTCTTTTTTTGGTACTGGGGTCAGGGTTGCTCGACCACTGACCTACATCCCCAGCCCTATTTTGTGTTTTATTTAGGGAATGGGTCTCACTGAATTGCTTAGTGCCTCACTTTTTGCTGAGGCTGGCTTTGAACTCATAATCCTCCTGTCTCAGCCTCCTGAGTCACTGGGATTACAGGCATGTGTTACCACGCCTGGCTTGATTTTCTGAACTACTATATATAAACACCTTAATGTTTTAATCCAGAGGAATAAATTTGGGATTTGGAAAACTGAATGTTTATGAATGTGTACTGGTAGAAAATGGTGGATGTGTTGGGGAAGGGGTTACCTTCCAAACTACACACATCCTAACAATGGCTTCCATGGTCCCACTCAAATTATAGTCTTGGGCTAGGGAAATCACAGAAGAGAAAATCCAAGCCAGTCACATTTACTTATGTGAGGAACTTCGAACCTCTGCTAAAATTAATTTTGCAGATATTGGATAAAGTGGATTTCTATTATCCATATTCTTCCTGTTCCATTTAATTCAACAAGTCCTGACTAAATGCTTGCCAGTGACATCCATGGTACTGAGTGACAGGAACATTTAGGTTGACACATATGTTTGTAAAATGACAAATATTCATGCTTCTATAATGATTAAATCCCTTTAAAAGTCAGAAATGATTTTCTCCCCTCCATCCTTATTCTTCTCCCTAAATAATCTACCCCCATTAGTTCCTCTATCTCACCATCTGGCTGTGCATCTCATTGTGGTCACCTCCTGAGTGTCCTGCTTATGGGTCAGTCCTTGAGCTGCTGAAGAGTTTGTGTTTAATATGGAGAGTGCATCATACTTATGTCAATGGTGCTGAAGGTTAATGGTGCTTCAGATAATGAACTTTTATTTAAAAAAATACAGCAGCAAAAACAAGAGCATCTTAAATTAAAGGGCATTTCACAAAATGCAATTGAGCAGAGAATAAATGTCTATTTTTTGCAGAGAAGCTGTGCTTCAACTTCTGTCTCTCTTTTCCAAATGGTTACAGTTTATATGCAAAAATCAGGAGTTTGCTACTGATTGGTCTTTTTCTAGCATAAGTATGAGCATAATAAGACTACCTACATTTGTGGTCAATTGACAAACTGCAATGGACTCTTGGAGGTTTTACCACAACAAGAGGGGAGTTTATCTTATAGGTGACCCCACCATTTCCCAATGAATTTAGTTCTTGCCCTTGATTTAAGAGTGATAGTCCTCTAAACCTTAATTTTAGTACAGATAGCACTTTCCCCTGGAGACCTTCCAAGCATTTAATAGGAAGAAATGATGATGTATCTCCTGGTTTTCCCGCAGATAGGAAGGGTCACAGAAACTTGCAGATCTGGTGCATGTCCAAGTCTACCTGGCATCAACTGGGTCTTTGCTGCCAATCTTCAAGCCTCTCATTCCTCTTCATTGACTTCCAAGTGTTCCCATCATAAAGGCTATTTCAGAGATGATGTATCTGCAAGTCTTAAACTCACTTCTCTCCTACATCCATCCTTCCCTTATCAAATATCATTGACTCTTCTTTGGGAAGAGAAAAAGGGAAACTGAGGGTTTGGAAGAAGGGAGGTTAGGTAGGTAGCACCAAGTATTTTGTGCCTTTGTTGTGCAACTTTGGGAAAAATACAGCTCAGGCCTTGGAAAGGTATTTCAGCATATTAAGTACCAAAGATCTAAGATGCGATAAGATGATTAATCATTCTGGTTTGTCCAAGACTGAGAAATTTCCCGGGACATAGAATTTCAATGCTAAAACCAGGACAGTTCCAAGAAAATCAGGAAGGTTGGTAACCCTCAATGTGGGTAAGGAACTGAGACGTCCTATTGGGTAGAAGACTGTAAAAGTGACACAAGTCTATGTGGGCCCTTCAGCTATGTGTATTATAATAATGAAGCTTATCTAAAACTTGCCTCAACAGAAACTTCCCCTTCTACCTTTGTGATCTATTTTATGACCACTTTCCCCCTTGTTCATGTTGCTCCAGCCACACTAAGCTCTATGTTTATCCATACTGGGGTTGTTCTTTTTGCCTGAAAATAGCCTTTCTCTAGAACTTCACATGGCTTCTTCCTCCTCAACTTTCATGTCTTGACTCAATGTTCTTATCAAGAAAGAGATGTTCTTTGACCATTCACTGTATAGTATCCCTCTACTTCTGCCAGTTTCTATAGTGTTTTCCTCTTTTCACAGTTTATAATATTACCAAAACTGATCTTATTAATTTGGTTTACTTATTTTTTGTATGACTCTGTCACTACAGGAAAAGTCTCTTATGACTAGAACCATATCTTTCTTATTCATTGCTCTATCACCAGTACCCAGAAGATTAGTACAAATTCAATATATATCTGTTGAGTGAATAAATAGATCCAAGTACTTGTGCACCATAAGACTCATGTTTTTGATAGGGAAATTACCAAAGTGCTAGCTGAAATATAATAGCTCTCATTTCAGGATCACACCTATGTAATTTCTAAGGACATTTAGATAAAAGGGATATGAATAGGTATATGTCTTGCAAATGTTCTCTTGATCATTGATAGTAGGTACAGAAGGGAAAAGCGAGTCTATCCAAAGCAAGTGGTATCCATTATTGATAGAAGTATAATGTTGAAGCTGAGGAATAAAGAAGGAGATTTTATTCTCCAATTCCAACGGAAGGGACAGCCTCTTTTGCTGAATTAGAAGTTCCTGTGAAGAAATATAAATTCATCAGATTAAAGGATAAAGCTTCCTAATAGCAGAAACTTCAATTAACCAAAATGAGACAGTATACTTAATAGAGAAAAAAGAGTGGGGGAGGATAGATCAAGAGGCAGAGAGATATGAGGGACTTAACAGGGTCTTAGTCACACATTTATAAGACCAGAATTATTCTTGTGGAATATATTCCATGAGACTGCCTAGACTTAGCAGAGGAATCTCTCCCTTGAAAGGAAAATGTGGAATGTGTAGGGGTTTTATTATGGAATAGGAGAAGAGGAAAGGGGAGGTCACTATGAGGTCTGTGATGTCACTTGTAGCAAACTTTTGTAGCTACCTCTAAAGCGGGAGCTACCATGTCAAAACCATAATGCAGCCTAGAGTTCTTAATGTTGAAATTAAAAGGACAAAAAGCAAATTATATATTTCTTAAAACCCAGAGATTGAAACCAATAAATATACTGCAATGATTATCAATCCCCAATGGGATGATTGGAAGACAGTGAGAAAGTAAGAAGCAAGGGTGGCAAAAAAAGAAGAGACCCTAGGGACAAAAATAGGAGTAGAGAGAATAATAGTTGAATTCTTCTAAAGCTATAAACTAAAACTGCTGCTAATTTTGTGTATGTGTGTTTGTGTTAGCATATACTACAACTTTTTTTTTTCCAATTGTAGTAACAACTTATATGGGGAAGAATTTTTTAAGAGAAGGAGACAACTGTGTAATTCGGAAAATAAACTCTCAGGCACATTTTGGAGTGAGCCTTTGTGTAATATTGTGCATGTATATGTGTTTAAGTGTGGTGAATATTTTCTTTCTTTCTGTTTTTGTCCACCAGGGATTGAATGAGCCACATCCCCAGCCTTATTTTGTGTTTTATTTAGAGACAGGGTCTCACTGAGTTGCTAAGTGCCTCACCATTGCTGAGGCTGGCTTTGAACTCATGATCCTCCTGTCTCAGCCTCCCAAGCTGCTGGGATTACAAGCATGTGCCACTGCGCCCAGCTGTTTCTTTCCCTTTTATATTCTGGCTAAATCAAAGTTGATTTGCTTTAGAAGAGCTAAACATTTTTTTATTTTTTTTATATTTCTCCTCTGTAACACAGACAGTACTCTGCCTTCCTAGGCCATAAATAAATCCAGGGACATTGGACTAAGACATACTATTACGAATTGAGTTTCATAACTATTTTAAATGACTCATTTTGCCTATCAGGCTTAATGAAATGCCTCTTCACCATTTTTTATAAGTCAGGAAAGGGAAAATGCAACAACACTATCAAGAGAGAAATGGAGTGGTGAATTCACTTACCACAGTATTCTTGTGAATATAAGGCCAAAGACAAATGTCAAAATGAATTTAGGAAAGATAATCAAAGAACAGGAAGCAGAAATGTATAGTAATATAGTACAATGATGGAAGAAAAACAAAAAGGTCAAAGACCTGTAAAATTAAGACTGGATATTTTATGCTTTGAAAGAATTCTTAGTATTACCCTGATCTGGGTTCTTTGGTATATAACCAAAGCATTGATTGACTGGAACCTCTGTTACCTTAAGATTATAAAGTATCTTATCTCTATCCTATTATCTTACACTTTAAAAATCCTACAAAAACTTTTACATGACTTTATAGATTAGGGTCTTTTTTATTTGTTGTTTTTATATATACATGGCAGTAGAGTGTGTTTTGACATATTATACATAAATGGAGTATAACTTATTCTAATTAGGATCCCATTTTTGTGGTTGTACATGATGTGGAGTTACACTTGTCGTGTATTCATATGAGCATAGGGAAGTTATGTCTGATTCATTCTACTGGCTTTCCTATTCCCATCCCCCTTCCTTTCCCTTCATTCTCCTTTCTCTAACCCAATAAACTTCTATTCTTCCCCTCCGACCCTTCCATGTTTTGCATTAGCATCCACATATCAGAGAGAACATTTGGCCTTTGGTTTTTATATTAGGTCCCTAAACAGCATCTAACACCTGAGACCTGAAACAAGGTAACAGGAATGAACATAGAACTTCAGAGGATGCTTATGTTCCCAATCCACAACTTGATTAAGGGATTGAGGGTGGAGTCAGTATTCAAAGAGGTTAAAGAAGAAAAAGAATCAGTAGTAGACCTGTATGTGTAAAAGGATAATCAGTGAGTGAAGGATGGGAAATCTGACAGATGAAAGAATGAGGTTCAGACAGTGAAGCTCAGAGAAGAAAGTCTTCAAAGCTTGTGTGAAAAAAGAGCCAAAACAGTATGCTTACATAACCAATACTTCTTTCTTGAAATTGCTATTATTATGATTACTCTGCATTAAGTGTATAAAAGAGCCTCTGGGCCTTTCCATATTCCTAAAGGAAATTCACTCTGATTTAGTAAATTACCACTCCCATTTGAAAAATTGTTGCTTTCAAAATATGCATTAGTCTTGGTAGGGACAGTATATATTGCCTGCATCAGTACACTATGCTGTTTTGTAGCACCTGAGAAAGAAGTTTCAGAGAACCCATAAACATCCTTCATTTAAAAAGCCTGGATTTCAATGCTTATCACAATGGGCAGCCAGTGTTTGCTAAGAGGAACTGCCAGAAGCACCAATTAAGTTTGCTTATTAGTCCAAAGATAGGAGGATGGAAGAACAAGGAGATAAGAACCAGTAGGGATAGATGAGAGAGATTATCCCCTTCCTGACTGCAGATCCTGAAATTAGAAAGGAGAGAACTTGTTAAAGAAGTTTTAACTTATATTGGTTGGATTTTTTTTTTTAACTACAAAATGTCATAATGCCCAAAATGAAGCTACCCTTATAACTGAAAGAAGCTGACAAGCCACATAATCTTCCTAGTGGTCATCATGGGGCAAGGGAGGTGAAAATAAAGCTATTTCCTGTTAATATTCTTTCAAGTCCTGGTTATTGCTTATTGACAGATTTCCAGTATCTAGTCATCTTTGTAGAAAAATAAAGCATTTGTTATATTTAAGTAAAAGGTATAATTCTGAAGATTTGGCGTATGTAAATTTACTGTTTATCTTAGGTAAAAATTAGTATTTGTTGTTTTTCTCTCCAGCAATCATACACCCTTTCTCCAGCAATGATGCATTGATTACTCTTGGAGTAATTCATTCCTCCTTTGACTTTCAGTTTGTATAGTTTGAATGGGGTCAATTTCACCCCCTATAACCAGATATGGGCACTGATTGACCTAAATGAATCATCAAATCTCATTGCCCTCACAAAAGTGATTAGTTTACAAATGAGTACTTGACCTGATTCATGCCAATGATGAAGAGTATATAGGACAAGTGCAGAAACTACTGGAAGAAATTATATTTTACCCTATATGGTATATTAAGAGTGAGAAGTGTGAAATTGCTGCAGCTATTTTACTACCATAAGGCAGGAGAGGTTAAAGCTGCCAAGCATTCACCAAGTGAAACATAAAGATGAAGCCATTACTACAGAGTCAGTGTAGAAAAGTGTAGAGGGCCTGGGTTGTCATGATATTGAACTGTTAGATAAAAAAAATTTACCCCTGGAATTTTAAGCTCTGTGATCACCCCATATTCCCTATGTTATATAAATTGATTTTATTTGGATTTTCAATACCTTAAAACATGGAATGATAATGGATAAATTAGTTCTATCATTTTTTTTTACAAACAAAATGGGCCAGTTGTCCTTGAACATTCTATATCTCCTACTTACATATGACCAGCTATTTCACAGATGTATTCTAGGACTGGTTGCAAGTGAGTTTGTATAAATGAGTAGAAATCATTCCATAACTACAAAGAAAATAGTTTTAAACACAAGGCCTAAGTTTATGGCATATGAGAATTATTGATATTATAAATAAAATATAATTATATGTCTTATTTTGATAGCCCTGGACAAAAGGATAGGTTCACATTAAAATGCTTATCCTAAATTCTTCCTAGTGATAGCAATCTGAACACCTGAAGTCAAGTTATGCCAGTATTTGAAAGGCCCTTAGTAAGTCTGTTACAACCATGTTAATTAACACATGGGCAAACTGAGGTCCAGATGGAAGATGACTAGCCCACAGAGTTAGCAGCCAAACACCACACTCTGATTATATCAGCATTGTTTGTACAGCCACATATAAGCTCCTTGCATAGATAAAATACTAGAAAAGTTGCTATGAATGCCACATGCTCTATGTTTTAGCCTGTCTGATGCTTTTCAAGGTAGATTTTGGTTTGAATACCAAATGAGTGTAAATGAGGTTGAGACATGAGTTTAATCTCTTTATGGCAGTGAAGAGGATATTTATTATTTTTATTTTTGCCCACCATTCTCTATTCTGGTTAAAAAGCCCACCTCTTCTTTTTGGCTTAATCACTTATCCCATTTCTAGAAATGAAAAAATGACCCAAGATTGGTCAATAATAGTGCAATATCTTCCTGGCCATAGTGATTATCTTGGAAGTAAGCAGATGATCCAACTAGTTGAATAAAATAAAATTTGGGGACATTTATGGGAATTATTAAAGATAAGGAACTTATTTTTGTTTGATTTGTTAAGCTAGTAGAATAAAAGTTTAGAAATGCAAAATGTCTTCTCTATTACTTTGCAAGGAATAGCTTTCAGCACAATGGAAAGCAGAGCTGAGAGACAGAGATTTCTTAGAATATCATTTGAATTTCCTGCTCTAGTCAACCATACTCGTGAAACTATATGTGATTTGATATATGCACCATTCTTGATTAAACTTGTTTGAATTGCATACTCTGTCACCAAAGGAGTCCTGAATATGCAGCCTTTTATTTCTCACACACTCACAAATGACATATACAATAGATATGAGTTTCTACCTAGTCAAAGCCTCATTTGAAATCATTCACATAATCTTAGTCCTTGATAAAGGGTAGTGGTCATGCTCAGGTTAGGATGGACACATGATCCCAGAGTTACAAATCTATAAGCAAGGATGAGATGTATGTTTGAATATAATGTCTGAAAGAATTAGCTATAAAGTCACCTAGAGCCGGGCGCGGTGGCGCACGCCTGTAATCCCAGCACTTGGGAGGCTGAGGCAGGAGGATCGCGAGTTCAAAGCCAGCCTCAGCCGTGGCGAGGCACTTAGCAACTCAGTGAAACCCTGTCTCTAATAAAATACAGAAACAGGGCTGGGGATGTGGCCCAGTGGTCGAGTGCCCCTGAGTTCAATCCCCAGTACCCCCAAAAAAAAAAAAAAAAAAAAAAGTCACCTAGAGTTGGGCCAGAGTTGGTGCCATGGCATGTTCATCACTTATAGCCAAAACTACAGGAAAACAAAGATGCCATGAATTAATAGAGAAAGCTACTCTGTTCAGAGAAAGCAGAATAGAACACATGCATACAAAGAAGAGACCATGTAGCACACATACACACTAAACGGATGGAAGAGATAACTGCATTCTTATTTTCTACACAAAACATATTTCCTTCATGTCTACTAGAGCCTTCCCTTTTCCTTTGATCTTTCTCATACATCTTATCCTTGTGATTTGAACTAGCCTGACTGGGATTCTATCCTTTGTAACTAAATATCCTATCCTTTGTAACTAACCTAATCCTAGCACTATGCCAAGGAATAAAGATGGTTAATTATAAATTTATCTGCATAAGAAAAATACAGTGAAAAGCAGAAGACTGTGGGTTGATTCATAGCATGAATTTTGAGCAAAAAATAACTGTCTGCTATGCCTCAATTCCTTGACTCAGTTATCTGTGGACTGGCTTACTTGTACATGGAGCTAGGGAAGATCTCCCCCACAATAATTTATAACAATGTTTAAATTATCATCTCAATTTCTCTCCTTGTACACATCAGTGAGTATTCTGCATATTAATAAATGAACTCTGTGTGTATTCAGAAGGCTACTGTGGTAGCATCAACACGAGATCCACTCCTCATTTAATGGGCTTCTTCCCAACAAGTTGTAAATGGCTTAGGGGATTATGTCTGAGATTCAAGGGAAAAGAGATGATTCTCATTGTCCTACATGAGGTAAATTTAAACAGTCTGAAAATGAGTGTCCTAAAATGTGGTATTATTCTGTTCCTGGTCTATTGTCCAGCTGTATAGAATAACAAACCAAAATACTTCTGCCATGAAAAAGAAAAAAAAAAAAAAACTAGAGATGCATGGTGTTTTAGTTAGCCTTTTTCACTGCAAGGACTAAAAGACCTGACAAGAGCAATTTTAGAGGAGGAAAAGTTTATTTTGGGGTTCATAGTTTCAGAAGTCCCAGTCTATAAATGGCCAAATCCATTCCTCAGGGCTTAAGGTAATGGACAACATCATGGGGATAACATCATGGTGGAAGATTGTGGTGGAGGGAAGACAGGATCATTAGAAGCATAGAGAGAACTCTACACAACAAGGACAAAATATAAACCTCAAAAGCACACCCCCAGGAACCCACCTCCCCCTGCCACACTCTACCTGCCTTCAGTTACCAATTAGTCCCTATCAGGAGATTGATTCACTGACTGGGCTTAGGCTTTCATAATGCAACCTTCTTGAATTGTCTCACACGTGAGCTTTTAGGGAACATCTCACCTGCAGACTATTAACACGTGGAAAAAGTTAGACCACCTGGTCAAAGCAGGCAGGCACCTTCTGTGGAATTCAGGTTCACCAACTAACTTAAAGTTATCTTCCAGTCTGACAGTCAAATATCCAATTACTCCCTAGTATGTTCCCACGACAGTACAGAGAGAACTAAACATCATGGAGTTCTGGCTACATCTTTCCCACTATCTCTCCTTAATTATTTTCTGAGATGGACAGTGAGGAACTTTGAAAATAACAAGGTAGTTTAATGTATAAAGGACTTATCAATAACTCAGCTCTTGGAGAAGTAGCAAGGTCCTCAAGAGGGGCATGAATGGTTCTAGTATTTCTCTTTTGACTCCAGAGCTTACTCTTTTATTTCCCCTTTCTAACTCAAAATACAAATGTCCTAAATATTGATATTATTTTCTAGCTTATAATTCTGATCATCAGGGTATAGAGTTGTCTTCACTTCCTCACCGCTACTTTCTCCCTCTCTTCCTTTTGTTCTTTCTCCTCTGAGCCTCACTTCCATTTCTTTGGGGAGGATGCTTTTTTTGTATCATTAAAATGATGTTGTTGTCATTAAAAATGCCTACTCTGCCAAGGTTACATAAGAAATTAATAATAGTTCAAAGCCTTATTAAAATAGCTTAGAAGTAGAGAAGGGGGAGGTAAATTGTCTTTCCCTCCACTGTCAGGAAAATAAAACTCAAATTGATTTTTCCCTTGTACAGCCTTAGTTATTTCCTGTCAGATGAATAAAAGGCACAAACCGGTTTTCAGAGATGCAAGAGCAAAAGTAACAGCACCAAAAATCATTTACATGAAACAATGTATGTGAAGTATTAGCACAGTTACTGTCACATCTAAGGAGTAGAAGGGGTTAATTATTTGTATCAGCATCATCATTGTCATCCTCAGTCTTAAAGGCTTTCATTCTCAGTTCTGAGCAAGATATCCTTGAAAACTTTCCCAAAAAGTGAAGCTCAAAGACGGTTTAGCAGGAAAATTTAAGGCCCTCTTAACTTTTAAAGTTCTTTCCCATTTATTATTTGCTTTTGTTCTGACACAAGGTTGGACTTATTACTGGAAGATGAGAAAAAGACAGTTTTTTTTAGCAATAATAATTAGTGGAGTAAAATGCTATTGTTTTCAAATCATCCATTGCCATTGAAAGAAGAAAATACTAGGGCAAAATTTCTCCCCTGTAAAACATTAAAGAATTTCTTTTGGAATGTTGGACAGATACAAAGATTTTTCATTTGTATCAGTGAATAAACAGAACGTTTTAAGTACTGAACAAAAAATTGATAAAGAGTGCAGAAACCAACTTTACAGGATGCTGTTTCTATTTTAATAAACACATGGTACTGGTTATGTGACAGTCACATAAAATTTAGAAATATTAATACATTTAATCTTCATAATAAAACAATGACATAGGTTCAGTGATGATATTGCTATCACCATTGTACTCTTGAGAAACCTGAGGCAAAGGGGCTATGCAAATCATCCACTGTCATGAAGACAGTTTGTACTAGAGCAAAGATTCAAACACAAGCAACAGCCTTTCTCCAGGCTACATCCCGTCCCATAATGCTGAAGTGCCTACCCCAGGCACTGTAAACCCTCAAAAGGTTACTAGCCAATGATTTCTCAAGTAATTCTTCCCTCCATGCTACCTTCTTGGAATCTGTAGACTTCTGGTAGCAAAACTATGCATACTTTAGTCTACTGTCCTGGTAAAGAGATAAAACTGTTAGTTCATGGTGGGCATGGAACAATTCTACAGTTGCACTCAGATGCCACAGAGATAGTAGCCAGAACCTCGGAAATACTTCTAGGTTCAACTGTAAGATATAATCTTCCATTCTTTACTGAGTCCCTTTACTGGTGAATTTCCACCCCATAGCACATCAAAACTTCTCCTTGATTAGACAATCACAAAAGTCCAAGGAAGGTAAGAATAACATGAGATACACAGAACAGAGGGACTCATGCTCCTTCTCTAGGTAAGTAAAATTGCAAGAGAATAACAGAACAGATTACACACACTTTACAATTCATTGTGTATAAATGTTTCAACAGAATGTAATTCTTTTTTAATAGTACAGTATTCAAGAGCATGGACTCTGGTGTCAGAATTCTTATGTCCAAACCTCAGTCTTACTACCTACTAGTTGTGTTACCTTGAGCAAATAATTCAACTGACCTTTTCAGTTTCTTCACTTCTAAAATGTTTTATATATATATATATATATATATATATATATATATATATATATATAACAGTCATAGTGAAACATAGAGTTCTTATCTCTCCTCCCAGTATCTCCCATAGTGTCCACCATGCTACTTATTCTGAATATCAGCTTCATTTCACTTCTAATTACCTTTAACCACTTGTTGCTAGGTTTCCATCCATAATAAGACAGATAATAAGGCAACAACACAATCAGGATTTGGCACGTGCATGGGTAGGGTTTTGCTTTATTGGATCACCTTTAGGACAGTATCAAGGAACACAGAACATTCAAATGCCAGATCTATCTGAAAAGTGTAGAAGTACTACTTTTTGGTGGTAACCATCAGGTCATGGTAGGTTTATGTTACTATCAAAGAGATAGTTATTTGGCTCATCCTTTTGGTTGTTTGCTTATTTATTTGCTAATTTTTGTGTTTTGTTTTGTGGGAAGAAAGGAGAAAAGGAGACAAAAGGAATACCAGGTGTAGCTGCCTGTCGTACAGCCACAATACCGTGGGAGGAGATTCGGTGGCAGGAATCTATTATTCTTAGTCTCTGTTTTCTCTTTTTCCTTATATCTTCTTTTTCTCTTTATCTCTGTCTTTCTCTTTATCTCTTCTTCTCTTCTTAGCTAAACTCTTTTCCTTATACTAAACTCTTTTCTCATTCCTTATCTCTAGCTTCTTCTGACCGAACTCTTAACCGCTCTGACTCTTATTTCTTCTTCTGACTACGTTCTGGCTGCTCTGACACTTTCTTCTTCTTCTCTGACCCGAACTTTTCTTCCGACCGACTGAACGACTGAACGACTGACTGAATGAATGCTGCTTCTGACCGCTTTCACCGGGTTATATACCTTTAGCTTTGCGGGTGCATCACGTGCATTTACAGGTGCGTCATGTGCATACTTAATGTATGATTATTATCAGGTGGAACTTATGGCTTCCAGCTAACCACAATAGCCATCTCCCTGATTGGGGCTCCTTCAACCAGGGACTACCTAATTGATATAGAACACTAAAAACACAAACTAAGGTTATTTCTTTAATTCATCTTTTAGTGGTCAGATAAAAATTGTATAGATAATAATGGGGTACAATGTAATGTTTCAATATACTTATATATTGTGTACTAATCAACTCAGTATATTATCCATCATCTCAAAACATTTATCATTTCTTTTTGATGAGAATTTTCAAATACTCTCTACTACCTATTTTGAATTATATAACAGAATACTTTTGACTTTCAACATTCTTCAATGTTAGGGATAGTAGAACTTATTCCTACTATCTGGCTGTGAATTTTTGCCCATCAAAATATAGTGATCATATCATTCATCATGTGTGTTAGTCAGCCTTTCATCATTGTGACCAAAACGCCTGACAATAACAACTTCGAAGGGGAACAGTTTATTTTGGCTCATAGTTTCAGAGGCTTAGTCCATAATTGGGCAATTCCATTGCTCTGGGCCTGAGATGATGCACACAACATCATGGCTGAAAGCATGGCTGAGCAAAGCTACTCAGCTCATGGTATCCAGGAAGCAGAGAGTCAGGAAAATAAGACATGATCCCCAGGGCATATCCCTAGTGATCTACCTCCTCTGATCATACCGTATCTGCCTACCATTTCCACCCAGTAATCCATTCGAATTATGACTCCATCAAATAGATTAATTCACTGATGAGGTTACAACTCTTATAATCTTTTCACCTCTGAACATTCCTGCATTGTCCCACCTGAGCTTTTGGAGAACACTTCATATATAAACCATAACATCATAAAGATAGAAAGAGAAATTCAAACTGCTAAATGAATCAACCAGGAATCAACCTAATGAAATCCTAGCACCTGAATTAATTGTGAAGTCATGTATAATCAGGAATAGAACGTTTTAATAAAAAACATAATGTTAGGATTTTAGAAACCTGGTCAATATCAGATACATACCAAATATCCCTAGGCATTGATTACTTATGTCTGCTCAGTAGGATTCTATTTAGAAAGCAAGAAAGTTATATCTTGATCAAAAGTGAATGTCTGAAAACATTTTTGTGTTCCTATCTGTATGTCACATAAAATACATGGCTTAGAATTTAATTCATGAGATGTGTGAACAAAACAATTACTACCACAATTACCTTAATTGTGGGGAAGTAATTAGGGGAGGAAAGAATCTCTTGAATGCCAGTCTTGTGAACTTAAAAGTATAAAGCTATGAAAAATATTAGAGACAGATTGAACTTGAGGAAATAGTTTGAAGAATGATTGAGGAGCTGTCCAAAAGTCCTTCAGCAGGTTAGCAGCACAGCTAGGAGTCAGTCCTTCAAGGTATCTCAATGGAGGTCGGATTCTGTGGCATTTTATTTGATGAGTAGTAAGCCACCCAGTTATATAGCACAGAATTTTACTTTCAGTCCTTTCTAAATATTATAATTTGTCATAGAGAAAATTTCTGTCAACGGAATTAGAAGGACTCAGAGTTCTTATTGTCCATCTCACCTCAACTGTATATTTACCAAAGGTTTCTCTTTAACTGAGTCTAGGATGATCAGGACAATGTGATCCGCCTTTCTCCAAACATAAACCTTGGAAAATCTTGGGAGTAGTCCAAGTCTGACTTCTACACTCTCCTTGTATATTTTCTTTTATCCTCATCTGGTTAAATCTTTCCTGTCCTTTCAGTTCAAGCTACTCCTTCCTAGTGAAGAATTCCTTGACCTTTCTGGATGGAAGAAATTACCTTTCCCCTGTTCCATTTCCTGAGGCATATTTGCAACCTTGTTGACAGTCAGAATATGCCTTGATGATGATGGTAATAATGGTTGTGATAGCAAAAATTTGCAGAGGGCTTCATTGTAATTGATGTTTTGCATGAATTATCTCAGTCCTCACCAATTCCCTATGAAGTAGGTCCTTTTTATCCTTATTTGAAGATGAAGAAACGAGCTCAGAGCATTTAAGTAACTTGATCAAAGTCAAATAGCTAGTAAATGATTGAGCCAGAACTCAAGCATGTTTTTAATCTGTCTCTAGCTTCCAAGTTCTTAGCTACTATATCACTGTTTCTCTGAGTGTAGTCCTCAGATCACAAGCATGAATATTACCCAATATAGTCTGCTGTGTTTCACTTCAGCCCTTCTAAAGAGTAATTTCTGAAAAAGAAGTCTGGGAACCTGAATGTTTCTCACCCTCTGGGTATCTACTGAAGTTCGTAAGAACCACTGTACCTAAAACTACTAGTAGCAATTCCCTTGAGTTTACATAGATTCTCATGCTCACAAAGCACTTTGACCTCCATTATACCTTCCTGGCTACTTCTAATATATGACTCTTACATGGGTTTATGTCTTGTGTCTCCTGACTACAGTCTCTCCCTACAGGATCTCTTAAAACCATACTTCAGATTTTTGCCCATATCAATAGTGTTCAGTAAGCCCGCTTTTCGTTTATTGTGATTGCCAAATGAATGGCGTCTGCTGCTTCAGACAGGATACCAATCTTGTTTCATATTAAAGGGAGATATTTTCACCCCCTAAATCACATGTATTCTTGTGGCACTAGTTTTAAGCACTTTTATGTCACATTCCTCCTTCCATTATAAAAGAGACTCACAATGGTGTCACCTTTCTGTTTTCATAGAAAAAAAATAGCATTGAGTCCATTGCTATGACATTTTCCCCCTTTCTGTATATCCTTCCATCAGCATTCATTGGCTCCTTGCCACTGCCTCAGGGGAAAAATGTACTCACAGAAGAAGCTGAAGATAGTCATAGCATGATGCATGCTGGGACACAATAGGAATGATCTGTGAGATTACAGAGAGGGGGAGATGATGACTATAGTTATAATTCTTGTTAGAATTTTTTCTTAAAAATAATATATATTTACTTAAAAACCAACATACTCACAATAAATTATTTTGTAAATAGAGGGGAAAAGAAAATTAATTGATCACCCTGTTAAGACCTCTGTCAACATTCTTATAAATAGTTGTTCAGTCATATTTTTTCTATGCATGTATGTGTGTGTGTTATACACATATTTTTTAAACAGAAAAATGCAGTACACATGATCTTGGATCTTGACTTTTTCTATTTAATTAAATATCTTTATACAAAATGTGATATTTGGAAACTTTGGAAAACTATCTTCCTTTAAAACAACTGTCATTCCCAGGTCAATGCTCCTTAAAAAGTAAGACAAGTTTAGAAAAATCAGAACCAGTGGCCAAGTTGAACTGGTGTGCCTGTGGCTAGTAATTTGACTAGGGGCCCATTGGGGATCTGATTTGACAAAGTAAGTCATAAGGATAACACTAGTTAAGGGATCAGAAAAAAACAGGCCATAGTCAAAGATCTCAATTCTAGTATGTGGCTGAGGGCAATACTCAGACAGGTCCAGATTAATTTAAGGTCCTATATAGGTAGAGTTATAGGTCAGGGATCAGTGCTGAGAAAGCTAAATGTAAGCAGCAAGGCAGCATAGGGTCGTAGTGTGCAAACATAGATCTGGGTCGGGAATTCAAAGCAGAGTTAAACAAAATTGGGAAATTTTGCTGGGAAACAAAATTGGACTGAGCACAGTAACTGAAGATCTAGGTCAATAAGCAGTTTAACACAACAATGTGACAAGCAGTCCTAGGAGAGGTGTTTGGATATTAGCTATTTTAGTGATGGAAAGAAGAGTTCAGTAAGAACTCTCTACAGTCCAAGGATTACACTGAATGAATGGTGTCTAGGGTGTCCTTAGAGTTCTGACAGGTGACCACCAGAAAACCTTCACTTCCTGATTGAGAGTAACAGGACTCAGATCATCATCTGTGGGGTGATCAACAATAACTAGCAAACAATAGACAGAAGAGAAGTGTGGGAGGCTGGAATGAGGGTGGCTTATAAACAGACTATTCTTGCATAGTAAGTTTTTTTAAAAAACATATAAAAATGGAAATTGATATGTTGATGGGTCAAAAATGAGAGCACTTTGGTATGGTTCAACTCATACAAATATCATACAAATAGTTACTAAAAGAGGTGAGTGTTAGGGCAAGAGCAGGTAGATTTGGTGAAATATTGGAATATAGATTAATAGCAAAGCTTGAATATATGAATTACAATGATATGGCTTTACCATACAAAAAGCTTCCTTTCAAACCTGACATATGGTAGATTTTCAGTAAATAGTATCTAATAAATTTTTAAAAAAATGTTAATGCCAGCACTGGGCTCATTACCATGGAGCATATGAAAGAAGAATGTGCCACCTCCCTGAAAGAACTTATTTCTTAAAGAAAAATTAAATAATTAGAGAGGAAAAGACACTCATTTTCTAGTATTTAGAACTAAGGTACCTTAGTTAATGAGCACATAGGAGTTCAAAGAAGACAGGTAGAGAGTAGTTTTAGCTAGAAAAGATGTATTAGATAGTTTCTTGCTACTCTAACAAAATAACTGAGGCAATTAACTTTTAAAGAGAAAAGGTTTCTTTTGGCTAACAATTCTAAAGGCTCCAGTCCAAGACCAAAAGGCCCAATTTTCTTCAGGCCTCCAGTGAAGGTGGCTCATTATTATAGGTGTGCATGAAGAAGCAAATTGCTCACATATTGAGCCAGGAAGTAAAAGATAAAAAGATTCCAGGGTCCCACACCATTTTAAAGGTTATGCCCCTAGTGACCTAAAGGCCTCCCAAAAGGCCTCACCTCCTATTGGTTCCACCAATAGTAATGCCACCCTAGGGACCAAAACTTTAACAATGGGCCTTTGAGAGACATTCAACATCCAAACATAGCAGGGGTTAAAGAAGGGTTATATATAAAGTAAAAATCAAGAATAGGAATGCTTTGGGTACAAAACGCAAGCAAATAGAAAAGGCACTTCTTGGCACCAAGCTTCCTACCACTTCTAATCTTACTTTCCGAACAAGTGTTCCTGAATACAGATTAAAGTGATGACTAGGTCACCCATCTTGAAGCATGTTCTATAATACACTAGTCCTGGGATGCTTCATTTTAACAGAATCTCATAGTCAACATTGGAAAGTGCTGCAATTTCCTCTTGGAGATTTACAATACATAATTAGCATATTAAATTATCTAAAATGTCCTGAGATAAATTTTAAAAAAACAAATTCTAACTTTGCTTAGCCCAGCATTTCTCAAAACTTTGGAAACTTTCTCATGTGAAAATATTCTTAAGAACATACCATGATGCCAATGCGAGACAGGACACACTAAGGATGACACCACTATAGAACAATAAGCAACTTAAATTCTCTATTACAGGATCAGTCTTGGGAGTATTAGGACCAACTACTTGAAATTGATCAATTTAAATTGTGTATACCATCCTACTGTCACTACAGAGAGAAAAGGAGAGTAAGCAGACACAAAGCTTTTTAAACAATGACCCATCTATAGAGTCGCAGTTGGAAAACACTGTTCTTTTTAAACCACTACCCACTTCTAATCCCTTTAGCCTTGGCTATGATGCATGTCATTTGAGCTTGTTAGGTTTGATGAAGAAATACTTATTTCAGCTGGAGAGTCTAAATAGACAGACATAAAATACCTTTCTTATTGAAACTCATGATGCTGAATCTTTGTCTTTTTCTGTCTCCTTCTCTCACACCCCCCATTCTCGTGTGTGTGTGTGTGTGTGTGTGTGTGTGTGTGTATACTGTTTTGTTGTGGAAGTATTTCTGAATTTGAATCCTGGTTACTGAGAATTTGGGGTATGTCACTGGTCTTAGATATATTTCCATAGTTTCTTTTCTTTCTTTTAACAGTGTCTTGGCTATATATAATGAGGATAATCATGTTTAGACATGAACAGCTTCCTGGAAGAAGGTTTACACTGGAGATGTTTAAGCAAAAGGTGGACAATCAGTTGGCAAGATTGTAATAGAGGTAGGGATTGGTCTTTATGACTTTAAAGGCATCTTCCAACACTCACAATCTAGAATTAGGTTGATGATTCTTAAAATATCTCTGTACTTTAAATCCTGTGGAAAGTTTGTAAAAACACCAATGACTAGGATATATCCCAGAGCAATATAGTCAGACTCTGTAGAGGTGAGTCCCAGTCATCTTATTTATTTATTTATTTATTTATTTATTTAGTACCAGGGATTGAACTCAGGGGCATTTAACCACTGGCAATATCTACAGCTCTTTTTATTTTTTGTTTTGAGACAGGGTCTCATTAGGTTGCTTAGGTCCTCACTGAGTTGCTGAGATTGGCTCTGAATTTGCAATCCTCCTGCCTTAGCCTCATGAGATGCTGGGAATACGGACATGAACCACCTGGCCTGGCCCAGGCATCTTATTGTTTAATGTTCAAAAGTGATTCTAATATGCATCCAGAGTTCAGAATGGCTGAGTTAGATGATATTTTTAACACTTGATTAAAAGTTCTTATTATAGGAGGGTAGAACTTATAATTCAATTATTCCATACAGCACTTATATTTAAGCAGAGTAGGTTTCTACTAACAGAGTGATTTGAGGGACATTTCATAGATTTACTTCTCTGTTTCCCCTAAATTTTTTCCAGCTAACCACAGTACAAGAAATCCTTGTTTTAGAGATGCATTCTTTTATGTTAGGCCCCCAGAGTCCCCTCTTAAAATGCAAACACCCTCTAGAGAAGAAGTACATTAAAGCTATTATTAGTCACTGGCACGGTGTACTTTAATGTATCAGCCTGTCACCTAACAAGGCCAGGAGGGAGTGGGGAGGATACAGGAAAAGAAACATTACTTACACAGGGTATGTGCCAAGAATTGCATCAAAAGTTTACTGTCTTTCTTTCCTGTACTCCTCTATTGCCCTCCCCTTTTAGTTTTAAGATTACTCATCTGACCCTCTACATCTGCTGCCGTGAATTAACTGTGAGTCATTTTTATGCATTTTGTTCCTGTTGATGAAAATATATTTGGTATCCTATAAAGAACCAGAATGAGGGAGATATTTTTGATATTAATAATTTCAGTCATGTCCTCCCCTAAACAATGCACTCAGCACAGAAAGTTATGCAGGTTATGTCTTCACAGGTCACCAAATTACCCAATTACCAAATTGATGGTGTGGTCAGCCAATTTAATAGTGAGTTTTAGCACAAAAAAGGCAATTTTTTTCCCCAATCCCCAGTCCCACTATGGAGACCAGCTATTTGAGAGACCTGAACAACTGACCAAAAGTTCTGGTACCATATTAGTATACTCTCACTGAACTTGTTGCTTGGTCACTGACTAAGCAACTGAATGGAGATTTAATGCTTCAATTTTTTCTCAGTTCAGGTAATTTATTGCAGTTAGCACAAATGATTTTATTTTTTGATGGGTATTTTCAGGTGCACTGTGGGTACTGGTAGTGTAAAGTTGATCAGTATATTTCTTCTATGGCCAGAGTCTTCTGTGTCACACCTCTTTCTCATCAATAATTTTGTAAGTCACACTAGACTGTCAGTTGACAATAGTATTTTTTGCACATAGTCAGGTCTCAAGGATATCATCTCATTTTGTCTTCTATTCCATTTGGCTACATCAAATATTTCATATATCAGTTTTTTATTTAGTTCATTTCCTGTTAAAAAATGCTCAACTAGCCTTGTTTAAAATGCTTGTACTTGCTTCTTGAGAGAGGAAAAATGCTCTGTGAGCTAAAGACATCAAAAGCTTTATGAAACCTTTTTTTTTGTCCTAATGTCCTAAATGACTGTTTTTCCCCTGAAGAAGATAGCATTAGTACTCCCTTGGGTCTTTGTTTCAAAAATGTCCTAGTTTTTCAGATATTTTGTCTAGATTCTTTGGGTACTTTTGGTTACTATCTTGATAATCACTCTGAATATATTGACTTATTCAGTTTGCAGCCTGTACTTCATAATCTTCATTGGATTCATATATCAGTTTAGTGAACATTTCAGCTTAACTGGTTACATGGCACCTGTTTAAGTGACTTAGCTTATCATTTGTTTTTAATTCATGTCAATCCCTTTGTTATGTGCATAGGCATATGTTTCTCAAGGCTAGGACTATGTTCATAGACAGAAAGGAAAGAGGAGAAATGACCTGGATAACATAGGTTAAAAACACATTGTCTTCAATTATTTGACACTTTTGGATTGCTGAAGATGGCCTTCTGCCAAAATTATCCAGATAATAACTGTACAGTATTTTTGAAGTGCATTTTATATATATTATTTTTATTTATTTATTTTAATTTTGATTCTCTCTACTATAAATCTTCCTAGTCTAAGGCCATGACTTACCGTATTTAACCAGTCTCAAGCAAAGTATGGCACACAGGTCAAATTCATCCTGTCATTTGTTTTTGTAAATGAAGATTTATTAGGACATAGTCACACTCATTTGCTTATATATTGACTAGTGTTACTTTTGGACAACAGTGGCAGAGTTGTGTCGTTGCAATAGAGACCACATGTCCTACACAGTCTAAAAAAATTACTACCTGGCTTTTCATAACAAAACATTTGCTGGAATGCTGGGTGAAGTAGCACAAATCTGTAATCCCAGGGACAAGGGAGAGTGAGGCAGGAAGATTGCAAGTCCAAGGTCAGCCTCAACAATTTACATAGACTCTTAGCAACTTAGCAGAACCCTGTCTCAAAATAAAAGTAAAAAAACCTACGGATATAACCCCTGAGTTCAATACCCAGTACAAACAACAACAACAACAACAACAACAAAATTTGCTGGTCCTTTATTTCATTTCTTCTTCATTGATTGTTCATCCACTGCCACATTCACTTTTCTAAAATGTCAATTTCATCATGTCACTCTCCAACTCTGCTACAAAAAGAAACTATAAATGTGCAGTTAATATAAAGCTACTGCACAATATTATGGCTTTATTCTTCTCATAGCATCCATGATGTGCAAGTTTCTAAATATTTTGAAAATCATCTTTTTTTGATGATTATTCTTTTATGGAATAAAACCAAGCTCTTTAGCCTTAGCACTTAAGGTCCTTTCTAATCCTTTTTCTCACTTGTCCCCTATCTGAATCATCTTTTCTGTATCCAGAACATACCTAGTTCATTCTTTATTTCTCCATGAACATAGTCATTTATTAACAAGTAATATGTACTATACATAATTATATGTGCTATACTTTTACACAATTGGCAGTGCAGTAGGTTTGGTGATACCAACCTCACCAGAAACATGTAAGTAGCGTGTTGTTCTATAACAGTATGATAGCTCATTCTTGTCTTTGCCTCTTCTTTAAACCATTTCCCTAATTTGGAATAATCTGAGCTCTTCTCCATGCCTTTATGAATATTAAGATCATCTCTTCCTGTTTACCTGGGATAGTCTCAGTTTATATCTGTTACCCTGATGTAATTTTAAATTTTAATTGGTAAATTATAATTAAACCAAATATCCTGATTCATTGCAATTTATTTGTATATACACATAGCTTAAGTTGTTCTATTTCATTCCCCAGTTCTTGCCCTTTCCCTCCCTTCCTTCATCCCCCTAATCCATGTCCTCTACTCTAACAGACTAATATAATTATTATTAGTGCCTCATTTCACTCTCAAAAGTGTTTTAGTTTAGCCAACAAATTATATGCATATCCTAACTATGAACCATATTCGTCCTTCAAGGATTACTTCAAACCCAACTGATCCAATGAAATTTTGATATCCTCAACCCACGGAGCACTTTTCCCTCTTTTAGTTTCTCTTAGTATCTAGAACTTTAGTACGACTTAAAGTATAAAGTCTTACACTAGATACATATTTTTACTTTTGTAATATTGGCCATTAATTATAATAAAAGTTCTCTTTAGATAGGAGCCATGTCATAAATTGTGTATCTGTTTAGTTTCTAGAAAATCACTTAAATACTTTAACTTATTTATAGGTATGTGTTGCTTTTTTGGTTGATTTAGATATGTTTATATATAACCATCACACGGGAAATTCATCTTAGAGTTATATTTATAAACTAAAGTAATAATAGATTATACAATTCTATTGATCTTTTGTTGCCATTACTGATAAGTCCTTAATTTTCAAATGATTTTTTTAAAATTTATTTTAATTGCAATTTGTTATACATGTTTGCAGAGTGCAATTCATTTCATATTACATATAAAAAGCACAATTTTTCAAGTTGCTGGTTTTATATACAGTATAAAACAATATTTTTTATAACAGTATTTTACAACAATTGTGTCAAATGATTTTTTAGATTCATCTATTCATCTTGAGTGATTGGACCATTTCATTCTCAGAGTGGTGTAATAGAAATAATATTACAAGAGGAATCATGGAAGTAGGGTTTATATTATTGGCTCCATCACAATCACTTAAACTCCTCATCTGTCAAAGAAACATTGTTGCACTGGGTTATTTCTGAAAGATAATAACCTATGATATTTAAGGAATTAATACAGTCAACAGATGATTCTACAGTATGAGTTTGGATAAGTTAAGTAATATATTTTAAAAAACTACCTGAATTGAACCTCAGTTCATCAATTTCAAATTGAGTTTTTTGTCTGCCACTTTTAATTATTCTGAATGTTGTTCTAGAGATATAAAAAAAATAGAGTGTGTGAGACTGTGTATAATAAACATATATGTTCTGATAATGAACTTATATGGTTAATTAAATTTAGAAAGAGGGAGATTCTGAGAACATGGTGAACTGAATATCACAAATTTCCCCCTCAACTCCCAATTACAAGCTATTTGCTATTCCTAAACTAAATGGGTACTGGTACCTATGGGGGTAACTGAATACAAGAAAGGATCTGGCTTTTGTTAAATCCTAGGGAGAAAAATGATATAAAATTTTCTCCCTCCCCTGTATACTGTGGAAGTACATGAAGACCATCATGAAGGAACATCTAAATGAAGGCTGTAAATTGCTAGATCTTGACTTTTATGGACCTATGAATCCTTATGAAGAGGGCTAATATTGGCCTTGCATGAGATTGCATGTGACCACCTACAAATACAAGACAAAATTGAGTTAGTAATCCAAGTCCTTTCTATCTGAGTCAGGAGAGTAAGAGGAAAACAAGAACACATGGAGGATTCTGCCATGTTCATCATCAGTAGTCTAGCACTCTATCTGCTTCCATACTTCTAACTTACAGGGATAGAGATCACTTTGCATGCAGTGTAGGTCCATTGACACATAGGACATGCCAACTACCAGAAACCAAAAGAGCTGGCAGTAGAAAGTGACAATCCCATCTCCAAATACCTAGCAGCTAGGGAGAGGAAGGTAAATCAGAATACACCCAATATGTGCTCAATGAGATAGAGTTGCTCAAAGGGACAGGTTAAATAATAATAATAATAATAATAATAATAATAATACAGGTTGAGTAAGAACATTGAAGGAGATTCAAGTTCATTGCAGAAAACATGTTCTGGAATAAAACATAAGACTTTTCTGTATATTCAATTCTACAAATGAATTAGATTACATACCTGTTATGATATGAATTGGCATATATACATTAGGAGAGACAGACTGGGGATGTGTTTTAAATGTTCAATAAGGACTCAATACACAAAGGACATTCTAAATCACTGACTGGCAAACTATAGTTCACAGGTCAAGTCTGATTTGCTACCTGTTTTGGTATGACAGGTGAGCTAAAAATAATTTTAACATTTTTAAATGTTGTAAAATAGCAAAAGAAGAATATTTCATAACATGTGAAACAGTATATGAAATTAAAATTAGTATTTATAAATCAGATTTTATTTGAACATAGCCATACTCACTTCTTTATACATTATATTTGATTTATGAGTGTTACAGTTAGGATCTGGAATATTTCCCAAAGTCCCATGTGTTAAAGGCTTGGTCCTCTGGTTGATGCTCTTTGAAGGTGGTGGAAACCTCTAAGAGGTGGGGCCTAGTAGGAGATTTTAGGTCATTGGACTCACTCCCCCAAAAGGTGAATATAGGACAATGGTCTTATTTTCACTCTCTTTGCTTCCAAGCCAACATGAAGTAAGCAGATTGCTCTGCCATGAACTCCCTGCTATGATCTGTGGCCTCCCAATATGGCCAATAAATTATGGACTAAAATCTCCAAAACTGTAAGCCAAAATAAACCTTTTTGTTTTATAAGCAGATTAACTCAGGTATTTTCACAGTAACAGAAATAAGGGATAGAAGGAACTTACCTCAACATAACAAAGGCTAAATATGACAAACCCAAAGCCAATATGACAGTGAATGGAGAAACACTGAAAGCATTTCCCCTAAAAGCAAGAACAAAATAAGGATGTCCACTCTCACCACTTTTATTCAATATAGTACTTGAAACTTTATCCAGAAAAATCAAGAGAGAGATGGAAATTAAAGGAATATAAATAGCAAAAGTAGAAGTCAAATTATCTCCCATTTGCTGGTGACATGATCCTATACTTAGAGGATCCAAAAAACTGAGCCAGAAGACTTCTAGAGATGATAAACAAATTCATAAGTATATCAGCATGCAAGATACACACACAAAATTAATAACTTTCACATGCTCCAATAATTATTCTCCTGAGAAAGAAATCAGAAAAATAATTTAATTTGCAATAACTTAATAGTTAAGAATGAACCTATGCAAGGAGGAGAAAATCCTCAATAAGGAAAATTACAGAATTCTGAAAAAATTGAAGACACTAGAAGATGGAAAGACCCCTCATGCACACGGATAGGCAGAATTAATATTGTTAAATTACAATATTACCCAATACAATCTAGAGATTTTGTACAATTTCCATCAAAATACTAATGATATTCTTCACAAAAATAGAAAACACAATCCTAAAACTTTATGTGAAAGAACAAAAGACCAAGAATAGCCAAAGCAATTATGACAAGATGAGCAAAGCTGGAGGCTTCACAATACCTGATTTCAAACCATACTACAGAACAACAGTAACAAAAAACAGCATGTTACTGACATAAAAACAGACAAGTAGATCAGAATAGAAGGCACAAAGACAAACTCATATCTACAGTCATTTGATTTTTTTACAAAGGTGCCAAAAAGATAAATTGGAGAAAAGACAGGCTCTTTAACAAATGCTAACTAGTAAAACTGGATATCCATACATAGAAGAATAAATCCAGATCCCCATCTATCTCCCTGTACAAAAGCCAACTCAAAATGGATCAAAAACCTAGGATTTAGACCAGAAACTTTGTAACTATCAGAAAAAAAATATAGGGTCAACACTCCAACATAAGGCACAAGCATCAACTTCCTGAATAGGACTCCTATAGCTCAGGAAATAATACAAAAAATCAGTAAATGGGACGGAATCAAGTTTAAATGCTTCTGTACAGCAAAGGAAACAATTACCAGAGTAAAGATATGATGTACAGAATGAGAGAAAAATCTTTGCCAGCTACCCTTGAGAAAGAGGATGATATTCATAATATGTAAAGTATTCAAAAAATTTAGCACCAAAAAAAATTGTACAAATAACACAATCAGTAAATGGGAAAAAGATCAAAACAGACATTTCTCAAAGGAAGAATTACAAATATCCAACAACTCCATGAAAAAATATTCAACATCTTTAGCCATCAGGGAAATGCAAATCAAAACCTCACTGATATTGCATCTCACTCCAGTCAGAAGGGCAATATTCAAGAATACAAATAACAATGTGGTGGGATTGTGGCTCAGTGGTAGAGCACTTGCATAGCATGTGTGAGGCACTGGCTTGACTCTCAACACTGCATATAAATAAATAAAATAAGGGTCCATTGACAACAAAAAATATTTTTAAAAAAGAATACATGGCTTGGGTTGTGGCTCAGTGGTAGAGCACTTTCTTAGCACATGTAAGGGACTGGGTTCAATCCTCAGCACCACATAAAAATATATAAATAAAATAAAGGTATTGTGTCCAACTACAACTAAAAAAAATTTAAAAAAAGAGAATACAAATAACAATACGTGCTGGTGAAGACAGGGGGAAAATTGACTCTTATACACTGTTGACAGTAATATAAATTAGCACACCCACTATTGAAATCATTATGCAAGTTCCTCAATAAACTAAAAATAGACTGTCATGTGAACCATGTATGCCACTCCTTGGTATTTACTCCAAAGAACTAAAGTCAGCACACTATACTGATGTCAGCACATCAATGTTTATAGCAGCACAATCCATGATAGCAAGTTATGGATACAGTCTAGTTGTTCGTAAGGATGAATGGATAAAGAGAATATTGTATATATACATAATGTAATATTATTCATCCACAAAGAACAACATTATATCATTTATAGGGAAAGGATGGAATTAGAGAGAATTGTGTTAAACAAAGTGAGCCAGACTAAGAAAGACTGTATGCATATAATGTATGTTTTCTCTCATACGTGGAAACTAGTGGAAACAGAGAGATAAAACAAAAGGACCTCATGAAAGCCAAAGAGAAAAGGTAGAAGAAGGGGATAAGGGGAGGGAGGAGGAAAGGGGAAGAGGTAGTATTGGGAAATGAATCTTATCAAATTATGTTATATGCATATACCAATATGCAGCAATGAAAGTCACTATTCTGTACAGCTAATATGTACCAATAAACAAAAAGAAAGTTGAAAAGATAACTTATAGTTGGGAAAAATTATCCCAACATATAGATGGGGAAAATATTTTTAATGTGATAAGTTTCTAGTATCTAGAATGTATAAAAACTTTCTTAAAGCTCAACAAAAGGACAACAGAATTAAAATTAAACAAAGGGTTTGAATAGATATTTATGCAAAGATGATATAGAAATATTTATTAAACATATAAAAATATACTCAACATCACTTGTTATTGGAAAAATGTGAATCAAATGCACTTGCTGTCCTAAAGATAATAGCAAGTGTTGGCCAAGATCTGGAAACATTGGAAACCTCATATACTACTGGTAGATGATAATTGACAATGGTTTGGCTGCTTTGGAAAACAGTTTTGTAGTTTTCTAGCTGTTAAAAAATGGAGTTACAATATGACTAATTTCATTCCTAGGTATATACTCAATAGAATTGAGAACCATATGTTCATAGAAAAACTTGTTTACAGATATTCATAGCAGCACTATTCATATTAGCCTCAAAGTAGAATTAACACAGCATACATCAATCAATGAATAGACTTTAACAATGTATGCAGAAGAATATTACTTAGCCATAAAAGCAATATATGCTACAACATGGATGAACCTTGAAAACATTATGATGAGTGAAAGAAACCACATAAAAAAGCTACATATTGTATGATTCTATAATAGACAAATCCATAGAGATACAAAAATACTTTAATGGTTGCTAGCACTCGGGATGGAGGGAGATAGGGAATCACTCATAATGGACACAGGATTTCTTTATGAAGTGGTGAAGATATTTTGGACTGTAGTATTGATAGATACACAACCAGTGAATATTCTAAAAACTTCAGCATTCTATATACAGTTGTAAAGTGTTAATTTAAGGATATTTGAACTATAGATCTATGAAATGTTAACAATGAGGCAATCAAATCTTTTCAGAAATCTGAGATACTACATGTTATAAACCAGAGAGTATGTGAAAAAATCTAGGAAATCTAGACTCCTTAGAACAAAAGATAGACATATCCAATCATTTAAAATTCAAAATTTATGTATGGTAAAATATACCATAAACAAAAATATTATTTATATAATTGTGTAATGCTGATGAAAGATAGGTACCATGCATAATCAAAGAATTCTTTTAAATTGGAAGGAAAATGATAATCTAATGGGTAAATAGACAAAGGTAATGAGTAATCAATTAACAGAATAGTAAATCTGAAAGAAAAATGAATAAAAAGATTCACTAGCAGTCAGGAAAATAAAAATAAAAGTAAAACTGAAATACTACTTTACATCAGACTGGCTAAAATTTAAGTCAAATAATACTCATATTGCTGGTGGCAATGTGAAGTTTGCAACATTTTTGTGAGGTGATCTAGAAACATCTATTGAAATAAAACAATTTACTCAACTCAGCAATGCCATTTTTATTGCTTAATCCATAGCAATAGCAGCATATGTACAAGCACGTTTATTTCAGCATTTCTCATGGTGACAAAAATGACCAAAAATCTGGAATAAACTGAAGAATTTCCTCTATGGAAGGAAAGCTAAATATATAATAGTATATACACTTCATAGAATATAATAAATGGGCAACATGATGCAAAGAGAAATAAGCCAGACTCAGTTCTGTTAAAGGTCAAATGGTTTCTCTCATACATGGAAGATAGAGCAATACTAAGGGGAAAAAGTGGGATAGGGTGTTCCCAAAAAAATAGAAGGGAGATCAGTGAAGTAGAGAAAGAGGTTGAGGGACAGAGAGGAGGAACAGGAAAAGGCAGGAACTGTGGAATGAAATTGACCAAATTATGCTATTTACATATAGGAATATACCACAGTGAATTCCACCATCATGTTTAATCTATAAAGTATCAATTTTGAAAGTAATACATAAATAGAAAGAAGACCAGTAGAGGAAGGGGAACAATAGGAAGGAAGAGAGAGGAAAAGGTAGGTACTAGAGATCAAAATGGAGGGAATTATATTCCATTCATGCATGAATAAGTCAAAATGAATTCCACTGTTCCATATAACTATAATATGCTAATAAAACATTTTAAAATGAATATACTAGTGTTTTCCAAGATGACTGGAGACATTTCCAGAGTATTTTTGTTTTATTTTTTGTTTTGATTTTTGTTTGTTTGTTTGTTTGTTTGGTACTGGGAATTGAACCCAGGGTGATTAACCATTGAGCCATATCCTCAGTCCTTTTTATTTTTAGTTTTGAGACAGGATCTAGCTAAATGATGAGGCTGGCCTTGAACATTTGATTATCATTCCTCAGCCTTCTGAGTTTCTGGGATTACAGGCATGCACCACCAAACCCAGCTTCCAGAAAGTATTTTTGGTTTAGAAAAGCAAGATGCAAAAATTTATGCATAATATAATCACACTAAACAGCAATGAAAAAATCCTCATAAGTATGCACATGTATTTGTATGAGCATGAGAAACTATGAAAGGATATATCTTTTTTTAGATGTTGATGAGCCTTTATTTTATTCATTTATTTATATGTGGTGCTGAGAATCAAACCCAGTGCCTCACACATGCTAGGCAAGCACTCTACCACTGAGCCCCAACCCCAGCCCTGAAGCCCATATCTTAATGGTAGCATATGTTATCATGAGTTACCCAGTGGAAGGAAAAGAAGAAAAGAAAACTAAGCAAAAAAGAGAAGGGAAAAATAAACCTACAGATAATGTTAACATCTATTTAAAAATTAGACATTCATATGTATATATGGTATTTGATATTAATAAATTATTCAAAAAGTGAAATGAGAAAGTTTAGCAAATGCACTTCACTTTGTTAATTGAAAAGATCATATAAATACAAAATATTATTTTGAAGACTAGGGTACTCTAGTAGTAAGAAATGGAGGTACATATGTAATCATTCTAAGATAACCCTTAAAATATAAAATGAAAATAGTCTAATTTTAGGTAAGTCATTAATAAAAGGTTATGCCCTTATTTTATTTTTATATATAACACAAAAATTAACTAAGGATGAATGGTCTTGATTAAGTTGGGTTATAGAATAATAATACACTTATTTAAGCTCACCTAGAAAATTTAATTTATTCTATCACTGAAAATGCTACAAAACTCTTAGGTGGGAAAAGCTACATGTTTTTGTAACTGTATAATATATGATTTCAAACTACTCAGCAGTTCACTAGAAGTGTACTTATGCCCATTAAAATTAAGGGTTGAAGCTGGGCATGGTGGCCCAAGCCTGTAATCCCAGTGGCTCAGGAGGCTGAGGCAGGAGGATTGCAAGTTCAAAGTCAGCCTCAGCAAAAAGTGAGGCCCTAAGCAACTCATTGAGACCCTGTGTCTAAATAAAATACAAAATAGGGCTGGGGATGTGCCTCAGTGGTCAAGTGCCCCTGAGTTCAATCCCCAGTACCCCTGACTACAAAAAAATTAAGGGTTGAAAAAAGTTGACAATCTAATCTGAAAGAAAATCCATGCTTGGATTATGTGATCATTGATAAATTAATCATGCACTTTCTGATTGAGGCTAAGAATTTTTATTCATTAAAATCATGTTTTGAACATTCAGTCTATTAAAACATATTGTTTTTTGAAATATATTTTTATTTTTTTCAGTTGTACACAATACCTTTATTCTTATGTGGTGCTGAGGATCGAACCCGGGCCGCTCATGTGCTAGGCAAGCACTCTACAATTGAGCCACAACCCCAGCCCTGAAACATACTGTTTACCAGAGGAATATAGAAGAAAGATGAGGTATGAAAGTTAGTTTCAAAAGACCTAGGTTCACTCCTAATTCTACTATTTCCTAGATGTTTGGCATTTGCCAAATTATTAATCTCTCTATATATTGTTTTCCTCATCCCAAACTTGATCTAATAATATCTTCTAGGGTTATTTCAAGGTCAAATAAGGTGCCATATATAAAAGCAGTTATCCCATTACCTTTTTCTCTATGGGCATTCAATAAATATTAGCTTCCCCTCTATTTTAATAAAAATGTTGTAAATGCAGGAAGGAACCTCAGATGACTCAGGTGAGTGACAAAATCTACTAGTTACTTTTTTAAAAAAAACATTATATGTAGGAAAGCTTTCCTATTCAATTTGTGAGTTCACACCTGATAAAATACCACCTAGCAAATAACTGCCCAGTATAGAAGGAAACAAACAGGTTCAAGCAGTTCTTACAAACCCAGGACCCTGAACATGAACAATGAAGTAAATATTATTTTGATAGCTACCTAAATCTGTAACAACCATTATCTTCCCTGGCCTGTACTCATGACACTATTTCTCTCCTTGTTTTAGAAACAAAGTCAAATTATTTTCTATGCAATTAAATATGTGGAAATGTTCAAACACAGTTAAACGAGTACATGTGGGATTTAATTGTTCAATTGATTCTAGGTTGGAGGGTGGGTGTTTTAGTCAGGTTTTGCATCTGTATGACCTAAAGACCTAAGAAGAATCAATCGACCTTTGGTTTTCTGGGATTGGCTGACTTCACTTAGCATTATTTTCTCCAACTCCACCCATTTACCTGCAAATGCCATGATTTTATTTTCTTTTAGTGCTGAGTAGTGTTCCATTGTGTATATATATATCAAAGTTTTCCCTATCCATTCATCTACTGAAGGGCATCTAGGTTGGTTCCACAGTTTAGCTATTGTGAATTTTCCTGCTATAAACATTGATGTGGCTGTGTCCCTGTAGTATGCTGTTTTTAAGCTCTTTGGGAATAGACCGAGGAGTGGGATAGCTGGGTCAAATGGTGGTTCCATTCCAGGTTTTCCTAGGAATCTCCATACCGCTTTCCAAATTGGCTGCACCAATTTGTAGCCCCACCAGCAATGTAAGAATGTGCCCTTTATATGTAATATGAAAGGAATTGCACTCTAAAAGCATGTATGACAAATTAAATTAAATTTAAAAAATTAAAAAGACCTAAGAAGAGCAACTTAAAGAAGGAAATGTTTATTGTGGCTCATGATTTCAGAGGTTTTTGTCCAGAGATGACCAACTCCATAGCTCTGGGCTTGAGGTGAGACAGAACATCAGAGCAGAAGGGTGTGGGGGAGGAAATCTGCTGAGCACATTGTAACTGGGAAGCAAAGAGAGCACTTCACTCACCAGGGATAAAATATATGCCCCACAGTCACAGCCCCAGTGACCTACCTCCCCCCCAGCCACACCCTACATGCATATAGTTACCACCCACCTCATCCATATTAGTGAATTCATCCACTAATAGGTTACAGCTCTCATAATCTAATCATTTCACCTCTGAATATTCTTGCACTGTCTCACATATGAGCTTTGGGGCAACACCTCATATCCAAAGCATAACAGTGGTTAAGAAAAAGAGGGTTTCATAAAATTATGTTAATGTGAATTTGGTACTATATGTGAAACTTACAGTTAGCAAAATTATTAGCTTTCAGATAACAAAGCTATAATTTTATTAGCTACAGAGCAAAAGAACTATTTACCGTGAACCTCAAGTCCAGATCAACTAACAGTTTTGAGTAGTTTCTACAACTCTAATCACCTCACTGTTTCTTTTTCTCTACTGCTATCATTAATCACTTTCATCTTTCTAATATATCATTTTACCCTCCAGAAAGCAATTTACTTAATAATTTTTGTAAAATTTTGCTTGTTTTTTCTCACTGGATTTGAGCATAGGAAGACATCAAGATTCTATTTCAGGATTCGAGGACTTTTCTAAAGGCAAGCACCAGAGGCAGTCACAAAGGAAACAAACTATGTTCACTCAGTAACAACCAGAAGATTTGACCAGCTTGATCATTAAGAACCTATACTCAATCCCCAGCCTCTAGAAAGACATTGCCTCAAAAACTGGTCATCCATCCAGGTGCATTGCAGATTTGCCTCAAAAATCAAAGATGACAAACATGCAAGCATGACAGTAAAACACTCAAGATGACAAACATGCAAGCATGATCAGTAAAAACAAGAAGCTCAATAATGGCAATTACATGACACAGGGATCAAGACAAGTCCTTCCAAGAAAAATGTGGCACACTACCTTTATTCTTTGAGGGAAACTATACTGTATTCCTAGTTTATGCAGATCATTCCTAATAACCTCATTTCAACTCAGCAAATGCTCCAATTTTAAGGGCCCCACAGATTTCTCTTCTGATCACAAAATACTCCACTTTGGCTGCTACTAGGATCCTAACACATACTACTTCTCTCCTATTTTGACATCCCAAGTTCTTTCATCAGGCTTCAATTCTAATTATTTTGGCTCATCATCTCTACAATGAACTTAACAGTGAGCAAAGCTAGACATAAATGCCACATGTTGTAAATAATTTGTAATTATTCCCATAGCAAAGGAATACTTTTCAGCAATAAAAAGAAACAAGTTAGAGATACATATGATATGAATGGATTCCAAAAACAAAGATTTTGTCAACTAAAAGAAAAAAAAGACACAAAAGACTATATGCTGTTTAAATTTTAATTGGTGAGTTCCCAAGTAGTGGAAAGAATTGAGTGTAAAGAGGCATCAAATAAATTTATTGGGGTGATGGAAATATTCCGTGTCTTAATTAGGGTAGCAGTTACCTGGATATGTACATTTCTCAAAATATATATAACTGTACATATAAAGTTCATTTTATTTTACATAAATTATATTTCAACAAATAAATATATAAAAACTAAATGGAGTTTTGCTATCTAACCTTTCTCTTACTACAGGGAGCACCTTACACACAAAGGTAAGGTCACAACATTCAGCTACTTTGGTATGTCCATTAACCTTGTCTATGCTAAGATTTTTGAATTGTTTTTCCTCAAATAAGAAAAAGAAAAAGGAAGCAAAGGAGAAAGTGAAAAAGGGGACCCATTTTTTGACTGAACACCAGGTACTTTCACAATGTGTGAAAAGAGTAAATTATGTCTAGGACTTCCATATTCCTTATCAACAAAGGGACAAAAGAGACATTAAAAGTCATGTGTATTTTTGCAATCAACAATTAGTCTACAAAGGTTGGATCAGGCTACGAAGTTGGACTTGGATCTTCAATTCCATGAGAAAATCTCACATAGAGGTCCCATGCATGCCTAGTACAATCCAAGACTGCAGTATCTTTTTACTAAGCTCCTATGTAGAAAATCTCAGTGTTAGTTTATAGTACTGACATTGAAATAACCAAAAAGAATTAGATTATTCTCTCTCTTTCCTCTCATCTCTTTCTCTTGGGTTGATTATAGGTGTATTAAGTTCATTCAGTTTCCTATTTATAGGCTGATATGAAATCTGGCTGTAAGTAATCAATAATCTAGGGCTTGAATGTTTCTTAAGGAAAAATCTTTTTTGTAGATGTTAAAAACCAAGATGTTTATAAAGAATAATTAAGGTAATAGTTTCTGAATTGGGGTTGGGTTTTAAGATGCCATGATCTATAAAAATTTATCAAGAAGTGTCTTAGGCTGATAAATTATATAAAGAATAAGAAATTAAATTATAAGTATTTCAGTAAGGAAAATATCTTTTAATAAAAGCTATTTGGCATTATTATTATAGAGGATAGGAAGTGAAAGGGGATTCTATATTGAATTATTATGGTTATGAAAGCTCTTGCTAATAAGCTGATGTTTGGCCTGAGGGGAAGAATCTTTCAGATAAACAGAAGAGCAAGTTCTACATCTCTGAGATATAGGATTGAGAAAGACTGTGAGAGGTTCTGGCATACATAGCAGAAAGCAATCTGGAGGGGCCAATGGATATAAAGTAAAACACAAGTCAAAAAGGTATTTTTCAATTAAAATCATTTGTAGAGGTTTGGTTGGTGACATTTTGATTGATACACACAAGTACTCAATAAAGATTTCTAAAACACATACTCTGTGTAATTGCAATGGGTTTTGGTTTAGATACAAAATGTCCCTCAAAAATCATGTACTTTTAAAGGCTGGTCACCAGTGTCTGGTGCTATTGGGAAGTTATGAAAACTTGGGAGGCAGTGCCTGGTTGCCACAGGTGAATTACTGGAGTTGTGTCCTTGAAGGGTGTATCTTGTTTCTAACCCTTCCTCTGTTTGTCTCTGCTTCTTGGCTTCTATGAGGTAAGCAGCTTTGCTCTATCATACCCTCCTTATCATGATGTTTTTGTCTTGCCACAGGCCTAAAAGCAATGAAGATAGTTGACCATGGACTGAAATTTCTGATATTGTGAGCCAAAATAAATCTTTTTTTCTTTTAAGTTGTTTTCCCCAGGCATTTTATTACTGTGAAGGAAAGCTGACTAATACAGCACCAATGGTCAGCTGATTCAGATACAAGAGCTCTTGCCCTTTAACAGCTTCCTATGTTATTGTTGAAGCAACATTCACAAATATTTGAAACTTATTCAAGACTATTAAGAAGCAGAAGGAAACACTCAGAAGATCATGAGCTTTGGAGCTAGATATATCTTGGAGTCCCAAGTCTACAACTTACTAGCTGTGTGACCTTTAGTAGGTTATTTAATGACTGTGCCTCAACCTCCTCAATTATAAGATGGATATTAAAGCTCCTTTTTCATACAGCTGAACAGATTATATCAGATGGTATATTTGAAATGTTCAGCTCCATGTATGACACAAAATGCATAGTAATTCTCTCCCATTCTTTACACATTCATGGGAATGGTATTTATTGCATATCTCTTTTAAGATTTAAAAGTAGACACACGGATTTACCTGACATCATCATATTTGATTCATTCAATAGCATAGGTGGAAGTGACAGAGTCATAGTGAGAAGCATGGACTGATAACCCTCAAAATACAAAGGAAAGGGAGAACCTATGGTCAAACTATCTGGGGGAAGGATGCCTTTTCTTTTACACCTGTCAGGCAACATTGAAAAGGAGAATTTTATGTTTCTGGGGACCAAACCCAGGACCTCACATGAGCTAAGTAGTTGCAATACCACTAAGCTACATCCCCAGACCAATCATTAGACATAAAGAAAGCAGTACTGTCCCTTGTAAACAGCAATTAGAGGCAAAGAATACATGCCAGTCCTATTTGGAAAGAGACAAGAGTAGCATTAATGAAGCCATTGATAATTAATACTTTGGAATTTTTCAGGGACTATTTACCTATGTTATACCTATTAGATTGAAATATATTAACTTGCTGATATTTTACTGCTTTAACCTACAAAAACTATAGTTTCGTGTGGTTCAACATAATTTATCATTACTGAATTTTAAAGGGATTTTGTTTAGTTCTTTTATTCTATTTCCTTAAAGTCTGAATCAGGGAAGTCTTAGAAATTACTCGTTTTCCCCCACTCTCCACAAAAGGGGGCATAAATAGCTTTTATTTGGAGCAAAGAATGATGAGTGCCATGTGATTGTTGGACCATAATGTCATATTATTAGCCCCATTTGTATTTCATATTTACAGCGGCATGTGGTTGAGCTCAAGTTTATCTTTTAATCTTCCCCTTGTTCTGACTGGGGACACAGAACTTTTATAGGTCTGTAATTTGGGCAATTGCTGTGTAGGAGACTAAAGAACAGCAGGAACAAATTGGTAGCATTCTGTTCACATGCTAGAGAAGGCAGTTTACTTCTCTAGTTGGGAGAAATGGGAAGGACGGATGTGAATTGTTAGTGGAGAGTAAAATGCTACAACATAGAAAAATGAACAGAATGGATTTTTGCTGTTGTTTAAAGGAGGGGTTAATACAGAATATGTATCACCTTGTTTTATGGCTTGAGATGACATTATTTGAATAACAAAATATTAAGCCCCAAAGACCCCTTAAAGATATCTAGTTCAACCCTGCTTTATAGAGGAAGAAATGGAGACCAGAGAAGGAAAGCAACTTTCTTATAATCACACAGCTATTCACTACACTCCTCAAAATGATACATGCCTAACCCTGAGAAAAAATTAGTTGTGTAGGGAAATACAAAACAACAGGATTTATATGAACTTTGTTGATTCTTGGTACATCAACTTGACTATAGATTGGTCATTTAAAATAAACATTAATCGTTCATAATTAGAGACATGCCAATTAAAAAATTCACTGGGTGGCACTTAAAACTTCCATGGTGGCAAATAAAGAAAGAAAGAAATTTGGATACTGCCAAGGGTTGAAAAGGATGAGGGAAAAGAGTAATAAGCTTTCAACTTCCGGTGGAAGTCAAAGTTGGTATAGCCATTCCAGAGAGCAATCTGGCATGACTTAGTATCAGAAGGAAAACACATAGTGTATGACCCAGCAATTATCTTCCTAGTATACACTGCAAAGAGATTTGTATATGGGTTCGTACGAGGATATGTAGAAAGATGTTCCCTGCATCTCTGCCTAAGGAGGTGGACAGTTGGTTGCCATCTGGGTGTTCATCTCAGGCAGAGTAGATGGGTAAAATATGGTGGGTATATATGCTGGAGTGTAATGCCTCAGTGTAGCATCAGGTTAGATGTATACAAAGAGGATGGATGGTTCTTATATACATAGTGCTAAGTGGAAAAATGTAAAATCTGAAAGGAGATATGTAATAAATACCATTCCCATAAATTAAAAATGGGTGCACATGAAACATATATTTTTGAATAA
The DNA here is from genome assembly GCA_025594165.1 of Tamias sibiricus. Taxonomy (NCBI): domain Eukaryota; kingdom Metazoa; phylum Chordata; class Mammalia; order Rodentia; family Sciuridae; genus Tamias; species Tamias sibiricus. Next base: position 103,295,808 of record CM046667.1, on the reverse strand, counting down.
TACATTTTAAAAGATACACAAAAACATATGAGTATGGTTACATATTCTGGAAGAAATATGGAAAGCAGGGAGGAGGCTAACAGGGAATAACATTAACATGAAATAAATAAGAGGTAGAAGCCAGATTTACATGAATTTTTAAAAGAAAATAGTGGATTTCAAATAAATGTTCTGCTTGTGACTGGCTTTGATCCATATTTCCAATCTTGTGAAGAGTACAAGTGGGAGTACATCAGGGAAGTTATTGGTTCTACCCTTGGGGTTACTTTGATGGAAGAATCTGAGAATTCCTGAATTACTCAGGATAACCCTGTACTTCCTTTATGCATCAGACCACTCTACCTGGTCCCCTTCCCTAATATCTCTCTCTTCTGCATTCTTTGAGGTGATGTCTGGACCTATTTTCTACCATTCCCAAATCCAAACTCTGGGCCACCTGTCTAGTAGAGATAGAACTCTCCTCCATGACTTATTCCCATGCCCTGCCAACTTCAGGAGCTCTTTCTCCATGGCAAGGAAAGGCTTATTCTGCTTTCCCTGTTAATACTTTCCAGAAGAGTTTGTTCTAAGGGTAGCCACTATGTATTTATTTCTCAGTCAATAAGAAAATATGCATTATGATCAATGTGTTAGCTTTGGTGTATGAAATAACCTCAGAGAGTACAGGGAATTGGAAAAGAGATTTTGAAGAATTCTTTCTATTGCTGATGAATATACAGTCATGCTTAGTATCCTTGGAGGGATTGGTTCCACAAATTCTCTTGAATATCAAATACCAAAATTGGGAGATAGTCAAGTCCCTTATGTAAAATAAGGAAGCATTTACACAACACCTGCGTATATCCTCCATATACTTCAAATCTTTAGATTACTTATAACACCAGATACAAATACTATATAAATAGAGGTTAAACTGTATTTCTTAGGGACTAATGACAAGAAAAATTGTACATGTTTAGTATAGATTCAATGTTTTCTTAATATTTTTGATCTCTAGTTTAGGTTAAATTTGGGAATACAGAGAGCCAACCATACTGTCTTTGGCATTCTAGAGGTTGTAGTGAAGATTTCAACTGTTCTTCCATCAATTTGTACATGGGACTTGTGTTCCTTCTTGTAACATTGTGAAACATTAGGCTTTATTCAAATCATAGAGCAAGACTTCACAAACTAGCTCAAATTGCTTTCTAAATCTACTGCTTTATTCCTTAATGAAATGAACTCTTTTAATGTAAAATCTTTCCAAAGTTCTCCCAGGAGTCCTAAGGTATTTTCTCCAAAATACATTAACTTCTTCTACAGCTGAAAGTCAAGTTCTGCTCCTTATTTAGCAGGATCTGTATCACTTTCAATCTGAATCAGATTATTAATGACAAGCTGTCATTTATTTGTTAGCACTTTACAGATACTATCTCATTTAGTTTTTATAATAACTCTGGTGCATGGGAATTATCATCCTCATTTTACAGATAAGGAAAAATATTCAGAGAGTTGAAATGACTTTTCCAAAGTCACTCAGTATAGCCATCATTCAAACCCAATTCTGTCCAATGCCATGACCTATTCTTTTAAACACTATACTAATAGATTACCTATTCTGGGAATATAAATATTTTAATTAAGTAACAAGGAATGATTGTGTAACACTATTGTAGCAGAGATCATTTAAAGTAGATTATTCTCTTTCAGTTATCTTATATTAGACAAAGGCACCAAAAATGTACATTGGAGCAAAGATAGCCTCTTCAACAAATGGTGCTGGGAAAACTGGAAATCCATATGCAACAAAATGAAATTAAACCCCTATCTCTCACCATGCACAAAACTCAATTCAAAGTGGATCAAGGACCTAGGAATTAGACCAGAGACACTACACCTATTAGAAGAAAAAGTAAGCTCTAATCTCCAACATGTTGGATTAGGCCCCAACTTAATTTCCTTAAAAAGATTCCTGTAGTGCAAGAATTAATATCAAGAATCAATAAATGGGATAGAATCAAACTAAAAAGTTTCTTCTCAGCAAAAGAAACAATCAGTGAGGTAAATAGAAAGCCTACTAACTTGGAGAATTAATCTCCAAGATATATAAAGAACTCAAAGAACTTAACACCAAAAGAACAAATAACCCAATCAATAAATGGGCCAAGAACTGAGCAGACACTTCTCAGAAGAAGATATACAATCAATCAACAAATACATGAAAAAATGTTCAACATCTCTGTCAATCAGAGAAATGCAAATCAAAACCACTATAAGATTTTATCTCACACCAGTCAGAATGGCAGCTATTAAGAACACAAACAACAATAAATGTTAGAGAGGATGTGGAGGAAAAGTCACACTCATACATTGCTGGTGGGACTGCAAAATAATGTAGCCAATATGGAAAGCAGTATGGAGAGTCTTTGGAAAACTGGGAATGGAACCACCTATGACCAATCTATCCCACTCCTCAGTCTATACCCAAAGGACTTAAAAACAGCATACTACAGGGACACAGCCACATCAATGTTTATAGCAGCACAATTCAAAATAGCTAAATTGTGGAACCAACCAAGATTCCCTTCAATAGATGAAGGGATAAAGAAAATGTGGTATATATGCACAATGGAGTATTACTCAGCAATGAAAGAGAATAAAATCATGGCATTCGCAGGTAAATGGATGAAGTTGGACAATATAATGCTAAG